>JAVIAB010000051.1:132635168-133845168 GCA_032433765.1 Megaustenia siamemsis | reverse complement strand
AGAACGGTCATCTTCTTTCTTTCAACTCCCTGAGGAGCATAGGTCTTCAGCAAACACTTTCCAAGAGGTCCTGTTTTTGCCATTCATTTAAGATCATTTCCCATCATCTTTGGCCTTCTCCGAGAATATTTTGGTCTTCTTCATTTACTTTTTCTTGAGTATTCCATAAAAGGCATGTCTTATTATGCTCTGAGTTGACATACACAGTGTGTGTCCTATCCAGCGTCATCATCTTCGCTGTATCTCTTTATCCACTGGTATTTGACTGGTACTTTTCCATAATTCTATGTTAGTGATTTTGTCCTGCCATTTCCATACTTTTATTCTGTGCTAGCATCCATTAATGAAGGCCTGTATCTTTGTGATTATCATTTTTACTGTTCTCCACGTTTCACAGCCATATAATAGGACTGACTGAACATTTGAGTTGAAAAGTTTTAATTTTGTAAAAAAAAAAAAAAAAAGTAAAGTACCCCCGGTCACGCCAAGTGGCGTATAGAGAATTTAGTGTTAGTGACCATAAATTTTACAGACCCTCGGAACATGATTTTTGTAGTAATGTGGTCGGTATTACACCCGTGCCGCTTTACTTTCCCAGAAAAAAATCAGGTACCCATTAAAGGCTGGGTGAACCGGCCCCCGTCGGTTGGGATAGAACCCTACCTCTTGTCCTTTGTAGTCCAGTTCATTAACCACTGAGCTATCGCAGCTCCCTTTTTATTGTTGCATTTAACCTAAATTCATTTGATTTATATATATTTCCCAGTACAACGAAGGCCCTTTTTGCATCTACATCTTGGTACCATTCTCTGTTCCTCCTTCTTTGTCTATATTATTGCTCAGATATATAAATATTGTACGTCTAGTAAAGGTATTTCTCCTATTGTTATTTGGTCATTGTATTAATTTTCATAATTTTGGTCTTATCTGTTTATTTTCAGTCCCAGCTATTGTGATCTCTCATCAAGTATGCTCATTTTATCCAGAATCTGATGAATTTTGTGATGGGAGAGCTATGTCATCAGAAAAGTCATAAAGTTGCTTGGTCAGTGACCACTAGATTTCATTCCTTTTCTGAATTATTTTCATAATTCAATCTTTGGCCAGGAGAAAGAGAAATGGATATAGAGGCACCCCATTCTTACTCCTGTTCTTATTTAAAATGCTTCTGAAATCTGCACATCCTGTACAGACACTACACTTCATTCCTTCATACATTATTTTTTTTAATTTGTGGGGATTCCGCAATGACTCGATAACTTCCAAAGCACTCCTCTGTCTAAGCTATAAAATCCCTTTTCGTAATCGATGAATCCAATATAAAGTGGGGATTTTAGTTCTAAACTTTGTTCAACTGTTATACGTTGGGTAGTTACTTGATCAGCACATGATATACTCTTCCTAAAACCTGCTTGTTCATCTCTCAAATGTTTCTCTATGGCCTCTTTTAGTCTCTCCAGAATGATTCTGTTTAATATTTTTCCTGGCACTGATAGTAGCATAATTCCCCTATAATTTGTGCACTCCCGTAAACTTCCTTTCTTTGGTAGTTTGATCATATAACTTTTTTCCCAGTCTTTAGTTATTTCTTCCCTCTCCCATATTTTATCTAGCAGATTGTATAACATCCTGGTAGAGGTGTTAATATCTGTGTTGATGTCTTCTGAAGGAATATCATCTTTTATCATGTTTTAATAGCTTGTTGGCTTTCTTTATTTCTTCCTTGTTTGGCTTTCCACACTTAGCGTGCAACCTTTCCGCTGCTGGTAGTATATCTTGACGGTTATTTGGCCGGGTATGTTCAAAAGCACTATACAATACAATCTTCATCCCAACGTTGTACTACCAATGCCAGACCAGGACCCTACATGCAAGAACAATAAGAAAAATAATATCTACTGAGATTAAATGTGTCAGACGAATCGCTGGAAACAGTCTGAGTGATAAGATCAGAAATGAAGAACTGAGAAAAAAAGCTAGGAATAGCCCCCGCCATATAATATATAAGGGAACCACAATAGCTCAGTGGTCAGAGAACTTGACTAAAAATGACAAGAGGTAGGGTTCGATCCCAACCGACGGCTTCCGGGTTCACCCAGCCTTAAATGGGTACTGGATTTGTTTCTGGGAACGTAAAGCGGCACGGGCGTAATACCGACCACATTACCCCAAAAATCATGTGCTGAAGGTCTGTAAAATTTATGGTCACTAACACCATATTCCCAATACGCCACTTGGCGGGACGGGACTGTTTACTTTTTTTAAATAGAATATATAAAGAAACAACAGATAAAATGGTTTGACCATGTGACAAGACAGAAAGATCAAAACACAACAAAACGAGCCTTCAATAAACGTTGTGGGAATACCAGACCTAAGGGTCGACCACGAAAAATATGGATCGATAGAATATTAGAAGCACTAGCAAACATAACAGCGACAGAAGGGCAAGAGACCGCAAATTATATCTTCCGTCGACGCTGTAAGGCATATGAGAAAGGAAGGAAGAAGACGAAGAATGTTCAAAAGATCCACAAAGTGCTCCTTCCATCATATTTTCCCATATATTACTAAGCATATTTTGTTTCTTATCTTTAATAAAGGCATTGATCTGTTTGTACGTTCCGCTTAATTTCTTTGTGCTGTTGTACAGTTCTGTCAAATTTCCTTTGTTTGCCGCCTCCTCTGCCTTTTTAGCCAGTTTATCTATATCTTTCCCCTTATCCCTTTTAATACACCTTCTCGCGCCTTTGTTCACCTCTGTAAGTTTCCTGTCTCTTGACTTTAGTACTTCTCGTTTTGATTTCATTTGTGTTTGCTTTCTTATTCTTCCTTTCTTTAATTTTCTCCTGCGTCTCTGCTATCATCCATGCCTTATTCTGGCGTTCTCTTTTTCCCAGGGTTTCTTTTCATGTCTCCTTCCACATATCCTTTACATGTTTCTAATGATCTTCAAAATTTATTGTATTTTCTAGATGTTGGAAGACTTGGTATTTGTTCGATACTGTGCAAATTTATCTTTAATTCCTTCTTCTTATTTTCTTCCTCATCTGCCTTTCAGCGTCGAGGGGAGATATAATTTGCGGTCTTTTGCTCTTCTGTTCGCCTCTGCTGCTGTTCTGTTTCCTAGTGCTTCTAATATTCCATCGACCCATCTTTTACGTGGTCGACCCTTGGGTCTGGTGTTCTCACAACGTTTTTGAAGGCTCGTTGTGTTGTGTTTTGTTCTTTCTGCCTTGTCACGTGGCCAAACCATTTAATCTGTTGTTTCCTTATATATTCTATGGCGGGGGCTATTCCTAGCTTTTTTCTCAGTTCTTCATTTCTGATCTTATCTCTCAGACTGCCTTTTATTTTTAAAAAAAAACCCTACATTGAACAACTTTCTATCCTTATGTGCTGCAGTATATCTTTTCAGCTTAAGTTTAAGTTTGGCTAACATAAGATGATGATCGGCTCCTCTATATATTTTTACATCATGTAAGATTGACTTTAATTTTTTATTAATACGTATGTGATTAAATTGAATCTTTGTTCTGTGATCTGATGGAACCCATGTAGCTTTATGTATTCTTTTATGTTGGAGTATTTTTCCTCCTAGGCTCATTTGATGAAGAACACAGAAGTTTAGGAATATCTCTCCTTTCTCTTTAATTTTTCCAAGTCCATGTTTTCCTATGATCTTTTCGAAATCTCGGTTTTCTGATCCTACTTTTGCGTTTAGATCTCCTTTCAAGATTATAATATCTTTGGCTCGTCTTCCATCCATCTGACATTGCAACTGTTTATAGAATTTATCTTTAACTAAATCTTCCTTATTATTGGTTGGTGCATAGAATTGGATAATATTTTTTTTGTTTTGTTTTTGTTGTTTTAAATGTTGCTCTTATTAGCCTTGGCCCTACTGCTTACAATTATGTAAGTGCTTTCTTTGCTTCTCTTGACAACATTATAGCTACCCCTTCACTATGTTGTACTCCAGGTGCCTGGTGTCCTGATGATAAAATCATCTCTCCTGTGTTTAGTTTTATCCTTTCTGTTGCTAACCATCTTGTTTCCCCGCATTCCTAGAACATCTATTTTGTAGTTTGCCGTTTCTGCTGCTACTTGTGCAGCTTTTCCTTGTTCATTTAGGGTACGTATATTCCAGGTGCAAATTCTTGAGGATTTCCTGGTAGAAAGAAGTTGAGTCGGCGACCTGGACTCCTTTTCGGCTTTCTCCGGATTGCGTCATACATCTCTTAGACAGAGACACCTTATCGTTCCTGGATGGCGGATTTACTTATTTTCTTATCTTTGACTTGTCCATGTTTGTGAAGTTTTTGTGGCTTACTTTTTTTTCTTACAGTACAGGATAGGCAGTAGTGACTTTCCACCCTTGTATATTACTATAGGCTGTCCCATGCTTAAACCTCCATAGTTGCCTCATTCGAACATGCCTGGTAGGAAACAACGCTACAATTCTTTACTCCCATTTCGAGCCCGGGCAGAGCAAGGGCAAAGCAGAATAGTAATCACAGATTTTGATAAGTCAGCTTGCTGCCTGAACATAGTAGCATCACAGATTTTGATAAGTCAGCTTGCTGCCTGAACATAGTAGCATCACAGATTTTGATAAGTCAGCTTGCTGCCTGAACATAGTAGCATCACAGATTTTGATAAGTCAGCTTGCTGCCTGAACATAGTAGCATCACAGATTTTGATAAGTCAGCTTGCTGTCTGAACATAGTAGCATCACAGATTTTGATAAGTCAGCTTGCTGCCTGAACATAGTAGCATCACAGATTTTGATAAGTCAGCTTGCTGCCTGAACATAGTAGCATCACAGATTTTGATAAGTCAGCTTGCTGTCTGAACATAGTAGCATCACAGATTTTGATAAGTCAGCTTGCTGCCTGAACATAGTAGCATCACAGATTTTGATAAGTCAGCTTGCTGCCTGAACATAGTAGCATCACAGATTTTGATAAGTCAGCTTGCTGCCTGAACATAGTAGCATCACAGATTTTGATAAGTCAGCTTGCTGCCTGAACATAGTAGCATCACATATTTTGATAAGTCAGCTTGCTGCCTGAACATAGTAGCAATTGTAAATTCTGAGAAATAAACTGTTCAACTAAATGTCATCATCCATTTGGAAAAAATTGTCTTACACACATGAAACAAATGTATTTGTTAATCTTCATTTATTCATATGTATTATTATACTGACATCTTGCAACAGTAAAACATGATAAAAGATGTTGCTCTAAAGTTTGGTTTCACATATTAAATTCTGACCTGTAACGTATACATATAATTTATAGATTCCAAGCACCAGGCAGTGCGACGGAGTTCGTGCACGAGGTTCTCGGGTTCTCCTAGGAAGTTCTAAGTATTTCTAAGAGAAGACCTGATCACCTGTGGATGTATACGAAGTGGAGTGACGAGAATCTTAGCATAAAATAGCAAACCTAACATAACATGTAATGATGTATTCCTTGTACTGGAGGCTGCTACCGTATAGCGAATCTATTCAGAGGAAGAGTTATGTTTACAGCACTCGGGAAAAAAAAAAAGTAATCAACGACAGAAAAAAAAATAAAGAACAATATATGGTATATATGTAAACATATCTCTTCCTCTGAATTGATTCGCTGATTATCGCCTCGGAAGTTTCCCTCTATAATAATATTCATTTCTATTATTAACAGGAAGATAAAATCGCAATCAAAAAATGGATGCCTAAGATCAAAGGAAGGAGAACTGTTGATTGATCAAGAAAACATAGGGGAACGATGGACAGAATACATTAAAGATCTTTATAATGATGAACGAACAGAAGTAAATATTAAGGATAATGGAGAAGGACCAGAAATACTTAGAGAAGAAGTGGAAGATGCTTTGCGCAATATGAGAGCAGGCAAAGCTCCTGGACCAGAAAATATAACTAAAGAAGAGATCGAAGCCATGGGTGATTTTGGAATAGAAATAATTACAAAAGTATTGAATGATATCTACAACAGCGGATATATACCAGACGACATGCTCAAATCAATATTCATAGCCCTACCAAAGAAATAGGGTGCGATTGAATGTGATGATCATCGCACAATAAGCCTTATGAGTCATATGACTAAGATATTACTAAGAATCATCATGCGAAGATTGCGAAACAAAATCAGTCCATAAATTAGCTATGAACAGTGTGGTTTTGTTAGAGATAAAGGAACAAGCAATGCCATTTATATCATAAGATCTTTAGTAGAAAGAGCCATAGAGGTGAAAACAGATCTATACCTATGTTTCATAGATTACACCTAGACATTTGACAAAGTAAAGCACCAAGAAATAATCAACATTTTAGAAAGCATCAACGTAGACAGCAAAGATCTAAGAATAATAAAGAACATGTACCGGCAACAAACAGCTGCCATACGAACTGGAAACCAATTGAGAATATTTCAACAAATAAAACAGGGTGTTAGACAATGTTGTGTGCTGTCACCAGATTTTTTAAATATTTATAGTGAGATTATTTTAAGATCCATAACGGACATGCCAGGAATAACAATTGGAGGACATAATATAAATAATCTAAGTTACGCTGATAATACAGTCTTAATCGCTAAGAGTGAAAATGAGTTACAAAAAATGTTGGACATTATAGTGAAAGAAAGCAAAAATAAAAGACTCAGCCTTAATAGCAAAAAGACAGAGGTAATGGTAACAACAAAGAAAAAGACATCACCTCAGTGCAAAATAAAGACAAGTGGAACACAATTAAAACAGGTAAATGAATTTAAATATTTGGAAACTTTGTTAACCTCAGACGAAGATCTACAAAAGAGGTCACAATGGCTCAGGTAAAAGCAGCTTTCCAAAAAAATGAGGAAGATACTATGCAATCCATTTTTGACAATAGAAACAAGAAAAAGAGTTCTTAAATGTTATGTAGAACCAGTCTTAAAATATGGATGCGAATCATGGACAAGAGGACAACAGACAAGAAAATCACTGGAGTCTGTAGAAATGTGGCTTCACAGAAGAATGTTGAGAGTACCATGGACAGCTAAGAAGAGTAATGAAGATGTTCTGAGAAAGGTCAAAGCAAAAAGAGAACTAATTTCCAACATTAGGAAGAAACAATCATCATTGTTTGGCCATGTAATGAGAAGAGAACAACTGGAATATATTGTAACAACTGGAAAAATTGAGGGGCGAAGCGATAGAGGGAAGCAAAGAGAAAAAATAACAGACAGCTTAAGAGAATGGTTTGGCAGAAGGTCAGCAACAGCAATGATAAATAGCTGCCGAGATCGGAAGTTGTGGAGAGACATGATCACCTACGCCAGTAGGCCCGGTACTTGATGATGATGATTATTATTATTTGTCTTCTACCTTATAATGATATGTTCACGATCGTCTTCAATTATTTTCTTTCGAATCCATTTTTGTGTCTGCCTCAACCTCGCCCTACTTTTGACTATTCCCCAGTGATACGGTTATTGCCCCTTTGTTAGTGTGTAGCTTCCATACCAACATCAACAAAAATATATTTTCTCTTACCCATGTAATGTAATGTCAGAAAACCTAGAACTAGTGACTACAATAAATAATAGAAGCAAAGAATATGTATTGGAACTAAATATTAATAAGACAACTACCATTATTAACAGAGAACAGACAAAAAATATACAAGGAAACGTTGAAGTAGATGAAAAAAAAACCTGCAACGAGTTCGAGAATATAGCTTTCTTGCACATATTATAACAAATGATAGAACATGAAAGACAGAAATAAACCCCCCAAAAAATGGCAAAAAGCAATTTTAACAACATGAAAAATACACTCGTATCAAAGCAGATAACAACTAAAACTACAATTTGCAAAATGCTATATTTACTGAACATTAATGTATGGTGCAGTAACACGGGCATTAAATAAGAAACAGAACAGACAAATGAAGCCTTTGTAATATGGATCTATAGGAAACATAAAATTAACATAAAATGTTATTAATCATGTAGATTAAGAGAAAGACAAGACAGGCTACAACGAATGAGAAAAAGCTCTAATCAGATGTCTATATGAATTAGGAGAATTGGGTGAAAGAAAGTAATAATGACAAACAATGAAGTTATGAAAGAGCTGAAAATAAAATAATAAAAATAAAGAACTGCTTTACACACTTCGGAAAAGAGGGGACTGGATGGTCTCGAGGCAAGACGCCAGCCTCGAGACAGAGAGGCTGTGAGTTCAAATTTCAGCTGCACCAGTTGGGATTTTTATTTATGATTTCTCTCTGCGGCAACCACTCTTGGTCTCAACAGCTAGGCCCGGCTTGAAACGTCAATTACTTATGGACGGAAAAAAATATGAGTACCTCCGAAGACGGAGTTATCTGCTTGTGCGTCGAGAGACCCCTGTGCACACGGCTGCCAGGGAAAAACGGATCTTAACACGCAAAATTCAGGACTTCGTCAGAGGTATAAACTGGCTAACACAAAAGTTCTACAAAGGTGACTGAATTTTTTAGGTGATGTGATGAGACATAATCCCCTTCTAAAAGTCATCTTAGAAGGGAAGGTACGAGGCAAACGAGGCAGAGCAGACCAAGACTAAAGCGGACAGATAACATCAAAAGGTGAACAGGTGAACTATGGCAACGTGCACCATCAAGACCAGAGGCAGAGTAAAATGGTAGCCAACCTTTGACGTGGAGACGGCATCTAATGAATGGAATGTAGGACTAGCCTATGTGGTTGATGATTGGTTTATGAATGTGATGGTTCTCTGTATTAAATGCCTGCCATCTTACGGTAGCACCTCATCTCCATAACTTGTAATTCCCTTCCTACTTGTACAAGTATTGTCCTTTTTTTCCAGACACGTAACAATACTAGTTTGTTTGTTTGATTGTTTGTTTGTTTGATTGTTTGTTTGATTGTTTGTTTGTTTGTTTGTTTTATTGTTTATTTGTTTGTATGTTTGTTTGTTTGTTTTTATTTATTGTTTGATTATTTGTTTGATTTTTTGTTTGCTTGTTTGATTGTTTGTTTGTTTGATTGTTTGCTTGTTTGATTGTTTGTTTGTTTGTTTGTTTGTTTGTTTAATTGTTTGTTTGTTTGTTTGATTGTTTGTTTGTTTGTTTGATTGATTGTTTGTTTGTTTGTTTGATTGTTTGTTTGTTTGTTTGTTTGATTGATTGTTTGTTTGTTTGTTTGTTTGTTTGTTTGATTGTTTGTTTGTTTGTTTGTTTGTTTGTTTGTTTGCTGTTAGGATCAGCACCAATGCACACCGGACGAATCCATAGATTCTTCTATACCCCCCCCCCCTCCAGAATGTCGATAAAATCTGAGGAGACCCCCGGCCCACGTGCCCAAACTCCGAAGCACGGCCTGTGATCCAAAGTGTGGGTATGTGTCTGCTGACAATATTGCCCGGGTAGCGGCCATATTAATGGCCTACTGTTTTCGAATTTAGCTGCCAAGGGTTCTTTAACGTGCGCAAACAACATCATGTTTATTGCCGTTATCCGAGAGGGCTAGACATGGGATCTCACTACCCAAGAGATCAGGGGGATGGTAACGTCATAAATAATACTAGCATTACCACGAGCGTAAAATTAATGGTATAACGTTGTGATGGTATTTAAGTTGACTGACAGTGTGACTGGTATTCTAATATAGAATAATAACAAGAAGAAGAAAAAAGAAAGAAGAGTGGAAGGAGGAAGAAGAAGATGACGATGATTAAACATTTAAATGATTGCTCTGATCGTCAACTGCTGAATTAGCTCTCTTAACAGCTGGAGCTGAAGTGAAATTTAACTTTACAAACTGTCTTGTCGTTGTCATCTATTTTCAGAGCGCAGTATTAGCTCTTTGCGACCACCCAACGACTAAAGTAACGTTCTCTTATTCTCTTCATCGTTTGTGTCTAAAAGTGGACGTGAATGCGCTGAGTTGTCGTTTACAGCAAGGGATTACATTTACTTCTCTCGGCCCAAAACATCCGTCTCCAGCATGACATTTTTGAGTACATAGTTGCCTTCCCTCTTGTTTCCTGCTCACTTTGCCAGACTTGAGTGGATTGTTTGTTTAGAGGCACTGCGATGAGGTGGAGTATTCAGTTCCCAATCTAACGTAACTAAAGAGTTTATTCTCTTCACTTTATCTAAGGTAACTAATGGGTGTTATTCTTTTAACTTTATCTGTCTAACGTAATCAATGAGTTTCATTATCTTCTTTATTTTTCACTTTATTTCCCCCGTATTTGACTGCATTTAATTTAGGTATCCTCTCCTTGTCTTCGTCAAGTGTTCTCTATCCTTTTATATGGAAGTAAATCATACCCATCAGAGAACAGACGTTTGTCTTGAGAGGTCATAAAGAATGGGTCGTACAGAAGAAAGCTGAGAATACTGAACAGCTATAAAGAGTAATTAAGATGTTCTATAAGGAGGCAGGGCAAAATCAGTTACTTAATTACTAATATCATAAGGAAACAATTATTAATTTTATTAATTTGTACTATGCAATGAGTATTGCACAACGAGTCCATTTTTGGAATCCGCAAGGAAAAAGACAAAGAGGAAGACTAAAACATTCTTGGAGAAGACTGATGGAAGCTGAGATGAAGATGATGGGGAATGAAGGTGACAAGAATGAACTTAACTCTTTCTGTACGTTTCGACGCACTGTGCGTCATACTGATTTCGGCCATATACACTCCGCCGTATAGTACGTCACTCTCAATCTGATTTGTGTGAACTATCGTCAAACCATAATTTGTACATGTCTTGTTTCATACAATTAAATACCTAAAAGGATACCTAAATTAAATGCAGTCAGATACGGGGGAAATAAAGTGAAAAATAAAGAAGACAATAAAACTCATTGATTGCGTTAGACAGATAACGTGAAAAGAATAACGCCCATCTTGGTATTGGTGAAAACCTAATACTTTATCTAAATATTAATACATAATATGTTATGTTTGATAAATATATATGTAGATTGATTCTTAAAACTATGAAACATGTTTTTTTCTAAAATCTCTTCCATTGCATTGATAATAAGCTAACGTGAGGACAGAGTTAAAAGAGTGGCAAGAAACAGAACGGCTTGGAAAGTGTTTTTTGAAGACCTATGCTCTACAGGGAGCCGAAAGTTAAAAGAAGATGCAATGAGAAAGGAACCGTTGGAAAATTGTGACGAATTTGTAAAAATCAAGGGGAAAAAAGGAAAGAAATATAAATAGAGAAATTGTACGAGTACTATACAACATAAGTGGCGTCAACAACATATTTACTTGAACAATAGAGAGACAGAAAGTTGCGGAGATACATTATCACCTATACTAGCAGGCGTAGTACGGCATGATAATTCTAATTCATTTTCTGTTATCTTTTATCTAACACTTTTAATTTTTATCCTTACCTTTGAACTCCCAACTCGCCGTCGCCTCTGTCACTATTATTTTTTAACATTCACTTTTTTCATGTCTGGAACTGCTTCCAGCATTTTGTTAGCAACTGTCGCTTTTAATCTTCATCTGGGTCCGCGAGGTCCAGAAATCGGAATTCTTATCTTCCAATCTCAATCTTCGCTTCTGAAAATCGGAATTCTTATCTTATCACGACGAGCCGTTAATTTCTCGCGTGACAAAAGTTTTCTCGCCACGTTTTCGCGTGGCACTATCTATGTTACGCTATCTTGTGGAGCCTGGAAAGTAATTGAAGATGTTTGCTACAAAGTGGAACTGATCCCGTGTAACCAGAAAAGACATTCTGGACTTCTGGCTGTACATTTGGAAGTCAGGATACATTGTAACTGTCAGTTCATATGCTGCTCGTTCCTTACGAATATTCTACAAGATTTCTTTTCCGTTTGTACTATATCATGTTTTTTTATGCCGTTCATTATTTCACGTTTTATGCTTATTTTATCATACTCCTAAATTTAAAAAAAAATATTTTATATACACTTTCCTTTCTCTAAAATTTTGTGGATTTGTTATATGTATTTGCTCTATATTTTGTTTTCCTCTTACTTTATATTTTACTTTCCATTCTTCCTCATCATCATCATCATCATCATCATCATCATCATCATCATCGAGTGCCTTCTCCGCAACGAAGGTTGGCTACCATGGATCGTCATTCTACTCTGTTTCTTGCTTTGTTGGTGCAGGCAGTCATAGATTGACTTGTCCATCTTTTGATGTTACTCGTCCATGTTAGTCTTGGTCTGTCTCTACCTCTTTTACCTTGTATTTTCCCTTCCAATATTACTTTTAGTAAGCTGTTGTGTCTTTTAACATGCCCCAAAAATTTCATTTGTCTTGTCTTAATTGTATTTAGTAGTTCTCTTTTTATTTTCATTTGTTTTAAAACTTCATTGTTTGTTTTCTTTTCTTTCCATCCAATTCTACCTATTCTTCTATAAATCCACATTTCAAATGCTTCAATTTCCTGTTCTGTTTTCTTGTCTAATGTCCATGTTTCTGCACCATACAGGATTATTGAGAAGATGTAACATTTTGCCATTCTTAGTTTCAGTCCTGCTGATATTTGTTTTGTTGTTAGTATATTTTTCATGACATTAAAATTACTTTTTGCCATACCTATTCTTTTGTTTATTACAATTTTACATTTTCAACATTGGTTATAGTATGTACCAGTAGTTGTAGCTCTGGACTGTCTCCAGATGTATTCCCTCAACTGTGATATTTAATTGTAGGTCTTGAGAATTTCCTTTGTTTATGATCATAGTTTTAGTCTTTTTGATATTCATATCTAGTCCATATTTTTTGTTTGTTATGTTTATCACATTAAGCAATTGTTGTAGGTCTTTAGAATTTTCTGCTAGTAGAACAATATCATCAGCATATCTTAGGTTATTGATTATCTTTCCATTAATGTGTAGGTCTGGCATCTCTTAGATGTTTTTAAAGATTTGCTAGATTCTTCCTAGAATACTCTATAAATTATTTGTTGTTCTTATTCTTCTACTTTAAAAAAAATATTCTACCTTGTTTTTATTCTAGTTTTAAATTCTACTATGTTTTCTCTTCTACTGCGTTTCTATAAGTAAGTAAAGAGCCCCGTCACGCCAAGTGACGTATAGTGAATATGGTGTTAGTGGCCATACATTTTACAGACCTTCGGCATATGATTCTTTATTGGTAGTGTGGTCGGTATTACGCCCGTGCCGCTTTACTTTCCTTAAAAAATCCGGTACCTATTTAAGGCTGGGTGAACCAGGAAGCCGTCGGTTGGGATCGAACCCTACCCCTTGTCTTTTGTAGTCCAGTTCACTAACCAACTCAACTATCGTGGCTTACTGCGTTTCTATATTCTACTATTTTGCTTCTCCTTTTGCTAATAATCTACGTTTTTTCCTCCTGATATAAGTCTACTTCTCGTTCGTCTTCTTGACATCCTACTGTCGATTTCTGTTTACACTTTTCATCTCTACTCCATTTTTGTATGTTCATCTCCTTTTATATATGTTTTTTTTTTTCGTTTTCAATTTCATTCTATTTGCCTATATCGGAGACATTCTCTGGAAAGGAAAGGCAAAAGAGGGGAACTGCCCATCATTATAAAGTACAATGACGTCACTAACACTTTATTATCTAACGATAATTGCTAATCATCATCAAGTGCCACGCCGGTTGGCGTAGGTGATCATGGCCTTCCACACTTTTCTATCTGCAGTGTATCGTGTCAAATTCTATTGTTGGCAGTTTTCTGTGCCATGACACCAAGCTCTCCTTGTCGTCCACGATATCTCTTTCCCTGTATTTTGCCAGTTGTAACCATGAAAGAAAAGAAAACAAACGATGAAGTTTTAAAACAAATGAAAATAAAAATAGAACTACTAAATACAATTAAGACAAGACAAATGAAATTTTTGGTGCATGTTAAAAGACACAACAGCCTACTAAAAGTAATATTGGAAGGGAAAATACAAGGTAAAAGAGGCAGAGGCAGACCAAGACTAACATGGACGAGTAACATCAAAAGATGGACAAGTCAATCTATGAATGCCTGCACCAGCAAAGCAAGAAACAGAGTAGAATGGCGATCCATGGTAGCCAACCTTCGTTGCGGAGAAGGCACTCGATGATGATGACGATGACGATGATGAACCATGAAGTGCCCGAAAAATGTCGATTGCTTCTTTATGATGTAATTTAGGGGCTCCCTTTTTGTGCTGGTCTCTTTGAGATTGAAGTTTTAACAGGGCTCACCTTTACCACCACCTTTCTTTACTGCAGTTTTAAACTTTCCTCTTCTTTTTATTCTCATATACCATCATCATCAATTTGTATTTGTGTTTTGTCGTATCTTGGCTCTTGTATTCCATCTTCAAGCACTCGTTACTTTAACGTGTCGTCTTCACATTCTCTTTACCTGGTTTCGAACACACACCCTCGATTTAGTGGCTTGCCATATTTGATAGTCATGTCAACCAACAATTTCAAACTTTTTTTTCAGAAAAAGTAAATTTTCTTGGCGGTGTATCAAACAAATATAACCCACGTGACTATGGAAGCTGAAAGTTTAAAGAAAGTAATAAAAAAAAACTGTTATTGATAATTGTATATTAGCACGCGTAAGTTGAACGGTGGCTGGGATGCTAGTGTTGTGATTACTCATAAATTAAGTAATCATCAGGTTGCATGTCATTTACAGAACGTTGCATTCATCACATCCCGTCTGAAATATCTCTGTCTCTGGCCAGATCTCCAACAGAACGTTGCATTCATCACATCCCGTCTGAAATATCTCTGTATCTAGCCAGATCTCCTACAGAACGTTGCATTCATCACATCCCGTCTGAAATATCTCTGTATCTAGCCAGATCTCCAACAGAACGTTGCATTCATCACATCCCGTCTGAAATATCTCTGTCTCTGGCCAGATCTCCAACAGAACGTTGCATTCATCACATCCCGTCTGAAAAAAAATATCTGTTTCTAACCAGATCTCCTACAGAACGTTGCATTCATCACATCCCGTCTGAAAAAAAATATCTGTTTCTAACCAGATCTCCTACAGAACGTTGCATTCATCACATCCCGTCTGAAAAAAAATATCTGTTTCTAACCAGATCTCCTACAGAACGTTGCATTCATCACATCCCGTCTGAAAAAAATATCTGTTTCTAACCAGATCTCCTACAGAACGTTGCATTCATCACATCCCGTCTGAAAAAAAATATCTGTTTCTAACCAGATCTCCTACAGAACGTTGCATTCATCACATCCCGTCTGAAAAAAAATATCTGTTTCTAACCAGATCTCCTACAGAACGTTGCATTCATCACATCCCGTCTGAAAAAAAATATCTGTTTCTAACCAGATCTCCTACAGAACGTTGCATTCATCACATCCCGTCTGAAAAAAAATATCTGTTTCTAACCAGATCTCCTACAGAACGTTGCATTCATCACATCCCGTCTGAAAAAAAATATCTGTTTCTAACCAGATCTCCTACAGAACGTTGCATTCATCACATCCCGTCTGAAAAAAAATATCTGTTTCTAACCAGATCTCCTACAGAACGTTGCATTCATCACATCCCGTCTGAAAAAAAATATCTGTTTCTAACCAGATCTCCTACAGAACGTTGCATTCATCACATCCCGTCTGACAAAAAAATATCTGTTTCTAACCAGATCTCCTACAGAACGTTGCATTCATCACATCCCGTCTGAAAAAAAATATATGTTTCTAACCAGATCTCCTACAGAACGTTGCATTCATCACATCCCGTCTGAAAAAAAATATATGTTTCTAACCAGATCTCCTACAGAACGTTGCATTCATCACATCCCGTCTGAAAAAAAATATCTGTTTCTAACCAGATCTCCTACAGAACGTTGCATTCATCACATCCCGTCTGAAAAAAAATATCTGTTTCTAACCAGATCTCCTACAGAACGTTGCATTCATCACATCCCGTCTGAAAAAAAATATCTGTTTCTAACCAGATCTCCTACAGAACGTTGCATTCAAACACAGCTCATGTGAAGAAACCTCTGAATCTAGCCAGATCGCATACAGAACGTCACATTCATCACAGCTCATGTGAAGAAATCCTATATATCTAGTCAGATCTCCTACAGACCGTTACATTCATCATAGCCCGTCTGAAGATATCCTCTATCTCTATCTTTGCCATTCGATTGTCTATGTACAATGCATATAGAGTTGTCCGATATTCAATGAAGATGATCTGTCCACTAAGCAAAACTAATTAAATATTTACGATTGTCCTATTGACTATATACAAATCCGCAACAACTGTACAGGTAAAAGTTATTGAGATGCATCACCTATGCTAGCAGAAACAGTAATTAATTAATAATAACACTATTAAACATTATTAATATTATGGTCATTACTACTACTACTACTACTACTACTATAACTATTATCAACTACTACTAATATTACTACTATTACTACTACTACTATTATTATTACTACTAATACTACTATTAATACTACTACTACTATTACTACTACTACTACTATTATTATTACTACTAATACTACTATTAGTACTACTACTACTACTACTATAACTATTATCAACTACTACTATTACTACTACTATTACTACTACTACTATTATTATTACTACTAATACTACTATTAATACTACTACTACTATTACTACTACTACTATTACTACTACTACTACTACTATTACTACTACTACTTTTATTGATACTACTATTATTACTACTATTTCTACTACTACTATTATATAATTCTTACTACTACTACTGCTGTTACTACTATTACTACTACTACTACTACTGCTGTTACTACTATTACTACTACTACTACTACTGCTGTTACTACTATTACTACTACTACTACTGCTGTTACTACTATTACTACTACTACTACTACTGCTGCTACTACTATTACTACTACTACTATTACTACTACTACTATTATTACTACTATTACTACTATCTATCTATCTATTGACCTTTCGAGCCGTAACCGGCCCATAGGGCGTAGACCAAGATACACCTTCTCCTATATGAATTTTTTTTTGTTCTAGCAGTTTTCTTTTAAAGATATTTTATCAAATCTCGCCATCTGTCTCTGTTCTGTGCAAGCAGTTCTATCTCATTGAGGGAGCCGATTCCTGCTGCTCTTGCCTCTCTCATCAATGTTCTTCTCAGTGTCTCCCTGGGTCTTCCTCTTTTTTTTTTACCTGTTGTTTCCCATATGAGGGCTTGCTTTGCTATTTGGTTATTATCTTCTCTCATCACATGTCCAACGTATGACCATCGTCTTTTCTTTATTACTGAAGATATTAGTGGTTGATTGGCGATTTCTCTAATTTCCTCGTTTGTTTTGAATTCGTTCCATGCTATACCAAGTATTTTCCTTAGACATTTATTTTCGAATGCGTTCAACTTTGTTTCTATATCTCTTGTTGTTTTCCAGCTTTCACACGCATACGTAAGGGTTGATAGTACATTTGATTTGAATAGCCTAAGTTTTGTGTTTGTGCTGATGAGTTTTGATTTCCACAACTTTTCAAGGCTTCTGAAAGACATTGCTGCTTTAGTTATTCTGATTCTAATTTCTTTACTCGTATTCCCTTCTCGATCAATGTGACTTCCAAGATAGATAAAGTGATCGATCTCTTCTACTGGTTTGTTTAACTATTACTACTACTACTACTATTACTATTACTATTACTACTACTATTGCTACTAGTACTACTACTACTACTACTACTACTACTATTACTATTCTATCTATCTATCTATTGTCCTTTCGAGCCGAAGACGGCATATAGGGCAGAACCACAATCTCAAAAGCAGAAACCTTGCATGCCAAAATGGCACATATTGCAGAGATCACCACTTCTAAAATCTATGGCTCTGTTTCCATAACAATACTTTTTACAATGACAGCTTGTCAAGCCATCGATCAACCTCCTTAGTCGCCTCTTACGACATGCCTGGAAGGTCACAGTCTATTACTATTACTACTACTATTACTACTACTATTACTACTACTATTATTACTATTATTACTACTATTACTACTACTATTACTATTACTACTGCTATTACTACTACTATTACTACTACTATTATTACTATTATTACTACTATTACTACTACTATTACTACTACTATTACTACTACTATTACTACTACTATTATTACTATTATTACTACTATTACTACTATTATTACTACTACTACTATTACTACTACTACAACTACTATTATTACTACTATTACTACTACTATTACTACTACTACTACTATTACTACTACTACTACTTCAGTAGGAGAACGCGGGTTTGAATCCCGGGAGTGTCACAACCGTTTTTATATCGGCAATGAAATAAAAACTCAGAGCCAAATACTTCATTGCCAACTGGCATTCATGTAGAAACCGTCTGGTAAAAGAAAACAAGATAGACCAAGAGAAATGATAGCAGAACAATTACTAGGGAAGGCTCAACCATGGGACTAAGAAACAACCAAAACCTACATGAATTAGCAGGAATTCGTCAGTCGTGGAGAACTATGACTTCCACCCAATTTTTCAACCCCAGAGGACAATGAAAGAATGGTTTCTCAAGACATGTTGCCTTTATTCTCCAGTCCTATATGTCTCTTATTTTCAGATCACAGAAATGTGATAATGCCTTAAAGATAATTTTTTATTCCTTTCATATTACCGCAGTAAACAAATGTTAAACACATAATTTCTTATTCCTTTCATATTACCCCAGTAAACAAATGTTAATCACATAATTTTTTATTCCTTTCATATTACCGCAGTAAACAAATGTTAAACACATAATTTCTTATTCCTTTCATATTACAGCAGTAAACAAATGTTAAACACATAATTTCTTATTCCTTTCATATTACCGCAGTAAACAACACATAATTTCTTATTCCTTTCATATTACCGCAGTAAACAAATGTTAAACACATAATTTCTTATTCCTTTCATATTACCCCAGTAAACAAATGTTAAACACATAATTTCTTATTCCTTTCATATTACCGCAGTAAACAAATGTTAAACATATAATTTCTTATTTCTTTCATATTACCGCAGTAAACAAATGTTAAACGCATAATTTCTTATTCCTTTCATATTACCCCAGTAAACAAATGTTAAACACATAAGCAGCGATGCCTAAATTGTGAAGCAATTAGAGACAATGACCAGAATATGTACTGATGTTCGGCAAACTATCAAAATAAATAGAGAATATGAAATGAAGAAAGTACAGTGTATAAATATGTTTCAATATCATAAGGGAAATAAAAATACCAACATTACACACGTGGACAACAAATGAATCGCAGCCATCAACTTAAAATGAGAAATGAGCTGGAGGGGACAGTTTAGAGAAAGACCCAATGATTAATAATCATATATGTTGAAAAATCATGAAGCTGAGTATGATTTTGATATACACATAAACATTCCACGGAGGGAATTCATAGCAAAAAGCCACCTTAAGTGAGGAGTAAAAGAATCACTGATGATGACAACTCTGAAATAAAATAATTCAATGACCTAATTAACAACACCGGCAGCTGAAAGTTTCGCATAACTTTTCTCGTAAATTTGATAAATAAAAACAAATCAACTGAATCATTTTGATAAACAGAAACACCACTGAATCATTTTGATAAACAGAAACACCACTGAATCATTTTGATAAACAGAAACACAACTGAACCATTTTGATAAACAGAAATACACAAGTTAATCATTTTGATAAACAGAAACACCACTGAATTATTTTGATAAACAGAAACACCGATAAATCATTTTGATAAACAGAAACACAATTGAATCATTTTGATAAACAGAAACACAATTGAATCATTTTGATAAACAGAAACACCAGTGAATCATTTTGATAAACATAAACACAGTTTAATCATTTTGATAAACAGAAACGCCACTGAATCATTTTGATAAACAGAAACAATAGCACCTGACCAATTTAATAAACACAGAAAACACCAATGGACATATTTGGTAAAAAGACACAGCTCCACATGTGAACAACATTTCTGAAGCAAAAATTGCATCTTGGTATAGATTTGTTACACAGAAACAACACAACTTGAAAGAAAAGTTGGAGCAGCTGTAAAGTGGCAAAAAAGAAGTGGACAAATCACAAACTATAATATTTGGATGGGCATACAAAAGTACTTTATATGATCATGTTGCAGAGACTAAAACACAAAACCCGGAAGTAATAACGTAGAATGCGGAATTCACAATCGATCGCATTTAGAAATGCAGACGCTTATTTTACGAACGTAAACAGAAAATATTCTGACAATTTCGTCTGGGCCACTGCCATTAAAACATTTGTTGATTCCCCGACGAGTGCTCTGTGGCGTAAACATTTCATAGAAGAGTTAAACTTGAAACCAATTTTATCGTTAAACGATGTTACAGTTGCGGTGTTCGCAACTAAATACAAAAAAATTGGTAGCTCACATTTCTTCTGATTTATTTAGAAGCAGCTGAAAAGAAAATAAAAACAAAGTTTTTGTTAGCGGTAAGCGCTATGTTTCCGAGATATCTCATCTCCTATCAAATCCCTGAAGGTTTTTTATCAGTCACGGTGTTAAAGTCCCGCTTGGTTTCTTAGTCAGAAGGGGAGACAACCCTCTCTACAAGAGCATCCAAGCGTTGAATGAGCTCCTGATGTTGATTCAACTTTTTTATTTCTTAGGGGAAAAAATCGTGTCAATTAATGTTAAAGACGCTTGCGTTTGGGCGTAGTACCAAGCAGTGTTATCGGACGGAAGTGGAGTCTTGGAAACAGAACTGGGGTACTGCGTCAGCGCGGATAACGCGAGTCTGAGTGAGATTATAGACTTTAAGCCATTTGCAGTTAGTGGCTAAATGACATCAACAAAACAATACAGCAACAAGATGATACAACAATAATTATAACAAAAATGATATAGCAAAGAAGATACAATAATAAAAGAATACAACAGAAATTACAACCATTTAAGTATGCAATAATAAAAACATGGCTATATTACCGCAAAGTAGATGGGACACTTCCTGTGATCTTGGCTCCTGTTATCCCCAGTCTTCTTCTACTTCTTCCTCTTCTTTCTTTAAGTTCCCTGTGGAGCATAGGTCTTCAACAAACACTTGTAAAGCTGTTCTGTTTCTTGCCATTCTTCTAATATATTCTACGTCTTCCACATCCGCTTTATCTCTGACTGACTGACTTACGTTCGCCCGATGACTAAAGGAGTACATTTCTTCATCGTCCGCCCTTAAAAAGACGTTATGTGGGCGTGTCTGCGTTGTGGTTTGCAGTATAACTGTGATATTTGCGCCTATGCCCAACACCACTTTATCTCTGCTTCCACCTGTCTTCTCATAGAATATTTTTGTATCTTCCCCTTTGTCTCTTCCCTAAGGATCCCAAAAAAAGAGCCCAGTTATCCCCAGCAAGGCATGACACAATTTGCCCATAAGTGTAATCAACATATTCACAGATCTTTTATATGGTTTTGCGATCCAGCGCCCAAGATTATATGTTTACAAGTGGTACTCATTATTTAAATACATTGTAATTGTTGAGTTTTATGATTTTTAATTATGATTAATGTATTTTATAGAGTATTTAAGTTTGTGGTTAATGGGTTAATGTATTTTAGTGAGCATCTCACTACGTTATTGATGTATTTTAGGGAGAATTTAGTACGTTATTAATGTATTTTAGAGAGCGTTTCAGTGTGTGACTAATGCATTTTAGATAGTATTTGAATAAGTTTATTAATGTCTTTTAGAGAGCATTTTAGTACGTGATTAATGTATTTTAGAGGATATTTTAATGTGGGATTAATACATTTTAGAGTATATTAAGTGCGTGATTAAAGTATTTTAGAGAGTATTTCAGTACGTTGTTAATGTATTTAGAGTGTATTTTAGTACGTGATTATTGCATTTTAAATAGTATTTTATTACATAATTAATGTATTTTACAGAGTATTTTAGTTCCTGATTAATGTATTTTCAAGAGTATTTTAGTACGTGATTAATGCCTTTACAGAGTATTTTAGTAAGTGATGAATGCGTTTTAGAGAGTATTTCAGTATGTGGTTAATGTATTTTAGAGAGTATTTCAGCGCGTGATTTATATATTTTAGAGAGTATTTTAGTACATATTTAAAACATTTAGACAGAATTTGTGATCATGATTAATGTATTTTAGAGGGTATTTTAGTGTGTGGTTAATGTATTTTATGAAGCATTTTAGTATATACTTCAAGCATTTAGAGAGAATTTTTGTACATGATTAATGCATTTTGGAAAGTATTTTAGTATGTGGTTATTGTATTTTAGAAAGTATTTTAGTATAAGATTAATGTATTTTAGACAGGATTTCAGTACATGAATAATGTATTTAGAGAGCGTTTTAGTACTTAGTTAATGCATTTAGAGAGTATTTTAGTACGTAGTTAATGCATTTAGAGAGTATTTTAGTACGTAGTTAATGCATTTAGAGAGTGTTTTAGTACGTAGTTAACACATTTAGAGAGTATTTTAGTACGTAGTTAATGCATTTAGAGAGTATTTTAGTACGTAGTTAATGCATTTAGAGAGTGTTTTAGTACGTAGTTAATGCATTTAGAGAGTATTTTAGTACGTAGTTAATGCATTTAGAGAGTATTTTAGTACGTAGTTAATGCATTTAAAGAGCGTTTTAGTATGTATTTAATGCATTTAGAGAGTATTTTAGTTCGTAGGTATTGCATTTAGAGAGCTTTTTAGTACGTAGTTAATGCATTTAGAGAGTATGTTAGTACATTTTGAATATTTTTTTAGAGTATGCCTCAGATCTTGACTTGAGTGATTCACTGGGTGTAATGAATCCAATTACTTCATTTTAAAAGAGTCATAAATTAAAATACATTCATCGTTTAGTTTCGTTCATTCATCGTTTTAGTTGAAATAAAAATTCAGTCTCACACGTCGTGGCGACTGCTTGACCAAGCGGTCTTTATCCCTCTGGTTCTATCATTGCCCCCCCCCCCCCTCCCCGACATATACCAGCAATGATATTATGTGTGGTAAAGATAGTGTTTTTTTTTTATCGTTATAGTTCTTATTCACTTGTCTAACAATATTATTTACTACGTTCGTATAAGAATTCTTCAATATGATGACAAGATCGATCGCATATTCACAACTACGAGATTAATACGATTTTTAAAATTAAAACAATAGTCGCTCTCTCCTCTCTGTCTCTCTCTACTCTCTCCCGCTCTCTCCTTCTCAATACTTCTATCTCCATCTCTCTCCCTCTTTCTCTCTCTTTCCTTCTCCCACCCTCTCATTTCTTCTCTCTCTCTATATATATATATATATTTCTCTATCGCTCTCTCTCTCTCTCTCGTCTCTCTTCCTCTGTCACTCTCCTCCTCCTCTCTTTCTCCCTCTCTCTATATATATATATATATGTATATATATATATATATATATATATATATATATATTTCTATGCATGTTCCTTTCTCTATCTCTTTCCCCATCTTTCTCTCCTCTATCCCTCTTTCTCTCTTTCCCTCACTCAATATATCTCCATGCATATCTCTTTCTCTATCTCTCTCTCTCTCTCTCCTCTTTTCCGACCTCTATATATCTCCATGCATATCTCTTTCTCTTTGTGTCTCTCTCTTTCCCACAAATGTAATCTTTTAAACTACATATCATAGAGTTTGTGGCATATCGGGGATGACCTGCTTACATTATTGATGTTTCAGATTGCTGATTGATACCAGAACTGGGTAAAAGAAGAGAGAATTCAAGAATTGATGAATAATGTATCCGACACTTGCGCCTCCTGACCACTTGCTCAAGAATGTGTAATTGGTCATAATTAAAAATATAAGCACCAACAACATAGTTCCTGTATGTCATACTCGTGGCGTAAATGTAAGTTGACAATATTTTACAAATCTAGCCCGGGACAGTGAGATTAGATGTTACCTATTCCATGGGTGAAAAGAAAGTAGAGGTTTTAATTAAAAACATGTTTCTTAATTTCCTTTTTTATTTGTTTCTCTTTTCAGGCAACTCATTTTAATGTTATTGTCTTTATATTGTTATAATAAATTTTGAAATTAAAATAAACAGTTATTCTTTGTGTAATTTTCAAGTAAATAACATACATTATATAACACTTAACAATAAATCATCATCATCAAGTTTCATGCCTGCTGGCGTAGGTGATCATGTCTCTGCACAACTTTCGATATCGACAGCTATTTATCATTTCTGTTGTTGACCTTCGGCCAAGCCATTCTATTAAGCTGTCTGGTATCTTTTCTCTTTGCTTCCCTCTATCTCTTCGTCCTTCAATTTTCCCAATTGCTACAATATATTCCAGTTGTTACAATATATTCCAATTGTTACAATATATTCCAATTGCTACAATATATTCCAATTGTTACAATATATTCCAGTTGTTACAATATATTCGAGTTGCTACAATATATTCCAGTTGTTACAATATATTCCAGTTGCTACAATATATTCCAGTTGTTACAATATATTCCTGTTGTTACAATATATTCCAGTTGCTACAATATATTCCAGTTGTTACAATATATTCCAATTGTTACAATATATTCCAGTTGTTACAATATATTCCAGTTGCTACAATATATTCCAGTTGTTACAATATATTCCAATTGTTACAATATATTCCAGTTGTTACAATATATTCCAGTTGCTATAATATATTCCAGTTGTTACAATATATTCCAGTTGTTACAATATATACCAGTTGTTACAATATATTCCAGTTGTTACAATATATTCCAGTTGTTACAATATATTCCAGTTGCTACAATATATTCCAGTTGTTACAATATATTCCAGTTGTTACAATATATTCCAGTTGTTACAATATATTCCAGTTGTTACAATATATTCCAGTTGTTACAATATATCCCAGTTGTTACAATATATTCCAGTTGTTACAATATATTCCAGTTGTTACAATATATTCCAGTTGCTACAATATATTCCAGTTGTTACAATATATTCCAGTTGTTACAATATATTCCAGTTGTTACAATATATTCCATTGTTACAATATATTCCAGTTGTTACAATATATTCCAGTTGTTACAATATATTCCAATTGTTACAATATATTCCAGTTGTTACAATATATTCCAGTTGTTACAATATATTCCAGTTGTTACAATATATTCCATTGTTACAATATATTCCAGTTGTTACAATATATTCCAGTTGTTACAATATATTCCAGTTGTTACAATATATTCCAGTTGTTACAATATATTCCAATTGTTACAATATATTCCAGTTGTTCCCTTCTCTTTACATGGCCCAAAAAAACGATGATTAATATAGAACAATCCAAACATGAAATCCAGAACACCGTTTCAAACATAAACTCATTTCGGAACAAGTTAACGTCCCGTATTGGATCACAAAAATCTGGGACAATTGATGATAACCCGAAATGAAAAATTGCGACGAATTGTTATATAACGTAAATGACTCCTTCTTACTTTTCGTCTATTTCTTAAACATAGAAGTTTCTTTCCGCCCTTCTTCTGATCAGTGTTATTGTTTGCCATTCGTGTTTGGATTTCTGTGGTTATTTTAGAATAGTTTATGCCTTATACCTAATGGAGGTTTTTGCCGAAACGTCGTAGTGTGTATGGTCTCTCTGTAAGTTTAACTACTTTATACCATTTTGTGTTTATTTTACATTTCTTAATTAAGGCTTTAGAACATACTAACATCAAAAAAAAAATAACACCAGGTCTAAAACTAAGAATAGCAAAATGTTACATCTTCTCAATATTCCTATATGGGGTCGAAACATGGATAAATAGACAAGAAACCAGAACAGAGAATGGAAGCCTTTGAAATGTGGATATATAGAAGAATAGGTAGAATTGGATGGAAGGACAAGAAAACAAACGATGAAGTCTTAAAACAACTAAAAATTAAAAGAGATTATGCTACTAAGCACAATTCAAACAAGTCAAATGCGATTTTTGGGCCATGTTGAAAGACACAACAGCCTACTAAAAGTAATCCTGGAGGGGAAAATACAAGGTAAAAGAGGCAGAGGCAGACCAAGATTAACATGGACGAGTAACATCAAAAGATGGAGAAATCAGCCTATGACAACCTGCACCATCACAGCAAGAGACAGAGCAGAATGGCGATCCATGGTAGCCAACCTTCGTTGCGGAGAAGGCACTCGATGATGATGATGAATTAAGGCTTTATTTGTGAGTCAGAAACAAGTGTTACGCCGCTGATAATGTATCTCTTTTGTGTGCTATTACCAACGAGATGGTCTGTGTTAAAGCTCGAGAAATTCGGCTGGTTTCTCTGCGACAGCAACAAGCAGAGATTGGAAACAGATAAATGCTGATAACTTGAGCGTATACACAGGGGATGTTATTGCGAATCGATCATCATCATTGTGGAGTCGTGGGTGGCAGAGCAGATTGTTGAAGCAGATACGCCAAGCATTCATAGTTAAGTGTCTACAGATAGCATGGCTGACAAGCAACAAAGGAAGTCTTATATTTGAAGGTGTAAGGTAACCGCTTGAACCATTGCTCATGTAGTTCGTTGGCGACAAACTAAATTACTGCTTGGTATTTAACAGGTTTGCGTACTTCTGTTCAAATTTGGCATGGCATTGTTCTTAGTAGAGATTCCGTGTTCTAGACAATACAGATAAGAAATTAACCAGAAACAAGATTACAGCTTTTGATGTGGTCGAGATTATGCTTCCCGTCTTTCTTCTATTTATATTATGATGGCGACGATTAGGTTATCTGTTCCTACTTCTACAGTTATTGCCCTTTGATGTGAGGCAACACTGCTTACGTCCTTACTTATTTACATTTTCACTGTTGTGTTCAACAGCGTATACATATGCAGTTGTCTGTATATCTTTTTGTGTCTTCTTGTACGTCAAATTATTAATCTTTCATTCTGTCTAATTGTGTTTATATATATATATATATATATATATATATATATTTATAACAGATATACGGGTACATAGGTACTTAGGAAAGTAGATGGAAGGGTTGATGGATGGATGAGCATTCCGATAGATAAACAATAACAGTGACTTGAAGAAGGGACTTCGTCAGAAGTAAAAAGCTGGCGAACGAAAGAAAAAAAGTGAAGAAATATTAATAGCAAACATAGAGGTGTAGGAATATAAAAATACACACATACATACATTCTAATATGCAACTGCCTTTCTGACTATTTATATCTGTCTTTCTGACTATTTATATTTGTCTTTCTGACTATTTATATCTGTCTTTCTGACAGTTTTGTTCATCTGTGTTTCAGATTATTTTTTTTAAATATCTATATAGTATTTTTTTCTCTTTATCTCTCTCATTATTATTTTCCATCGTTTTGTTTTTCTTGTTTATCCATATGTCACTCTGATGGTTAAATTTTTCTGTCTGTCTGGTGTTTATCTTCCAATCTGTCTCACTATTTATCTTTGTTGAATGTTTTCATGTATGTATTTTTTTATTTTTTCCATATTTCTCTGTCTGATGTTAATATTTGTACAAGTCACGTCACTATTGTTGTTTATCTATCAAACTGCACATCCATGCAGGCTCCCATAAACCATTCCATCCATCCATCCATAAACCATTCCATCCATCCATCCATAAACCATTCCATCCATCCATCCATAAACCATTCCATTCATCCATCCATAAACCATTCCATCCATCCATCCATCAACCTTTCCATCCATCCATAAACCATTCCATCCATCCATCCATCCATCAACCCTTCCATCCATCCATCAACCCTTCCATCCATCCATCAATCAATCCATCCATTAATCCTTCCATCCATCCTTCCATCAACCCTTCCATCTATCCATCCATAAACCATTCCATCCATCCATCAATCCTTCCATCCATCCATCCATCAACCCCTCTATCCATTAACCCTTACATCCATCCATCAACCCTTCCATCCATCCATCCATCAAACTTTCCATCCATCCATCAACCCTTCCATCCATCCATCCATCAACCCTTCCATCCATCCATCAACCCTTCCATCCATCCATCAATCCTTCCATCCATCCATCCATCAACCCTTCCATCCATCCATCAACCCTTCCATCCATCAATCCTTCCATCCATCCATCCATCAACCCTTCCATCCATCAACCCTTCCATCCATCCATCAACCCTTCCATCCATCCATCCATCCATCAACCCTTCCATCCATCCATCAACCCTTCCATCCATCCATCAACCCTTCCATCTATCCATCCATCAACCCTTCCATCCATCCATCAACTCTTCCATCCATCCATCCATCAACCCTTCCATCCATCCATCAACCCTTCCATCCATCCATCAACCCTTCCATCCATCCATCCATCCATCCATCAACCCTTCCATCCATCCATCAACCCTTCCATCCATCCATCAATCCTTCCATCCATCCATCAATCCATCCATCAATCCTTCCATCCATCCAGCAACCCTTCCATCCATCCATCAACCCTTCCATCCATCCATCAACCCTTCCATCCATCCATCAACCCTTCCTTCTATCCATCCATCAACCTTTCCATCCATCCATCAACCCTTCCATCCATCCATCCATCCATCAACCCATCCATCCTTCCATCCATCCATCAACCCTTCCATCCATCCATCAACCCATCCATCCATCCATCCATCAACCCTTCCATCCATCCATCAACCCTTCCATCCATCCATCAACCCTTCCATCCATCCATCAACCCTTCCATCCATCCATCAATCCTTCCATCCACCCATCAACCCTTCCATCCATCCATCAACCCTTCCATCCATCCATCAATCCTTCCATCAACCATTCCATCCACCCATCCATCAACCCTTCCATCCATCCATCCTTACATCCATCCTTCCATCAACCCTTCCATCCATCCATCCTTACATCCGTCCATCCGTCCATCCATCCATCCATCAACCCTTCCATCCATCCATCCTTACATCCGTCCATCCATCCTTCCATCAACCCTTCCATCCACCCATCCATCAACCCTTCCATCCATCCATCAACCCTTCCATCCATCCATCCTTACATCCATCCATCCATCCATCAACCATTCCATCCATCCATCAACCCTTCCATCCATACATCCGTCCATCCATCCATCCATAAACCCTTCCAACCATCCGTCCATTCATCAAACCTTCCATCTACCTTCCTAAGTTCCTGTCTATCCATCTGTTTAAGTTATATGACTCTATGTACATGTCTATATATATTTGTAGTTATGTGTTTTCTCCTTTTCATGTGTTTGTATTTCTTGACATGTACACATATATTAGCCAAGAATAAAACAGACCAACTCAGCCAATTTGTCAAACGATCAAATCAATCAGAAGACCTCACGCCGCAAATCAAGACGCCTACCATAATATGAATAGATGGGAACAAGTTATATCCATCCCTCGGAGCAGGGTGCAATCAATTCAACAGTCACATGTATACAAAATTCAGGATCGGCACCTCAACCACATGTATATGCATATGGACAGGCGCCCCAGACTACTAAACACATATTTCAAACCTGTAATGAATATAGTAGACTGAGGAAAACACATTGGCCCATAGATATAACACTACAGGCAAAACTGTATGGGCCTCTACATGAACTACACAAAGCAGTAAAATTGATACAAGAAAAGACATTTCAGATACAGACAATTTCATGCGAACGAAAGCTAGATATCCAGTGTGTCAAACAGCGGGGTCTACGATAATTTAGTAAAAGCAAAAGTAGTGGACTTCGCACACAGAAACATCAAGAAACTCAGCTTAACAGTGATAAATTAGAACAAGTTGAAAGTTCTATTTATTTAGGGAGTATTCAAAAATGGCCACGCCTCAAGTGATAATGCAAACACCAGCGACGTTTCACAAATCAAAAGCTAAGAAACATCTGGTAGGGAAAGTACAAAACACAGATCCGAGATTCAAGCTGTGTTACTACTACTACTACTACTACTACTACTACTATTATTACTACTACTACTACTACTACTACTACTGGAGCTACTACTACTGCTACTACTACTACTGCTACCACCATCATCACTATTACCACTACTACTATTGCTGCAACTACGGATGATGAAGAGGAATATTCTAGTCTACCATGATATTCTAGAATACTTTAGTCATCGGGCGAACGCAACCACCACCACCACTACTACTACTACTACAACTACTACTAATACTACTAGCATCACTACTGCTGCTACTACTACTGCCATCACTACTACTAGCATCACTACTGCTACTACTACTACTGCCATCACTACTACTACAACTACTACTACTACTACCATTAATACTACGACTACCACTATCACTACTATTGCTACTACATGTACTACTACTACTACTACTAATACTACTAGCATCACTGCTGCTACTACAGCTACCACAACTACAATTACCACTGCTACTACTACAACTACCGCTACTACTACGACTACTATTACTTCTTCTTCCTCACTTCTACCTTTCAACTCCGTGTGGAATATAAGCATTTAACAAACAATTTCAAGACGTACTGTTTGGTACAATTCTTTTAAGAATGGCTGTAGCTGAGCAGTTGGTGCTCTCATGACTTCATTGTCAAACATGTGTAGCTGAGTAGTTAGTGCTCTCATGACTTCATTGTCAAACATCTGTAGTTGAGTAATTAGTGCTCTAATGGCGAAAATGTCACTCAGCTGTTGTTGAGTTTTTAGTGATCTCATTGCTTCATTGTCAATAATCTGTAGTTGAGTTATTAGTGTTCTCACGACTCCATTTTCAAACATCTGTAGCTGAGTGGTTAGTGTTCTCATGACTTCATTGTCTAGCATCTGTAGCAGAGTGGTTGGTGCTCTCATGGCTCCATTGTCAAACATCTGTAGCTGAGTGGTTAGTGCTCTCACGAATCCATTGTCAAACATCTGTAGCTGAGTGGTTAGTACTCTCATGACTCCATTATCAAACACATATAGCTGAGTGGTGAATACTCTCATGGCTCCATTGTCAAACACATATAGCTGAGTGGTTATTACTCTTATGGCTCCATTGTCAAACACATATAACTGAGTGGTTATTACTCTTATGGCTCCATTGTCAAACACATATAACTGAGTGGTTAATACTTTCATGACTCTATTGTCAAACACATATAGCTGAGTGGTTAATACAGGTCATGACTCCATTATCCAACACATATAGCTGAGTGGTTAATACTCTCATGACTCCATTATCAAACACATATAGCTGAGTGGTTAATACTCTCATGACTCCATTGTCAATCACATATAGCTGAGTGGTTAGTGCTCTCATGGCTCGATTGTCAAACATTTGTAGCTGAGTGGTTAGTGCTCTCATGGCTTCATTATCAAACATTTGTAGCTGAGTGGTTAGTGCCCTCATGGCTTCATTGTCAAACATTTGTAGCTGAGTGGTTAGTGCTCTCATGGCTTCATTGTCAAACATTTGTAGCTGAGTGGTTAGTGCTCTCATGGCTTCATTGTCAAACATTTGTAGCTGAGTGGTTAGTGCTCTCATGGCTTCATTGTCAAACATCTGTAGCTGAATGGTTAGTGCTTTCATGGCTTCATTGTCAAACATCTGTAGCTGAGTGGTTAGTGCTCTCATGGCTTCATTGTCAAGCATCTGTAGCTGAGTGGTTAGTGCTCTCATGGCTTCATTGTCAAACATCTGTAGCTGAGTGGTTAGTGCTCTCATGTCCAATTTGTTCCTGATCGAGACGATTTCTGTATCCACCCAGTATCTGTAAAATGGTATCTGAGATTTTAGTTTGATAATAGGACGGCCTGGCATGATACAGACCACAACACATAATCAGGACTTGTTTCAGCCGAAACTGCCCGGAACGCGTTCCGTTAAACATTTAGGTACTTTAACTGCCACTGATGTTCACATTTAATTACGGGTTTTTTTTTTTAACTTTCTGTTTGGTATAGGTAATACAGATTTAGCGGTATAATATAGAGTGTCTAACCCACTGTGGAACCCGGCATTTCCTTTCTAGTTTTTGAGCTATTGAGTTATTTGCGGATTATCATCATTGCACTACAAACCTGTCCATAGGTGCTCAGATCACCACCTTAGCAAGTCCCGCAGCGTGCAGCGACTGACGTCTCCAGTTCTGTGTTGGTTGATAAGTCTTCTTATACGCCCACTAATTTTTTCGTTTCTGGTTGTGCCCATCTTAACTGCCGTCTCTTTCATCCGAAGGAGTGACATGAACTCATGGTTGTCGAAGCCCTGTGTCCATCCCACATCTCGGAGGACATTGATGACTTTCGCCCGATCCATTGGTTGACCGTCTTCAACGATAGCGCAGCTAGTCAACCTGTCCGCTCTTTTATTTCCCGTATCTCGCATCTCCATGGACGTAGACAAAGGTGACTACGTATTTTTGACTTCTGCAATGACTCCACCCATCGCCTGCGTACAGAGCCCGCCTCCACTTTTTCTTACCATACTCATAGAACCACTCAGTATACATGCGTGGGTGTAGTCTTGTGACTCTAATCAGATGAATGCCTTGGTCACTGCCATCACCTCTATCGTCATGCTACTCGTGGTCATAACGTATGCATCATTGTCTTCTTTTACTATTCTGCCTGCCGAACGTGCTGTAAATGTCCATTCTTTACTGGTATTATCCCTAATGAGCTTGTTGCATATAAATTTGTAGAGGACTTACTGCATTTGTAAGAAATGTGACGAATCATAACATCTGCTGGAAGTGACCATCATTACGTCTAAACAGGATATAAATAAATATTGAGGAAATGTTGAGTTCTGTAGGGAGTGGATACATCATGTTTTGTATAATAAACACAAAGTTGACTCGACAAATATAATAAGTACGAATGTATTTCAGAGACCTGCTTTTTTATGATTTTCTCATCTGATGAGATGGTATGGTAGTTTATGTAAACTTTTATTTATAAAAAAGCCCTGCCATAATATATGCCGTTGGTCATTGAACAAATGTGTTCTCTAACACAATATTCTCTATGCGCCTTAAGACGGCGAGGAATCTCTTACTTACCCAAGCTTCCGGTATCTCGTTCATTATGAATTCCTATCTACATATCTCTATTTCATTCCCTTTATCTCACTGCTTGCTTTTTAATGTTTATTTGTAAAAAATGTATGTCTAGTGTTTTCATATAATAATATATAATATAGCACCGATTTTGACCTATGTAAGAGAATCATGGACAATACATAAAGCCATGAGAAGATGATTACGGACCTCAGAGATGACATTTCTCATAAGAATGTTGACTTCTGGTAGCTGGGTGACTAGAGCCTGTTTCTTTGGAACGAGGAAATTCTCTAAGAGGTAAGCATAAAAGGAGAGCTCCTAAAACATTTTTTAAAAGCGATATTTTTGTGGCACACCATGAGAAGGTGCAAGTTGCAATACTTGGTTACAACTGGCAAAATACAGTGAAAGAAAGATCACGGACGACAAAGAGAGAACATACTATAATGTCGCGTGCACATAGAATTTTGGATGGACGTAATCGTCTAAGCCGTGATGGCACATGCTGATGATGATTAAATAAAAACAACAGAACATTTTTAAACCATGTGTTTTAGTTTTTACTAACGAGAGATTCTTGCTCCTATACTGGAATCTTTTGCCACATCCTCCTGGACAAATTGCATTTCTCTCAACAGCTTCCCTTTGTTTCCCCACTCGTGTAAACCATGGGAATTGAAGCATCAATTTGTCTGTGTGATGACATGTCACTTGCTTGTGTTACCGTTGGTTCATCTCCCTGGTACTGCCTGCCCTCGTTGTGAAGCTCATAGCAAGTCTTCAAATTAGATTGTCCCAATACGTGTCGATGTCATTATTCATTCTCAATGACGTAGAACACGTGGAATAAAATATAACTTTGGAATGCCTGGTATTAATTTATTTATGTTTTAATTCTCATTTCTTCTATACATAACTATTTATTATTATTTGTTCTTCTTTCTTACTCTGCTATTTTCTTGTTCTTTTTAGCATATTGTGTAGCAGTTTTTTTTCCGCACAATTTAGCTCGTTTTTCGTTTATTACTCCTTGTAAATGATTGTTATTCTAGTGTTGCCTTTTACCCTCCTTCAGTTAAGAATAGGTCATCAACATGAGCTCTCCAATAGTTTCTGACTCTTGTCCCTCCAGTATTCTTCAGGTATAACTTGTCTTTGTGAAATATGTCCCTAAATTATTTTATCCATGTGTTTTTATGTCTTCCTTGTTTTCATTTCCTATGTGGTTTCCATGGTAACTTTTGTCTAGTAATACTCGTGTCCTGTTTTGTTCATTCCCATCCGCTTGCATTTATTTCTACTACTTTTGGTCCATCAATATAATATAGCTGTGTCCGACAATGTGATTTAAAATATACCCTTTAAAGACGTGAGACAAGTCTCTAAAATTGTTGTCAAATTTTAAGATGTCTAGAATAAGACCAGCTTGGGGGCAAGGCGCGGGACAGCAGCAGAGCAAACAGTTGCCAAGGAGTGTCTTCAATGACAGCACAGCTAGTCAACCAGTCCGCTCTTTCAGTTCCCCATACTCCTGCATGTCCAGGAACGTAGACCCTAGTTTGGTAACATGGTGTCAGTGACAACATTTTTTCATCACTACGGCACATTGTTAGGTGATATGGTCTTATCACGCCGGGCCTCATTTTTTTGTTTAAAAAAAAATCGCTGGCACCCATTTCTATAGGCTGAGTGAACCCCGGAGCCTTGCTGGTTCGAAAAAAACAATCAGCCACTTCTGGGCATCGAACCTGGACCTATCTTATCAGGAAGCGAGCACACTAACCACCCAGTCACCGAGACTCCAGCTCTGACAAGACTGAACAATATTTGGAAATGCAAACCCATCTCTCTAAGAACAATGATTATATTATGACCAACAGTAGTGACATCTTTGCAACTGTCAGTCATGTTGTAAGAGGTGACTCAGGAGTTTAGGGTCACGGTCTTTGCTGGGGCTACGGAGTTCGTGACTCTGAGCTGAAGTCATCTTCAGTGCTCTCGCGAGTATATGGTGGACATGCTTCATACCGAGGAACGTAGCCAGAAGCACTATGGAGTTGTCCGTTGTACTTTGATGATGATCTGTCGACTAATTGATGATGATCTGTCGACTAATTGATGATGATCTGTCGACTAATTGATGATGATCTGTCGACTAAATTTAATCTTGTGGCATTTGTATATCTACTTCTTCTATCCTTCCCCCCATTGCCTTTGGCTTCGAGGGGAGATACAATCTGCGATTCTTTGCTTTTCTGTTGGCTTCTTCTGGTGTTATCCCTCATAGTGACTCTAGTATTCCCTTTATCCATCTTTTTTCTCGGTCTTCCTCTTAATCTGTCGTTTTCGTAGCGTTTGTTTATGGCTCTTTGAGTCATTGTTGGGTCTTGTTATGTGGCCGAACCAATTTATATGTTGTTTCTGTATGTGTTCGATGGCTGGTTCAATTTCGAGTTTCTTCCTCAGGTCAGTGTTTCTTACTCTGTCCCTTAAGCTGTTTCCTGTCATTCTTCTGACACATTTCATTTCGGTGGTCGTTATCTTTCTTATTGTTCTAGAGTCCAGCGTCCAATTCTGGCACTGATAGCACAGAGTTGTATATATACACGCCTGTGAAACATGGATACTCACCGCTGACCTTGAAAGAAGAATACAGACGGGAAATCAAATGGTATATAAAGAGCTGTGCATATCTTATACAGACTATATCATCAAGGAGGAAGAGCGAAACAGAACCCAACGGTCCACATGACCAGTTATATTATTTACTCTTAACTGTCTGGTATATGAAATAGAGCAATCATGCGATGGGGACGAATGAAGAAAAACCATCCCGTAAGGTATTCATGTAGAAACCATCTGGTAATAGAAAACAAGGTAGACCAAGAGAATCGCTACGCAGAACAATTAATAAGGAAGGCGCAACAATGGGACTAAGAAACAAACACGAACTACAAGAACCAGCAGCAAATCGTCAGTCCTAGAGAACTGTGAGTTCCGCCCTATGTGTCGTCTTCAACCAAGTTGCAGGCCTACCTAAGACCATCTTGCAGGGCACAGTAAAAAGTATAAAAAAGAAATTGTAAACAGAGAAAGAGGTGGGAAGATAACATCAGAGAATGGATATGATTAACATTGGGCACATCTAAGAAATGAGAGCCGCGATAGCTCAGTGGTTAGTGAACTGGACTACAAAAGGCAAGAGGTAGGGTTCGATCCCAACCGACAGGTTCCGGTTCACCCAGCCTTAAATGGGTACCGGATTTTTTTCTGGGAAAGTAAAGCGGCACGAGCGTAATATCGACCACATTACTTCAAAAATCTTGTGCCGAGGGTCTGTAAAATTTATGGTCACTAATACCATATTCCCTATACGCCACTTGGCATAAAAAAGGGGTTACTTTACTTTTTTTTTTTTTAACATCTAAGAAATCAGCTCGTAATCATCGTGAAGGAATGGAGGGAAACATCTAGCATCTATCTAGATGATATAATCTTTTTGTGGGAATTGACAAATGTCAATTACTGCAACACCAAAAAGATTATAGTCACCAGGTACAAGTAGCTATGTTTTGTCCTCTACAGATTAGTTGCAATATTTTAGATGTTAAATCAGTGTCCACGCACAAAAGACAATGCTACAATCAAATCTTGAAATTTTAAAAATGATGATCTGTAGGAGTATGGGGAAATGAAAATCGGACTGGTTGACTAGCTGCGCTGTCGTTGAAGACACTCCTTGACAGCTGTTTGCTCTGCCACTAGATGTAATAGGGTCGGGAGTGCTTACCTATACAGCCCAATTAGAAGCGCGGCAATTGTTTGCCATTCTCGGGTATTAGAGCCTGAAGATTAATCCGCGAGATTTATCGAAGATGGCTTGAACTGACCAATCAGTGTCACTTTCAGCTCAGCGGCTACAAATTGAATAATAGAAATAAAATAGTCCCAGACTGGGGAGAATTTTGAAAAGGTAGAAGAGAGAGTAGACGGACACTCCTGGACCGGCAGTCGACCTGGCAAGTCGAAATGTATGACGAGACTTTTAAACACTGCTAGAGACTCACAAAACCACTCGACATAGCAATAATACAGACATATGCACCCACTCAAGACTACACAGATGAACAAATAGAGGCATACTATGAAGCCCTAAATAAAGTTATGAAGCAAGTGAAATCTTCAGACATCTTGATTGTAATGGGTAACATGAACCCATGATTAACATGGACGAGTAACATCAAAAGATGGACAAATCAACCGATGACAACCTGCACCATCAAAGCAAGAGATAGAGCAAAATGGCGCTCCATGGTAGCCAACCTTCGTTGCGGAGACGGCACTCAATAATGATGATGAACATGAACGCTAAAGTAGGAAAAGGTAGATATAAGACCATTTTAGGAAATCATGGTTTAGGAAAAAGAAATGACAGAGGAGAAAGATTAATACAATTCTGGGAAGAAAACAGGCTGATAATATGTAACACCTACTTTGAGCAAGAGAAAAGGAAACTATACACATGGAAAAGCCCTGGAGATAGGAAGAGGAATCAAATAGATTACATAATGATAAAATAAAGGTTCCGTAACAGCGTAAAGAAAGCCAAAACCTACCCAGGAGCAGATATTAATTCTGATCACAATCCTGTAATGATTAAAATGAAAATCAAACTAAATAAAGAGAAACAAGCAAAAATCTATTTCATCAACAAATCCACTCGATATAACAGCTTTAAATCAAAAAGATATTAAAGATACCTATACAATACAAGTAAAGAACACATACCAGAAGCTGCTAGAGGAAGGAATTGAACAATACAGAAGAGAAAATCCTGATGAAAAAGTAACAACCAAATGGCAATGCATAAAGAAAAGCATACAAAAAGCCTGCGACACCTTACCCAAAAGAGAAAAGAACAAAAAACAAAAATGGATAATTAACACCATCTTAGAAAAAATGGAAGAAAGGAGACAAGCGAAGAACACTGCCCAATACAATAAAATAGATAATGAGATACGCAAAATGTGCAAAAAGGCAAAAGAAGACTGGCTCAGCCAAAAATGTATAGAAATATAAACTATGGAAAGCAAACAAGACCTAAGAGGAATCTATCTATCTATCTATTGACCTTTCGAGCCGTAACCGGCCCATAGGGCGTAGACCAAGATACACCTTCTCCTATATGAATTTTTGTTCTAGCAGTTTTCTTTTAAAGATATTTTATCAAATCTCGCCATCTGTCTCTGTTCTGTGCAAGCAGTTCTATCTCATTGAGGGAGCCGATTCCTGCTGCTCTTGCCTCTCTCATCAATGTTCTTCTCAGTGTCTCCCTGGGTCTTCCTCTTTTTCTTTTACCTGTTGTTTCCCATATGAGGGCTTGCTTTGCTATTCGATTATTATCTCTTCTCATCACATGTCCAACGTATGACCATCGTCTTTTCTTTATTACTGAAGATATTAGTGGTTGATTGGCGATTTCTCTAATTTCCTCGTTTGTTTTGAATTCGTTCCATTCTATACCAAGTATTTTCCTTAGACATTTATTTTCGAATGCGTTCAACTTTGTTTCTATATCTCTTGTTGTTTTCCAGCTTTCACACGCATACGTAAGGGTTGATAGTACATTTGATTTGAATAGCCTAAGTTTTGTGTTTGTGCTAATGAGTTTTGATTTCCACAACTTTTCAAGGCTTCTGAAAGACATTGCTGCTTTAGCCAGTCTGATTCTAATTTCTTTGCTCGTATCCCCTTCTCGATCAATGCAGAGGAATGCACACAGAAATAAAGAGAATGACTAATAAAAATAAAAAAGCCACAGAAGGTGGATGCATTGCAGACAAAAAAGGAAAAATGCTAACAGACAATAAGGATATCATAGATAGATGGCAGGAATATATAACAGAACTATTTCATGATCAAAGGGACAAGAAACCAGTTATAAAATGTACAACAGGCTATAAAATCTTAAAATCTGAGGTGGAAAAAGCTATAAAAACAATGAAAAGGGGGAAAGCAGCAGGACCTGAAAGCATACAGATAGAGATGATACATGCACAAGAAGATTTTGGCATTGAAGTGATTACAGACATATGAAACGACATATACCACACAGGATACATACCAAATGAACTAAAAACATCAACTTTCATTGCATTGCCTAAAAAGAATGGTGCAGTTGAATGCAGTGACTTTAGAACAATAAGCCTAATGAGCCATGTTACAAAAATCTTGCTAAAAGTTATACAAGGAAGGATTCAGAATAAAATCAATACTGAATTAGATGAGCAGCAATTTGGATTTAGGAAAAATAGCGGGACAAAAGAAGCCATATTCTGCATGAGAACATTAATAGAAAAATACACAGAAGTAAACAAACCAATATATGCCTGCTTCATAGACTACACCAAAGCTTTTGATAGAGTACACCACAAACAACTTATAGTATGCCTAAAAGAGATACATCTAGATGACATGGACATACGAATAATATGTAATATATACTGGGAGCAAACAGCAATAATAAAATATAACAAAGAGTTCTCTACACCCATTGATATAAAAAGAGGAGTAAGACAAGGATGCATCCTATCACCAAGCTTGTTCAATCTATACACTGAACAAATCTTTAAAAACGTCATAGAGATGCCAGGCCTACAAATTAATGGAAAGATAATCAATAACCTAAGATATGCTGACGATACTGTACTACTAGCAGAAAATCCTAAAGACCTACAACAATTACTTAATGAAATAAACACGACAAGCAAAAAATATGGACTAGATATGAATATAAAAAAGACTAGAACTATGATCATAAACAAAGAAAATACTCAAAACCCACAAGTGGATATCAAAATTGAAGGAATAGACCTTGAGACAGTTCAGAACTATAACTACCTTGGACATACTATAACCAGTGATGGAAAATGTACAATTGAAATAAACAAAAGAATAGGAATGACAAAAAGTAATTTTAATGTCATGAAGGACATACTAACATCAAAACAAATAACACCAGAGCTAAAACTAATAATAGCAAAATGTTACATCTTCTCAATATTCCTATATGGTGCTGAAACATGGACATTAGACAAGAAAACAGAACAGAGAATTGAAGCCTTTGAAATGTGGATATATAGAAGAATAGGTAGAATTGGATGGAAGGAAAAGAAAACAAACGATGAAGTCTTAAAACAACTAAAAATGAAAAGAGAACTTCTCACAATTAGAACAAGAAAAATGCGATTCTTGGGCCATGTTAAAAGACACAACAGCCTACTGAAAGTAATCCTGGAGGGGAAAATACAAGGTAAAAGAGGCAAAGGCAGACCAAGATTAACATGGACGAGTAACATCAAAAGATGGACAAATCAACGGATGACAACCTGCACCATCAAAGCAAGAGATAGAGCAGAATGGCGCTCCATGGTAGCCAACCTTCGTTGCGGAGACGGCACTCAATGATGATGACGATGAGAGACTCACAGTATAGTTCTATTAGAACCTGGTCGTGATCATCCATCGGGCTGTCGCCCAGATCACTAGTTTAGAACAGAATTAATAGACGGCCACTTGACCAGGCTGAGCGATTCATATTAAAGTTGTTTTTATTAGATAACGAGAAATTCTTGTTTTACTTGCCCATGTGTCTGCTGTCCGAAAGATTGAAGGTGGGTCTGTACATGCCTGTCGGGGAACCAGTCTGAGGTACGGGGGATGCTGGTCAGTTTTGGAAGTCTCTTCCTATGATGTGTTTGCTGATAAATGAATGTATGTGGTCTGTCACTGCCACATAGAGACACAAGAATTTGTATTGAAGGAAAAGACTCTCGTAAAAAAATGTGAGCGTGACAACGGTACGTAAAAATTTAAACCCACTGCTATAAATATAGCTAGGAACCGGGAAAAAAAAACATATACACTGCAGTTTAGGGAGTCTCCGATTCATCAGTGCTTCTCAAAAAAGATGATTTCAGTACAAACGTTGTTCAATTTACAGTTCTTACGACGTCAGTGAAATCATGGACAAAAAAACCATCAGCAGCTGATATATGACTTTGACGGTTCTTGAGTGGTAAACCACAACTGATGAAGATATTACTCCACATCCTCGCGGTGATTCTGGAACCATACTTACCAGTATAATGGCCAACGAGTACGGTTCAAAGAGAGAGGTAGTCAGGTAAACAATAATGAATTGCTGAAATCGAATGTGTAGGACCGAAAGGTACCAATATTGCAATTGGGTCTAAATTTAAAAAAACGCAACGCAACTACGCCATCTTAACGCCATTTCTACGAGTGGCGAGAATTCGTCGGATCAACGCGGCAGCAGAAGATCCTTTGACAAAAAAAATGTCTCATTATTTTTTGTCTTTTAATTCATTTATTAAAAAATCAGCCATTACTATCTGGCATTTTTTCATTATGTTTTAAATAAACAAAGGTTATCTTGGAAAAAAAATGCCTGCTAAGTTCTCCCAATACATCTATATCATCATCATCATCATCGTGTGTCATGTTGGAGCAGGGGGTCATGTCCTTTCACAAGCGTGGTTCAACAAATGACCCGATATGACTCACTTGGATGATCCACGGACCTTTTCAGCGGTTTTAATTAATTTGAGATAACTAACACCATAATTGTAACATTATGGCTATTGGGAAAATAAGTAAATCTTTTCTCTAGGTTTATATAGATCCCACAATCTGTATTTATGTAACAATTCATCCCGTTTCATGAAATGTAACATGTTTTAATACTTTCCACTAGGCTGGTGATTCAAAAGGCTGTTACAAGCACTTCTCCGAGAAAATCGGTCTTCAGATCTGTCCAGTAACGTTATTCTAGAGAGCGTGTGAATTTGGATTACAGTGGATGGCCGCCAGTTCAGGGCGGGTAGGTGTGAACTTCTTATTTTGTTGCGGAGCAATCTTCTGAAGACCGGACATTTCTGCGAAGGAATTTCCCTATCGGCCACAGTTACCGCTGAATCTCGGCGACTTCAAAGACAACGAGAAAAGGTTTAATGGCTGCGTGTGATGCAGACTCTAAAATAAAAATATAAAACTACTGATAGCGGCTAAAAGTGTTGATAAAATTAACCAATAAGATTGGTCACTGTCAAGTTTTATTCATGAATGTGGACGACACAAGGAAAAAACAGACGGTCTATAATTTAGTCTTCAGACGCGCAGTTTTGAGTTAGAGCCTTAAAAAATAGAGCTCGAGCCTGAAGATTTATTCAGTTTTAGTTTGGAGTTTCATATGCAGTTTTGAAGTTCAGAGCTAAATAAGTTTACACAGAGAAATTCTTTGATATTCTATAATCTTTTACTAATAATTTCCTTGCTTGGTTGCAAACTTATGTCATTACCTGTTAGCATTTTTTGTATTTAGCTGTACACACTCATATACAAATATGTATACATACATACATACATATGTATATATATATATATATATATATATGTATATATATATATATATATGTATACAAACACACACTCTAATAAATGTTGCGAGAACACAAAACCCAAGGGCTGACCACACAAAAATATAGATTTGATGAAATATTAGAAACATTAGGAAAAAAGAGCCACAGAGATCAACAGAAGAGCAAAAGAACTCAAATTATATATCCCTTTTACTCTGGAGGGTAAATGAGGAAGTAAAGAAAAGGTTTGTATCTATATGGTGGCCCACAATCCCTCGCATGTCGTTGTTTTGGGCCCTCGGAGTAACAAAAGGTTGCACCACACTACTGTTTTCCTCTGTATGTTAGGCCCACTTTTAACACAACATATTTTGGCTCAAACTTTTTCGCTTTGGTTAAACTAATCATCTCTTGCTTAGGTAAAAGCAGAAGTTAAATTAAGACATAAATCTTGTGTTTTTTTATATTTTATTTTCATTTTCAGTCTCTCTGACTATATTATAACAAAATTGCTTGTTGAGTGATATGATGTTTGCGGTTTACGTCACTACTGAGTGTTGAAAATATGATGGTCTGGCTCAAAGAGCCTCGGTCGAGAAATTACCACGTGGTATAGGTATCATTATAGCGATTGGTTGTTTTCTAATACAGTTGCCAGAACAAGCACCTTAAGATGAGTACAGTTAAATGAGCAATCCCCTTTTTACCATGTTTTTGTATGGTCACGTGAAAATCCAATCAGGCATCTGAACTTGAGACGAATGTAGAAACTCACTGATCACTTTTCCTTCCATAGTGCAAGCTCAAGAGTCAAAATATAGAGATGACAAACTATATCTTCGTCTGCGTGACCCGCTGAAGTGTTATTATTTGTCGTTCAATGTTCTCTAAAGTTGTTACAATTCGGCTATCATCGAGGTGAGACTCACTTCACTTTGTGTGTGTCCTGGTTAAACATTCGTATGCCAGTTAAATGCTCCCTCACAAGACCATTTCAACGCGTTTAAACCATAAAGAGACCAACATTGCGTTTCTGCTGCAATAATCACTCTCTCGGTGGCAGCTGATTTTCTGTATCTGCGTACGCCAAATTCTGCCTAATTTTTTGGGCTGTATAAATGTTATTCTTATGTTATGGAAATTCCAGGCCAACCCTTTCGAACTGATGACAGAATGTTACGCTAAGGAATAAGTACGGTAAACAAGGGAGGCTGTAATGTAGGTTCTGCTCGAGTGACTTCCCCTGTTCAATTTTAAGTCTGGCGTGTTTGAAAGTGTTTCCTGGATAGCACTACCGTTAGGAAGAGTAATTCACTTCTCTCCCTCTTGCTGCCATATGCTGGCTGTTTGGTTTTACTGTGTTTAATGACTATTATTATTTACATGTAAGAGACTTGATTCCCTCAAAAGCTCTTTATCGCTGGCTGTAATAACGACAATGTTTTGTTTTGGCAAGCTTTGATTACGGGGTTAAACGTGGTTAATGTATTTTCTTATGTACACACATTACACTTAATGTGTTGTATGATGCACACGTATTACACTTGATGTGTCTCTACCACGTGCAATGTAGTATATGAGAATATTTAGAACACGTGTCAACAACAAATACTGGATAGAAGAGCTGGCAATCCATTAAAAAATACTTCAAAAAGTAAAAATAAGAAGCAAGACTGGATACTGCATATTCCTTTTTGTATATTGGTGTCAATTTAATGCCTAGAAAATTAAGTTATTCAGGTTTTCCACGCTACGAGCGAGCACATTAATGCTGTCTTTTTTCGAATTTTATTTCTTATTTTTTCTTCTAATTTTTACCCCTGAATTCTTTGACATATTGACAGTCTTTACTAATGTATTAATTCTTCATTACATATGTTCTAAAGTGTAAATATTGTGCGTTAACGTTTGCATATATATATATATATATATATATATATATATATATATATATATATATATATATATATATCCGGTTCACCCAGCCTTTAATGGGTACCGGATTTTTTCTGGGAAAGTAAAGCGTTATGGGCGTAACACCGACCACATTACCCCAAAAATCATGTGCCGAAGGTCTGTAAAATGTATGGTCACTAACACAATATTCCCTATACGCCACTTGGCATGACGGGGGTATTTTACTTTGCTTTTATATATATATATATTTTTTCCTTTTTTTTTTTTATTTCTACCTTTCAACTCCCTATGGAGCATAGGTCTTCAACAACCACTTTCCAAGCCGTTCTGTTTCTTGTCATTTTTTTAAAAGAGCATTCCATGTCTTCCCCATCATCTTCAGCTCTGCTTCCAGATTTTCTCCAAGAATATTTTGGTCTTCCTCTTTGTCTTTTTCCCTGTGGATTAAAAAAAAGGGCATGTTGTGAAATACTCTCATGTGGCTTTCGCAGTGTGTGTCCTATACAGCGCCATCATCTTCGCTGTATCTCTTTATCCACTAGTATTTGATTGGTGCTTTTCCATAATTCTATGTTAGTGATTTTATCCTGTGATTGCCATCCTTTTATTCTGTGCAGGCATCCTTTGGCATAGAAGGTCTGTATTTTCATGATTGTTATTTTTGTCGTTCTCCATGTTTCACAGCCATATAATAGGGCTGACTTAACACTGAAATTTAAAAAGTGTATATATATATTTTTTATTATATATATATATATATATATATATATATATATATATATATATATATATATATATATATATATATATATAGATATATATAATAATAATAATATATGTGCCGGTGAGTCGATACTACTGTTGGAGAGAGGAAAGGGATAACAAGCAAATCTGGCCGTCTTTTACATGTGGCATTACATACATTTCGTGCGAAACATAATTATTTTTTGAATGTTTTTCATTCATGTTAAGCCACATTCGAACGAAGAATTTAAATTGTGGTCACATATAATGAAAATTGTTCCTATACTACGTTGTATGGAAACAATAATACACGCATTGCGGCACAAACAATTTTGAAATTTGAAAAAATATATACATTTTTAAATATAAACCATCAGTAGGATTGTGAGGAGAGTGGCAAAGTAAAAACCCGAATCTGTGCTAGATCTTGTAGCCAAGGGGTTTCAATCACAATCTTTGTATGTTTCGTCATCGTCTGGTTGTTTAGAGTGTGGATGTGGTTTAGAATCCTGGCACGAAAGATGTTTTATTTTTTGTAATGGAACATGGAGGCTATGAGACAACATTTATAGTCTGCACATCACATAGTCAGCGAATGTGCGTGACAAATCATAATTTTATTTTTATTTCCGACATTAGTTGAAATGTTATTCCTAACCTCTCTCTCTCTCTCTCTCTCTCTCTCTCTCTCTCTCTCTCTCTCTCTCTCTCTTTCACTTTCTCTCTGCGGTAGCCTAGTTGGGAAAACCACCCGACTGAACTACCGACGTTCGGACAACCCGTGTTCGATTTCCGCTGGGAGCAGTGTGAATTGTACTCGTTGTTGGAAAAAAAAAAATACCCCCACGGTCGACCCAGCCGTTGGCAGATTTGGGTACCAGGGTATTACCCTGGGAAGGTGAGGAATGTCGTCTCGCCTCGTGAGTTTCGATGTTTGAAGTGACACTATCCAGAAATCTCCGAACATTTCTGGATAGGCGGCCGAGCACATATGGGTGGAAACTCGCGTGCTAAGACGCCGGTTCAAGTCTCGTACTTTACCTTTACTTTACCTTTACTTTACCTTTACTTCTCTAACGCTCTATCAAAGGTCAACCTTCCAATGAGGAACATTATACTTGTGCTTCAAAAAAAAAAGGAATAAAAGAGAATATACAATACAATGTCCTCTTATACAGACATGTACTTAAAAACCATTACTACGTAGGGAGGTCAAAAAGTAATGCACACCAATTTTTTTCTCGGAAACTTCGGGCAAAATGTGTGAAATTTTCACAGATTGTAGCTGAACATCCCCTTTACACTACCTATTTTTCAACATAATCTCCGTCCAAGCGTATTGCCTTACGCCAACGCGAAACTATGTCATGAATGCCTCGTTTGTACCAAGTTTTGTCCTGCTCACCTTTCCATTTTTTAACTGCACGGATCACATCCTCATCATTGTCAAAGTGTGTCCCACGCAGGAATTTTTTGAGTGGTCCAAACAGATGGAAATCTGAGGGAGCCAGATCAGGGCTGTAAGGAGGATGGGGCAGTACAGTCCAACCAAATTTGTTTATTGCTTCCCGTGTTACCAGACTTGTGTGAGGGCGTGCATTGTTATGTTGAGGCAACAAATCTGCAGATGGCTTATTAGGCCGAACTCTGTGGAACCGATTTTTGAGTTTTGTCAGTGTATTGATGTAAGCTGTCGAGTTGATTGTCTCACCTCTTGTCATTACATCAACAAGAATCACACCATCAATGTCCCAGAAGACAGTGATCATCACCTTTCCGGCTGATGGAGATGTTTTGAATTTTTTTCTTTTTGGTGAATGATGATGCCATTCCATTGACTGCATTTTTGTTTCAGGCTCATAATGATGTGCCCACGTTTCGTCAACGGTAACAATTTTTGACAAAAACATTTCTCCTTCAACACCGAAACGCTCCAACAATTCAGAACAGAATGTTTTCCTTTGAACTCCTTTGGGATCATTTGTTAGGCACCGAGGAACCCATCGAGCGCAAATCTTTGAATATCCGAGAGTTTTAAAAATTGCGATTGCACTTCCCTTGCTGACTGTAAGCTGCAATGCCAATTGCTGACTAGTGATACGCCTATCCTTACGAATAATGGCATCAGCCCGGTTTAACATGTCTGTGCTGGTAGCCGAGGCAACACGTCCAGAACGCGGTAAATCATGCAGCTCCACTCGTACACTTTCTGCAGCTTTAATTCTCTGAACCCAGCGACTAACTGTGCTCCTATCGACTGCAGAACATTTGTACACTGCACACAGTCGTTTATGAATGTTTGCCACAGTTTCTTTTTCCGCAACCAGAAATTCTATGACAATTCGCTGTTTGTAACGGACATTGTTGACAAGCTCCATTTTAACGGTTCATAGATTGCGTAATATTTATCAGAATGCTGTGCAATTTGGTACACATAATTGGAACATGTCATATTCCAAGTGTGCAAAATTTCATATTCCTATCTTTATTATTAGCCGAGAAAAAAATTGGTGTGCATTACTTTTTGACCTCCCCTCATATATTCTATATATGGTTAATTGTTGGTCTCGATTCTTGTCTGTTTTGTTCAGTTTGCAGATGAAGACTTACTCAAAACGTTCTGTTTTGTTTTTGTTCCGTTATTTTATTCGTTAAACTGCAACATACACTTTCATGTTATATATTTGGACGTGAGAGTGCTCAGTTACAAGATGGCAGTGCTTGCTAAAGTAGTGACAGAACATAGAACAACAAAATCAGGCCGAATCAAACTAGACCATAGACACTTTCCGTTCGCTCACTTGACCCCTTACCCTCATGATATATCTGATTGGAAATCCCCAGACATAGAATTACGTCATACGACACTGATGTGATCTCAACACAGCCATCTAAATACTAATAAGACCTGCGAAATGAAAGGAATCACTCAATGTTTTTGACGTTTTCAGCTTCGCGTGGAAGGGCCTTTGTTGTTAAAATGACGTTAAACGTCTATTGCTCTCCTAGCTAAAGGCGTCACAAACTTTGGGCACCTCCAGGATTTCACTCTCAGCTCGCAGAGCCTAGAAAAACTATAGATGACTATGGTTTTCATCTAGTATGATTAATGAGTGATATCAGGACATCTCCTTTGTTTTTAAATGAGTACTCTCATACAGAAGTTCTTGAAACCACTTCCAAATGTGACCTCTCTAAACTCGTACATATTTATGGCACCACATCCATATAAGCCACTGAAGGCGTTAAACCTCGCATCATCATCATTGCGTGCCGTCTTCGCATCGAGGGTTGGCTACCATGGAGATCCATTCTGCTCTATCTTTGATAGTGCAGGCTGTCACTCGCCCATATTAGTCTTGCTCTGCCTCTGCCCTCTTTTATGTTGTATATTCGAAGATTACTTTGAGTGGGCTGCTGTGTCTTTTAACATGGCCCACAAAACTCATTTGTCTTGTTTGAATTGTGTTTAGTAGTTCTCTTTTAATTTTATGAAACTTCAACGTTTGTTTTCTTTTTTTTCCCCACCCAATTCTTCCTATACTTCTACAAATCTACATTTCAAAGTCTTCAATTTTCTGTTCTGTATTATTAATTAAGAAAAATTATGTCCATGTTTCTGCACCATACATGAATGAATGTTGAGAAGATGTAACAATTTGCTATTCTTAGTTTTAGCCCTGGTGTTAATCGCTCTGATATTAGTATATTCTTAATGGCATTAATATTACTTTTTGCTATTCCTTTTCTTTTGTTTATTTGAGTTTTACATTTTCCGTCATGGTTATAGTATGTCGAAGGTAGTTGTAGCTCTGAACTGTCTCCTGGTCTATTCTTTCAATTTTGATATCCACTTGTAGGTTTTGAGTCACATGTAATATCATCATCATCATCATCATCATCATCATCATCATCATCATCGTGTGCCTTCTCCGCAACGAAGGTTGGCTACCATGGATCGCCATTCTACTCTATTTCTTGCTTTGATGGTGCAGGCTGTCATAGATTGACTTGTCCATCTTTTGATGTTACTCGCATGTAACATCAAAACATGAAACGGTTACATGTAATAACCGTCATTTTAACTGGAAAATCGCACTGTAGTGATAATCGCAAACCGACCATCAGCCGGAAAGTGTGAGCGTGGTGATAATTTTTTTTTTTAAGAGGAAAAAGTGGTATGTAATAGCTTTATGTAGGTGATAAACAAAACAAAAGTGGAACGACGTTTCGGCCAAAAAAGGCCTTCAGCTGGAACAACAACACAAAAATATATAAGAATATACACATAAATCTAACTGTATGGTGATAATATGCTAGACTCTCAAAAAAGGGAAATAAGTCACTTCCCTGTGGTTTTTATTTTGGTTAGGCACCTACTGGACTGAAATAAATGTTACTTGTGGACAGGGCAGGACCCAGGTTTGAAATGTAGTAGAAGGGTTCTAAAAATATGTGGAGATGGGTTGCAAATGACGTCTTCTTTGGCATCACAATTATAACATTCAGCTGCAGATCTTTGCGCTTCTATCAGATGAGAAATTTTTTTTTTTTCAAACTTGAGGATACAACTGATTAAATACACAATCATAAATCTGTTATCATCATCATCATGTGCCCTGCCGGTTGGCGTAGGCGATCATGTCCCTCCACAATCTTCTATCTACAGTGCATCGTATCAGTTCTGTTGTTGACTGTTTTCCATGCCATGACACCAAGCTATCCAGTATTTTCTCTCTTTGTCGTCCGCGATCTCTCTTTCCTTTTATTTTGCCAGTTGTAACCAAGTATTCCAACGTTCCTCTTCTCATGATGTGCCCAAAAAATGTTGATTGCTTCTTTCTGATGTTTTTTAAGAGCTCCCTTTTTGTGGTGGCCTCTTTGAGAACTTCCTCATTGGTCTTTTTATCTGTCCATGAGTTATGAGTTTTAAGTTTTAGAATTTCTGTATGATAAAGTAATTTAAAAGAATGCAATGATTTATTTTCGTTAAACTAACACTAATTTTAATAGATAACTATTATTTTGGTTTATTACCAGTATTATTATTATTTATTATGGAAAACAAATTAATGCCAAAAAATGGTTCCTTTTTTTAAACAGACGAGGCATTTATCCACACAAATCTAGAAACCATGTAAATACGTGAACAGACTCGACGATGCAGGCAAGCAGTTTGACATGAGAGCTATTATAGATAAAACTGAACGAATTGCTTGCTTGCGTTCAGCTGATGACTAAACAAATAGTTAGACATCTTCGTCATCCTCTCTTGAAAGGACGTTAAATGGGCGTGGATGCGCTGTGTTGTCGTTTGCCGTAGAACTGTTCTATTTTCGCCTTTCGGGCCAACACATCCGACTTCGGCAAGGCAATTTTTTATTATCAGGCTACTTTCCCTTTCGATCCCTATTCACTTGAGCAGACTGGGCAAGTTAGTTCGCTTCTAGAGGCACTACGAAGAGGGGGAGTAGGATCTGGGTAATTCTGGTTCACCGATCCTGATCCAAGTCATCAGCTATAATTCGCTAACAGCTTTCAGCTCTTTATACCCACTGAAGTAATGAATATTGCAAGAGAAATGACTAACATCAGTATAAAGATAGAGAGTAGATATCTATGAGATGAAGATGAATTCATATATTCTAATTAGTCTGGTGATATACAATAAACAAAGGGCTAAAAATGTAGCAGTTTGCAGAAAAGCATATTAAAAGTTATGAACAGGTGGCACCATTACTTCTTTCTTCCTTCACTTCCTCTTGTACCCATTCGGGTGTCGAGGGAGATACAAAGTTCTGGTTCTCGCCCATCTGGCAGCTAGAACCATTGCCAACTGATGTTGATCTAACGACCATTGCCAACTGATGTTGATCTAACGACCATTGCCAACTGATGTTGATCTAACGACCATTGCCAACTGATGTTGATCTAACGACCATTGCCAACTGATGTTGATCTAACGACCATTGCCAACTGATGTTGATCTAACGACCATTGCCAACTGATGTTGATCTAGCGTTTCTTTGATGATGTCAGTCCATCTTACGCTGGGCCTGCCAATCGCTCTTCTCTGTTCTCTAATATAAGTTTTGCATGGTAAGGAATCAGGGAGACGCGATAGTTCAGTGGTTAATGAACTGGACTACAAAGGACAAGGGGTAGGGTTCGATCCCAACTGACTGCTTCCGGGTTCACCCAGCCTTAAATGGGTATGGAATTTTTTTTTCTGGGAAAGTAAAGCATAATACCGACCACATTACCCCAAAAAATCATGTCCTGAAGGTCTGTAAAATCTATGGTCACTTACACCATATTCCCTATACGCCACTTGGCGTGGCGGGGGCTCTTTACTTTTTTGCTCTTTTATGGTAAGGGATCGTATGACATTCTTTTTATATGGGTAATCCATTTTATTTATTGTTTTTGTGTATAGTTTAGGATTGATTCAATGCCAACTGTTTCTCTAATTATCTCATTTCTAATTCTGGCTCTTCTGGTCACTCCAAACGCTTTTCTAAGACACTCCATCTCTGTAGTGACAACCACCCTTTATGTTTAGTCGTATGTGACTATGCTTGGCACTGATTGCACAATGTGGAAGTGAGTATACTCTGTATAATATATTTCTTTGTGGCTATAGGTATTGCTTTGTGTTAAAGTATAAGGGCTAGCTGTCCCAATATTTAGTTTGCCTTGCACAATTTTCTTCATTCTGCAAATTGCTTCATCGATTGTATCATCTTCATTAAACGTTGTTTCCAGATAGTTGATGTTTGTTACTTGAATTATAACTTGGTGTTCTATAGCTATGTTTAACTGTTTTTGTCTTTTTGTTATTATGAATCTGTTTTCTTTTTAGTATTTATCTATTTAGCTATTTATCTTCTTTTCATATTTATACATATATTCTCATATTCTTTCTATATTCTTATCTTAGCTCTCTTCTTTTTTTATTTTTTCATCATCCTACTTTTTTCTTTTCTATCCTCTTCTTCTGATCATGCATTTATAGATAATTGTGTTTCATCGTATGTTTTCGTTGTCCTTGAACTCTTTAAAAGGCCAAGGGCCCGAAACGTCAGTATTGTGTTGTGTTCCTCCCTTGTGAAGCTGTCTTCATACCTTGGAGTGTTCTACACTCCTCACCACTGGCCTCTTGCTACCAGCTTCACCGCAGCATCGCAATTATTTGCCTGTTCCCTTTCTTTTTAGTGTTTATTTTCATAGTATTCATTTTCCTTTCATTATTCAAAGACAACATATTTTATTGAAGTTCTTTGGTTATGGTTAGTCGAAGGCCCCGGTATCACTGCAAACGAATTAAAATCCATAATTGCTCAACCGCCCGTGCCAGTGGAATCATCCGAATTAACATTTCATCTCATTGAAGGATCAAAAAAAAAAAAAAAAAAAAGGCAGTGGCAGTCCTCATCGTAACAGTTCCCGGCTTGTTGCAGGAGCTACTAAGTTAAGTGCTCTGTGCACACCGTGAGCTGTGTGTCTCGTCCGTTTTGATCCTGTTTCGATATCCCGCTTGTTTACGATGAATGAAGATATCGTATGACTGGGAACAGTTGGCTGTGTTCACTTTCTGCGCGGTTTCGCCTTATGTCTTTTGGCGTGTGCTGAGACTGCTACGATGGGGACTACAGTTACCTTTCTTTGTTTGGGAGATGTGTTAGTAATTCGGATGATTCTACTGGCACGGGCGGTTGAGCAATTATGGATTTTAATTCGTTTGCAGTGTTATCGAGGCCTTCCATAACCAATAACCAATCGTAGCAGTTACAGCACACGCCGCCAAAAGTCATAAGGCCAAGCGGCATCGAAAGTGAACGCAGTTGAATTGAAAATCTTTTTGTTTCATTGAAAGTAATTTGGGCCTAATTGTCAGCAAATAGTAGTTCATTTATAGCTTCACCTTGTAGTTTGGCCCACTTGCATATTTAACCAATATAAGTGATAAATAAGAATGGTGATAACACGCATTCTTGTCTTACTGTATATGTCACGGTGAACGGTTTATAGGTTAGGTTGTAATGTTCTAATTACACTTTTTCAATTACTATGTACGCTATCTTTGAGCCGCATTAGCTCAGTGGTTAGTGAACTGGACTACAAAGGACAAGAGGTAGGGTTCGATCCCAACCGACGGCTTCCGGGTTCACCCAGCCTTAAATGAGTACCTGATTTTTTCCTGGGAAAGTAAAGCGGCACGGGCGTAATACCGACCATATTACCCAAAAAAATCATGCGCCGAAGGTCTGTAAAATCTATGGTCACTAACACCATATTCCCTATACGCCACTTGGCGTGACGGGGTTCTTTACTTAACTTTTTATATACGCTATCTTGTAACATCTAATACGGTGGTTGCTTACTCCATACTGAGCCAGTGTTTGCTATAATAGATTTCAATCCACCCTATAGCAAAATGTTACATCTTCTCATTATTCCTGTATGGTGTAGAAACATAGACATTAGACAAGAAAACAGAACATAAAAATGAAGCCTTTGAAATGTGGATTTATAGAATAGGTAGAATTGGATGGAAAGAAAAGAAAACAAACGATGAAGTTTTAAAACAATTAAAAATGATGAAAAGAAAGGAGAACTACTAAACACAATTAGAACTAGACAAATCAAATTTTTGGGGCATGTTAAAAGACACAACAGCCTAATAAAAGTAATATTGGAAGGGAAAATACAAAGTAAAAGAGGCAGAGGCAGACCAAGACTAACATGGACGAGTAACATCAAAAGATGGACAAGTCAACCTATGACAATCTGCACAATCAAAGCAAGAAACAGAGTGGAATGGCGATTCATGGTAGCCAACCTTCGATGCGGAGACGGCACCCTATGATGATCCTCCCTATTGAAAGCTTTCTCACGGTCCACAAATGCTATGAAAACATTGTGTTTTATATTCTTCTCTACTAGCGGTTTGAGTGTGAAGATTACACCTCATGAAAACATTCTGTTTTATATTCTTCTCTACTAGCGGTTTGAGTGCTAAGATTACACCTCATGAAAACATTCTGTTTTATATTCTTCTCTACTAGCGGTTTGAGTGTGAAGATTACACCTCATGAAAACATTCTGTTTTATATTCTTCTCTACTAGCGGTTTGAGTGTGAAGATTACACCTCATGAAAACATTCTGTTTTATATTCTTCTCTACTAGCGGTTTGAGTGTGAAAATTACACCTCATGAAAACATTGTGTTTTATATTCTTCTCTACTAGCGGTTTGAGTGTGAAGATTACACCTCATGAAAACATTCTGTTTTATATTCTTCTCTACTAGCGGTTTGAGTGTGAAGATTACACCTCATGAAAACATTCTGTTTTATATTCTTCTCTACTAGCGGTTTGAGTGTGAAGATTACACCTCATGAAAACATTGCGTTTTATATTCTTCTCTACTAGCGGTTTGAGTGTGAAGATTACACCTCATGAAAACATTGTGTTTTATATTCTTCTCTACTAGCGGTTTGAGTGTGAAGATTACACCTCATGAAAACATTGCGTTTTATATTCTTCTCTACTAGCGGTTTGAGTGCTAAGATTACACCTCATGAAAACATTCTGTTTTATACTCTTCTCTACTAGCGGTTTGAGTGTGAAGATTACACCTCATGAAAACATTCTGTTTTATATTCTTCTCTACTAGCGGTTTGAGTGTGAAGATTACACCTCATGAAAACATTCTGTTTTATATTCTTCTCTACTAGCGGTTTGAGTGTGAAGATTACACCTCAGCAACTTCTTCTTTTTTTAAACATCATCTGTTCTGCAAACTAGAAGTTCTACAATTGGCCTTAATCTTACTGATATAATCTTGACATGCATTCTGCCTACATGACTCAGCAGTGATGTGCCACGATATTGTCAACATTCTCTTTTGTTTCCTTTATTGATGCAAAGGAGAATTATTATTGCTAGTTGCCAGTTAGTTTTTTTTTTCTGGTTGTGCTCACGTTTCATTAAAATGTGTAATTTATCACAATGTTCCACACATATTTGGCAAGCCAGTCCCATTTTTCTACATCATCATCTTACTGCCTTCGCTGTCATCCGCTAAGTGGGTGTGTTGTGATGCTTGTTTACGGTAGAGCCACTATATTCGCGAATTTCGGCCCGAAATATCAGACTACAAAATCTCAACAGAAGTATATGACTATCCACCATCAGGATACCAAAGTTTGTATACCCTTGCTGTAGCAGTCTCCAATTGATCTCTAAGTCATCCTTGTACTGTGTTGGTAGTTTCTTCTAAATCTATTCTCGCGCAGTGCAACTTTAGAAGGCTGAAGACCTTGAGTTGATCAATAATAAAAACAATCAGATGATGCAAGTCCTCTAGGGAAGATGAGGAAGGATATTCTATTTAGATTTAATTAGTTCATCTTGGGAGCAATGGTGTCCATACAGAACAAACCTTTAAATATCCTAACTAGTGGATAACTTCAGAGGGAACAGGCAAATAATCGCAGTGCTGCGGAAAAGCTGGTAGCAATGAGACAGTAGTGGGGTGCAACGTACACTCCTATAAAGTATGGTGACTGCTTTACAAAAGAGGAACGAAACAAAATCATGACGTTTCGGTCTACAAGCCGGTGATGGTTTTCTTCAGAAGATACGAACACAAACGGACAACGAAATGAAGAATAACTAAACATGTTCTAGAACTTCCAGCTAAATGTCCGTACATTTCATTTAATATGTACATTTAATTTAATTCATATTTTTTAATGATTTTCCTGTAATATAGTACTTTGTCTTCTCTTCTCATTTCACTTTCTATTCTAGATTGTGAAGTAAGATAAAAAAAAACACGAACAAGTTGTAGCGACTGTACTGGGCAAGCGACCTATTCTCCAGTCCTAAAAGTAGCCCAGCAGACCCTAGAAATGGAATAAAGTCATAAAGATGTCCCATGGATCGTCCCAAATATGGGTCAGGTTGCAGCTTTGTCACCGCGTTGTGTGACCACCAGTAAAGCGATTGATCAGTAGTGTGACTACTAGTAGTGGGATTGATCAGTAGTTTGACCACTAGTAGTGCGACTGATCAGTAGTGTGACCACAGTAGTGGGATTGATCAGTAGTGCGACCACTAGTAGTGCGACTGATCAGTAGTGTGACCACAGTAGTGGGATTGATCAGTAGCGTGACCACTAGTAGTGCGACTGATTAGTAGTGTGACCACCAGTAGTGCATTTGATCAGTGGTGTGACCACCAGTAGTGCGATTGATCAGTAGCGTGACCACTAGTAGTGCGACTGATTAGTAGTGTGACCACCAGTAGTGCATTTGATCAGTGGTGTGACCACCAGTAGTGCGATTGATCAGTAGCGTGACCACTAGTAGTGCGACTGATTAGTAGTGTGACCACCAGTAGTGTATTTGATCAGTGGTGTGACCACCAGTAGTGCGATTGATCAGTAGCGTGACCACTAGTAGTGCGACTGATCAGTAGCGTGACCACTGGTTGTGCGATTGATCAGTAGTGTGACCACAAGCAATGCAATAGATCAGTAGTGTGACCACTAGTCGTGGGATTAGTCAGTAGTGTGACCACTAGTAGTGCTATTGATCAGTAGTGTGACCACCAGTAGTGCAATTGATCAGTAGTGTGACCACCAGTAGTGCGAGTGATCAGTAGTGTGACCACCAGTAGTGCGATTGATCAGTAGCGTGACCACTAGTAGTGCGACTGATTAGTAGTGTGACCACCAGTAGTGCGATTGATCTGTAGCGTGACCACTAGTAGCGCGACTGATCAATAGCGGGACCACCAGTAGTGCGACTGATCAGTAGCGCGACCACCAATTGTTTGATTGATCTGTAGCGTGACCACCAGTAGTTCGACTTATCTGTAGTGTGACCACCAGTAGTTCGACTTATCTGTAGTGTGACCACCAGTACTACAATTGATCAGAAGTGTGACCACCAGTAGTGTGACTTATCAGTAGTGTGACCACCAGTAGTGCGATTGATCAGTAGTGTGACCACCAGTAGTGCGATTGATCAGTAGCGTGACCACCAATTGTGCGATTGATCAGTAGCGTGACCACCAATTGTGCGATTGATCAGTTGCGTGACCACCAGTAGTGTGACTGATCAGTAGCGTGACCACCAGTAGTGCGACTTATCAGTAGTGTGACCACCAATAGTGCGATTGATCAGTAGCTTGACCACCAGTAGTGTGACTGATCAGTAGTGTGACCACTAGTAGTGCGACTGATCAGTAGCGTGACCACCAGTAGTGTGACTTATCAGTAGTGTGACCACCAATAGTGCGATTGATCAGTAGCTTGACCACCAGTAGTGTGACTGATCAGTAGTGTGACCACCAGTAGTGCGACTTATCAGTAGAGTGACCACTAGTAGTGTGACTTATCAGTAGAGTGACCACCAGTAGTGCGACTGATCAGTAGTGTGACCACCAGTAGTGCGACTGATCAGTAGTGTGACCACCAGTAGTGCGACTGATCAGTAGTGTGACCACCAGTAGTGCGACTGATCAGTAGTGTGACCACCAGTAGTGCGACTTATCAGTAGAGTGACCACTAGTAGTGCGACTTATCAGTAGAGTGACCACCAGTAGTGCGATTGATCAGACTGCTTTGACCTTTTTCTGTTGATGATAAAGTGTTTACCTAATGATTCACTGTGTTTCTATCCACTACTATTTCTAAGTAGACACTCTTTAAGTACCTACGAATGCTTATTATCTCTCATTCTCTGCCAAAATAAATTCAGTGGCTGCTCTTTGTATCGCACATCTATCACAGACAACTTTTAAAGCTAATTGTATCACTACTATCTTCCAGAAGATGATGAACCTACATGAGAATGTATGAGAAGGTTTAAAGATACTACACATATTTTCTCCTAACAAAATTAACTTATAAAAAAAATTTGCAGCTACTTAACATTTCTTGTATAACCAATTCTTCAGATAAACAAAATCTAAACTCACGACCAACCACTCCATAACTAATTATTCAGCTAAACACACACATATAGCCCAATATTCAATTTATAAACATTGCTAAAGTTAAATATATCCTCAAACCCAACATTTACTTTACAAACATTGCTAAAGTTAAATATATCCTCAAACCCAACATTCACTTTATAAACATTACTAAAGTTAAATATATTCTCAAACCCAACATTCACTTTACAAACATTGCTAAAGTTAAATATATCCTCAAACCCAACATTTACTTTACAAACATTGCTAAAGTTAAATATATCCTCAAACCCAACATTTACTCTGTATCCTTGTCCTCACATAAATAGAATATGAACATCTGAATCTACAGCTATCTTTCAATTCTCTCTATCTGCACTCAAGACTCAATCAGAGTAGGAATCCAGACTCTCTCATGAAGACAGCTGTCTATTTAAGTGATTCGATTGCCCCATATAGTTTCTCTTCCAGGGAGGTGGTGTGGACCACATTACTCTTCTCAGGTCTGTGTGCTGGGGGCAATCCTACCTGTTAAAATGTTGCACTGCGTTCTGCCCCAGTGCATCTGATTTCAGCCAGCATTTTATTCAGGTTTGCTTTCATTAGCGTTTGATTGTCCCCAATCTTCCTGCAAGGTAGTAGATTGTCTTTTCTGTAGGGGGATTCTGCCTTTAGATGGTCGGCCCTCCCAGGTTTACGAGCACCATCTGCCCAAGCTTGATGTAGTTATTAGCTGGTCATCTTTCAATTGACAAATAACAAAAAACTAACACTAGATCAATTGACAAATAACAAAAAACTAACACTAGATTTAGTTGTTACTGTAATATGTTTATTCCTCAAAATGAGTCAGTGAATCAATTTAAAAAAAAACAAAAAAAGAAAAATGACTAAACACAAATCAACAACAAGTTAACATTCTATAGTACATCTTCATGCACAGTGTAATACATTCACAACCAGAGACACCATCACCTCAAACAAGAAACTCATGCACAGTGAAGTCCGGTGTTGTTGGAATGAATGATGAGGTTAACATCAAAATGTCATTGCTCTACGACAACAAACAAACAACTTGAGCTTCATCACAAAATCAAGAAACACAACCAGTCAACAAGTAGTATGATGTTATCAAAAATCCATCAATATTTTTTTCTCTAAAAGATAAAAGTCATCTATTACCATGTAATGATGAGGAGATTTCAGATGCTTTTAACCTTCGCAGTATTAAGTTCATACATCTGAGAAGAGGAGGCCAGTGCTATTCAACACTGACATATCTTCCCTATAACTTGGGGAGGGGGGGGGGAGAAATGTGATATTGCATAACATAACTTTCATAGGGTGAGTTAAAATCTTCACTATACATTCTGCAAAAGGGGGGGGGGGGGGGTGTGTAAAGGAAGGAGTCAGTGAGTTTTCTTGTTACTTTCTCCATCTCATGAGTTGAGCCAGATATTTCTTAACTCAGTCTACGGGAGAGCATCAATTGAACCAACACTCCCTTCATTATGAAGGCGGTGCTTTATCCACCATACATCTGACACTTCCAATAATACGAATCACATATCCATTTTTAAAGATGTGTCAACTAAAGGGTTTTCATCAGGAAACACACACACAAAATTTATGTCATGAAGTCAACATACATAACCACCACACAACCCTCTCATGTTTCTTTAGGTTAATTTTACTTTTTTTAAAATTTGTTTTTGTGGGGGGCTGTTTGTTCTCTCTCACATCCTCATTAGACAAACAAACGGTGATCAAAAAGTCTATGAACACCGAATATCACACATCTACAATGTTTGTCATGCATGTGACTCTTCCCTCCCACTAATGCCATCATATGACCCAAAAAGTCAGCCGATGGGACAGATACACTTTGAACATTCATTAAAGGTTTTCCTCACCAACGACAGTTCTGGGAAAAGAGATATTACAATAATAGCATGTTCCTTTGACTGTCATGATATGATATACGACAGCTTTTGTAACACCCCGCACAAGCTTTGCCCACACACAGTAGCAGTGTTGGTAAACAGAATCAAAATATTGTTTCATAGCATTTAATGAGTTAAATCAAATGGTGAAACACAACAATCAAGCACTTCAGCAGTTAAGCCATTCATGTTCAGGTTGTGGTTACCCTACAGCATACTTTACTGTAATAATGTGTGTGCTACTGTAATAATGTGTTTGCTACTGTAATACTGTGTTACTGTAATAATGTGTGTGCTACTGTAATAATGTGTTTGATACTGTAATAATGTATTTGCTACTGTAATAATGTGTTTGCTACTGTAATGATGTGTTACTGTAATAATGTGTTTGCTACTGTAATAATGTGTTACTGTAATAATGTGTTTGCTACTGTAATAATGTGTTACTGTAATAATGTGTTTGCTACTGTAATAATGTGTTACTGTAATAATGTGTTTGCTACTGTAATAATGTGTTACTGTAATAATATGTTACTGTACTAAAGTGTTTATTTCTACACCAATACTGTGTTGAATGTATAAAGTGTTTAAGAAGCTTCATCAATCTGGTATAAATTGCTTGTATTCCTTCAACTATTTTGTCTTCTATAATATCTGAGTTAGCTACTGATTACAGTATATTTGGTTATAATCCACCACCCGCAACAGCCATCAATAGTTTGCCTACTGAAGCAAGCCTGTGTAATGACCATGGGAAACCAGATAAACCCTCAAGTAAAAAAAAAAGTAAAGTACCCCCGTCACGCCAAGTGGCGTATAGGGAATATGGTGTTAGTGACCATAAATTTTACAGGCCTTCAGCACATGATTTTTGGTGTAATGTGGTCGGTATTACGCCCGTGCCGCTTCACTTTCCCAGAAAAAAATCAGGTACCCATTAAAGGCTGGGTGAACCAGGAAGCCGTCGGTTGGGATCGAACCCTACCCCTTGTCCTTTGTAGTCCAGTTCACTAACCACTGAGCTATCGCAGCTCCCAAACCCTCAAGTGCATCATGCTATTTGTGATCCTTGCTAGTTATAATGTACAGCAAATGTTTAACCCAAGATGAAGAAGAAGAACACAATATACCAATACAAGGAGGTTTCTTCATATCTGAATAGAACTACATTTAATTTACACATATCTGGCCGAAATATGCAAAACAGACTCTGCTAGTCTGTTAACTAGTATGCCATGTAACACAAGCTCTTTCTAGGTCAAATTTTAAAAAAATATTACAATAGAAAAAATACAATTCAAAATTATGTCATATGACCACAAGGTGTGTGATCCTGTCATGTGATCACGTTAACTTAAGTGTCATTATTTCTGTCATTCACACATTACAACATTTAGGCAAGGGAGAGCACCAAATTTGACTATGAGAATGTTCACATTTGTAACATTATTTTAGAAATAACAAAATTGTAAGGGCAGGTAATTCTTGTGGATGCTAGTAAGTATCAATGGTTTAATTACTGACATTTATTAAGTTCAACGATTGTTTCTATACTGATAATAAATGTTTGTATACTGACAACAAGTGTTTGTATACTGAATAATGTGACCTTAAACAACAGTAGATGATGTACACAAGTGGAGAAGAAAACACAGAAAATGAGAACAAAAAAGGTGTGATAAATTCATGGGAAGATTACAGAATAACGTTCAGGATGGTGTGTTAGTGGTCAATGATGGATTGGTACGGACAGTTCATCTGACATCATCATACAACTAACTCAACACCATCAAGAATCATGCCTGGCATAAGTGATCATGTCTCTCCACAACTTTCTGCCTCTACTGTTGTTAATGGTTTCTGCTATTGGCTTCCAGTCATGCTTCTGACATATGTTGTTTGGTATCTTTTTATCCCCTATTACTTCTTCCTTCAATTTGTCCACTTTTTTTACAATATGTTTCTGCTTTTTCCTTCTCATTGCCTGGCCAAAAACATATGATTATAGCTTAATCTATAAAACAGAAAACACAATTGATAAAATACGTTCGCTTGAGAATCAATGACAGCTTATCACCAGGACAAGAGGCACAATGAAATAGCTCCCCTTGGTAGTTGACATTCAATGTAGTGATCCCATCCTATGATGTTCACAACAATCATGTAGATAGAACACGTAAAAATAACGAGCCTAAAAAAGCTAGTTTTTCTTTGGCTATTTATTCAAGTTTATGATCTCACTCAATTGAAGGCCTTCTGTCTTTTATAAATAAAGGCCTCAGTTTCTTCCTTTTTCTGTAAATAATATGTTAACATATACATGTCTGTTTTATATTTCAGAATATACAATAATAAAATCACAACAAATTAAATGATAATTGTTGAAATAATATACATAATGTAATTTAGTTTAAAGCATGAACAACATAAAGCTTATCATCTTTTTTTCATAATGGCTTTACATTTATTCTTTAAAACTAAAATAAAATTTGGGCACACCTTATCTACACGAATGGGCATGCTGAAGAAATTCTTCAGTTGTCAATAATGTTTAATATCCATACAAACCCACACATACTCGTATGTATCCATTAGTTAAACTGTAAAATAAATTATTCTCACACTTTTCCTTTGTGTGATCTGAGTGAATGCACATATATTTTACAAAAAGTTAATTACACTTTTAAAGAATTCCTTAAAAAATAATAAGGTCACCACTTAATGGCAGAAATGAGTTACAAACAGATAATTATTAAGTGAACAGATTATTGAGTAAGTATGTAGACAGCCATTTGGTTTCAAAAGTTATGGATCAGCCCATTTTCTTCCTCACTTCAAACATTGTTTTTTTTTTTTTATGCAAGACATACGTACACAATGTAAACAAATAACATGTTAAGTATAATAAATTATATGATAATGTAATTATATTTCAGTATAGTAGAATAAAATAAATGCATAATGTAAGTTTTCCCGCCTTAAAACAGGCAACATATTTCAAAATCATTAACATTTCTAGTGCTCAATCAATTAATGAATCCCTTCGAGGCTGAAAGGCAAATGAGGAAGGAAAGAAGAAGAATCAATTGTTGATAATCTGGCCTGAAGTAAATATTGATTAGAGCTCAATTAATTGTTGATAATATAGACCGAAGTTAAAGTTCATTAGAGCTCAATCAATTGTTGATAATATGGCCTGAAGTAAATATTCATTAGAGCTCAATTAATTGTTGATAATATGGCCTGAAGTAAATATTGATTAGAGCTCAATTAATTGTTGATAATATGGCCTGAAGTAAATATTGATTAGAGCTCAATTAATTGTTGATAATCTGGCCTGAAGTAAATATTGAGTAGAGCTCAATCAATTGTTGATAATCTGGCCTGAAGTAAATATTCATTAGAGCTCAATTAATTGTTGATAATCTGGCCTGAAGTAAACATTCATCAGAGCACAATTAATTGTTGATAATCTGGCCTGAAGTAAATATTCATTAGAGCTCAATTAATTGTTGATAATATGGCCTGAAGTAAATATTCATTTGAGCTCAATTAATTGTTGATAATCTGGCCTGGAGTAAATATTCATTAGAGCTCAATTAATTGTTGATAATCTGGTCTGGAGTAAATATTGATTAGAGCTCAATCAACTGTTGATAGTATGGCCTGACTGGTAGATTAGTTATCAAATCTGGCCCTAATGCACAAGAGACACTTTTAAAGTGATGACTGATGGAATATTATTGCTTTTCCTAGCTGTTCACTGATCAAGTGCACTTCTGAGTGCTGATCAAAATAAATGCTTTTGTAGGCTCAAATAATCTGTGAGATAGTGGTCACTGTAACATGGGTGTATATAGGTGTAATGACTTTCTGTGACTGAGGAACCAAGAAACATGTTCAGAATATTACAGACACCTGACCTTGTGGCAAAAATTTGCCTTACTTTTAAACATGCCAAACATATATTTTTTGTGTGCAACAAGATGGTGTAGTCTGTGAAATAAAATCTACACACACACCATAGACACGGGTAAACATTTGGAAACATTTTTGTCAAGTTAAATCCTCCACCTCCACAAATGAGAAAGGTTTTCTGTCTTGTGGTAGTACAAATCAAGATTTCTCTATGAAAAGTTGTGTATGTGAAGGGGTACCAAATAGTAAGGAGGTATAACGCCTCAAGTGATGTATGTAATTTATAGGAGAAAACGAGTGAATGAAACAATAATGGATAAAAGCATCCATACAAACAACTTTTCTTGGCCCTTTTTTTCACAGTGGTCTTATCCTTTAAAAATTGTAACTTATCTTTACAAAGAGATTTTAAGTAAAGTTCTCAAAGTATTAAATTCAAAGGAGATCAAAAATGCATACATATAGATAGATATCACTGGCCACAACTACAGAATGCAGTTTGACTAAATTAAGTGCCATAAAACAGTTCTATACATTATTCTCTATTTACACAATTATTTACACCAAAAACAACAAAAAATACAGCTCCCAATCTTTTCCAATAAGACAGCCACACATGCATGCATACATTTGGCAACATCAGTGGTGCTTCAAGATAACTAACTTGAATTATAAAGAAAAAATAACAACACAAAAACATAACTAGAATATAGTATTACACAGATTATACTTAACATTCCAAAAAATTTACTATTTGGAATGTTGAGGTGGATTAATGACAAAGCAGACTTTGAAACACAAAAGATTGATAACATGAGGATATCACATATAATGTTGTTCGATACTGTGGAGTGACAAGTGGATGTTTATCTGTCAGGTTAAGAGATAAAACCATTGCCAAGTGGAGTGGAGACTACATGATACTAACATCCAGTATTATGTATATCCAAGTGTTTATTGCAAGATAGGTGGATTTCTAAAGTATCAGTCATATTAGATATTTCCTGAAGTATTATTTTGAAAGGTCATTAGAAAAGATACGAGTGGTTATAATGTATATATTGGTTCCCTCCTTGCCTTATAATTAAAAGGAACACTGTGATAGTGCCCACACCCTTTAATGACCAACAACACATATGGGTGATGTAACTGTGATAGTGCCCATGCCTTTTAATGACCAATAACACATATGGATGATGTAGCTGGTATCCTACAAGACCCCTGTACTTTCCAAGAATGAATCTCTAGTACCCATTTTTAGAGGCTGGAAACTCAAAAGCCTGGTATGTTCAAAAGATATTTGCAACAATATGATATATAGATACCGCCAATTTTCATGAAATTGGAAAGCTACAGTTCTAATCACAGAGAAGTCTTTAATTAGCAACAGAATAAATGATCATGACTAGCTTTGGAAGAACAATATACATATTGTTTATATAACTTAAATTGGACATATAAATCACTCAAGAAATGTTTGTTATTTGAGAACATAATTAAAAAGATCAAATTTTGGAGATGTGGAAGTTTGAAATAAAATGTAGCACATAAACTAGCTTGAGAGAAACAAATGTAGGCACACAAATTTATTATAATATTGTTCTGCCTCGCAAAACAGATGCTGAAACTTAACATTTGTCTTTAATCTCATGAGACAATGTTCACCAAAGGCTGTTCTTGCTCTCTCTGTAAAGCATATCACAATATCATATTACTCACTCAAAGGCTGTATTCGTAAAAAGATCCTATAAATTATTTAGCTGACACTTTTAGAGAAATAGATGCCCTGTGTCCATTTTTCTTGTTTCTGTCATGCAAAATGCATAGAAGCTACATGGTGACACACTTGTTAATAATTTGGATTATCACTTGGAAGTATTTTCAACACAATTTTAGCACACGTCCATAAAAGTTTGAAACACCATTTACATAGGGTGTGGGTGTGTGTATTAGAAGTGTGTTCTTCTTGAACAATCAACATGCATACATTCTGCCAGCAACAGACTGAGTTTGTCCACAGTGCAATGAGGTAATGTCTGGTAAAGAATAAGTAATTTTGAAATTTGTAGTCTGGTCGATAAAGGATAAGTAATGAAAAATGTCCTGTAAAGAAAACATAACTGAATATAATATATAGTCTGGTTAAGAATACGTAAGTGAAAAACATGTCGGGTATGGTTTAAAAAAAGTAATTGAAAAATACATAGAATCTGGCTCATAAAGAATGAGCATTTAAATATGCAGAACCTGGGAAGGCATAAATAAAAGAATAATATCCAATTTTTTAACAGAATATTTTACCAAAACATGATATACATGATTAATATGTGGAAGTGTCAAATATTAGGACGACATGAATATTCAATTATGAACAAATTACGAAGATAGGTTCCATACGTAAGTATTCTGCTACAAAAATTATTTAGTTACGTGAACACAACCCAAAATCACAACATCCATTTTCCATCACAGAAAAAATAGAATTCAAAGTATTCTACATAAAATAAATCTTAAGCAAATACGAATTACCTAGAATGTGTAAATCACTTTAGTTTGCTCTATACTGTTTTATACAATATTTTACTATTGAAGCATGAGGCAATTGCAGTCACTTTAGGTTCATACAATAAGCAAAAAATTGTTGAAAATGCAAGTTAATTATAATTAAGTCCAGCAAAATGCTGAAGCCATGATAGCCCGGAGGTTAGTGAATTGGACTACAAAGTACAAGGGGTTAGATTTGATCCTGATTAATGGCTGCCGGATTCACCCAGCCTTAAATGGGTACCACATTTTTTCTGGGAAAGTAAAGTGGAAGGGGGCATAATACCAACCACATTATCCGAAAAACCATGTGCCGAAAGTCTATAAAAATTATGGTTGCTAACATTATATTAGTAAAGAATAGTGACACTGTGACCTTCCAGGCATGTCGTTAAGAGACGACTAAGGAGGTTGATCGATGGCTTGACAAGCTGTCATTGTAAAAAGCATTGTTATGGAAACAGAACCATAGATTTTAAAAGCAGTGATCTCTGCAATGTGTGCCATTTTGGCATGCAAGGTTTTTGTTTTTGAGATTGTAGTTCTGCCCTATGTGCCGTCTTTGGCTCAAAAGGACAATAGATAGATAGAGATAGATAGAACACCATATTCCCTATATGCCACTTGGCATGACAGTTCTCTTTACTTTTTTTTTACAATAAAAATGCTCATCATTATCTTAAAGTACCATAACCGCTGGCCTAACAAAAGTGTGTTTACATAAGTAAATATGACGGACACAAATTTTAAAGAGAAAAATATGTGGAGACTAAGATATCAATAAGTTAAGAGACAAAAGCATTATTGTTGTTGTTAGGGTCATCCTCACTGCACACAGAACATTGGTGCTTCACTATTTCCCTCAAGAATCTCGAGAAAATCCGAGGAGAATTCTGGCCAAAGTGCATGAACTATGTAGCAAGGCCTAGGATCCATGGTGTGGGTAGATTTCTGCTGACTGCCCGGGCAGTGGACATATTTACTGCCTACTCTTTTCAATTTTAACTGCCAAGGGTTCGTTAACATACGCAAGTGCATATGGGGAGATCCTGGTCTTTGCCATTATCTCAGAGGGTTAGACATTAGATCTGATTACCTAAGAGATCAGGGGGAGGGTAATGTCATAAAAAAAACACAGATTAATTTTTCCTATTTTAAAAAAATCACCACCGCTTCTGGTGAGCTTTGAACCCGTGTCCTTCCTGTCCTGAGACTGACATTGTACTTCTAGACTACCCAGTCTAACATTGGAAGAGGCTACAAAAGTATGGTTTTACAGAAGAATGTTGAGAATCCAAGAGCAACTAAAAGGAGTAATGTGGACATTCTGAAAGAGAAAAAGCAAAGCAAAAGAATAAAACTTATTATCAACGTTAGGAGAAGAAAACAAACATTTTTTTTTTTTATTTAAATAATGAGAAGGAAGCAAGTGCAATAAATTGAGACAACAGGAAACATTGAGGAAAATATAATAGACAGTTTAAGGTAATGGAGAAATCAATAACAGAAATAATAAGCACCTCTAGAGATAAAAAGTTACCAGTAGACATGATGGCATATGTAAGTATTTGTAATGATGATGACAAGAAGACTTGTATACACACAAAATGTATTAAAAAAAAAAAAAAAAAAAAAAAAAAAAATCCTATTTGCCATTATCCCATGATTGGGCTCTCCAAGGGGGACATATAGAACAAGAGGTTTAGGGCAATTTGTCCTGAGAGGTCATCACCAGGTGTTCAGATTTTAGTTTTTATTTCATCCCTGACAGAAAAAAGTTGTGACCTACCAGGAGAACCCGCGCTCTCCCATTTTGAAGTAAACACTCTACAAAATAAAATATATATTAAAGTGACACTAAAGCATGACAAGAAAGACCTTACTCTTAAATCCTTTAAAAAGGGAGAGGAAAATTTAAAAGAAATGCATGTAAAAAAACAAAGTAAAATATAGGAGGGACAGGGAAGGTAAAGATGGAGTCTGAGGGAATACCTTTAAAGTGGGGGCCAAAAATAAAGACAGAAATGTTAAAGATAAACATTAGAATAAATTACAAAATTGATAAAGATGCTGGAGATAAACATGAAAGAAAACAAAATGTTCCAAACTAAATTAACCACAAAATCCAAAAGGTTTCCATTTTATTTCTGCATGTTACATTTCTTTACTGTCAGTTATTAAGTATATGTCGTTTGAATGCTTCACTTTCCTTTTTGATGTATATTGTATTAAATCATTTACTGTTCCTGTCATTAATGTCACATCTGATTGATTTTGACATTAACATTTGTTTTTCACCATCATTAAATAGTGTCATTTGACAAGGTTCATATTGTTTGTCAAAGATCATTCTCTCCATATGTGACTTATGTATTCCAAATTGTGATGATCAATCTCTATGCCAAACTAACCCATAATTCCTTCCAACTATCATTTCATATCTCCTAACATAATAACGACATAAACAAAATGTTTTAACATTACAATACTAAAAGTGTTATAAACAAATTTAAACAATAAAATTATGTTGTTAGATAACACTCTGATACAAAATGTTAACAATAATGAATCAGAAAAAAAGTAACAGTACTTGTTCTAGAGATTGAATAATAAGATGGCTGCAAGAATAATTTGAAATGATACATCATAACAATAACAATTATGTATAACATTAGGATTAAATATAGTATGGGGTGTCCCACTTGCTATTGAACCCAGGATTTGCTCAATAATTCTAACACCAATGAAGATATTGCAACGAAATGTGAACAGGAGTAAGTTCATTGTGTGTGAAATTTAAAGAAATGTATCTGTAGTGTGTGAATAGTGCCTAATTGCTGTGACACACTTGCCTGATGCACCTCTCTGCTGTTCTCTGTCATATGGCTGGGGTGCTTACCTAATACAGTTGTTGTTCATGAGTGTTACTGAACCACACCTGTGGGTTCACAATGGAGAGCTGGAAAATATGTTGCTATACTCGGGAAATGAGAGTTATCGGTTGATTCAGTCGCGAGTGAGATACCCAATATACTTCTTCACTTTCTGTCATAACCCATTAGGTGTTGAGGGAGTTAAAAAGTTCTAAGTCTTGTCCTTCTGTTTCCCAACCATTGTCACTTAATGCTGTTGTAAGTTTCCTTGATATTGTCAAGCCACCTTACTATTTAATTAAACTATTATAACAGGTCAAAAATGAAAGCCAAGAAAAATATTAATAAAAAAGAAAATAAATATTAGGTGAATTTTAAAATTGTAGACACCATAAACATTTTTAGATATGGGGATGCTCCAACCTGTAGCGAAACAGATTCCAAGAATAGAATAGAAATAATAAGCTTACAATATTTTCTTTGTGTATTTTTCATGACAAATTTATGTATTTAGACTAAATAGAATTATTAGAATCTTGCAGCAGTCATATAAGAGTTAACAGTACTAAATGGCAGGTTGTAAATTTAGAAGGACACTTCTCATTATTTGATTTAAAGACATAGGGTTCTGCTATTAAAAAAAAAATAGCTATTCAAATTAATATTTCTTAAAACGTTCACTTTACTGTAATCTCAGAATTTCTTTGCATGGTTGTCTTAATGTTTGATTATACACATTTTTAATACATATTTTTATGCATTCTTTTCTTCTCTCTCTTCTACTTTTCAGCTCCCTGTGAAGCATAGGTCTTCAACAAACACTTTCCAAGTCGTTCTGTTTCTCGCCATTCTTTAAAGTTCATTCTATGTCTTCCCAACATCTTCATCTCTGCTTCCATCTGTCTTCTCCAAGAATATTTTGGTCTTGCTCTTTGTCTTTTCCTTGGGGATTCCAGAAAAGGGCCTGTTGTGTAATACTTTCAGTTGGCTTCTGCAGTATGTGTCCTATCCAGTGCCATCGTCTTCGCTGTATCTCTTTATCCACTAGTAGTTGACTGGTACTTTTCTATAATTCTGTTAGTGATTTTGTCCTGCCATTTCCATCTTTCGATTCTGTGTAAGCAACCATTAATGAAAGTCTGTATCTTCATGATTGTCATTTTTGTTGTTCTCCAAGTTTCACAACCATATAATAGGAATGACTTTACTTTGGAGTTAAAATTTTTTATTTTTGTATTGAACCTGATTTCTTAGCTGTATTGAGATATAAAGATTTGTTAGTGAGCATCATTTCATGCAAATGTCTTCTGTCACATTCAGAGTACTTTTGCCTATTTAATTTATCACCAATTTTCTCAAAGTATTATTATTAACCTCATTCAAATCATTTCTGACTGTTTCATTTAAAGCCATTCAATTCAAAGTATTCCTATTTATCTCATTCAAAGTATTTCTGTCTATTTCATATAATTCCATTTACTTTAAAGTATTCCTATTTTTCTCATTCAAAGTATTTCTGTCTGTTTCGTCTATAAACATTTCCCTCAAAACATATGAATATGTCACCACAAGTCTGTTTTTTTTTTCACTTAGAACTATTCCTCTCAACATAAGCTAATTTGTCCTAATCAAAGTATGCCGGTCTACTTTATTGAAACCTATTCTAGCTCTCGGTCTACTTTATTGAAACTTATTCTATCTTTCTGGCCCATATTTAAATCTTTCCTAGTATTTTATCTCAATATTTTTAGAGTTATAATCTAATAAAATATATATATATATTATACAGAAAATTGAATTCTGTGTTGTTTTTTTAAACTAATATCTAGGTTTTTTTCTATTTCAATTCAACAAATTTTCATATTAATCCCTTCATAAGTGTCAGCTTTTGGGTATAACATTGAACAGACCAAGTATTTCTGTTTCATTCAAAGCATGTCTGCTCATTTCATGGTATACCTTTCTGCTTCATTTAAAATGATTGATACCTGATCATGGGAAATTAGCAACCATATTTGTTATTAAATATCTCTATGACCCATGCAAAAGATTTCTTTCTTTTGTTTACATCATAATTTGTTTATTTTGCTGAAAAGAATCTGTTCCAAATAAAGTATTTTTATTTCTCTCCAACAAATTAAGTTAGATCTATCTGTACCACTCAGAGTATTTCTATTAGCCACAAATTAGTTCTATCCATTACATCAAAGCAGTTTTACCTGTTTAATCAAATTACTTCCATTTGTGCCATTCAAAGTATGTATTATCATTACATCAGCAAACTTTGATCTGTGCCCCTTAAAGAATGTCTATAATTCCCACTTTTAGTGTTTCTGCCAACATCTGAGTGGTAATCAAGTAAGCACATTTGTGCAATCTTATAATAAAATTACTCTATCTGAACAATTATGTCATTAGAAATAGTGATGCCCAACCATGTAAACATTACATTCTAGAGAAGTTCAAGACATTTCTGACTATGACCAGGCAAATACAAAATGGATTGGCTGTTTAATGTAATCACCAGCAGAAAGAGTCCTCTTGGGAGTATTAACACACTCAATTCCAGTAGGTAAAGGGGAAAAGGCAGATCTAGTCTGTGGGTTAAACATTAGATACTACAATGAGCACCATACACAAGCCACATCACAGGTATTGATCCAGGCACATTTTCCCTCAGCATTGAAAGGCAACAGAGGCAGAGGAAATAATGTAAGCAAGTGAAGAGCACTCCTTCATCACAAGACTGTCAGTGATGTTTATCATAGCTAGTTGTTCTACAATCAACTTCAGTATTCCTGAACATAGGTTGAAGGGAAGATACCACGTTTGCCATGGAGTTCTCCCTCCCACCATCCATCACCCAACTTCTCGTATATGCTTATAGCATCTCCTGCAAAAAAAAAATAAACAATAAAACACAAAATGTATTTTCAAAGATTAACTGTTTTAAATTGCAGACAAGTACATGATAACAGCAGCTTTAAAAAAGGTGCCTTCTATAAAAAAAATTAATATCTGAAAGCAACAAGTAGTCTTTTAAGTACTCATAACATGTATGCACCACAATAAACAGGAAAAACTATAATTACTGAATTTATTCCAATTCTGGGGTGTGCAGTGGTTTTCTGGAAGTCTGGAGAATAAAGGCCACATATCATCATGAAGGGTTCAAGTGAATGTTTATATTTCAACTCTGACACACACAAAACTGTTTGAACGCTACCATCACATGAACTCATGTCCACCTTATTTGGAGAATAACAGGTTCTTATGGTTCTAGCAGTAAAGCAGGGAGGTAGCAGTGATAAAGTAGTGCAAGACAAGATGGGAGTGAAGTAGTAAGAAATCAAGGGGAGATAAGAAGGTGAATAACATAGAATCAGGGGGTCCACGTGGAAAGTTACGAAAGTGAACATAGGGTGGATCACGAGAATTGTAGGACAATGTAGGAACGAGGCGGAAATTGTAACAAAGGAGGCGATTGGTTGGAAAAGGAAAGGGTAGGACAAAGATTGGTAAGATCATTCGAGATGTAGCGAGGGTTCTATCCGGACGGTTGTGGGTTAATGTAGCAGCCGGTACCGGGAATCAGTTAGAGTTAGTCACCCAAGAGTGATCCAGTAGGTTAGTTGGTGTGTGGACATGGCAGGGAACGGACCTTATTCCAGGAGCAGTGGTATGTAGAAATGTGTAGAGCAATGCTAGGATAGTCTAAGAGTTAACAGTACCAACCTTAGAATGTCAGGTTGTGAGTAGTTCACTAAGTTTAGCTTCAGGAGAAGCATAAAGATAATGTAGTTGTGACGTAGTACAACAAACAGTTTAATGCCAAGTTGTGAGTAGTTCACTAAGTTAGCTTCAGGAGAAGCATAAAGCTAATGTAGTTGTGATGTAGTACAACGAACAGTTTAATGTCAGATTGTGAGGAGTCTCACTAAGTTCAGCTTCATGGGAAGCATAAAGATAATGTAGTTGTGCAGTCATAACAACGAACAGTTTAATGCCAGATAACTGTGTAGGGTGGTAGATAAGCTAGGGGAAGCCGCCAAGTGAGCAGACTGCGTGTGTAAGGTGGCTATACTACCACTGTAAGTGTAATTGAGAATTTAATATGTGAAGTTGACATTGTGAGAATAAAACCTCAGTTGTGTGCTTTTACCTGGTGTTCCATTGATGTTTCTTCAAGCGCTAGCTGTATTTGTCTGTCCCGAGTGAAGAAGAACACTGGTATGTCAACAATCGATGAGAGTACTAAGTGAAACGATCACCCGGCCAAGGGTACTATACGAGGGCAAGGTCGACACGACACGGGTCTATGCAGTAGGGGGATTCCCCTTCATCGCCTCAAGGTAGTTGGAGAAGTCCGACCTCTTCAAGTACAGGGCAAGTGTGCTGCACGATCGTGGCTGGTCATACGTGCCTGGGATGCAAGGTAAATAGGGCGTTGAGGTCAAATGCAGACCAACCAATAGGTGAAGGCTCAGGTCTTGATGAGCCTTCACGCCAGGCTGCTATATTAGAGGGCTCAGGTCTGAACGAGCCTTCTTCGCTGCAGTCGCAAAGTTTAAAGATCAGAGTTAACAACGCCGCTGGTGGGCGGTCACAGAGGAAGGGGAGGAAAGAAACACCTGGCATAGCAGTAAAGAGAAATGAAAAAAAAAAGCACTCTGGATATCAACTCTGAGTGAGAGAATGCAGCATCCTTGAAGTGCTATGTTGAAGTCAGAACAGACAGAAATAGCAATTTGTTTGAAAAGCCTGACCAATATGAATTATGCCCATATCAACCAAAGCACCACATAAAGTACACCATCTCAGAACTAAACTGCTGCTACAGTGTAAAAAGGTGGCCCAGCAATGGATACCCTTCATGTGCAGAATTGCTGAAAATAAGCCTGCTGATACCCTCTACAAATAGATCTGTGGTTAGTGAACTGGAATACAAAAGACAAGAGGTTGGGTTTGATCCTGATCAATGGCTTCCAGGTTCACCCAGCCTTAAATGGGTACAGGATTTTTTTCTGGGAAAGTAGAGCAGTATGGGCATAATACCAACCACATTACTCCAAAAAATCATGTACCAAAGGTCTGTAAAAATTATAGTCATTAACACCATATTCCCTATATGCCACTTGATGTGACGGGGTTCTTTACTTTACTGTTTACCCTCTCCAAAACTAGGAGCAGGAAAGTAAACTACATCCATTCAGCCAACTATATAGGGGCCAAGACTGTCAAACAAATGCAGAATAAACTGGAACTGTATACAATTCAACATTCTGCAAAGGACATGCAACCTGATGATTGTGTTGAACTTTGATATCAAACCTGGAAATACTGGGGACAATACAAAGACCATGGAGAGGACTGAGTTATTGGTTATGGAAGGCCTCGGCATCACAGCAAACGAATTAAAATCCATAATTGCTCAACCGCCCGTGCCAGTGGAATCATCCGAATTACCAACTCATCTCCCAAACAAAGAAAGGTAACTGTAGTCCCCATCGTAGCAGTCTCAGCACACGCCAAAAGACATAAGGCGAAACCGCGCAGAAAGTGAACACAGCCAACTGTTCCCTGTCATACGATATCATCATTCATCGTAAACAAGCGGGATATCGAAGCAGGATCAAAACGGATGAGACACACAGCTCACGGTGTGCACAGAGCACTTAACTCAGTAGCTCCTGCAACAAACCGGACTTGGAATATGAGGAAACTGCAAGAAGGAACACTTTTCAGACATAGCCTTCAATGGTTCCTGCCGCCTATCCACCATATACCATGGGAGTTCACGTCCTCCCGAAATTGATGATCGTCATAGCACTTGATGATGTTAGGCCGTCATTGATGACTCCAATTCCAAACATATAGACACACAATGGTGGTAATTTGTCATTTCCAATCCAACAGAAGCCACATGACCTGTAGTTAGTAAAACCACAGAGAGAATATGATTTTGTGACCTTCACTGATTCACTCTTAGATGTGAATGTGTAGTTTACACAAGAGGAGAAGTTTTCAACTACAGTGATTCCATTTAAGGCAATTCTGGGATAGCAAGGCAAGTCTCCTTTATAGCAGCAGAACTTGATGTTCTCCGCTTCCTTCTTGTAGCTGCTGCCACACGATTCTGATGTCTCATTAACTTGGACATCATTCAAGAACAATGTCAGATTAACATTCCATATATATGGCTCTGCTGATGAAGGACTGAGTTTGTCATGGTAACAAGGGAAAATGCACAGCATGACCAAAATGTTATCAAACGCAGAATGAGATATGCGAATTTAATATCCTTTCAAACATGGACATCATCATCATCGAATGCTGTCTCCGCAACGAAGGTTGGCTACCATGGAGTGTCATTCTGCTCTGTCTCTTGCTTTGATGGTGCAGGTTGTCATAGGTTGACTTGTCCATCTTCTGATGTTGCTCGTCCATGTTAGTCTTGGTCTGCCTCTGCCTCTTTTACCATGCATTTTCTCCTCCAGGATTACTTTTAGTAGGCTGTTGTGTCTTTTAACATGGCCCAAAAATCGCATTTGTCTTGTCTGAATTGTGTTTAGTAGTTCTCTTTTCATTTTTAGTTGTTTTAAGACTTCATCATTTGTTTTCTTAACCTTCCATCCAATTCTACCTATTCTTCTATATATATCCACATTTCAAAGGCTTAAATTCTCTGTTCTGTTTTCTTGTCTAATGTCCATGTTTCTGCACCATATAGAAATATTGAGAAGATGTAACATTTTGCTATTCTTAGTTTTAGCCCTGGTGTTATTTGTTTTGATGTTAGTATGTTCTTCATGACATTAAAATTACTTTTTGCCATTCCTATTCTTTTGTTTATTTCAGTTGTACATTTTCCATCACTGGTTATAGTATGTCCAAGGTAGTTGTAGTTCTGAACTGTCTCCAGGTCTATTCCTTCTATTTTGATATCCAGTTGTGGGTTTTGAGTATTTTCTTTGTTTATAATCATAGTTTTAGTCTTTTTGATATTCATATCTAGTCCATATTTTTTGCTTATCATGTTTATTTCATTAAGTAATTGTTGTAGATCTTTAGGATTTTCTGCTAGTAGTACAGTATCATCAGCATATCTTAGGTTATTGATTATCTTTCCATTAATTTGTAAGCCTTACGTATGCGTGTGAAAGCTGGAAAACAACAAGAGATATAGAAACAAAGTTGAACGCATTTGAAAATAAATGTCTAACGAAAATACTTGGTATAGCGTGGAACGAATTCAAAACAAACGAGGAAATTAGACAAATCGCCAATCAACCACTAATATCTTCAGTAATAAAGAGAAGACGATGGTCATATGTTGGACATGTGATGAGAAGATATAATAACCGAATAGCAAAGCAAGCCCTCATATGGGAAACAACAGGTAAGAGAAAAAGAGGAAGACCCAGAGAGACACTGAGAAGAACATTGATGAGAGAGGCAAGAGCAGCAGGATTCAGCTCCCTCAATGAGATAGACCTGCTTGCACAGAACAGAGACAAATGGCAAGATTTGATAAAATATCTTTAAAAGAATTGAAAACTGCTAGAACAAAAATTCAGATAAGAGAAGGAGTATCTTGGTCTACGCCCTATGGGCCGGCTACGGCTCAAAAGGTCAATAGATAGAATTTGTAGGCCTGGCATCTCTATGATGTTTTTTAAAGATTTGCTCAGTGTATAGATTGAACAAGCTTGGTGATAGGATGCATCCCTGTCTTCCTCCTCTTTTTATATCAATGGGTGTAGAGTTCTCTTTGTTATATTTTATTATTGCTGTTTGCTCCCAGTAGAGATCACATATTAGTCGCATGTCCATGTCATCTAGATGTATCTCTTTTATGCGTTCTATAAGTTGGCTAAACATGGACATTGAAAAGGGATAAATTTTAATTGATCTTATTTCTCTATAGTTTTAAAACAACTAAAAATGAAAAAAGAACTACTAAACACAATTAGAGCAAGACAAATGAAATTTTTTGGTCATGTTAAAAGACACAACAGTTTAATAAAAGTAATATTAGAAGGGAAAATACAAGGTAAAAGAGGCAGAGGCAGACCATGACTAAAATGGACGAGTAACATCAAAAGATGGACAAGTCAACCTATGGCAATCTGCATCATCAAAGCAAGAGACAGAGTGGAATGGCGCTCCATGGTAGCCAACCTTCGATGCGGAGAGGGCACTCGATGATGATGATTTCTCTATATAGTATAATAGTAACTTTTAAGAATATCCACTTTCTGTTTTTAACTCTTTTAGAAACACTCTCTGATAAATCTGATCACTTACCAAATCTTACCAGACCTTTATCCATTATATTGGATGTTATAGGGTACTGCTGAATTTTTGTTTTGTAAAATGGTGATTTTGGTTTTACATATAAACCAAAATTTTTTTTTTTTGTTCGCCAGCTTTTACCTCTGATGAAACCAACATTTGACTGTGATACCTAGAATAAGTCTCTTGAGTACTTCTAATCTATACCAGCATGATTAGTGTTTTTTACACTGTGAGTTTCTTTTTTCTTTTTCTACTAGATAACTACTAGAAAATATAATAGCACTATATAAAAACAGTCAAAGTGCCGTCAGAACATCGGAAGGTCTGTCAGAATGGTTTCAGGTTACAACAGGAGTAAGACAAGGATGTGTCCTCTCACCACTCCTCTTCATCATATATATGGACAAAATAAATCAGGAAACAACCAACAACAAGGACAAATCAAATAATAACATAGAGGTAGAAAACTCCAACATCAATGAGCTACTCTTCGCAGATGACCAATGCCTAATATATGAGGATGAAAACCTGCTACAACAGCATTTAACATCTCTAGATAAAAGCTGCACAAACTACAGTATGACAATTAACACAGCAAAAACAGAGGCTATAAGAATAAGCAAATTAAGACACCCATTAAACATCAAGATCAAAGATAAAGAAATAAAACAAGTAGAGGAATTCAAGTATTTAGGCACAATGTTCACAGAAGATGGAAAACTAGACAGAGAAATTGACATGAGAATACAAAAAGCGAATGCTGTCACATACCAGCTTTCACCATTGCTAAGACATCCAAACATTTCTATGCCAGCTAAACAACAAATGATAAATAGCATCTTCATACCAACTTTGTGCTATGAAAGTCAAACATGGACCCTTTCTAAATCACATTTAAGAAAGATCAATACATGTGAGATGCGATGCTTGAGAAAAGTAGCAAACAACACAAGAAGAGATAGAATACCAAATGAAACCATAAGAAAAATGGTAGGAACAAAACCCTGCCAAGAATATATAGAACAACAACAACTTAAATGGTTTGGCCACCTGGTCAGAATGAATCCTCACCAATCACCATCAAGGGCATTCTCGAGAATGCATGGAAAAAGACCAAGAGGAAGACCCAGAAGAAGATGGATAGATGCAGTGACAGAGACATGTAACAACAAAGGAAAATCACTAATTCAGACAATTCGAGCAGCACAAGAACGACAAATGATGTAAACCACGACACCTTTTAAGTATCAGTGAAAGAGAAAAGAAGTAGAAGAAAGACACTGTGAGTAATTTTTTTCAATTTAAATTATGTTCATTTCTCTCAAATAATGGTCACGCCCATTACTTCTACTTCAACTATTTTACCAAAACATTACAGCACTAAATAAGCAAAGGGTTGTCTGTGCAGAGATTTAGGTAGTGATATATATATATCATCATTATCAAGTACCATGCCTGCTGGTGTAGGTGATCACGTCTCTCCAATACTTTCAATCTTGACATCTATTTAATATTTCTGTTATTCACCTTCTGCCAAGCCATTCTCTTAAGCTGTCTGGTATCTTTTCTCTTTGCTTCCCTCTATCTTTTCATCCCTCAATTTTCCCAGTGATTATATATATATAATTTGCATGGTAATGAGGAATCACATGGCATCATTCTTTCTAGATGGGCAAACCAGTTTATTTGTTGTTTCTGTATGTAGCCTAGGATTGGTTCAGTTCCTCTCTTTCTCTTATAATATCATTTCCGATTCTGTATTTCTGGTCACTACAAGTGTTTTCTCATAAATCTTATCTCTATGGTGAAAAGCTTTCTTTTATGTTTAGTCGCAAGTAAGTGACTATGTTTGGCATTGGTAGTGCAATGTTGGAATGAATATACGATGTATAAGATGTTTCTTGGTTGTAATAGGTATTGTTTTATGTTGAAGTATATTTATTAGCTGTATCAATATTTGGTTTGCCTTGTTGTATCATATGTCAATTTCTTTATCGAGCTTATCTTATGATAATGTTGTTCACAGACATTTAAAATTTGTTTGTTAGATTTTGGTTATAGCTATTGATATTAAATGTCTTAGAAGAATACTGAATGTGAGACAAATGCAGCAAATGAATATATCAAAAGAAGAATAGAGACAACACCAATTCTAAGTTATATGATCCAAAATCAACAAATTCAATGGACTAGACATAAACATAACATGATTACCAGCAAAAAAAGAGTCCCGCAACAATCATGAGCATCCAACAACAAAATAGGAAAGAAAAGGCCTTCCAAAAATATGGATAAATTAAATATAAAACATCAAACAAATTGCTCTGTTTGAAAAAACCAAACACTTTTGTCAAGAAAACTCTCAAAAAAATTGTCCTCAATGTTGTAAAACACAAGAAAACATAAAACATAACAGATCATCTGGTCTCAAACATATCACAGCCTTTCACTGACCAGCTTTAATGGACAGTTCATCCGTCTGACTGGCACTGTAATCGTACAAGGCCTTGCAGTGACCGATAACAGCTGGAGCTGGGAACTCTTCATCAACTAGTAAAATAAAGATAAATGCAAATCAAGCTCTAACTAGTCTCATGATCAAAACTGATACATAAAAAAAAAAAACTATAGCCATGCATTTTCATACAAGAGGTCATAGATTATATTGAGTAACCAATTTACAGATCAAATTAATATATAAAGTTAGTCTACGAAACCTTTCCTATTCTGGAGGAAGCCAGTAGTGGGGTGTAATCTATACTCCTATTAGGGTGACAAAACTATACCATTTTTTTCCCTTATACCTTATATGAGTGTACATTACACCCCACTACTGGTATTCATTGCTACCAGCTTTACCGCAGCACTGCAATTATTTGTCTGTTCCCTACCCCTTTCCTATTCTGGGCTTCTCATGTTCTTTTTAATCAAAGCCTCAGTTAAATAATTTCTATGTTCCTTTTCTGTTTTACTCCCGACCTCTTAATCTCATTACCATTTTGATGTCTAAGTGTAATCGTACTCCACGTAAATAAATTACTGGTTACTACATTCTTTATCATTGCACTACGAGAAGATCCATAAATAATTTAGTCATTCTAATTGTAAATGAGTACATGGATAAGTTTTTAAAAATAGTGGAGAACAAGTGCTGGCCATTTGCTTTAAAATGCTGCTACTTTCTACTCTCACATACTTTACACTTTCTTCTTTTATCCATCTGCTGTTGCCTTGACGTTTTACTGGAGAAAGGAGGAATGTATAAGATAATCTAATGTCTGTAAATTTTATAGAGCTTGTTATTTTAATCACTTCCTTTTTAAATGCATTCTCATTTCTGTGAATATCTGGATGTTGTTAGAATAGAAATGTTTTTGCCCATGCATATGTCTTCCATAGATACCTATGAAAGTGAATCATGGACAGTAGACAAACAAATGAAAAGATGATTAGAGGTCACAGAGAGGGGATATCTCAGGAGAATGTTGACAGTTTCCTGGAAAGCTAGAAGATTAACTAACTAGAAGCCAAGTGTAACTGTGGTTAGGAGCATTTACTAATTAGTCTGAGAGAGAGTGATGACATGATGTGTTATCATCAAGTAGAAGTTGTGATTATCCTGATCCATATGTGTGAATCATCATCATCATCAAGTGCCTTCTCCGCAACGAAGGTTGGCTACCATAGAGCGTCATTCTGCTCTGTCTCTTGCTTTGATGGTGCAGGTTGTCATTGGCTGATTTGTCCATCTTTTGATGTTACTCGTCCATGTTAGTCTTGGTCTGCCTCTGCCTCTTTTACCTTGTATTTTCCCCTCCAGGATTACTTTTAATAGGCTGTTGTGTCTTTTAACATGGCCCAAAAATCACATTTGTCTTGTTTGAATTGTGTTTAGTAGTTCTCTTTCCATTTTTAGTTGTTTTAAGACTTCATCATTTGTTTTCTTTTCCTTCCATCCAATTCTACCTATTATTCTATATATCCACATTTCAAAGACTTCAATTCTCTGTTCTGTTTTCTTGTCTAATGTCCATGTTTCTGCACCATATAGGAATATTGAGAAGATGTAACATTTTGCTATTCTTAGTTTTAGCCCTGGTGTTATTTGTTTTGATGTTAGTATGTTCTTCATGACATTAAAATTACTTTCCATTCCTATTCTTTTGTTTATTTCAGTTGTACATTTTCCATCACTGGTTATAGTATGTCCAAGGTAGCTGTAGTTCTGAACTGTCTCCAGGTCTATTCCTTCTATTTTGATATCCACTTGTGGGTTTTGAGTATCTTCTTTGTTTATGATCATAGTTTTAGTCTTTTTGATATTCATATCTAGTCCATATTTTTTGCTTGTCATGTTTATATCATTAAGTAATTGTTGTAGATCTTTAGGATTTTCTGCTAGTAGTAGAGTAAGGTCAGCATATCTTAGGTTATTGATTATCTTTCCATTAATTTGTAGGCCTGGCATTTCTATGATGTTTTTAAAAATTTGCTCAGTGTATAGATTGAACAAGCTTGGTGATAAGATGCATCCCTGTCTTACCCCTCTTTTTATATCAATGGGTGTAGAGTTTTTCTTTGTTATATTTTATTATTGCTGTTTGCTCCCAGTATAGATTACATATTAGTCGTATGTCCATGTCATCTAGATGTATCTCTTTTAGGCATTCTATAAGTTGTTTGTGGTGTACTCTATCAAAAGCTTTAGTGTAGTCTATGAAGCAGGCATATATTGGTTTGTTTACTATGTGTGAATAGAAGAGTGGAAATGTATACCCGATGGCTGTGTATAGAGTGTGAATATTCTGGGGTTGTTAAAGTTGATTAATAAAGTTGATGTGACATTTTAACGAAAGACTTCAGTGTGCAGCAATACCTCTGTTCCAGCAAGTCGTATCTACATGCCATGGTGATTAATTGAAGTTGGGAGTTGTCACGGGCACAGAAGGTCGAAGAAGCCAGATCCGGTGCAGAACGGTCCAGTTCACAAGACAAAGTACAATCTGGTGTACATTGGGTACATTACAGCAAAGCAGTCACCGACATTGTGACATCCGAGGTTGCTTACTGGAAGGTGTGCGAGCGAGGCAGATCCCAAGTTCACAACGACAGTCTTCCAAGAGTGCCAGTGAACGCGCATCCAGTTACAAAGAACGAAAGAAGACGGGCTACTTCTAGCATGGCTCAGGACAATAACCGTTATACTTAGTTTCAACATAGTAAACAACGAAATAGTAAATGGTACACGGTTATAACATTGGTAACATAAAGTTTGGATGTCTTAACAGCACAGCCAGTAGGTAGTTGATAATATTTGCTCTCTGGACTCTAAAACTTTATACAGATGTATATAGAATAAATACCATGAAGAGGACATCAATCTGTTAGGTTAAAGCTAAGACAGCCATGTGCGACTGGGTAAGGACAACAGATTTGATCAGAAGTATTGTGCAGAATAAGTTTAGTTTTAGTTATATATATGTTGAATATAGTGTGAGTCTTTAAGTTCAATACAGCAGGTGGATGTCAATGCCCAGGAGTTATGACCCAGATGGGCACACATTTTCCAAACATGTCAAGATCCTAAAGGGGCAACACATTTGCTCAGATTGCCTCTTAATGTGAAGCTTTGTATAAAGGGTTTTTAATTATGATTATTTTTCTTCACAACCACATCATCATCATCATCAAGTACCAAGCCTGCTGGCATAGGTGATCACGACAGTTATTTATCATTTCTGTTGTTGACCTACTGCCAAGCCATTCTCTTAAGCTGTCTGGTATCTTTTCTCTTTGCTTCCTTTTATCACTTCGTCCCTCTATTTTGCCAGTTGTTACAATATATTCCAGCTGTTCTCTTCTCATTACATGGCCAAAAATTGATGATTGTTTCTTCCTAATATTGGAAATTAGCTCTCTTTTTGCTTTGGCCTCTTTCAGAACATTTTCAATATTCTTCTTAGCTGTCTATGGTATTCTCAATATTCTTCTTTAAAACCACATTTCTGCAGCCTCAAGTGATTTTCTTGTCTGTTGTTCTATTGTCCATGATTCACATCCATATATTAAAACTGGTTCTACATAACATTTAAGAACTATTTTTCTTGTTTCTATTGTCAAAAATTGATTGCATAGTAACTTCCTCATTTTTTGGAAAGCTGCTTTTGCTTGAGCCATTCTGCATCTCACCACTGTTGTACACCTACCATCTGAGGTTAACATTGTTCCCAGATATTTAAACTCATTTACCTGTTTTAATAGTGTTCCACTTGTTTTTATTTTGCACTGAAGTGATGTCTTTTTCTTTGTTGTTACCATTAGTTCTATCTTTTTGTTATTATGGCTGAGTCCTTTATTTTTGCTTTCATTCACTTTAATGTCTTGTAACTCATTTTCACTCTTAGCGATTAAGACATATGTATCATCAGCATACCTTAGATTATTTATATTATGACCTCCGATTGTTATTCCAGGCATGTCCCTTATGGATCTTAAAATAATCTCACTATAAATATTAAACAAATCTGGTGACAGCACACAACCTTGCCTAACACACTGTTTTATTTGTTGAAACATTCCCAATTGGTTTCCAGTTCTTATGGCCGCTGTTTGTTGCCAGTACATGTTCTTTATTATTCTTAGATCTTTGCTGTCTATGTTTATGCTTTTTAAAATTCTTTAGTTATATTATCTGGTCCAGGAGCTTTTCCTGCTTTCATATTGCACAAGGCGTCTTCCACTTCTTCTTTGAGTATTTCTGGTCCTTCTCCATTATCCTTAATATTTACTTCTGTTTGTTCATCATCATAAAGACCTTTAATGTATTCTGTCCATCGTTCCCTTATGCTTTCTTGTTCAATCAACAGTTCTCCCTCCTTTGATCTTAAACAGTTTTTGATTGCATTTTTCTTCCTGTTAATCCTTCATTTGCTTGTATATAGCTTTCTATCTATCTATTGTCCTGTCGAGCCGAAGACGGTACATAGGGCAGAACCACAATCTCAAAAACAGAAACCTTGTGTGCTAAAATGGCACATATTGCAGAGATCATTGCTCTAAAATCTATGGCGCTGTTTCCATAGCAATACTTTTTACAATGACAGCTTGTCAAGCAATCGATCAACCTCCTTAGTCACCTCTTACGACATGCCTGGAAGGTCACAGTCTCACTATTCTTTACCTCCCTCATAATGAGGCCCCGGTAACACACAGGGTATATAGCTTTGGCATCCATCTCCTTTTTGTTGCATTTCAATCTCTTTGCATATCTGTTTTAGCCATGTTTCTTTTGCTTCATTGCATTTTATTACAATTTCTTTATTTAATCTCTTATACTCATCTTTATTTTCTTTTATTTCTTCTTCTTGTATCCATTAGCTGCAAAATAAAATGCCATCTGTCATCTATTTCTTTCTTGAATTTGTCCTCACTGGTGATATGAACTCTTTTAATGTTTGTTGCATTGATTCTTTTAGCATTTCCCACTGTTCATCAATGCTTTGTATCTTCTCTATTGCATTGTACCGGTTCTAAATTGTGATTTTATATTTGTCTTGCAACTTCTTGTCTGATTTGAGTAAATCTAAATTTAACTTGATGTTAACTGAGGCTCGTTTTGTTGCTTTTAATTTTACTCTAAGCTTTCCCACAACTGGTACTTGGTCACTATTGCAATTTGCTCCTGGTCTAGTTTTCACACACACCAGACTGTTTCTAAATCTATTGCTTATCATTATGTAATCAATTTGATTACGTGCGTTGTCCCCTGAGCATTTCCATGTCCACAGATGCCTTGGATGTTGTTTAAACCAGGTGTTTCCTATCATCAAGTTGTTTGTTCTTGCCCAGTCAATAAGTTTGTCACCTCTTTCATTCCTCTCACCTAAGTCATAATGACCAACTACTTCCTCGATTCTTTCTTTTCCTACTTTTGCGTTAAAATCCCCTAGAGCTATGGTGTTTTCATGTGGTTTGCACTTATGAAGTGCCTCATTTAACCCGTTGTAAATTTTATCAATTGTTTCCTCTAGACTGTCTGCTGTTGGTGCATAAACTTGTATACGATTTATATCTATTGGCTTTCCATTCAATTTCACTAGAAGGACTCTGTCAGATATTGGGTAAAAGCCTTTCACTGTTCTTGCTCTTTCTGCATCCAAGATGATACCTACTCCTCTTTGGTGTTAGAGAAAACATAAAAAAATGCCTCCTACTAAACTGCATTTGTTATAAGATCAAAGAATGTGTGGTGTAATTTCAGGAGATTAATCACAGGAGCAAAGATCATCACCTCAAAGCCATGGTCTAAATCTACTGTGACTAAATCTGAGTCTAAATATACCTGTTTAACGTTTTCTTGGTTATATCTAAACATTGTCAGTAAGAAATGGGAATAACATTATTTTTATTTAGTTTTTTTTTTCTTATTTATTTCCAGGAACAAATTTCAGATTAGACTTAAATAACACTGAACAACTTACTAAATTCATCTTCAGGTGAAGTGACTTCTTGATAGTAATCATTCGGCACATGACTTGGCAAATAGTCACTACAACCTTCAAGTGCAAGGTTCAAAGGTAGCCGCATTGTGCTGCTAAGAAGATTCTGAAATGAAATATGCAATGTTTCTAGACACCATAGGGGGACCAAAAGTTAAGCAACATATGGCAGGACCAATGACTTACAGTTAATGAAGTCCTCACTTCACTTCTCAGTTGGACTCTCTGGTAACAATCTGATTCAGAACAGACTAGCTAATGAGATTTTAGTTGTTCGTACAGTGGTCATGTCTGTTTCTAGACACCATAGGGGGACCAAACGTTAAGCAACATATGGCAGGACCAATGACTTACAGTTAATGAAGTCCTCACTTCACTTCCCAGTTGGACTCTCTAAGTCCAACTAACAGTATATATCTTTCAAGAGTAACAATGAGATTTTAGTTGTTCGTACAGTGGTCATGTCTGTTTCTAGACACCATAGGGGGACCAAACGTTAAGCAACATATGGCAGGACCAATGACTTACAGTTAATGAAGTCCTCACTTCACTTCCCAGTTGGACTCTCTGGTAACAATCTGATTCAGAACAGACTAGCTAATGAGATTTTAGTTGTTCGTACAGTGGTTGTGTCTGTTTATATAGAAGACCTAGCATTGCAGTACATCTAGTATGAACAGGATACAACTTCTCCAGCAGACCCAGGGATTTTAAGAAAGCATTTGCAGCCCTTCACAACATCATCTTAGGTTCAAGTTGTAGCTGCTAGGGTGTGATCTTGTGGCATTAGGTCAACATCAAAATAAAGTCAATACATATCAAAATAAGCAGAAATGATCAAACCAAAAGCTGTAGAAAACTCTTTACAATGAGTTATACATTGTCAGAGGTAAAATAATAGGAAGTTCAATAAGTGGAGTTAAATTTCTACTATTCTCTTGAAGAACAAGTGATTCCATATCTATGAGCCACAATCTTCAAGGAAGATAAATCCAAATGGGTAAATAATGTGTCTCGATTGGATTTTTTAAAAACTATTCTTATAAAAATGTCAGTTTTCAATACATATTTGCTGCAGTATGACTCTCCCATAATTTTAACACTGATTTTTAACCAATTAAAACAAGTGACTTTAAAGTCCATTGCAACAACAGTTTAAAAGAGTTAAAAAAAAACAAGCTGTGCTCAAATACATTAATCTTTTGAGTTCTCCTCTTTAATATTATATATACAGTAGTTTCCTATGCAGGTTTTTTATTTTCTTAAACTTCAACCATTGTAGACCATCATGATTCATCCTTTTAAAAAAAAACATATAAATTACCATTATAATAAAATGTATATGTAGGGTAAAGAAGGGGAGGGAAGCACTTGCTTTGTCAGAGTTATTGTGAAAGATGGAGTTTAGCTGTAGGTAAGGGAAGCAACCACAAAACTATTTTATATGAAATGATTGCTAATATACAAATATTCTACAGTGAAGAAAAGGAAATCAGACAATTTGGATACCCTTTTTTCCAACAGACTAACAAGATGAAATAAGATCCAAGTAATATAACACTAATACAGTTATCTGCAATGGTCAATTAATTATTTACATAATTTTTTTTATAATCATCAAGAAATCTGATATTCACTGTCATATTTGTATCTGATTACATCTATAATTATGAATATGCAAATAATAGTTGTGACAATAAGAATGAAAATGATTTTTACTTTAATTTTTTGGATAGCATTTGCGGTCTAATATAACCAAGACTTAACCCTAGATTATGATCGTCATCATCATCATGTGCCATAACGGTTGGCGTAGGCGATCATGTCCTTCCACAATCCTCTATCCACAGTGTCAGTTCTGTTGTTGATTGTTTTCCATGACACAACACCAAGCTATCCAATATTTTCTCTCCTTATCGTCCACGATCTCTTTTTCCTTGTATTTTGCTTGTTGTAACCAAGTATTCCAACTTTCCTCTTCTCATGATGTGCCCAAGAAATGTTGATTGTTTCTTTCTGATGTTTTTTAGGAGCTCCCTTTTTGTGTTGGCCTCTTTAAGAATTTCCTCATTGGTCTTTTTAGCTGTCCAGGGAACTTTCAACATTCTTCTGAGAAATCCCATCTCTGTGGCCTCTAATCGTCATTTCATTTGTTTGTCTACTGTCTATGATTCGCTTCTATAGGTCAGAATTGGTTCTATATAGCACAGATGAGCTCTCTTTCTCACTTCTATTAACATAGATTTGTTGCATAAGATATTTTTAATTTTGTGAAATGCTATTTTGGCCTGAGCTATTCTGCTTTACGAGATTTAAGATTAGATACCATAGTAAAAATTACTGTCTCAAAAAATACATTTTTGGTGGGAATTTGACAGTTTGCCATGGACAAACATCACCACCTTCCCTACACCTTCCTAATTATCACTAACGATGACCACTGAGTGTTTGATTTTTGTTTGTTTGATCTTAGATTCTTTTAATCAGTCACATAGGAAAAATTAATACGGTATTGTAAAAGTGCACAGTTTTCATTTCAAATTCAGCCAAATTTTTTAAAGAAAATTCACTATTTTCCCATTTTTTTCTCATGACGTGGGAATCTCCTCAACTGTCGGCACAAAAGAAACCTTTGCAACATGGGAGTCAGTGAACAACACCAAGAGGGTGCCAAATATACTTGCTTATCTGACGGTTTATGACCGCTTTATGAATAGGCAGCAGCAACTGGTGTGTTTGTGTGTGGGGGGGCACGTGGTCGCTTTTCTGGCTAAAAGTCGACTGCTGTAAAGCTGAAAATCATTATAGCATTGAATTCCCATGTCTCACCTTGGGTAAGCACACTGCTGTATAGCAAAGGTTCAAAGAAAATTTGATTTTCTAAAATCCAAATGTTACATTTAATTAAGTGGTAGTACCACTGTATCGTAAACAAGTGAGTCACAGATTGATATAGTAATTAACAGTTAATCTGAGGTTGAATAGATCATGCCTCATCAAAAAGTAGGTTAAATTTCAAAAAGAGGAACAAACATGAAATGACAGGAATGTCTAAACATAAATACACCACCCAGGTCCATAAATACCTGTCGGTCTCTAACAGTATCAATGTACTGTGAAAACACACTTGGCTGCTGTGACTTGCCCTCTAATTTACACAAATTGCTATTGATTTTATAATGACTAGCTTCCAGAAAGTTCAGCATTAAGATTGCCTGAGGATGAAAAGATTGGAAATATCCTGAAGCCACATAAAACTAATACAATACAACAAAATATACAAATATATATATAAACATAGTCCTAAGGTATCAATGGTAAAACAAAAAAATGTAAGCAGCTATTTAAAGTTCTGAAAAAAAAACAAATGTAAAATTGTATTGAACAGTTAAACTAATAAAGAAACAAGACAAAATATAATGTTTCAGCCATGGAGCTTACTCACAAACAGGACAACAAATAACAAATAAATAGGGTATGCTCCAACAGATAAATGGATGCTCCAACATATAACAAATAATGTGGTATGATTCAACAAATAACAAATAAATGTAGCATGCTCCAACAAATAACAAATAAATGTAAAATGCTCCAACAAATAACAAACAAATGTAGTATGATCCAACAAATAACAAATAAATGTAAAATGCTCCAACAAATAACAAATAAATGTAGCATGCTCCAACAAATAACAAATAAAGGTAAAATGCTCCAACAAATAACAAACAAATGTAGCATGCTCCAACAAATAACAAATAAATGTAAAATGCTCCAACAAATAACAAACAAATGTAGTATGATCCAACAAATAACAAATAAATGTAAAATGCTCCAACAAATAACAAATAAATGTAGCATGCTCCAACAAATAACAAATAAATGTAAAATGCTCCAACAAATAACAAACAAATGTAGCATGCTCCAACAAATAACAAATGAATGTAAAATGCTCCAACAAATAACAAATAAATGTAGTATGACCCAACAAATAACAAATAAATGTAAAATGCTCCAACAAATAACAGACAAATGTAGTATGATCCAACAAATAATGAATAATGTAGTATGATCCAACAAATAACAAACAAATGTGGTATGCTCCAACAAATAATGAATAAATGTGGTATGCCCTTGTTTGTCCTGTTTCTGATGAAGGCCTGTGGCTGGAATGTTACATTTTGTCTTGTTTCCTACTACTAGTTTAGCTGCCCAATACTTGATACCAATGTTTCATTTTGTTTTGTTTCCTACTACTAGTTTAGCTGCCCAATACTTGATACCAATGTTACATTTTGTTTTGTTTCCTACTACTAGTTTAGCTGCCCAATACTTGATACCAATGTTACATTTTGTTTTGTTTCCTACTACTAGTTTAGCTGCCCAATACTTGGTACCAATGTTACATTTTGTCTTGTTTCCTACTACTAGTTTAGCTGCCCAATACTTGGTACCAATGTTACATTTTGTTTTGTTTCCTACTACTAGTTTAGCTGCCCAATACTTGATACCAATGTTACATTTTGTTTTGTTTCCTACTACTAGTTTAGCTGCCCAATACTTGGTACCAATATTACATTTATTCTATCAAGTTCTTCCAACTCTACTTATGGCCCAGCTCAATATTTATATATTTGTGCTTGTCTCTCTTTAAAGTTATGGTATGAGACGTTTCCGGTTGTTTCCAAAATGGAGGAATTATTTTTCTCCGGCTTGGTATAGAACCGTTGATCAGAGGTTTAACAAGCCGCTATCGTAAAAACGATGTTGTTAATGAAACGTAGACCTGATACAGAATGTGTAAATTAGCAGTAGATAGTAGTGATAGTTTTTTCGGCCCTAAAACAACAACAAAAATAGGATTCTGGAATGTGCGAACAATGGCCGCTCCGACGAAACATGCACAGGTCGCGAGCGAGATGGACAGATACGATCTAGATATTTTAGGATTAAGCGAAATGCGCTGGCCTGGAACAGGTAGGAGATCTATTGATAATAAAATAGTAGTTTTTTCTGGAAGGGAAGATGGAAAACACCGTGAAGGAGTAGGCATAATGATGACAGACAAAGCTGCAAGAAGTTTATTAGAATGGGAACCGGTAAATAGCCGTCTGATACGAACACGATACAAAACAAAACATGGAAGACTTTCAATTATTCAATGTTATGCGCCTACTAACGAAGCTGATGATGAAGTTAAGGATGATTTTTATAACCAACTGCAACAACTTATAAACAAAATACCAAAACACGATCTTTTAATTGTAATGGGAGACTTCAACGCCAAAGTAGGACAAGATAACTGCAGGAGTGGAACATGTGATGGGGAGAGAAGGCTGTAATACAACAAGTCAGAATGGAGAAAGATTAATAGAATTATGTTTAATAGAAAATTTAGTTATAGGTGGGACATTATTTCCACATAAAAATATCCACAAAACAACATGGATATCTCCTGATGATAGAACATCAAATCAAATTGACCACCTATGTATTAAACAACAATTCAGATCATCATTAATAGATGTAAGAGCATACAGAGGTGCTGATGTTAATAGTGACCACAACCTGTGCATTGGGAAAATAAGATTAAAATTTAGAAACCAACAGAAGAGGTCAATTACACATAAAATTGATAGTCATAAACTGAAAGATGAAGCAATAAAGGAAAAGTTTAACATAGAGCTAAGTAATTGTTATTCAGCACTTGGTGAAATAGACTTAGATATCAATGAAATGTGGGACTCACAGAGCAAAATACTAATGACAGCAGCAGAAGCAAGTGCTGGACTGAAGAAAATGGAAAAACGAGCTTGGATCTCAGACACCACATGGAAATACATCAAAGAAAGAAGAGAAGCGAAGAGAGCCATGACTAATGTAAAGACAGATCTTGGAAAGGTTCTGGCAAAAGCAACATACAAAGAATTAGACAACAAAGTGAAAAGTTCGGCAAGAAGAGATACAAGAGCTTATATAGACAACTTGGCAGAGAAAGCAGAGACAGCTGCAATTACAGGAGACAGCAGAACTCTTTATACTGTACAAAAGATGCTGACTAACACCTATACATCCAGTGGAACACCAATTCTAGACAAATCTGGATTAATGCTAACAACAAGCGCAGACATAAAAGCCCGTTGGGCGGAACACTTCAAAGAAATTCTTAACCGTCCACTACCTCACAGTTTAATAGATTTTGAAGCTGAAACACCAGCAGCAGAATTAGATGTAAATTTAGATGACTTCACCTTGAGTGAAATAGAAACCACCTTAAAGATAATGACCAATAACAAGGCTGCTGGAGAGGATAAGTTAACAGCTGAGATCCTCAAGGCAATTGATAGCCATAATTTAATACATCTCCAAAAAATGTTCAACATCATTTGGAAAACAGAGAAGACGCCTCATAAATGGAAAAAAGGAATCATTGTTAAGATCCCAAAAAAGGGCAATCTTAGAGATTGTAACAATTGGAGAGGCGTGACACTTTTGTCAGTTGCCTCAAAATTATTCTGTAAAATCATCCTAAATAGAATAAAGGATTCAATAGATACAGTAATGCGTGAAGAACAGGCTGGGTTTAGAAAAGGGAGAAGCTGTCTTGACCACATTTTCACTCTACGACTTATATTGGAGGAACACACTGAAAAGCAAAAACCTTTTGTACTTAACTTCATCGACTTCAAAAAAGCATTTGATAGTATTCATAGAGATTCTTTGTGGAAAATTCTGAAGCAATATGGCTTACCATCAAAAATCATAAATATTATCAAAGACATGTATGATGGTTACACATGTGCAGTTCGAACAGAGGAAGGACTGAGCGAATGTTTCCCAATAGAAACTGGGGTTAAACAAGGATGTATTTTATCGCCCTTGTTATTTGGAATTGTTATGGACTTCATAATGAAGAAATGCTGCACTGGTAATAAAGGCATCGAATGGATACAAGGAGACCATTTGGAGGACCTGGACTTTGCTGATGACATAGTTCTCATCAGCAGTCAGATAAAAACGATGCAGGAAAACACAAATGAACTATTATCAATAGCCAGCAAAATTGGGCTTGAGGTCAATCATGAAAAGACTAAAGTCATGAAAAGTTTAATTCCAACAAGTGACAAAATATACATGGAAAACAAACCAGTAGAAGAGATCGATCACTTCATCTATCTTGGAAGTCACATTGATCGAGAAGGGGATACGAGCAAAGAAATTAGAATCAGACTGGCTAAAGCAGCAATGTCTTTCAGAAGCCTTGAAAAGTTGTGGAAATCAAAACTCATTAGCACAAACACAAAACTTAGGCTATTCAAATCAAATGTACTATCAACCCTTACGTATGCGTGTGAAAGCTGGAAAACAACAAGAGATATAGAAACAAAGTTGAACGCATTCGAAAATAAATGTCTAAGGAAAATACTTGGTATAGAATGGAACGAATTCAAAACAAACGAGGAAATTAGAGAAATCGCCAATCAACCACTAATATCTTCAGTAATAAAGAAAAGACGATGGTCATACGTTGGACATGTGATGAGAAGAGATAATAATCGAATAGCAAAGCAAGCCCTCATATGGGAAACAACAGGTAAAAGAAAAAGAGGAAGACCCAGGGAGACACTGAGAAGAACATTGATGAGAGAGGCAAGAGCAGCAGGAATCGGCTCCCTCAATGAGATAGAACTGCTTGCACAGAACAGAGACAGATGGCGAGATTTGATAAAATATCTTTAAAAGAAAACTGCTAGAACAAAAATTCATATATGAGAAGGTGTATCTTGGTCTACGCCCTATGGGCCGGTTACGGCTCGAAAGGTCAATAGATAGATAGATGAGACTAGCATCTGTTTTTCAATATTTTTAAAGACAAATTCTTTTTGTTTTTGGCCTATTTGAAAAAAAAAAAAGAATACATGTTCATGCTCTTCGAGTTGACCTACGATATTGGTGACAATTTTACAAACTTTCACATTTGTGACATAATTAAATTATTATTAACAACAAAAAAAAAACTAAATTGATGTGATATTAAAGTGTGACAAGTTTGATTGCAGTTACCTCTGGTGTTACTAACAACGCTATTTGATAGACGTAAAATTGTATGAGATTGAGAGAAATTGTTTGTCTTTCAAACCTGTTCTAATTTTTGTCTTGTTTCTTCTTGCGTGTCTGCATCTGCAAAGCTGGGCTTATTCTTGTAAACCTCCACCAATTTCTCAACTCCTGTCAGAAAATTTCATCAATTGAGGATTAAAAAAAATAATAATAATAATAAAATCAATCATATCGGCATTCCGTAAAAATGATAACTTGTAACAATTTTGGTTTGTATGAACAACTTGATTGGTTCTGTTAATGTTTTTTTTGCATGGTCTAACCACTGTGGTTCTGTTAATGCTTTTTGTGTGGTCTAACCATTGTAGCTCTGTTAATGCTTTTTGTGTGGTCTAACCATTGTGGTTCTGTTAATGCTTTTTGTGTGGTCTAACGATTGTGGTTCTGTTAATGCTTTTTGTGTGGTCTAACCATTGTGGCTCTGTTAATGCTTTTTGCATGGTCTAACCATTGTGGTTCTGTTAATGCTTTTTGCATGGTCTAACCATTGTGGTTCTGTTAATGCTTTTTGCATGGTATAACCATTGTGGTTCTGTTAATGCTTTTTGCATGGTCTAACCATTGTGGTTCTGTTAATGCTTTTTGCATGGGCTAACCATTGTGGTTCTGTTAATGCTTTTAGCGTGGTCTAACCAATGTGGCTCTGTTAACGCTTTTTGCATGGTCTAACCAATGTGGCTCTGTTAATGCTTCTTTGCATGGTCTAACCATTGCGGTTCAGCTAATGCTTTTTGTGTAGTCCAAGCATTGAGCTCGGTTATTGCTTTTTGCGTGGTCTAACCATTGCAATAAATATCAGGAACAGGAGAGGTGTACAGAGCTGCCACCAGCCAAGTTCCTTATCTTTTTTATGTCAGGAGAAACATATTATAATGAAGGTTTATGCAAACTAGGATATGTCTTTATTTATAAAAAAGCACCCAAAACACCCTGAGCATTTAGTTATTGAGTTACTTGCAGGTCATCATCATTGCACTCCGAACATCTCCATAGGTGCTCAGATCCCCTCCTCAGCAATTCCTGCAGTGTCCAGCAACTGACAACTCCAGTTCTGTGTTAGTTGATAAGTCTTCTTCCCAATACACCTTGAGCATATGGATAACATGGTGTTAGTGCCAGTATTTTACATATCATCTCCATATATGTGGTTAGTCTCACACCAGGCTGCCTTACTATTAAAAAGAAAAAATCTCTTGTAGCCATTTTACGAGGCAAGTTCAACGCCAGTCTGTAAAAAATTGTCACATTTGGGAAAATGAATCCAAACATGGGCACCAACTACTTGGTTGCTACGGATTACATAATTATTTCAAATCATCATTTAATACTCTTTAAAATGTTTAATATAAAAACATCAGAGGAAATTATCTTTAAAACATCACTGATTTTACAATTTCTAATTTAAAGGAAGGTGGAAAAAAGAACTCCATCATTATGAAAGAAGCACAAACAGATGATATTTCAGCGATCATAGATGGGTACTAAAAAGAGCAATTGTGAATGGTGAAAGGTTAAAGTTTACATCAAGATATGAATGATGAAGAATTATCTAACTATTGTCTTTTCAAGCTGAAGATGGCAATAGGGCAGATATTCTAGACTCTCCGTGTCTGACAATCTTTGCTATTAAGTGTCAGACCTTGCACAGGATTTGCATTGTATCTAGCCACATGTCCTTGTTCTGACCTTGGCTAGGGAGCTGATTGATGTCTGCTGTTCTTGCTTCTTACCTCAGTGTTCTTTTTAGTATTTTTTTAGGGTGGCATTATTTTATTTTATCCTCTTTTTTTCCATTGGATGGCTTGGTTACAGATTTTCTTGTTCTCTCTTCTCATGACATGGACAACATATGACCATCTTGGATGCTTCTGAACAATTATGATTTCTGCTAATTTTCCATTTGCTAATGTATTCTCTTTTTATGATTTGAAAATGCAGCACATCTTTTCTCACAATTAACAAATATTCTCTCCTGCTTATTGCAACTCAAATGTTTTTTGAACTCATTGACCAGATTGACAAACGGTTCCCCAATCAGATCAGACAAAACAATTTTTCCAACCAGATTTCTTGACAGAGAATTGAAAAAAAAATGAAAAAATGGTATTGTAAAAGTTTTACATAATTGATAGAGCAGTGAAACAATTAAAACAAAATAATCGAAACTGGTTTAAGAAATTAAAAATTTCTTCCTTGTTTCTTACATATCTGTGTGTGTGTTGTTTGTTTGTTCCTGCTGAAGGCCTATTGAGCTGAAACGTTGTTAAAATTTGTGTCGTCTATCAATTACATAAAGCTTTTATCATACCACTTTTTTTTTTTTTTCAATTCCACCTCACATTTAACTTTACTGCAGCTTTGCATTTGTACGCATTCATTTGCATTTCTTTGCCTTGACCCCAGATTTCATGATCAATATTTCATACATTTCAAAGTTACAGTTATTTTAAACAAACATTCATCAATGATTGGTTACATGAAATGAAACAGTCTCCAGCCTTGAAGGTAAACAATGTCATGATATCTCATCTCATCATGATATCAAAAGATCTCTTGTATTATGAAAGTTCACTAAGTCCCTGTTTGCCTCTGATTTGTATATCCTGTATTTTTTTTTTCTTCCAGAATGACTGCAAGGGAATTAATGCATAAAGGTGGTGTGTAAAAAAAAAACATTGATTACCCTCTTTTCCTTTTCTTTCCTTCTCAATGTACTGATGTATGTAAATGAGATAGTTTTTGAGTACATCTGTCCTTCTTGCATTGTCCATTGACACTTGACTATCTTCAGCCTGAAAATATAAACAGTAATTAATGACCTGTCTAAATATTTTCCATCTTTTCTGCTATCATACACATGACTATTGTTTATGTTCATCTAGCCTTGGAGTATCATCGTCATCATCATCATCATGTGCCTTCTCCACAACGAAGGTTGGCTACCATGGATCGCCATTCTACTCTGTTTCTTGCTTTGATGGTGCAGGCTGTCATATATTGACTTGTCCATCTTTTGATGTTACTCGTCCATGTTAGTCTTGGTCTGCCTCTGCCTCTTTTACCATGCATTTTCTCCTCCAGGATTACTTTTAGTAGGCTGTTGTGTCTTTTAACATGGCCCAAAAATCGCATTTGTCTTGTCTTAATTGTATTTAGTAGTTCTCTTTTTATTTTCAGTTGTTTTAAAACTTTATCGTTTGTTATCTTTTGTTTCCATCCAATTCTACCTATTCTTCTATAAATCCACATTTCAAAGGCTTCAATTTTCTGTTCTGTTTTCTTGTCTAATGTCCATGTTTCTGCACCATACAGGAATATTGAGAAGATGTAACATTTTGCCATTCTTAGTTTCAGCCCTGCTGATATTTGTTTTGTTGTTAGTATATTTTTCATGGCATTAAAATTACTTTTTGCCATACCTATTCTTTTGTTTATTTCAGTTTTGCATTTTCCATAATTGGTTATAGTATGTCCCAGATAGTTGTAACTCTGGACTGTCTCCAGATGTATTCCCTCAACTGTGATATTTAATTGTAGGTCTTGAGAATTTTCTTTGTTTATGATCATAGTTTTAGTCTTTTTGATATTCATTTCTAGTCATATTTTTTGCTTGTTATGTTTATCACATTAAGCAATTGTTGTAGGTCTTTAGGATTTTCTGTTAGTAGAACAGTATCATCAACATATCTCAGGTTATTGATTATCTTTCCATTAATGTTTAGGCCTGGTATCTCTGAGATGTTTTTAAAGATTTGCTCAGTGTATAGTTTGAACAAGCTTGGTGATAGGATGCATGCTTGTCTTACTCCTCTTTTTATGTCCATGGGTGTAGAGTTCTCCTTGTTATATCTTATTATTGCTGTTTGCTCCCAGTACAAATTACATATTAGTCGTATGTCTGCATCGTCTAGATTTATATCCTTTAGGCAGTCTATAAGTTGGTTATGGTGTATTCTATCAAAAGCTTTGGTGTAGTCTATGAAGCAGGCATATATTGGACTATCATGCAATCATTTATTATTTTTGCATAACTTATATCTGAACGCCTGCTCTTTAAAACTTCTACCTTAGTTTCATGCAGCCGTGATGTCAAATATGGAATTCCCTCCTGCAAAGTCTGACTGGAATGTTTCTCCAACTCGCAACTTCTAGAAAAATTACACCTGGACTATAGCATTTATATTATAAACCATTTAATTCATGACATTTAATCTCTCATATTAACATTGTGAATCTAGATTTGTTTATACAGCAGTAGTTTACTCATTTCTGCGAGTAACAGTGAAAATAATAATTTTTTTGAGCGCTTCAATTTTGTGAAATTTGTGAGTAGGTCTATGTTTTAGCACTCGCAGCGCCTGTTTTTTTTTAAGCAAATTGGTGAGATGAACCTGAAATGACAGACACAATAATGTCAGGTGGTGATATATAAACAATAATTGTTCTTATACCGGGAATGATGGAAAAAATCTAATAAAATATGTTTAGACAGCAGTCTTGAATGTAGGTTAGAAACACCAACATTCTTGTCAGGAAATGGAGCTCATTTGCATCATATTAGGGCCTAACTTGATTTAGGTCATTTCAGCATGTCCTGAACAAACGTGAACTAAACTGAAAGGTAATGTGCTTTGTTAATGTAATTTCTATGTAGTATGAAAATAACCATGTAGGATGAAAGTGATCCTGGAGGGGAAAATACAAGGTAAAAGAGGCAGAGGCAGACCAAGATTAACATGGACGAGTAACATCAAAAGATGGACAAATCAACCGATGACAACCTGCACCATCAAAGCAAGAGATAGAGCAAAATGGCGCTCCATGGTAGCCAACCTTCGTTGCGGAGACGGCACTCAATGATGATGATGAAAATAAGCCTGACAGGCTGCATATTTGGTGTAATTTATTTGCCACAGGAAAATGACAATTCCATTTCCACTTGTGTCTACAAACTAATTCTTGGATATGATGCATCAGTTAAGTTCATGAAAGGCTTAGTCCATGAAAAGGCTTAATTATAAATGGTACATTTTTTGATACACAGATTAATTGAGCTGATAATACATTTGTTCGATGTAAGATGTTGTCTTTGGATGGTATGGGTTTAATTTCTGGTCTTGAAAAGCTTATTCCAACTTTTGTTCTGTTTGCAGTTATTTATTTCAATTTTCAAAATTTCACATTTTTTGTAAATACATTATCATGATGGATGAAATGCTAATGACTTGCAATGTTCCTTTATGTCTTCACTATTGCATATCTTCTCTTGATTAATGTTTCCTCAGCATTACAACCCATTACCACAAAAAAAGCAACTAGAATTCTTTACTTACATAGCTATCTATCAATAACTGCTCCGGCTGACGAGGTCCTTTCACACCCCTTTGCTGGACAATTATTCGAAGGTCTTGTTGGAGGTCCACTGATATAACAGCTTCATTGAGGTGATCAAAATACTGGAAAGACAAAACAAAATTAAACATTACATTTCTCAAATTAAACCTGAACTACACAGAATAAGGAATTAGGTTTACTGCATCATTGGGTCACATGTCCTTTGTAGAACATTGCATTCACCAGACCCTGTTGGAAAGAATCCCTGTGTCTAGCCAGATTTCCCACTTCTAATTAAGAAAATTCTTGTCATGTTCAAGGTCTACTTGATGTCTTCAAACCACCTTCTTCTTGGTCTACCCTTTATGCACCACCCAGGAACCATGCCTTCCATTTTTGTTCTATCCAGCCCGCTGTGTCTTTTGACGTGGACTTGGTATTTAATTTCCTCGGTAGAATGGTGTTTATAAGCCTGTTCTCTTTAATGTTTAAATCTTTTAATATGTCTTCATTACTCTTTTTCATTATCCAAGGTATCTTAAGGATTTTTCTGTTGCATTTTGTTTTGAATTAATCGATCTTCTTCCTTGCTATTTGCGAAGTTGTCCATAATTCACAACCATATGTTGCTATTGGGAAGATACAACATTTACTGCATCTACCGAATTACGTACAACTACATAGAGACAAGGATAACCAGGTGGAGATAAGTCAAATTAGAGACAGTGTGGGCTGGACATGAGACACCTTGCAAAGGATGTTCACAGACTTTGTGATGTGAAGGAACTTAGGAGGTCACATAGTATATGGCTCATTGAGGCTATGTGAGGGAAAAAAAAGAAAAATAAAGACAGAGGCACAAGTAATTTTGTTAAAAGTAGCTGCATAATTAAACATAACTATAGAGAAATATAAGAGAACCACAATAACTCAGTGGTTAGTGAATTGGACCATTAAGGACAAGAGGTTGGGTTTGATCATGATTGACGGATTCCAGGTTCACCCAGCCTTAAATGGGTTTTGGAATTTTTCTAAGAAAGTAAAGCGCCACAGGCGTAATACCGACCACATTACCCCAAAAATCAATAAGAGTCTGTAAAAATTATGGTCACTAACACCATATTCCCTATACGCTACGTGGCGTGACAGGAATTTTACATTTTTTTTTACTATAGAGAAATATAAGATAACATCTAACATAAGCTTAATTTGTCATAATTATAAGGAGACATACGTTAATTTTTCTAATAATTCTTAATCAGATACTACATGAAGGCAAAATAATTTCTCTGATGTAACTACCTAATTTAAGTACAGGAACATCCATTTATTTCTCCAATGGAACCTCCTAAATAAAAATAACTGTAAAGAAGTACCTGTTAAATTCTAATCTAACTACTTACAGTAAGTAGAACTACAAGGAAACATAACCTGAATTAAGTATAACTACATAGAAATGAGATAGCTGCAATGGATCAAAAGAAGCAAAGTGATTTACATCAAATAGAAAGCGCGTACAATCACATGATCCCTTAAAATATCAATAAAAATAAACAAATAAACAGAAAAGTTCAATGGAAAACAGCACTTAATCTGTGAAGCTGCAATGCTTGAGTGATAAATGTGTCCACCATTGACACATGATTGTGCCAACTGTCACAAAATACAATTTTGGTACTGACACCACATTCTCCATATGTTACAGGGCAGGGGGGTCCACTTACATTTTTTTGGCTTATACAGTGCTAAAATCATGATTGAACCTTAAATTCAGCATTTAACAAAACATGATTACTCTCTATCAAAGATTCATTACTTGGCCAACAATATACCAGTATTTACTTTTTTACCTGAATGAGCTTTGGTGGGAGAACATATATGTGACTGTTATATTTGTTTAGATAGTCTATTATTTTTACCTGAGTGAGCTTTGGTTTGGTGAGAGAACAGATATGTGACTGTTATATTTGTTTATATAGTCCATCATATTTTTACCTGAGTGAGCTTTGGTGAGAGAACAGATATGTGATTGTTGTATTTGTTTAGATAGTCTATTATTTTTACCTGAGTGAGCTTTGGTTTGGTGAGAGAACAGATATGTGACTTTTATATATGTTTAGATAGTCCATCATATTTTTACCTGAGTAAGTTTTGGTGAGAGAACAGATATGTGACTTTTATATATGTTTATATAGTCCATCATATTTTTACCTGAGTAAGTTTTGGTGAGAGAACAGATATGTGACTTTTATATATGTTTAGATAGTCCATCATATTTTTACCTGAGTAAGGTTTGGTGAGAGAACAGATATGTGACTTTTATATATGTTTATATAGTCCATCATATTTGGTGAGAGAACAGATATGTGACTGTTATATTTGTTTAGATAGTCCATCATATTTTTACCTGAGTACGTTTTGGTGAGAGAACAAATATGTGACTGTTATATTTGTTTAGATAGTCCATCATATTTTTACCTGAGTAAGTTTTGGTGAGAGAACAGATATGTGACTGTTATATTTGTTTAGATAGTCCATCATATTTTTCAGCCTCTCCTCTTCTAGATATTGCATAGACATGCTGGCCTAAAATACAAACAAAAATATTTGTGAAGGAATAACAAAATAAAGAAGACACACAAACAAAATGGTGTGTTAATAATGATGTCATGGCACTAAGAGCATCAATAATCTGGGTGCTCAGTTCCCTTTATCAAGTTAATATTGTAAGTATACAGTTTACACTAGGGTGACCATTTTTTTCCCATGGTTTCCGGGGACATTTGTCATATTTTTTACATTTCAGAGGATTTTTTTGCTTATTTCTGAGACTGTCCCACAAAATCGGGGACGAACGATATATATATATATATATATATATATATATATATATATATATATATATATATATATATATATATATATATATATATGTATATATATATATATGTGTGTGTGTGTGTGTGTGTGTGTATACATATATATATTTATTTATATATATATTTATTTATATATATATTTATAATATGTGTGGGTGGGTGTGTGACTGTGTGCGCGCAAGAAATTTTGTAGATGCAAAAAAAAAAGATAACTTTAAATTTCATAATAACTGTTCATTTGCTGTTTGATTTTATTTTTGTTAATATTCATGGTACTTATGCGATACACGCACTTAATGACATTACAATAGCTAGTTGTGTTTCTCAATAAAAAAAAAAATAAAATAAAAAAAATGTAAACAACATATAGATATCAATTGCAGTATTAAAGTAATGTTTACAGTACCTTATTTATACTGAAGAGGTTGTTGCCTCAACGTGGTACTTGTTTTTTGAGTAGATCTTTCTCAAGTTCTCATGATTTGAAGCAAGTTTTTCACTGAAGCTTTCACACGATAAATTAATGTTAGTTTTTACTGTTGGCGACTTTGGCGAGATACTTTGGCGGGAGATGTCCGGAAAGGCAGGTGTGGGGGGAGAGAGAGTGCCTGCTTTTTTTTTTAAATTAAACCCATCCCAATAGAAGTGAGTGGTGAGAATAGAAGTGACGTAGCACCGCGCTTCAAGAGTTCAAAGAGCTATCTCCGACACAATGCGTCCAAGTCTTCTCTTTTATCTTCTTGCTAATGCCGCTCAGTCTGGATAAAGAAACACAACTCAGTAACGTCCTGAGTCCTAGTGATTACTTTAAAAGAGGGCCGATTCCGTGTATGAACATTTATTTATTCACTGAAATCGGGGACAAAATCGGGGACAAATTTCTTTCGGGGACAACTTCTACATTCCGGGGACTGTCCCCGGAAATCGGGGACGAATGGTCACCCTAGTTTACACACCGTCCTATACTTTTTAACTTTCTGTGGAGTATAGATCTTCAACAAATACCCTCCAAAAGTTGAAAAAATATTTTTTGGTATTTAAACATAATTTCTTTAGATTTTCATACCTAGTACAATGGAAGCTCCTCTGGCTTTTGTATCCTTATTTTAGTATCATTCTTTGTTCCTTATTCTTTGTCTGTTATACTGCATATATATAAATAATATATTTCTAATAATATATTTATCTATATTTTTCTAATAATTCAATTTATGAGAAAGAATAATTGAGATAGCCAGACATCCCCGTTTTACTCCGGTTCTTACTTCAAATGCCTCCATCACCTTGTCCTTCTTGTACAAAGCTACATTTCATTCCTTCATATATTGCTTTAATCAGGTTAAACTTTATAGAGATTCCATAATGACCGCTACTTCCAAAGCATTCCTTTGTCCAAACCATTGGGGATTGTAGTTCCAAGTTTTGTTCAACTATTATATGTAAAGTGGTTTATTTGGTCTGTAGAAGCTTAATCATATAATCTTCTTTCCAGTAGTTAGGTATTTTTTCTCTCTCCCATATTTTATCTAGTAGATTGTGTAAGATTCTGGTGGGTAAAAGATAAAGATAGCCCCATATAAATTGCAGTTGAGTAATAAACTGTTAGAGACTTCATGTACTAAGCCTGAGCTTCATGAGGTAGGGTACAGGTTGATAAAGGTAAGTTTATAAATGCCAAGTCATAAAAGTTACCCACACTGAGGTTTGTACGTACATAATTGATACATGCCAAGTGGTGGAGCCAGTGGTGGGGCGTAATGTACTCTCCTACAAGGTATGGTGACAGCTTTAAAAAAAAAAATGCAACAAAATACTGACGTTTCAGCCTACATGCGGCCTTCTTCAGAAAACTTCAAAATTATTAGCCTGTTCCATACTTTCCTCCTTATACATGCCAAGTTGTACATAGCCAAACAGATCATCATCTCTGTACAAAGGACAACTCTATAAGTTTTCAGATCCTCCTAATAATAGGTCCCTTAGCATCTGTTAATTTATAATACCAGTTCTATGAGGTGGTGTTCATTCTATGAAGGGAAGGCCTAGCAATTATGTTCGGCTACCCACAATGTGCTTTTGTATAGCATCACCTGCTTTGATTTCATGTTCCTGCAGTCAGTTTGTAGATTCAAATTCATTGCGTGAATCATTCATCTGTTTTGACTCCTTTGAGAGCATTTAGTACGTGATCTTGGTCCATTTTGCATGTTTACAATAGCCATGCCAGCAAGCCAGTCAGCTTATTTATTTCCTCTTATACTTGTGTGTCTTAGCACAAAAATGGAGAACAATTTTTTACAGCTTTGACCTCTTCAAAGACTCCAGCCAGGTTCAATCTTCCTGAGTTGACTAAATGAGTCCCGGAGAAATTTATTGCTCTAGTTACTGCCAAGACCTTCATTGGCAAACTACTTGCAGTGAAGGCAAAATCTCTGCTGCCTTCACTTACAATTACCCTGACCTGAGTTGTCAAGGTCTATCAACTCTGCATGCTGAACAACAGATCATCTGTATATATTATTGCATCGTCCTCAGAAGAATTCTAACAAAATTTTTAAAAATCTACCTCCACTGACATTTGGTTTTGTTACCTGTACTCTTTGTTGTAATGACATAATGTAAATGACAAAATAAAAGGAAACTATATTAAGCTAACACAAACAATATTTCAATCTGCTGTATCTTTCTATGTCCTCTGCCTCTGTTGCCTTTCAGCATCAAGGGAAAATAGAGTGTTTTGTTGTGTGCTTCCTGCATGGACCTCATCATCATGTCTGCTATTTCAAGAATCCATTGCCTCCTAGTTCACCTTTCCTCTCTTCCTGTTGCTTATGATAATATAATCTATCTGAGGAATGCCGACTGGTAGAGATCATGTTACAAGTTTCATCTACATATTACTTTTAAAATAAAATTTAGTCTTTTTTTTAAATCCAAAAATTGATGTGTTGAAAAAGTCACATCTGTAAACAAACATGTGATATCAATAAAATGGGTGCTATTTTTAAACAGAAAGGAATCTCAATTACTCAACAAAATAAAAGAACAACAAAGATCAGCAATGAGGACCTCCAACAGAAAATCCACAACTGGAACCAATAACTGAAGATGCACGTGGAACTTTTTATTACGATATTTATGACCAGGACCTTTTATTGAAGATCTAAGCAGTGCATGAGCCAAAGTGATCAGTGAAGCAAATCAGTGAAGCAAATCAGTGATTGCATCAAAGCTGATCAAGATTGGACTTCACCCTTCAACAGACACTCTGGAAACATCCAGCCAAACAGGCAGGGACCAAGAGAAAAAGAGAACTACTCAGAAAATACTGAACTAAACTTGAGTGTTAAGGCACATGAACATATATCATAGCCTGCAGTAAACCACAATGCTAAACAATTTATGTACACAATGCTAAACAAATTATGCACACATAGCACCCATTAGGGTAAATAACAACAAGAAGCAACAGTGAGCAAAAACACCAAAAAATACATCTTCTAGATTTTCATGTAAACTGTATTATCAAGCACCATTACTGTACAATGACATGTGAAGTGACAGCTTCACCTTGGCTACAGTTACATCCCAGTCCTGGCGAGCTGCTTCTGCCTTGTAACTAGCCTCTGTGTATTCTTTGTCTGCCTTCTTCAGAAGTGACAGAAACTGCTTGCTTTTCTTTTCAACCTGACAAAAAGGTAAAATCCTGTGTTAAAAAAAACAACACAGACTACACGGTTCTTTGTGTCACAGAAAAAAAAAACCATCCTACCCTCTGGTGTTTTGGGATAAGTGCCCATATTTTATGAACTCTCTGCACATTTGTGGGTGATGTGGTCGGTTTTATGCCAGTATTATCTATCATTTTAAGACAAATCTGGCACTCATTTAGGCTGGGTGAACCTATAAGCCAATAGTTAGGATTGTACCAGACCTCTTGTATGTATACCAGTTCACTAACCAGTGCTCTAATTAACATACCCAAAGACTTTTTATAGATTAAATGTGACAAAATTACCAATAGTGAAAGAAAAACCAACATAGGAACTGAACACTCTGTCCTATTATGAGTAAATACCTTCTGGTTGAAACACTGATCACATCTCCTAGCGTGTTTATGTAAATCAACTCTATTTAAAAATAAATTAACTTACAACACTACCATAATCATGTGTCACTTCTGAAGAGTTTATTTTTGCTGGTCTAACTACTTTCCATCCCAGGTGGTTTCCCCCTTCTGTATTCTTTTCGCTTTTAATAACTTCCATATATTCAGCTGTCACTAGATATTCCCTCCAAAGTATATCACTAATAAGTTAGTCCATCTTCTTTTAACTTCTGTTGCCACTGCTCTTTCATTCCATTTATTTGAGAATGGATGAGATCAAAATTGTTTTATATCAATAAAAAGAAACTGCACTAGATCAGACAGTATTCAGTATGGGTAAATTAGTCAATGGGCTGATGAAGACAGAAGAACTGGTAAATGTCTGCAACAAAAGCAATGTGAGTGTTAAAAATCAATGAAGAGTGATTGCATAGCTATCTTCTGAGGTTCTTAGACCTCTGTCAATGCTGTGCAGGACCACATAAAAATTCAGGGGTATCAGATAATTACTATGCAGAATAAGAAAAGCAAGCTGCTGGAGAAGATATTTGCAAGGAAAATACCCTGCAAGCCTAAGCAGTACTGTGGCTTTCCATTACCCCTTGAGGATATTATCCCAGGAGAGAAACTTGGATCAATTTTGTTATTTTTGCTTATGATATATGTGAGGGTTTTTACTTAGGCACAGAGACATGTGTTGCAGCAATTGGCACCAAGTTTTTGATGACAGCTTCTTGCACTCAATATCAACCCATTCCTTCTTAACTGGATCTCGGCAGCCTCTTTCCAGTGAAAAGTGTTCAAATGCTGGGCATGGTCCTAACATTACATGTGCCGAGAATGAGAGATGGTGTTTTTCCTCTGTTGAGTCCTCCTGACATGGGTGGAACTGACATTATTGGTTGCTTGCTATGCCTGGGCGATTCTAATAATGATCATATTAAAAGTAACCACCAATTTTCTCCTGGCTAGTGAACTCAATTAAACAAAGAAAACACTAACAATACTTTGCCCCCGTCTAAAAAACAAAGTATACAAGAATAACCAATAATAGAAAGCCCAGTTTTTAGAATATAAAAAAGTTTGGTGACCTAGAAGATATGGGCCCAAAATGCCATTCCTTACAGACTACACTCATTGAGACAGACAAGATAGACAAACAAAGACCAACATGTAGAATATCAGCATAAGAGTGATGCTCCCAGGTGGACAGACTTCACTGATAATGATGAAAGTAACAGTAATAAATAATGATTCTTATTTGACATTTTTAAAAAATACAATAAATATAAATAGAAGTAATGAAACGAAGCACTCGTTTTACCTTTCCAACATCTTTTCCTTTCCCATTTCTGGCATCATTGACAGAAGACTCGGCCTTCTCATAGTCTCGACAGCATGAATAGCAATGCTTTTTACTCTGCACAAATAAAATTTAAAATATATTATTTTGTTATAAAAAAATTATACATAATTTATAACACTGTGCTTCTTTCTTTTGTCTGTTTTAATAAAATATTTTTTCCTGCACAATTGATAATTAAAAATGGAGTAAGCAATTAATTTAAACATGTAAATGCGAGACTAACAACTACTTAAAAGCAATATTGCCTGCATACAGTGCATACGAAATAAATATTTACAAAGTGACAATGTCTTGAATAAAATTTAATAGTTAAATTGTTTACAAACAGAAACTAACTACAACATTAATCTATATTTTAAAATCCTGATTATTAGAGGTTTTATATTGATGTTTCCAATTCCGGTCCAAGATGGAGTATTGTCTCATCTGAGTGCAGTCTGTAAGGTATGGATCTCATCACTCTATGATATCCCCTGTCCATTCTCCACTTTCATGGAATTGGTTTGGTTTGATTATGGAAGGCCCCAGTATCACTGCAAACAAATTAAAATCCATATATTGTTCAACTGCCCGTGCTAGCGTAATCACCTGAATATCCCATCTCCCAAACAAAGAAAGGTAACTGTAGTCCCCATCGTAGCAGTCTCAGCACACGCCAAAAGACATAAGGCGAAACCGCACAGAAAGTGAACACAGCCAACTGTTCCTTGTCATACGATATCATCATTCATCGTAAACAATTGGAATATCGAAACATGATCAAAATGGATGAGACACACAGCTCACGGTGTGCACAGAGCACTAGACTCAGTAGCTCCTGCAACAAGCCGGACTTGGAATATGAGGAAACTGCAACAAGGAACACTTTTCATGCATAGCCTTCAATTGTTCCCGCCGCCTATCCACCATATACCAGAAGTTCACGTCCTCTTGAAAATGATGATCGTCATATTTTCTTAAAAATGTATAGTGCTTGATGATGTTAGGCCATCGTTGTTGGCTCCAATTCTGAACATATAGACACACAGTTAGTCGTCAAAATACAATATTTTTGTAAAATTCATGGAATTATAACTTCCATTAATGTCCATTCATTATGGCATTTGATATTGTCAATTACATTTCAATTCATTAACATTTTACATTTATATCCAGTTTTCATAAAAAAATTTTATAAGCTTCGTTTTACTTTAAATTATTTTTTTTGGACTCAGAATGTTTATTGAATTCTTCTACCACATTTTATTTCAAATTATGAAATATTTTTTAACTGCCTGTGGAAGTGTCCAAGTTTTGTATCCGTAAATCACAATAAAAAAGACACAGGTCTATGTAATCATAGCTATATCAAATGTATGCAATAAATATAGGTAAGTACGTGCCTTAAACTCTTCAGCCCGTCTGTCAGTAAGATTCTTATATGATTTGTCGACAACTGCTTCAAACTGCAAAGAGTAATAAAATTAATATTAAATACTTCTCTTAAAGATTATATTCAAAATACAACAGCAAAAACAATTATATGACAAGGTGTTCCCAGTAATAAATATAAAATTGTATTTAAAATAAATAGTGTATATATATATATATATATATATATATATATATATATATATATATATATATATATATAAAAATAAGTATACAATTCTTTGCCTGGTGCTATGGTGCTTATGCACCTGGCTGTGGTCTATATTAAGTGAATCAAGCATTGTGGGTAAATCCAGTCCAGTGTTGACAAAAGTTGTGCAAACTGCATGATGGTGATAGACAAAGCTGGCTTGTAATGGATAGATAATATATCCCTGCCCTAATGGTTGAAACTCCTTGTGAATATGTAGCCCTGGTGTGACCCCCCAAAACTTCAAGTCAAGAGAGCTACAAGGAGAATGGGGGAAGACTTGTGAACCAGCATAGGTTTTATTTATAAGTCATTTTGCCTGCCTAATTTACAGAGGAGGAGATCTGGGCACTTATAGGCAGTTGTTTGATGTGCAATGTAAGCAATCTGATGACTAATCAAAAAATGTCGCCAATCTGTGGTTTAAATTATGTTTAGAGAAAGACAATGAGTTTAGAGAAATATAAGGAGTTAATTTTGTAAAATGTTATTTCTAGAAATAGAATACTATTAAGGTAATGTGCATTTAGAGTTAATACTATGATGCTTAAAATATTTCATAAAACTCACTGAAATATGGAAAAAATATAAAAATGTGACCACAAATATACTTCTGGATAAAAATAGAAATGAAAGTCTACCAAATGAAATAAGCCTAATTTATTATTTTTTGTTATTTAAGTCTTTGAGCTGTTTTATACCATTTCCATTATTCCTGTTTTTAACCAATTCGCTTATGAGTAATTGCATGAATGAAACAGACTAGTTTATATGTATGTATGTATGTATTGTATATTTAAAATAATTAAAACTTGTTAAGTGTAAATAACACAATGTGGTATGGGCTAAACTTACTGGCTTTCTGGCTTTCGTTTGAGCTTCTACAAAACATTTGAGTGGTTTGCTTATGTCCTCCATCAAACCCAATGCCAGATTTCTATATAAAGAAAAAGATGATAAGTTTCTCAAATAAACACAATTGGTCTAGACAATAATTTCAAATTCAACAGAGGGGACAACCTCAACATATCTACATTATAACTTAGCTATCCAGACACTTTGAAGTCATTTTCAAGTTTCTTCAAACTTTTCAAAATGAGACAAGATTGTACCCTGTATATGGCCGTTAGCATCTTGACAGAGGTTTGGTAGCAAGGAACCATTGTTTGTCAGTTGTTTGGTAAATATATAATGCTCTAGGCTGTTTACAACTTTGCTTAGCAGCTTCTCTTGTTGCTAATTCTGCCAATATTGTATTGACAGAAGAAGCCACAGAATGAACAAAAAGCTGTGAAACAAACAAGAGTGAAACAGACACTTCCATTTACTTGGGTTAAATAATTTGGAGATAGTGCACTGCTGCACTAGCTCCCTCTCAGACCACAATATTATTAGGAATTTTAAGATCAGCAAATAGAAGATCCAGTGTTTGAGTAGCAAATATAATTACATTAAATAATACAAGAAATACCTCATGGTGAAAACAGAAATGATATCAAGTAAAGGATGAACAAAGCCAGAACTGTTATTCATATAGTAAAAAAGTAAAGAGCCCCGTCACTCCAAGTGGCGTATCCACAGACCTTCAGCACATCATTACGCCCGTGCTGCTTTACTTTCCTGAAAAATCTGGTACCCATTAAAGGCTGGGTGAGAACGCCGTCGGTTGGAATCGAACCCTACCTCTTGTCCTCTCTAGTTCAGTTCATGAGCTATCGCGGCTCCCTGTTATTCATATAGACAAGATATTTTCAGTACTAAGCTTCATCATCATGTGCCATACCGGTTGGCGCAGGTGATCATGTCCTTCCACAATCTTCTATCTACAGTGCATCATATCAGTTCTGTTGTTGAATGTTTTCCCTACCATGAAACCAAGCTATCCAGTATTTTCTCTCTTTGTCGTCCGCAATCTCTCTTTCCTTTTATTTTGCCAGTTGTAACCAAGTATTTCAACTTTCCTCTTCTCGTGATGTGCCCAAAAAATGTTGATTGTTTCTTTCTGATGTTTTTTAGGAGCTCCCTTTTTGTGTTGGCCTCTTTGAGAACTTCCTCATTGGTCTTTTTAGCTGTCCAAGGAACTTTCAACATTCTTCTGAGAAATCCCACCTCTGTGGCCTCTAATCATCTTTTCATTTGTTTGTCTACTGTCCATGATTCGCTTCCATAGGTCAGAATTGGTTCTATATAGCACCGATGAACTCTCTTTCTCATTTCTATTGACATAGATTTGTTGCATAAGATAATACCACACTAAGGATAGATAAATATATAAACTAACTGCCCACTTTCAGTATTTTTGTAAGGATCTACATTATGGAGAACAGAAATATCAACGAACATAATTTTAAAAATATTCATGATTTATAAAAGTGAGATGAAGAAAACAATACAAGTACCCTGACTCCCTTCTCCGATACTTTGTATGCTTATTCATCATCATCAAGTACCAGGCCTGCTAGCATGGGTGATCATGTCTCTCCACAACTTTCGATCTCTACAGTTATTTATCATTTCTGTTGTTGACCTTCTGCCAAGCCATTCTCTTAAGCTGTCTGGTATCTTTTCTCTTTGCTTCCTCTATCTCTTTGTCCTTCCATTTTCCCAGTTGTCACAATATATTCCAGCTGTTCTCTTCTCATTACATGACAAAAAAATTATGATTGTTTCTTCCTAATATTGAAAATTTGCTCTCTCTTTGCTTTGGCCTCTTTCAGAACATTTACATTACTCTTCTTAGGTATCCATGGTATTCTCAAAATTCTTCTGTAAAACCACAAATTTACAGTCTTGAGTGATTTTCTTGTCCTATTGCCCATGATTCACACCTATATGTGAATATGACTGGCTCAACATAACATTTAAGAACTCTTAATTTGAATAGTCTGTGAAAATAAATAAATGTCATTGTCCAGGCCCTGCTTCCATTATATTTACTTATGTAGCTCTGCCTCCTGCTCCATGGCTATCCCAACAGACTTCCATCCTTCTGACAGTGTACTGAAGAAGGAAAGAAAGTAATATAGGAGTTACAATATTATAATGATGATAGGTAACAATAGCTTTAACAGTGATAATAATAGTGACAATTTTAGTGGCCAACATAGTAACAATAGTATGTGGAATATGGTGTTAGTGACCATATATTTTTTAATGACCACAGCATAGTTTTGGGTGATGTGGTCAGTATCATGCCAGGCCATCTTTCCTAACCAGAAAACATCCTGGTACCCATTTTTAGAGGCTGGTTGAACACCGGAGCCTTGTTGGTCTGAAAAAAATTTCACTTTTGAGTTACTGAACCCAGACCCTTCTGATCAGGAAGCAAGGACACTAACCACTCAGTCACCTAGGCTCCTTAATATTATATAAACAGGAATCATAATATATATATATATATATATATATATAAATACATAGCCAATGTCATTGGATCTAGCACATATATAATCCTAGATATCGGGATGAACACACATACATGTACAAATGAAATAACAGTGTTACTGCTTAGCCAAATATTCTGAAATTTAATTAAATGCATTTTTTGCTTCAAATTTGAACTTCACAAAAGATGAGCAAATACTACTAAAGAGAAAAAAAGAAAATAAATTATCATAAAGCCCCTTCCAAAAATAACAGATAAACAATTTATAATGATAGGGACAGTAAATTAACACAAAAGACACACACAAACCCACATCACCAGACACATAAACATGAACCTCCATCACCAGACACACAAACATAAACCTCCATCACTAGACACACAAACATAAACCTCCATCACTAGACACACAAACATAAACCTCCATCACTAGACACACAAACATAAACCTCCATCACTAGACACACAAACATAAACCTCTATCACTATACACACAAACATAAACCTCCATCACTAGACACATAAACACAAACCAGCATCACTAGACACACAAACATAAACCTCCATCACTAGACACACAAATATAAACCTCCATCACTAGACACACAAACATAAACCTCTATCACTAGACACACAAACATAAACCTCCATCACTAGACACATAAACATAAACCTCCATCACTAGACACATAAACATAAACCTCTATCACTAGACACACAAACATAAACCTCCATCACTAGACACACAAACATAAACCTCCATCACTAGACACACAAACATAAACCTCCATCACTAGACACACAAACATAAATCTCCATCACTAGACACATAAACATAAACCTCTATCACTAGACACACAAACATAAACCTCCATCACTAGACACATAAACATAAACCTCCATCGCTAGACACACAAACATAAACCTCTATCACTAGACACACAAATTTAAATCTCCATCACTAGACAAACAAACATAAACCTCCATCACTAGACACACAAACACAAACCTGCATCACTAGACACACAAACACAAACCTCCATCGCTAGACACATTAACATAAACCCAAACCCTAGACATGCAAACTCAAACCCCCATCACAAGACACACAAACTCCCATAAGAGACCCAAACAAACCCCCATCACCAGACACACAAACATAAACCTCCATCACCAGACACACAAACACCCATAATAGACACAAACAAACCCCCATCACAAGACACACAAACTCCCATAATAGACACACACAAACCCCCATCTAGTAGACACAAAAACAAACATCCATTATTAGACAGAACCAAACACTCATCACTAGACACACAAACTCATATCATTAGACACAAACAAACCCCCATCACTAGACACACAAACTCATATCATTAGACACAAACAAACCCCCATCACTAGACACACAAACTTATATCATTAGACACAAACAAACCCCCATCACTAGACACACAAACTCATATCACTAGACACACACACACAAACCTCCATCTAGTAGACACGCAAACTCCCATCACTAGACACACACACAAACCTTCATTATTAAATAGAAACACACCCCCATCTAGTAGACACACACAAACCCCCATCATTAAATAAAAAGAAACCCCTATCTGGTAGACACACACAAACCCCCATCATTAAATAAAAAGAAACCCCTATCTGGTAGATACACACAAACCCCCATCATTAAATAAAAAGAAACCCCTATCTGGTAGACACACACAAACCCCCATCATTAAATAAAAAGAAACCCCTATCTGGTAGACACACAAACTCCCATCTAGTAGACACACACAAACCCCCATCATTAAATAAAAAGAAACCCCTATCTGGTAGACACACACAAACCCCCATCATTAAATAAAAAGAAACCCCTATCTGGTAGACACACACAAACCCCCATCATTAAATAAAAAGAAACCCCTATCTGGTAGACACACAAACTCCCATCTAGTAGACACACACAAACCCCCATCATTAAATAAAAAGAAACCCCTATCTGGTAGACACACAAACTCCCATCATTAAATAAAAAGAAACCCCTATCTGATAGACACACAAACTCCCATCTAGTAGACACACAAACAAACCCAAATATCACCACAATAATCAACCATTATCATGAACATACCCAAGACCACCTCCACATGCCTTCAGCAATTTGGCTGCAATCTTGCTCAAACTTTTGGCATACAAACCCTCTGCCTCTGACCTGAAAAGTGAAAGCCAAAAAGAAAATTACGTTACAGCTTCTAAAAATAAAATAATAGAATAACAAACCCTAAAATACAAATTCTGGCCATATATAACCATATGCACTTATTCTTCATCCCTCCAGTGCCACTAGATGTCACATAAGGCTGGTAGTGTTTTTTGCCATCCATCTCTATTCTGGGCGAGTTGTTCGATCTTATCTAATGAGTCTGTCAACTTTACTTATCTTATCAATTTTCTTTCCAGTGTCTCTCTAAGTCTTCCTCTTTTTCTATATCATGATGTTTCCTATATAAGAGCCTGTTTTGAAATTATTTTGTTGTCTATTCTGAGAACATATTTGACATATGTCATTCTTTTCTTCCTATTGTAGATGACATTGTTGGTTGCATGACCATTTCTCATATCTGCATTACTATTGTATTCTTGCCATTGTACACAAAGAAAGTATCCTTACTTAAGCAGTTGTCTTCGAAATAGTTTTTTATTTACCCACAATCTCATTTGTTGTTTTCCAAGTTTCACATGCTTGGGTAAGGGTGATCATCATCAAGCACCATGCCTGCTGGCGTAGGTAATCATGTCTCTAAAACTTTTGAACTTGATAGTTTTTTTCTTTGCTTCCCTCTGTCACTGCGTTCTTCATTTTTACCAGTTGTTACAATATATTCCAACTGTTCCCTTCTCATTACATGGTTACAAAATGATGATTGTTTCTTCCTAATATTGGCTATTAGCTCTCTTTTGTTTTCGTCTCTTTCAGAATGTTTTCATTATTTTTCTTAGCTGCCCATGGTTTTCTCAACATTCTTCTGTAAAACCACATTTCTAAAGCATCCGTGATATTCTTGTCTGTTGTCCTATTGTCCAAGATTCACATCCACATATTAAGACTGGTTCTACTTAACATTTAAGAACTTGTTTTCTTGTTTCCATTGACAAAAATGGATTGCACAATTACCTCCTTATTTTTTTGGAAAGCTGCTTTTGCCTGAGTCATTCTGCATCTCGCCTCTGTTGTACATCTACCATCTCGCCTCTGTTGTACATCTACCATCTCGCCTCTGTTGTACATCTACCATCTGATGTTAACAATGTTCCCAGATATTTAAATTGGGTAAGGGTACATAATACTTGTGGTCTAAATGCACACACAGTTATATTCTCTATCCAAACACTTTTGAACAAACACTCACCTCTCCTGAAGGAGAATTGAAATCTCTTTGCTGAATTCATTTCCGTGTTTGATGAACTTCCTCAACTCCTCAAACCCGTCATAACCCTAAAGACAACAAAATAAACATCAAATACCCGCATGGCAAAACGTGTGTGGTTATTTCCATTTTCTAAAAGTAATGCAGTAAAAGGAAGTGATGCCTGTTACATTAAATTATTTTTTTTTCATCACATATTATTTTATGTCTATTTTGTTATTTTATAAGTAAATGCAGTATTTTCTGTCATTTTATAAGTAAATGTGGTAGTTTTTGTCATGTTATAACTAATGTTATATCATATTATACATAACAATTGACTCTTCTGCTAAAAATGTTATTGCCTCATTGTCATAGCTGTATATAAATGTAGTGTCTTCTGCCCTGCTACCAATAGTCATAACATGGATCTGCTATCCAATAAAATGTTATTGCAACATTTATTTAACAATACAAAAGTACAAATTTGTAGAATAATGAAGAAATATACAAATACAGACTCAAGTATAGCAAATGGTGCACAACTTGGTAAAGCAAAATCCTGGAGGTTCACGCCAATAAGATAATCCAAGCAGGTGGGTCATGTCAATCATGGTGAACAATCTGTGTTGGTGAAGTAAGACTGGTCACAAACCCGGGCAGGGAAGGCTCGTTAGTTTGGGAGGAACTGTTTACAAACTGGAAGGGTAAGGATAGCTAACGACTAAGGAAACAGTTCGGAAAAATATGGGCTGAAGTCGGATGCACTGCAAGATGCATAACAAAGTGCAACGAAATCTCATAATCAGCAAAGAAGATGAGGAAGAAAAAGAATAAGAGGAAGAAAAAGGAACAGATGAAGAAAAAGAAGAAGAAAAGTCTTTCTCTCGGAAAAGTAGCCGAAACACGAGATTGATCGAGTGACTATTTTTAACATGACCTGTCTTCTGTTACTCTGTTTTGCAAGCAATTTACTATTAATTTACGCTATGCTATGTCAATAGGGCAGAATAATAACATCAGATGGGAGATGCACCACATAAATAAAAAACAGAATAGCTCAGGCCAAAATAGCATTTCAGAAAATGAAAAATATCTTATGGAACAAATCTATGTCAATAGAAATGAGAAAGAGAGTTTATCGGTGTTATATAGAACCAATTTTGACCTATGAAAGCGAATCATGGACAGTAGACAAACAAATGAAATGACGATTAGAGGCCACAGAGATGGGATTTCTCAGAAGAATGTTGAAAGTTCCCTGGACAGATAAAAAGACCAATGTGGAAATTCTCAAAGAGGCCAACACAAAAAGGCAGCTCCTAAAAACATCAGAAAGAAACAATCAACATTTTTCGGGCACATCATGAGAAGAGGAAAGTTGGAATACTTGGTTACAACTGGCAAAATAAAAGGAAAGAGAGATCGCGGGCGACAAAGAGAGAAAATACTGAATAGTTTGGTGTCATGGCATGGAAAACAGTCAACAACAGAACTGATACGATGCACTGTAGATAGAAGATTGTGGAAGGACATGATCGCCTACGCCAACCGGTATGGCACATAATGATGATGATGTTGTGTTATGTTATAATATAAATTATTGTACTTTTGCAGACTTTGGACATCTAGTGTAGGACAGAGAGTAATTGTCATGAGAGCTAAGTTCCAATTGGGACAAGTTAGATTATGATGATGCTGATGATGATGACGACGACGACGGTTGTATAGTATTGTACTGATTGCGTTATGATATAAAATACACAAACATACTCAGGGACAGTTCAGTACATTGCTCTAAACACAAGTGGACAAGCACTGGCCTCATCAGCTGAGAGACCGCTCAAACAATGACAACTTGACACTCATCAATACCGGTGTCAAACAACAACAAAAAATTGACTATCTTTTTTTTTATAACTCTCCCTCTTTCTTTCTCTCTTTGATTCTGTCTATCCTAACTTTCTTCTCCATATCCCTTCATCCCTAACCTCTATGTGCTTTCTCTGTCTCTCTCTCTCTCAAAATTAATGATAGCTTTTTAATAAAGTAGACTTAAACTTACTTGAAATTTTCACTGTCCCAAAATGTTTCTCTCTTTCCCAACTCTCCGACCTCCCTCCACCCCACAAATATCTCGACAGCTCTTCAACTTTTGAAAAAAAAAAGTCGTGATTCTCCTTCTTGGCTCTCCCTGCCTACTCCATCTCCTCTCTCCTTCATATTTCTCTCTTTCTTTCTCATATATTCTTCACATTTTTCTCTTTCTTTTTCATATATTCTTCACATTTATCTCTTTCTTTCTCATATATTCTTCACATTTCTCTCTTTCTTTCTCATATATTCTTCACATTTCTCTCTTTCTTTCTCATATATTCTTCACATTTTTCTCTTTCTTTTTTCATATATTCTTCACATTTTTCTCTTTCTTTCTCATATATTCTTCACATTTCTCTCTTTCTTTCTCATATAGTCTTCACATTTCTCTCTTTCTTTCTCATATATTCTTCACATTTCTCTCTTTCTTTCTCATATATTCTTCACATTTCTCTCTTTCTTTCTCATATATTCTTCACATTTCTCTCTTTCTTTCTCATATATCTTCACATTTTTCTCTTTCTTTCTCATATATTCTTCACATTTCTCTCTTTCTTTCTCATATATTCTTCACATTTTCTCTTTCTTTCTCATATATTCTTCACATTTCTCTCTTTCTTTCTCATATATTCTTCACATTTCTCTCTTTCTTTCTCATATATTCTTCACATTTCTCTCTTTCTTTCTCATATATTCTTTACATTTCTCTCTTTCTTTCTCATATATTCTTCAAATTTCTCAAACAGTCTTCAATGTACGCAAAACAAATCTGTTACTTATACTTTCTCCCATTCTCCTGTTTCATCATCTCCAGCACGTCTTCTGACCCAAAACTCCCCACATTCCGTTTCCTAATTCCTTTCGTGCCAGTCATACATTCTTGCTTTGAATTTCTGCCTCACTAAAACTGTTATAATTATCTCTTATTTGCTACGGTCAAATGCCGAGACTATTAAATAGTCAATGTCCCATTAACAGAGTGGAACCATAAAAAAAACAATGGGGAGGGGGTAAAAAAAAAAACGCTAAACAGACAACTAGTTTATAAAAAGTCTTGAGTGAAAAAAAAGTTGCTTCCATTAAATTATTGATCATTGAGTGCCGTTACAGCATCGAAGTGTGACTGCCATTGAGCATATATAGGGCAGAAGAATAAGAAATGATCAACGGCTCAGAAAGCGAAAATAGTAGAATGTGCGGTACACAAGAGGCATATTCAGAACACGAAAGATGAATATATGGCTGACCACCGAGAAAGAGACTGGAAGCTCATCACGTACAAAGTAAAGCACAAAGAAAGCCATGGAGAGGAATTCTAACGTAGAAGAAAGATCTACGAATGCGTACATGGATTGTTAGAACTCTTAGATCAATCATATTTGATACAAACGCATGTATTGAGGTCAGTGATATCTACAACATATCAGTGTTTTCATCATCATCGAGTGCCTTCTCCGCAATTAAGGTTGGCTACCATGGAGCGTCATTCTGCTCTGTCTCTTGCTTTGATGGTGCAGGTTGTCATAGGCTGATTTGTCCATCTTTTGATGTTACTCGTCCATGTTAGTCTTGATCTGCTTCTGCCTCTTTTACCTTGTATTTTCTCCTCCAGGATTACTTTTAATAGGCTGTTGTGTTTTTTAACATGGCCCAAAAATCGCATTTGTCTTGTTTGAATTGTGCTTAGTGGTTCTCTTTTCATTTTTAGTTGTTTTAAGACTCCATCGTTTGTTTTCTTTTCCTTCCATCCAATTCTACCTATTCTTCTATATATCCACATTTCAAAGGCTTCAATTCTCTGTTCTGTTTTCTTGTCTAATGTCCATGTTTCAGCACCATATAGGAATATTGAGAAGATGTAACATTTTGCTATTCTTAGTTTTAGCCCTGGTGTTATTTGTTTTGATGTTAGTGTGTTCTTCATGACATTAAAATTAATGTTTTAGGCCTTGAATATAACCGGGATCCAAAATATCTGACAGCATATGGGTTGATGGTGTCAGCGACTAATCAATGAATATTTGGGTCAAGGTCACTGAACAACAACAATTCACAAACGGCAGAAATAGATTCAAGATGCAACAAAGCTTGTTAAATCATTGGACAGCTATCACCACTATTATCCAACACGGAAATAACCATAGCGGCCAAAAGGGCACTCTATAAGACGATCGTAATTTCAACGTTGTGCTACCTATGTCAGTCCTGGACCCTAGATGCAAGAACAATCAGGAAAATAACCATCATCTAGATGAAATGTTTTAGACGAATGACAGGAAACAGCATGAGAGATAAAATCGGCAATGAAGAACTGAGACAAAAGCTTGGAATATATGGCCCTTTTCGTCTTGTCAGACGGTCTAGTGGAGGCTATTGCGTATTTTTTGAGGTATTGTTTTTGCCGAACAGCTTCTCTCGTGGCTAATTCTACCAATGTTTGACAAACACACGCGGTCACATAATGAACAGGTCAGGCTCGCTGATCCACAGGGTTTACCATCCTTTTTCATGAGTCTCTTCTCTTCTAAGTCCTGTCTTAGCACAGTCTCAAATGTTGTTATACCGTTCCTTATACATGCTCTCCATGATGTGCGATCACTTACCAGATGTTGCCAGTCGTTTTCACAGATGGAGAAGTCTTTCAGAGATGATTTGCAGATATCTCTTGGAATAACCCCCGCCATAAAATATAATGGTATGGCCACGTGACAAGGCAGAAAGATCAAAACACAACTTACCGAGCCTTCAATAAACATTGCGAGAACACGACCCAAAGGCCGACCACGTAAAAGATGGATTGACGGAATAGTAGAAACACTGGGAAACATAATAGCAGCAGAGGCGAATAGAAGAGCAAAAGACCGCAAATTTTATCTACCCTCGACGCTGAAAGGCAGATGAGGAAGGAAATAATAATAAGAAGAAGATCGCTGAACAGAACTGATCAAAATGCAACTCCACCTTACCGAGATAACAGTGTAAACCGGACGGAAGACAAGCGAGTAGGGGATCAAGAACGGAAGGTAATTCTCTACCGAAGAATAACATGCTGAAGTCGGATGTGTTAGGCCAAAATGCAAAAATGTCGCAGGTTGCTGTTAACATCCTCGTGATGATGTTAACCATACAACGTCATAAATACGCCTGATTAACGCGCGCAGAAGAGCGTACAACGTCGCCATCAGAGGGAAAAATGTGAATGGAGCACATCAGCTAAAGCCAGTAGTTATGATGGCTATAATAACACGTTTTATCCGATCATAAATGCTGAATCAAGTACACATTTCATACAAAGAAAATTATAATTCATGAAATCAAACGCTTATATTTGTTCAGTACCCTGAAATTGATTTCTACTCATTTTTGGTCTTACATATAATTATATAGAACAAAATGGATCTAGGAAATAGCAGAGAGAGAGAGAGACAGAGAGAGAGAGAGAGAGAGAGGGAGGAGGGAGGGCGGAGAGTGGACAAGCAGGTTAAATGGATTCTCAGCTACACAAAATGATGATTAACGCCATACATTGATTACTAGGCTTGTTTTACGGAAGTATTCTAGACGAACATTGCATGCCCCACGATTTAACAAGATTTACGCATTAACTGTGTAACGCAATATGACAATGCCGAGCGTGTAGACGCGTTATCCGGTATTGGATTATTTCTGGTGAAACCAACAAAAGAAAAAAAAAACATTGTAATGTTACAATTTAAAAAAAAAAATAACTTGAATAATTATCACTATGGTTGAGGAAAACAGGATAAGGATAAAATGTTAAAAAAAGGATGACGATGATAAGGATAATGTAACAGTAATAACAGTGTGGATTAACTAACACTGGCCACCTCGCTTCCAAATGATCTAGTCTAGTATAGAGACGCTTATTACGTCACTCTTTTCGGCTTTTATCTTACAGACAAGCGTTACTTTAAAATATGAAAACTAAAATAACTAGGGGACTGGTTGGTCTCGAGGCAAGACGCCGGCCTCGAGACAGAGAGGTTGTGGGTTGGTTGGGATTTTTATTTATGATTTCTCTCTGCGCCAACCACCCCTGGTCTCAGCAGCGAGGCCCGGCTTGAGACGTCAATTACTCATCGACGGAAAAAATATGAGTCCCTCCGAAGTGGGAGTTATCTACCTGTGCGGCGAGGGACCCCTGTGCACACGGCTGCCAGGGAAAAATGGATCAACATGCAAAATTCAGCTCCTGGTCTCTATGGACTTGTCAGAGGTAAAAACTGGCGAACGAAAAATAATAATAAGTAAAACAATAAATACATTTAACAAAACAATTGAAATGGGGGTATACTAGTATAGGTACAAGTAATAATTACTAAATTTAACCTTAGTATGGATTAGAGGAAGTTCTCAACGAGGCCAACACAAAAAGGGAGCTCCTAAAAAAAACATCAGAAAGAAGCAATCAACATTTTTCGGGCACATCATGAGAAGAGGAAAGTTGGAATACTTGGTTACAGCTGGCAAAATAAAAGGAAAGAGAGATCGCGGGCGACAATGAGAGAAAATACTGGATAGCTTGGTGTCATGGCATGGAAAGCAGTCAACAACAGAACTGATACGATGCACTGTATATAGAAGATTGTGGATGGACATGATCGCCTACGCCAACCGGTATGGTGCATATGATGATGATGATGGATTAGAGCAATATTGACAAGAATAATGCAGATAAGGATAATACGTTCAGGGATTAGCAGACATTTTAATTGTTGTATCATGCTCATGTTGAGGATATGCGTTGTTCTTTATCTTTCCGATCTCAGCTTATGGATATGAAACATGGATGCTAACTCAAATATTCATCATTTCAAATAAAATACATAAGAAAACTCCCACAAACATTCTGGATGGATAAAGCTAGTGAAAGTAGGGGCTCTCTCCCTCCATGTATAGATGGAGATAGTGAAAGTAGGGGCTCTCTCCCTTCATGTATAGATGGAAATAGTGAAAGTAGGTGCTCCCTCCCTCCACGCATAGATGGAAATAGTGAAAGTAGGTGTTCCCTCCCTCCACGCATAGATGGAAATAGTGAAAGTAGGTGCTCCCTCCCTCCACGCATAGATGGAAATAGTGAAAGTAGGTGCTCCCTCCCTCCACGCATAGATGGAAATAGTGAAAGTAGGTGCTCCCCCCCCCCTCCACGCATAGATGGAGATAGTGAAAGTAGGTGCTCTCTCCCTCCACGCATAGATGGAGATAGTGAAAGTAGGTGCTCCCGCATAGATGGAGCAAGTGAAAGTAGGGGCTCCCTCCATGTATAGATGGAGCTAGTGTCAATACTTGTTAAAGATTAACATCCTATTTTATATCTGATGTAGTTCGCATCCCGCCTGGCCGCCCTATTTTATAAGATAATAGCAGAGACTTGGTGAACCTCGAAGCCATGCCTGTTTAAGAAAAAAAATAGGCACACTTAGGAATTAAACCCTTACCCTATTGGTCTGTAACAAGTGCACTATCAGCCTAAAGTAAACAAAATAACCAAGAAAAAAAAATTCTCGGACTAAAAAATTAACGAAAACTTGTTACTGAAATGAACTGATGAAAGAAAACTCACATATTAGAACATTAATGGAGGGTATAGTATCTGTGCTATACACAAGGAGAAACATTTCGACTGACGGTCAAATGGGCAACACTCTCCTCTTGACTGGCAGCAACACGGTGATGATGATGATGATGATCAAGGATAAAATATTGTTGCTGATATCATAGGCACGGATACCACTGATATTGGTAATACGAATACAGATTATATAGATAACACTATAAGTAACATAAGTGATTACGTGAGGGCGCCCAACAGCGCCTGGGTCGTGAAGATTGGCAAGCGACTCACAATCGACTGCTTGCGTCAATAGCAATGAACCAGAACCAAAATAAAACTACATCTCCCCGCAGTACCCCTATAGCCTGGTAACAAATAGGCAGTCTAGAGAAAGGAGCAGGATTTGATAACAGCAGGTATCCAAGTGCCAAAAAATGTGGATGAAGTCGGATGTCTCGCGACGAAAAACGCAAAACGCCGCAGCTTACTGCAAATAGCAATGCCACGCACCAAACCCCATTGAATGTACCTTTAGGCGCGGATGATGATGATGATGATCAATAGTCAATCAATAATCTGACGCAGAAGAAGAGAAGTAAACACAACGATATTATTTAATATAGATTGACTGTGCCTATATAAACACACAGGTGTGTGTGTGTGTGTGTATATTTGCATACACATAATAACATACACATTATATATAAAATATATTTTTAATTAACACACGAACGCTTACGTACGTACACACAATATATACGCAGGGAGAGAGCGATATATATATATATATATATATATATATATATATATATATATATATATATATATAGAGAGAGAGAGAGAGAGAGAGAGAGAGAGAGTGTGTGATAACTGATGACTGGTGAAGGCTTGTACCTGAAGAAGACTTTTTGCTGAAACGTTGTTTTTGTTTCGTCTCTCTATTTATTTAGCTCATACAAGCAATTTTATGTTTATTTTACATGAGAATGTAATAACTATAAACACTAGACAGTATTGCTATAATTAATCGTGCTGTAACAGTGAGACATGGTCATTATATTGGTGATTGTGTCGGTGTTTCTGTGGAACGCGCTGCTAAGGGACAAGGGAGAGAAGAAAGGAATAGACAGAGAGAAATAGAGAGGGGGGGGGGGACAAAAGAGAGAGGGGGAAATAGTGAGCGAGAAGAAAAAATAGAGAGAAGGAAAGAGAGGAGAAAAATAAAGATATGGAGAATAAGAGAGGAAAAATAGATGAGGGGAGGGGAGAGACAAGAACAAATAGAGAGGAAGAGAGAGAATTAAAAAATAGGAGACAAAAGAATAAAATAGAGAGGGGGGAGAAAGAAGAAAAAATAGAGAGAAGTTGAGACAGAAGAAAAATAGATCGGAGACAGATGAAAAAATAGAGAGAAGAGAGAGAAAAGAAAAAAGAGAGAGAAGGAGAGAGAAGAAACAAATAGAGAAGAGGGAGAAAGAAGAAACTATCGAGAGAAGAGAGAAAAAAATAGAGAGGCGAGAGAGAGAAGAAAAAATAGAAAGAAGGAGAGAGGAGAGAGAGAGAAGAAAAATAGAGTGATGGAGAGAGGAGAGAGAGCAGAAAAATAGAGAGGTGAGAGAGAGAAGAAAAAATAGAGAGTAGGAGAGAGAAGAAAAATAGATAGAAGGAGAGAGAGAATTGATCCCGTACCATTCAGCCAGATTTCTTGCACCCACTGCTTAACTTGGAATTGTTTGTTCAAAAGCGCTGGACGGGAAGTCGCCAGCGGTCAGCAAAGCAAACACTGCTCGTGTGGCGTGCAAACCCTGTTGTTCCCTATTTCTCTATTTATTGGCAAATAACCCGTTTGGGTCACCAGATAGTCCCAGACAGTAACAAGTGAATTGGGCAGGCTCAGAGACCTTTAAGAACTGTCGCAGCGTTATGTCGGTTCACAATAACGTCGTGAAAAGTCCAGTAGATGACAGAAATACACAGAGAGGCGGGCCCACGCATGCTCGAACATTGGGACATTAAAAACATATAATTATTTAGAATTCGGGTGTCGAGACATACAGGACTGTCGTATAAAATACTGGCGGTCTAAGACAGAAAGGCTTGCAATTTGTAATCTGTGAGAAGTCCCAGAGGGTATGGTGAAGTATTAAACATTTTAACAGCGAACAGAGGAACGAAGTCAGGGTGAGAGAAAGAAAAAAAGAAAGAATGAATTAAAAAGAAAGAAAGAAAAAAGAAAGAAAGAAAAAAGAAAGAAAGATATAAAGAAAGAGAGAGAAACGAGAAGATAGATAAGCAGACCGACAGACAAACGGAAAGAAAGAAAGAAATAAAGAGAAATGGAAAGAGAGAGAGAGAGAGAGAGAGAGAGAAAGAGAAAGAAAGAAAGAAAAAAGAATGAAAGAAAGAAAAAAGAATGAAAGAAAGAAAGAAAGAAAGAAAGAAAAAAGAAAGAAAGAAAGAAAGAAAGAAAAAAGAAGAAAGAAAGAAAGAAAGAAAGAAAGAAAGAAAGAAAGAAAGAAAGAAAGAAAGAAAGAAAGAAAGAAAGAAAGCAAGAAAGAAAGCAAGAAAGAAAGAAAGAACATCATAACAATCAGATGGCATGAAAACTCTAGGGGCTCCAAATACATAAACCTATTCCACCGAAACACGAAATCTCTGTCGATTATTATTGTATTGATCAATCAAAGAAGATAACAAATCTCAATAAAGGTAATCAACGATTTCCGTGATTTAATTGCTATATGCTGCAAGTATTTGTCTGTACATTACACAACGGATATATATTATTCTACTTCATTCAATCGAATGCACAAAATGAATGTTATAATAATTTCCTTTACATTATCATCACCATGTGCCATGCCAGCTGGCGTAGGTGATCATTTCTCTCCACAACTTTCGATCTCGACAGTTATTTATCATGTCTGTTGTTGACCTTCTGCAAAGCCATTCTCTTAAGCTGTCTAGTATCTTTTTTCTTTGCTTCCCTCTATCTCTTCGTCCCTCAATTTTGCCAGTTGTCACAATATATTCCAGCTGTTCCCTTCTCATTACATGGCCAAGAAAATTATGATTGTTTCTTCCTAATATTTGAAATTAGCTCTCTTTTTGCGTTGGCCTCTTTCAGAACGTTTTCATTATTCTTCTTAGCTGTCCATGGTATTCTTAACATTCTTCTGCAAAACCACATTTCTATAGCCTCCATTGAAATTTCCTCTACGGGAAATGAATATAATCTATGCTGCTTGTACAATTTCATAGTGAATTGTGTTGCACTGTGTTTTTCACATTGTAATCAAGCACATTAGACTTCATCAAGCATTTGTTCGGGACTGCTTCCCCAGCCAACCCTATGGAGTGACCTCATTCTACAACAAAATATTTGTTATTTAAATTAGTATATGATGTATCACATAACAATATTTTGAACAGCGTAAAAAATAATTCATCATCATCAAGTACCGGGCCTAGTGGCGTAGGTGACCATGTCTCTCCACAACTTTCGATCTCGGCAGCTATTTATCATTTCTGTTGTTGGACCTTCTGCCAAGCCATTCTCTTAAGCTGTCTGTTATTTTTTCTCTTTGCTTCCCTCTATCTCTTCGTCCCTCAATTTTTCCAGTTGTTACAATATATTCAAGTTGTTCTCTTCTCATTACATGGCCAAAAAATGATGATTGTCTCTTCCTAACATTGGAAATTAGCTCTCTTTTTGCTTTGACCTTTCTCAGAACCTCTTCTTTTTGCTTTGACCTTTCTCAGAACCTCTTCATTACTCTTAAGCAGAAGAGATTACTCTTAAAAATAATTACCCTTACTAAAAACTATACACACATATACTTGCACGCACGCGCTCCAGCATGCACAGACACAGAGAGAGAGAGAGAGAAAGGGGGACAGAGAGAGAGAGAAAAACATTGAGTTATTCTTAGAGCTGATCCCGACTATTCTGCTTTGTTGTACCAAATTCTCAGAATTTATGTTAATTCCGAGAACTATATCTCTTTTATGTCAAGAATGTCCAAGTACATAACGAAGGAAGTGATACTTCAACAAAGATAAGTTGAGAGAATGAATTTGGGTCAGACTTAGGAATGAAATCTCTTCTTCAAATTTATCTGTTCTTCTTGATCATTGTCACACTTCTGTTTATTCTTGATCGCTGTCATTTATCTCTTTTCTTTTCTTCTTGATCGTCGTCCTTCTTCTATTTCTATTTCTTCTTAGTAATTCTTCTATTCTTCTTTCCTCTTTTCACTGATACCTAAAAGGTGTCGTGGTTTATATCATTTGTCGTTCTTGTGCTGCTCGAACTGTCTGAATTAGTGATTTTCCTTTGTTGTTACATGTCATTGTCACTGCATCTATCCATCTTCTTCTGGGTCTTCCTCTCGGTCTTTTTCCATTCTCGAGAAGCATCGCATCTCACGTGTATTGATCTTTCTTAAATGTGATTTAGAAAGGGCCCATGTTTGATTTGACTTTCATAGCACAAAGTTGGTATGAAGATGCTATTTATCATTTGTTGTTTAGCAGGCATAGAAATGTTTGGATGTCTTAGCAATGGTGAAAGCTGGTATGTGACATCATTTGCTTTTTGTATTCTCATGTCAATTTCTCTGTCTAGTTTTCCATCTTCTGTGAACATTGTGCCTAAATACTTTAATTCCTCTACTTGTTTTTTTTTCTTTATCTTAGATCTTAATGTTTAATGGGTGTCTTAATTTGCTTATTCTTAGCCTCTGTTTTTGCTGTGTTAATTTTCATACTGTAGTTTGTGCAGCTTTTATTTAAAGATGTTAAATGCTGTTTTGGCAGGTTTTCATCCTCATATATTAGGCATTGACATTCTTGAATTACTCTGTTTCTTTTTTCTTCAGAATTGTCATTCTTCTAATTATGTTTCTTCTTGATCACTGTCATTCTTCTGTCATTTCTCTGTTTCTTCTTTTTCTTAATCAGCGTCATTCTTTTCTCTATTTCTTCTTGATCATTGTAAATCTTCTATTTCAGCCGGTGAATTTCGTAACAGGAGACTTTGCCTGGGCCAAAGTTGGATCATTGGCTTCATTTAGCAATAAGATAGCTGACGGCAGTGAAGATCCACGGAACCAAGATCTGAAGCTTCTTGAGTCCACCTTTTGAAATCTGTCGTTATAACAAGCCTTAGAAGGAATACCTATCGATTTCCTTCTCGTGTAATAAGATATGTAATTCACATAATGTAAAATGTAATATTGTATTTAACAATGACATGAAACCGTCGAAATTGGGAAGTTATTTAGAGAGTCAACAAAAACAAATTAGCACACGGAGCATCGATATATCTTTTATAAGTGATGATAGAAACTAGGGCAAGAATAACAAATATGTATGGCAGGAAAGTACAATTCAATGAAATCATGAAAACTGTAGCCGTGTTTACCGTTTCTGAATTGATTTAACTCCTGATGTTCAGGAACTGATTTAGCTCTTGCAGTTTCTGCACTGATTTAGCTCTTACAGTTTCTGAACTGATTTAGCTCTTATAGTTATGAACTGATTTAACTCCCGAAGTTTCTGAACTGATTTAGCTCTTATAATTATGAACTGATTTAATTCCTGAAGTTTCGGAACTGATTTAGCTCTTATAATTATAAACTGATTTAACTCCTGAAGATTCTGAACTGATTTAGCTCTTATAATTATGAATTGATTTAACTCCTGAAGATTATGAACTGTTTTAGCTCTTATAATTATGAACTGATTTAACTCCTGAAGATTCTGAACTGATTTAACTCACATAGTTTTGAACTGATTTAGCTCTTATAATTATGAACCGATTTAACTCTTGAAGATTCATTCTGAACTGATTTAGCTCTTATAGTTTTGAGCTGATTTAATTCTGGAATTTACAGAATTGTTTTCACTCATACAGTGTCTGGAATGATTAAACTCTTTATGAACCGACTTAACATTCTCCAACTCCAGAACTATTTTACTATTCTTGACATAATTATCAAAATTAAAACTGTGAAGTACCTAATGTCATCAAATTCAAAATTATAACTTTGTTTCCCATTTAAACCAGTACAAATTATAATCAAATCAAAGAAATAACATAACACAACATGAAATTGCGTTTAATGGGACATAACAATATGGACTAATAGGATTTAAAATTTCAACGTAAAAGACTTCCGAATTACCAGAAGCGTGGATTCGGAAAGAAAAGAAAGCAGCTATATTTATTTGTATTTGCTTTTGGAAACGTTTTCATATTACATATCTGGATAAAGATAAAGAAAGCACACATGAACTACGCGATACATTCTCATGAGTAGATAACACAGAAAGAGCAACACACGGAGTAGACTTTATCATCGGCCCAGAACGAGCAAAGAACATTCTAGAAATAAAATACTAATCAGAAAGAATAATCACAACCAGACTACTAGAAGACGACCGAAAAACAACTTACATACAGGTTTATGGATCATGTAACAATAATGAAAAAAAGAAAAGAATTCTATGAGACACTGAATGAAATTGTCAAAATGACGGATAAAAGCAACGACACGCTAGCGATAGAATATTTTAATAGAAAGCTTGGGAAAGACAACAGTGAGAAAGAGATATAATGGGACCCTTTGTCGATAAGACAGTTAAAATTAAAAAAAAAAGGAAGCAAGCTGCAGGAATTATGTAATCAAATTGCTTTATTTATCACCAACACATTCTTCAAACACAGAGAGTCGCAATTATGCAACTGGTAAAAGTGAAATGACACAACATGCAGAAGCCAGATAATTTTTTTTACTAACAAGAAGACAGAACAAGAAAAGAGTAATCGACTGCAAAACTATGCTGGATATCACAGACGACACGGAACATAAAATCATTATAATTACACACAGACAGCCAAAAACAAAGAGAAGATACGCAAGCAAACAAACAAACAAAAAAGAAGCTAAAAGAACAGACAACAAAAATAAAACAATTAAAAGATCAAGAATCAAGAAAACACCTAGAAGAAAAACTAACAGAGCGTTTAAAGAAACTCCTTAACGAAGTAAACACTGTAGAAGAAGAGTAGAATCAGTTTAAGAAAACAGTAATCAACATCTCAAAAACAGTACGCAGAACAAAACTAAGGACAAAAGAAGGGGAAAAAAGAGCACCTCGCAATGGAACGAAGCAATCAGAGAAGCAATTAAAGAAAAAAAAAAGAAAACAATTTAAAAACTGGAGTGAGAATATGAACCGAGAAGAATATGAAAAATATGCCTTAGCTAGCAAAAAAGTTAAAATTTTGAAACAAAGAAGCTAGGCAAAACAAATGGACAGAATTCGGACAAAATATGAGAAGGGACTTCACGACAGCCGCAAGATATTTCCACAAAGCAGTAAAAGCAACAAGAGCGAAAAAAGAAAACCACGATTCTTCTGAACTCATAAATGACAAAGGCGACAGACAATATCAAATAACCAACATATGCAATAGGGATGGAAAGAATATTTTGAAGACCAATTAAACATGGCACTAACAACCAGTAACACAACAAAAACCACGCAAGAATGTACAAACACTGAACCCAACATCATGAAAGGGGAAATCAAAGAGGTATTCAAATATGTATCAAGAAATAAAGCACCGGGTATAATAACATACCAGTAGAAATAACCGCAGCAGAGAAACAGGAGTGACATGGCTGCACAGAATATTCAATGCAGCATAGTACCAACAAAAAGCCTCAGAAGACTGGCAACAGTCAATCATTGTACCAATAAGGAAAAATAAAGGTAGCAAGAGATACTGCAATCTATATAAAGGTATATCGCTCCTCATCCCCGTAGGAAATTTATACGTCAAAATTGTGGGGAAAAGGCTGAGACTAATAGCTGAACTACATATAAGCGATTCTTAAATGGGGTTCTGAATAAAAAACAGAGGATGAAACTGACGCTCTATTCACCTTAAAACAGCTAGCAGAAAAGACGACAGAACAGAATCAAAGTTTGTACATAGCTTTCATTGACCAAGAAAACGCATTCGATTAAGTAAACAGAGAAAAACTGTGGGAGATACTAACAACATACGGTATAAGCCAATATCTAACCAACCTAATTTAAAGTCTCTACATCAACGCAGCTGCACAGTCAGAACAAAAGCAGGTTACACAGACCACTGCAAAGTTAGATCAAGTGTAAGACAGGGATGCGTATTATCCCCCCTGCTGTTTATTACATACCTGGACTATTTTAGGCAAATAGGCCAACCCTTCAGAAACAAATGAGATCAACGAACTTCTATTTGCAGACGATCGAGCACTAGTGGATGGAAAAATAGAAGACCTACAAGAACACAAATAAACTAAACAGCACAAAATACAACATGAAAATCAACATCAACAAAACAAAAGTAATGAATATCGCAAAAGAGAAACAGAACACCAACATAACTAAAGACGGCAGACAACTAAAACAAGTAGAGGAATTCAAATACTTAGGAAGTCTAGTGACAAACGACAATTCACAAACAGCAGAAATAGACGCAGGATACAACAAAACTTGTCAAATCATTGAACAGCCATCACTACTATTGTCCAACAAGGAAATAACTCTGGAGGCACAACGGGCACTGTACAATACAATCTTCATCCCAACGTTGTGCTACCAATGCCAACCCTGGACCCTATACGCAAGAACAACAAGAAAATAACCTCTACTGAGAGTAAATGTGTCAGACGAATGACAGGAAACAGCCTGAGAGATAAGATCTGAAGTGAAGAATCTGATCTGAAGCTAGGAATAACCACCCCCCCCCCACACACACACACACATGTACACACGCACGCACGGTCGCACACACACTCCGCCAATAGAATATACAAAGAAACAACAGATAATATGGTTTGGCCACGTGACAGGACAGAAAGATCAAAATACAACACAACGAGCCTTCAATAAATGCTGCGAGAACACTAGACCCAAGGGCCGACCACGTAAAAGATGGATTGACGGAATATTAGAAACACTAGGAAACAACAGCAGCAGAGACAAACAGAAGAGCAAAAGACCGCAAATTATATCTCCCCTCCACGCTAAAAGGCAAAGGAGGAAGGAAAATAATAAGTAGAAGAAGTGCTTAGTTGGTCGGGTGAACAATCTATTTATCTTCATAGAGTATATATATCTTGGTTATGTTAATTCATTGGGTTTTTTTAAGTGGGTGGAAAAAAGAGGAGGAGGGAGAGAGAGAGAGAGAGAGAGAGAAACAGAGAGAGAGAGAGAGAATAGGGCCGTTCGTTATACAAAAAGATGGAGATGTTCTCGATGCCTATAGAGTCAATGTACTCCTTTTCAACTATTAAATAATTAAATTAAAACAGATTAAATAAAAACTAAAACATGCACACTGCGTGGCGATTGCATTGGGTGGGCGTCTCTGTCCTCACTGCCTCAGTTAACCGCTACTGAGTTAAGCAGGCCCAAGCGATTGGAACTGTCGAAGTGGGTGCACTTTATGTTCATTTGTATGCGATGACCAGCAAGCTAGTCTCAGGTAATGTTCTATTAAGAAAATCAATTAACTATCCAAAAATAGAAAAGTGGGGTGGGGGATGAGGGGTAGCCTAGATGTAAGACGTCGGTTTCAGGACAGGATGTAAGACGCCGGTTTCAGGACAGGATGTAAGACGTCGGTTTCAGGACAGGATGTAAGACGCCGGTTTCAGGACAGGATGTAAGACGCCGGTTTCAGGACAGGATGTAAGACGCCGGTTTCAGGACAGGATGTAAGACGCCGGTTTCAGGACAGGATGTAAGACGCCGGTTTCAGGACAGGATGTAAGACGCCGGTTTCAGGACAGGATGTAAGACGTCGGTTTCAGGACAGGATGTAAGACGCCGGTTTCAGGACAGGATGTAAGACGCCGGTTTCAGGACAGGATGTAAGACGTCGGTTTCAGGACAGGAAGGACCGGGGTTCAAAACCCACAAGAAGCGGTGGAGATTTTTTTTTTTTAATAGAAAAAATTAATCCGTGGTTTCTTTATGACGTTATCCTAGCCTGATATCTTGAGTAGTGAAATCCGATGTCTAACCATCTCGGGGAAAAAAAGCAATAAACAGGAGGACAAGTAAACGCTCGCGCAAGTTTAAAAAAAATCCCTTGGCAGTTAAAATCGAAAGGATAAGGCCATAACTGTGGCCGCTGCCCGATCAAAACTGTCAGCAAAAACCTATCCATAGCGTGGATTCCAGGCCGTAAAACGGAATTCGTGCACGTGGGCCAGGATTCTCGTCGAATTTTCTCGAGAGGGGATATCGGAGCACCTATGGGTTCGTCCAGTGTGCAGTGATGATGATCCTGATGACAAACCAACAAAGAAATCTCGCTCGAACAGATTGTTTGTTACAGCAATCTAGCTCGAACAGATTGTTTGTTACAGCAATCTCGCTCGAACAGATTGTTTGTTACAGCAATCTCGCTCCAACAGATTGTTTGTTACAGCAATCTCACATCAACAGATTGTTTGTTACAGCAATCTCGCTTCAACAGATTGTTTGTTCATCCACAGAACTATATTTTTGTTTCCTTTTCTTGCACAAAGATGGCAACGAAGTCAGTAAGTATAGCAGCATCTTACAGGGAAACAACAAAGTTCCGTCGTGAGGTCTGTTGCCATCCTTCACATGGTGGTGCCCCCAATGACACACACTATTCATTGCTCTTTTCATTATCCTCTACCAGATTGCCTCGTCCTCTACAGCGATTGTTACTGATATAACCTATCCACAAGCGCAAAAACAGTAAAGAGCCCCCCCCCCCCCCCCCGGAGAGGCGTATAGGGAATATGGTGTTAGTGACCATAAATTTTACAGACCTTCAGCACATGATTTTTGGGGTAATGTGGTCGGTATTACGCCCGTGCCGCTTTACTTTCCTAGAAAAAATCCGGTACACATTTAAGGCTGGGTGAACCCGGAAGCCGTCAGTTGGGATCGAACCCTACCTCTTGTCCTTTGTAGTCCAGTTCACTAACCATTGAGCTATCGCGGCCTCCAACCTATCCACAGCCAAGTATATTTAATAGGGCTTGCAGGCTGAGAGGAAATTCCCGGAAAACCACCGTCAGCATGACGTTTTCAGCTTTCCGAGCAGGGGTGGTTGTGAGCAGAGTGAAGCCAGCCGTCTACAGCTCTAATAGTTGATAACGCCATGCTGGTTGGTCGGGTTTTACGGTTCTATTTTCTGTTTGCGGGCCTTTATTAAATCTATAATTGACAGTGTTATGTCAGTACATTAGTTCTGTATCGTTTCATATCAAATCACATATCATATCATAATACCATATATTATATAATATGTCATACCGAGGGGGTAATCGACTGGGTGACCTAGAGGTAAGACGTCCGCCTATAGACAGAAAGGTCGATTCCCATCACGGGAGGTGGGAATATAACCCCAAAAAATCGAACCCGCAGTTTCCTCGTGGCTTTACCTTCCCCTTATCTCTTGGTAGGTGGGTAATAGATCCGATGCTTAACCCTCTCGTATAACGGCCAAAAGCAGGCCCCATGTACACTCGCGCATGTTAAAGAACCTTGGCAGTTTAAAGTCGAAAAGAGTAGGTCAAAAATGGCCGCTGCACATCATTATCAAGTGCCGGGCTGCTGGCTTAGGTGATCATGTCTTTCCACAACTATAGATCTCGACAGTTATTTATCATTTCTGTTGTTGACCTTCTGCCAAGCCATTCTCTTAAGCTGTCTGGTATTTTTTCTCTTTGCTTCCCTCTATCTCTTCGTCCCTCAATTTTCCCAGTTGTTACAATATATTCCAGTTGTTCCCTTCTCATTACATGGCCCAAAAAATGATGATTGTTTCTTCCTAATATTGGAAATTAGCTCTCTTTTTGCTTTAGCCTCTTTCAGAACGTTTTCATTACTCTTCTTAGCTGTGCATGGTATTCTCAAAATTCTTCTGTAAAACCACATTTCTACAGACTCCAGTGATTTTCTTGTCTTTTGTCCTATTGTCCATGATTCACATCCATATGTTAAGACTGACTCTACATAACACTTAAGAACTCTTTTTCGTGTTTCTATTGTCAAAAATGGATTGCACAGTATCTTCCTCATTTTTTTTTTTTTTTTTGGAAGGCTGCTTTTGCCTGAGCCATTCTGCATCTCACCTCTTTTGTACATCTTCCGTCTGAGGTTAACAAAGTAACAGCACAGGCAAACGTTATGTCCATGCCGAAATCGGATGAGTCGGACTGAAGGGCGCACATATTGCGACTTTGGGTAAGCTGGCGACACAAAGCATACATGCCTACTTGACGGGTGAAACTTAAGAAGAACAATAACAAGAATAGATTGAAGAATGTCAAATAAAACTTCAACTTTGAATACAAACGACATCTGTCTAACAGCGAATCAGTTCAGAGGAAGAGGTATGTTTACAGCAGTTAGCCGAGTTGGCAGTGTTCCCTAGCGTTTGGCTTTTCGTGGCAGGGCGCTGTGCCAAGGAGCACGGGTTCGATCCTGCTTCGGACAATAAACTTTTCTTTGTTTGTTTTTTTCTGTTGATTATTTGTCATTTTTTTCCGAGTGCTGTAAACATACCTCTTCCTCTGAATTGATTCGGTGATTATCGCCACGGAAGTTTCCCTCTATATTAATATTCATTTATTATTATTTGTCCCCAGCTGTCAAAAAGGAAGTCAAAGGAAGCCAGTGGTTAGGATAATCCCCCTAATAAATGCACAATCAAGATGGAAACTGATACAGTGGGGAGAAAAGTGCGGACCAGTGTAGCTCTGTTTGCTGTACGAGTGTAGCAGATAACATAGCAGCGTGGTGGTTTTGGTAGCCTAGTTAAGAAACCTACCTGATCGGGCTACCGACGTTCGGACAACCCGTGTTCGATTCCCGCTGGAAGCAGTATGAGTTGTACTCGTGGTTGGGAAAAATACCTCCCCCCCTTTCCCACCTCCCAGCGGTAGACCCAGTCGTTGGCAGAAATAGGTACTAGGGTATTACTCGGGCAAGGTGAAGAATGCCGCCTCGCATCGGCAGTTTCGATGCTTGAAGCGACACTATCCAAAAGTCTCCGAACACTTCTGGATAGGCGGCCGTGCACATATGGGTGAAAACACGCGTGCTAAGACGCCGGTTCAAGTCTCGTACTTTACCTTAACATATAGTTGACGATTGTGCAGTATTTACTCAAACTCTTCCGTCAAAATATTAGACTATTTTATACATCTTATGTTATATATTTAAAAGAATATGTTACATAACTTTGTGCACACACAAAAATATCGCATGCGATTTTGTGTTCAATCTGCACTTTTTTTTAGTGCGCATTCATCATCATGTGCCATACCTTCTGGCTTAGGCGATCAAGTGCGTTCTCAAATTTCTATCCACGGGGAATCGTATCAATTCTTTTGTTGACTGCTTTTCATGCCATGACACCAAGTTATCGATTATCTTCTCTTGTGTCACCCGCGATCTCTCTTTCCATGTATTTTGCCACTAGTAAACAGGTAATCCAACTTTCCACCTCTAATGATTTGCCTGAAAAATGTTTATTGTTTATTTGTAATGTTTTTTAGAGGATTCTTTTTTTTTTTTTTTGTCTTGGCCTCTTTGAGAATGTCTTCATTAGTCTTTTTAGCTGTCCAGGGAACATCCTACATTCTTCTAAGAAATCCCAGCTCTCTGACCTCTTATCGTCTTAATTTGCTTGTCTACTTTCCATTATTAGCTTCCATATGTCAGAAGTGGTTTCATATAGTACAGATTCGTGCGCATTAATTAAAGGAAAAGAGTGTGTTAATAGTCATTGCGTGGTGCTGCAGAGAAAGATTATGTCGGGGTCAACAAGTTGAGAAAAATATACACAAATTATAGGACATGTATCAATCATCACAATTAAAAGTGAAGAACATCAAACGAAGGACTTGCCCAGCTGACTTTTGGTCCATTCACTTATTTGTTGTTTAATCAAGCTCTCCACTATGTTTAGGTTACTTTCATAAAGCTAATATTTATGTGCCACAGGAGTTGCTAAAAGTGATCTGCTTCTTCACATTGTTCTTCTGTTTCCTGTCTACTTTGGTGGGCCGAGACGTCCTGACATCATTATCATCAGGTGCCATGCTGGTTGGGATAGGCGATCATCTCTCTCCACATGACTGGATCCTTCATACTTGTCATAATTTCACTCTTTTATTAAGTCATTTCAATCAACTTCACAATATCCTTCCCTTGGTTTTTCTCAGCTCTTCTTTCCACTCATTGTGCCTATTGTTATAGTATTCTCGCTGCCTTCTTTTCGGATGACATGTTCAATAAATGTAGATCGTCTCTTCTTTATTATTTTGACCATATATTTAGGTACTTTGGTATCCAATGGAAGCCGTTTCCAGATTTTCGGTTTCCATGGAAATTAGCCATTTTTGCCTTTCGCGCCATCTCAATTAACTCCGGAATAAACATCATATCAATTGTTTCCCGACGATGTTGTAAGGACGCCATGTACGGAAATTAAATTAGTTTTCTCACAACGAGGCTCCTTTTTGTTTTATAGCAGACGCCAAACCATCGGTGTCGATTATTACTTGTTTTTTTTTTAATTTTCCAGCTACATACTATGGTTTCATCACATTTTCTACCAAAATAAGGTAAGATTAAGTTAAATTAAATGGATAGTTAGATTTAGCGTCTATTTTTACATAAGTGTGTGAAATTTTAAAGTGATCCGTGTTAGGATAATGCGAAAATCACGAAAATTCATGAATATGCTTGCTCCATCGGCAAGCGTGGGCGATCGGCGACTATTTCCGCTGTTGACCTTTAAAGTGAAAGCAGACTAAAATACTGCACCGATTGAAAGGAAATAATAAGACAACCTGATTGTAAAACCAATTTTACATATTTGTGAGAAATTTTAAATTGATCTGTCAGCGCTATTTGAAATTATTGGCATTTGAACGACCACACCATTATTATAAAATTTCCCCATTGATACGCATGGGCGATTTAGCGACTATTTCCACTCAGGTCCACTGTCGACCTTTAAGTCAAAGCAGACTAAAATACTGCACCGATTGAAAGGAAATAATAAGACAACCTGATTGTAAAACCAATTTTACATATTTGTGGGAAATTTTAAATTGATCTGTCAGCGCTATTTGAAATTATTGGCATTTGAACGACCACACCATTACCCCGAAATTTCCGGTTTTCCCCCATGTTTGTTACTTGGTCTCTTCAACCATCATCATGTGCCTCTAACTCACTCAACTGTATAACTAGTTATAGCAAATTTAAAATGTAGTATTTCCAGTTGCCTAATATTAATAAATATTCCCAATTATTGCATTGAAGCACAATACATTAATCATTAATTATGATTAATATAATAATTATATATATAATAGAATAATAATTCATTAATCATTTAATATTATATAATTATTATGTTTTTAATGTATCAAAATAAAATGTATGGTTTATATTATTATAATAAGATATGAAGATTAAGAAGGATGAGAATGAATGACCATGATTAAATGTGCAATTAAATTTAAATAATTATAAAACGGTGAATAATTTTTTTTTCCTAGAATTGGAGTCAATCTAACAGTGCCTGCCACCAGGGTTGACAGATGGAAATTTTGATATAAGCCCAAAAAACTGTGCTAAAAAAGCCAAACATTTTTGACATAATCACATCATATTTAATGCTCCAAATCCAGTTTAATACAAGGAACAAATAATTTTAAGGAACTGCTAATATTCCTGTTAACAATTTTACTTCAAAATCAACTTGATCAACATTTTTTAAATGTCCGTTTGCATGATATAGTCTGCTTTGAAGACTTGTAAATGTAGTTCATGATAGGGGTGGATCAGCTTTAGTTTGTTGAAAAAGGCTGTTCATCATTTCAAACTCCTGGACTACGGGTGTTGCAAACACAAAGAACAAGTAATTGTTGTAATCTAGCACCATTTCTTTCAACAATCTTGCTTTAAACTTTGTGTCTAATTTTGAGTGAGCTGGTTCAGCATTAATAAAGTAAGCACTCAGCTCTTTCCAGTTCATCAAAATATTAAACATAACTTTTCCACGCACAAGCGACCGAGTAGAGGAAGGCTTTTCAAATGGAAGCGGGGCAGTTCAGCTTGTTTAATAAGCTGTAGGTGTATTCATGACTTTAAACACTTCTCTGTAGGCTTCTCGTTGTAAGTCACTGTGTTGTTCGGAGACTTGAAGAGAGGTACAATCTTAGCATTTATGATCTGAAATGTCATGTCCACCCTCTGGATGGTCTGGCAAGTGCAGCCAGGCTCACGCTTGCAAGATTGGACAGTGAGTGGAAGGGTACAACTTCGACCCCAACAGACTGTGTGGTTTCAAACGTGATCCACAATCTTTCAAAACTAAGGTACAAACAAGGTTCTGGGATCCACAGGGATTACAAACATTCCTGCGGGGTAAGAACCTGAAATCTGGCACCATCCTCAGGTATATGGGGAACAGAATTCATGTTCTGTTCCATATGGCAGCAACTGTTTACTGTTTAAGAAGCACCTTCCTGGAATTCTTAAAAGAAAGGAACAGTTTTTTGAAAGAAGCTATCCATAAGCAGCTGATGGATGGTGACACCCAGATTCAGCTTCAAGCCCTGGGTATGTTTTCCAAGTTCCTGACTGGACTCTGGATGGAAGTTATTTATATTCTTGTAATTCATTGAAACATGCAAGAGTCCAAGTTAGTTAAAGACCAGAAATGCTGGCTTTGAGTGCGTTAGTAAGTGAAAATATATAGATTTAATTAGACGGAATGCGACAGAGTCATACAATGTTAGCTATTTAGTTAAAACTCATCATCATCAAGTACCGGGCCTACTGCCGTAGGTGATCATGTCTCTCCACAACTTTCGACCTTGGTAGCTATTTATCATTTCTGTTGTTGACCTTCTGCCAAGCCATTCTCTTAAGCTGTCTGTTATTTTTTCTCTTTGCTTCCCTCTATCTCTTCGTCCCTCAATGTTTCCAGTTGTTACAATATATTCCAGTTGTTCTCTTGTCATTACATGACCTAAAAATGATGATTGTTTCTTCTTAATAATGGAAATTAGCTCTCTTTTTGCTTTGACATCTTTCAGAACATTTTCATTACTCTTCTTCACTGTCCATGGTATTCTCAACATTCTTCAGCAAAGCCACATTTCTACAGACTCCAGTGATTTTCTTGTCTGTTGTCCTATTGCCCAGTGTTCACATCCATATGTTAAGACTGGCTCTACCTAACATTTAATAATTCTGTTTCTTTTCGTGTTTCTATTGTCAAAAATGGTATGTATGTTTAGTGTCTGTTATTATCCCATGTAAATGGTTTTTCATAATACATATTAGCATTAGACATACATTGTTCATTACATGTTGACAATAACATTAGTAAAAAGTTCAGTCTTTTAGTTAGTTGACAGATAATCCTTGTTATTCACCAGACAACATCATTAGTGGTCAGGTTTTTTAAGTTAACAAAATTGTGTTTATTTTGCTTCTTTTTTTTTTACAAAAAAATTTCAGAAGTATAACTATTGCATCTATGCAGCTTTAAATTTGAATTAAAATAATGATGTTAAAATTCCCCAGTTTATCGCTCAGCTCACAAGATTGTTAAGATCTTTTGTTTCTTTTTTTGAATTATGCAAACCGCAAAAGCGTATATCTATTAGCCTATATCTTTTCTACTATGTTTTTATGTGAAAAATATTAATTAAAGATTGCAAACGTTCAAAAACGCTTTTAAAATGCCCTTTGCATGCTCCTTTGTGTACAGTGTTTATCTTCTTCTTCTTCTACCTTTTTAGCTCCCAGTGGAGCATAGGTCTTCAACAAACACTTTCCAAGTCGTTATGTTTTTTTGCCATTCTTTTAAGATCATTCCATGTCTTCCCCATTATCTTCATCTCTAACTCTATCTGTCTTCTCCAAGAATTACTTGGTCTTCCTCTTTGTCTCTTCCCCTGAGGATTCCAAAAAAGGGCCTGTTCCGTAATACTCTCAGTAGTGTGTGTCCTATCCAGTGCCATCGAAAGCGACAGTTGCTGGAGCCTGCAGTATTATTTTTCTGTTTTCAATAAATGTCATTTTTAAAATGCCCTTTGTATGTTCCTATAATGGTGCATATTGTGGATTTTGATAAATAACATCAAACAATGGTTATTTAATAAAATTTTGATGTTTTTCCCCAAATGTGATTTTTTTTTCTTTGTTTGCACGTTTGTTTTGTTTAGCTTCGTTTGTTTGTTTGTGAAGTCTGTTTAAAGTTTAAATAAACAATGATAAATAGCTATTGATGTGTCTAATTCACTGATACCTTATTGGTTTATTTTTATATTGTAAAAACATATTTTTTTAAATGAATAAAAAAAAATTAATAATAAAATTATACTTCTTATATATAAAATAACAATAATGATGTGACTTTTTTAGCAGAACATTAGTATTATTTTTATGTGAATTGAATCATAGAAATTTATAATTATTCTTACATAAATTGCAGAGAATGACTGTTAACTTTGACGTCAATTCGTATTAATATCAGTTACTTTGATATATATATAAATTTAAATGACTTATTTTTAACGCAAATCAAATAAAAAGTATTATTTTTTTTTTATACCAAATATAATATAGTGATTATTTTGAAAATGTACACCAAATATAATGATAATATTTTCAATTTAATTTTAAAAAATTTGGCTTTTTTAAAATTTGGCTTTTTAAAATTTGACTTTTTTTTGCATGCCAAATCTGGCGCTATGGTTTTTTTCTTCTTTGTATCATCATTTGAGTAATTATTCACTTTAAAAAATCATAACTTTTTTCCTAATTGTCGTAGAAATATGATTCAGGTATCATTGTTTCACTCATGTCGCGGGCTATTTAGCTATACTGGTTTCAATTATTAGAAATTATTTTGGAAAAAAAGTCAAAGTGCCTAATATATTTATGGTTTCTCCAGCTCTTTTTTAATCATTCTTCATGTGTAATTGTTGTCGTCCACGGAATTCGTAGCATTCTTTCACATTCTCCCTCTCCTGTATTATCTCTGTCCTTCTCTTTCTCTCTTTCCGACCATTTCCTTTGTATTATTTCCCCAAGTGAATTATGTCCGTCCGACGTAATAATTTACATAAGTAACTTAGTATGACATTCTCTACAAATATAAATACTACATGATAGATCCATAAAATCTAATTTATGTGGCTTCCATTGATAAGCTTATTTACTTAGTCTTTGTCTCTCTCTCTCTCTCTCTCTCTCTCTCTCTCTCTCTCTCTCTCTCTCTCTCTCGTTCACGCAAACCTCTTTCGCAATCACCCATAAAAGGAAGTAAAATGGACATAAATGTGTTGTGTTGTTTGTAGTAAAACTGTCACATTTGCGCATTTAGGCTTAATAAATTCGTCTTCGGCATGAATTGATCGAGAACAAGGTTGTCTTCAGATTGTTACTAGGGGCACCACGAAGAGGTGGAGTAGCGTCTGGATAATTCTGGTTCACCGATAATGGCGCAAGGGATTAGCTATGGGTCGCTGGCAGCATTCAACTCTGTTGCTGTCGTGTGCCGTTGCCCCATTTGTTTAGCAACTGTCCATTATTCACATCCATACGTAAAGATTGGTTCGTAGTAATAAGAAATATTATGAATTCTTTTTTATTGCTTTCTCCAGCTTTCACTTCTGGAGAAGTCCTTAATGACTTGGAAATGAATTTAACGTGTTAATCCGTTTTCCCCTGGCAGGCGTATGCACAGGGGTACCTCGCCGCACAGGCAGATAACTCCGTCTTCTGAGGTGCTCATATTTTGTTTCGTTGATGAATAATTGATGTTCAAGCCGGGCCTCGCTGCTGAGACCAGGCGTGGGTGCGGCAGAGAGAAATCACAAATAAAAATCCCAACTGGTACAGCCGGGACTTAAACTCACAGCCCATCTGTCTCGAGACCGGCATCTTGCCTTGAGATCAACCAGTCCTCGTCATGAATTCTAATTTCAGACATGTCACGTGACACTTTCTTAATAACGACCAAACTAAATCGATACTTTCAACGTCATCTATTGACACAGGCATAGAACGTTACATCTATACATAGATAAGTTTCTCAATCCAAGATCAATAATAGCGAATCAGGGGAAAGAACACACTATCGTGGTCAACACTGAGTGAAAAATAACACCAGGTAATTGGCAAAAGACAGATGCGAGGAGGAAAAGAGAAGAATATTTCAGACAAAGCTGTCTCCAGAATCAAGAAAACAACAAATTCATCCATATATAATTGTATTTCCATGTTCACCGAGGACAGTGATCGTGGCGGTTTTATCGAAGGCTAGCCGATAAAAATAACAGAAAAGACAGTTAACTCGTTTCTGCTACATCTTGACAAGTCAAAAGGTCAGAATTGCTAATAACAACAACTGAAAAGCGATTTGTGTTTAAACAAAGGGGTATAAAAAGTAATCGCTGTACATGGTGATCTTCTGAATAATGTGAAGTTGCGAACAGTAGCATTGTTTGGTCACGTGATCTTGCCTAGAAAAGACTCTTCTGCAAGGAATTATGAAAGGATACAGGAGAGATGAGCAGAGAGAGAGAGAGAGAGAGAGAGAGAATGGGAAGATAAAATTTAAAAATGGACAGAACTCGACTTTGTAGAGACCCAAAAGAATGACTGAAGATAGATACGAGTGGGATAAATTTATAACGCTTGCCAGTGGTGTCACAATGACCCCTAGGGTTCTATAATGAAGAAAACAAGAGATAACATCAAAAAATGGACAGGTCTCGGATGCCAAAGTACCACAGAAAGGCTGGTGATAGGGAGAAGTGGAAAAGGTCGATGTAGTGCTCCAACGATCCCGAGCGTTATGGAAATAAGAAGACAAGCGAGCTTGCCAATAAAGAAATGATAACTATCATTTTTTGCTTTATCTTGACATGATATTAACGCATATTTGTTAATAATAGCAAGTCAAGAGAAAGAAGAAAAAAACAGATACAGAGGATGCAGATTGCAAAACTAAATATACAATAGTTGTGTACCATTTATTACTCTACACTTGAACAAAATAAATCTTTCTAAACATCATCATGTTTGTTTTTGTTCAATAGTATTCAGAACACCCTATAGCTCCACCCCAGAAACCACTTCCCTGCAAGAATCAAACTGTGAGAGAATGTTCTAATAAATGACACATTGAGAAGATTAGGAGAGACAGCGTACATTCGTCATGGCTAACCGGTTCCAATAAAATCATTATACAAATAACAAACATAAATTGTTACGTTAAAGACCACTTGAATGTCAGATAACGTGATAAGGAAAACAAGTCTGCACTGAGGAATCTTCAAGGAGGTGGCATCAGCAAAAGGACAGAAGTATGAACTTATTAATGTCGACATTCTTAGTCCAGTTTTCATAAATTGGTGTAACCCATGGACAACGAAACTCTGGTTAAATTATTATTATCTTTAAACAAACCTCAGACAGTGATAAAAAAAAAATTTAAACCAATCAACGAAAGTAGCGGGAACCTATATAAATATGTTGATTACTGCCTTGTTAGGTTTGTTACTTACAAAATGCCATAACAATATAGAGACAACATGTTTACTACTTCACGAGGATCAGAAACAACATAAAACAACTCGATGTTACGATCCGCTACAAGCTCTCTGTGAAAAATAACAAGAAAAACAAACAAACAAAAATAGAAAAATAACCGGTTTGCAATTAATTTTAAAAAAGACTTAAGTAAAATGGAAATAAATGTGAATAAAAAGAAACAAATCGTATCTGTATACTGTGCCTATATCTCTGACATATGTTATGAAAAAAACTAGGAATAATTCCCTCCGTAAAGTACATAAAGAAACAACTGATAAAATGGTTTGGTCACGTAATAAGGCAGAAATATTTAAAAAATACTACATAACAAGTCTTCAAAAACGTTGCGAGAACACCAGACTCAATAACAGACAAAAAGATAGACTAATGGAATATTAGAAACAGTAAGAAGCATAACAGCAGGAAGGGCCTACAGAAGAGCAAAAGACCGCAAATTATATCTCCCATCGACACTGTTGGGCAAATAAGGAAGGAAAATAAGGAGAAGAAATTACTGTCATTTTTCAAGTGAAGTCGGCTGGAGGATGTGTGTTTGAAACCTTTTTTGGTGTGAAAAACAAGCATCTTCAACTTCGCTTATACGAATTCTATAACAAATGGACAACCAGACAAGAAAATCACTAGAGGCTGTAGAAATGTGGTTTTACAGAAGAATGTTGAGAATATCAAAGGACAGCTAAGAAGAGTAATGAAAACTTTCTGAAAGAGGCCAAACCAACAAAAAAAGGGAGCTAATCTTCAATATTAGGAAGATTACAATCGTCATTTTTTGTTTGGCCATGCAATAAGAAGGGAACAGCTGAAATATATTGTTCGTTCGTTCGTTCGTTCGCTTTCGTCAGCTTTGATCTCTGACGAAGTCCCACCCACTCAATTTTGTGGGACTGAATTTTGCGTGTAAAGTCTGTTTTGTCCAATTACAGGATGCCCCTCGCCATGCAGGCAGATTTACTCCGACTTCAGAGGTACTAATTTTTTTAGGGAATTAGTAAAACCCAGGTGTCCTCGCCAGGGTACGAACCCCGGCTGTTGCCGTGGTAAGCCAACCGCCTATCGATTGCGCTAACCGGACACCCGAAATATATTGTGACAACTGGCAAAATTGAGTAATTTAAGAGATAGAGGGAAGCAAAGAGAAAATGTACCAGACGGCTTAAGAGAATGGCTTGGCAGAAGGTCAACAACATAAATGATAAATAACTGTCGAGATCGAAAGCTGTGGTGAGACATGATCACCTACGCCAGCAGGCACAGTGGATGATGATGATGATGATGATGTTGATAAAAAAAAATGGGGAAGTATAATTTCATTGATTGACTCCCTCACTTCTATTTATGAACAATTTATCAAAACGCCAAACGTCCACTAGAAACACTCTTTCAACTTTAAAAGCAAACACTTAGAAGGAAGACATTTCCTCAAGTATGCCTGCCTATCTCTTAACTCAATTACTACACAGAAATCAATAACCAATCAATAAACTAAAAACAACTTCCCTCATCAGAACCTCAATTAAACCGTCCAATCAGAATAATAAGCACGGATGTCGAAGCCATTTCAGGAACAAGCCAGTTGAACGTCCTAAACCTTAACAGTGTAGAACGAGACCCCAGCAATGTTAGTTTAACTCATTGCCCACACATTCTATATTTGTCATGTCCAAATAACTGCCTACGAAATAATTAAATTAATTTACATTTTAATTAAACATAAATAATATCAATGCAAGAAATTACGAAATATTAAGGAATATAAAAAAAAAATTAAGTGCCTAAATACTCCCAAAAATTATCAATTAATTAAAAAATATATGCAATTACGCTACAATAATTGAAGTCTTATTTTAGCATTTAAATGTGCATTTTTGCAAAGCAGAGAAACTATATTAAAAATAATTTGCTTCCATGGTTTTCGTTTTTTAATTCCAAAATAGGAGACTAAACCAAAAGTGCTTAAATAATACACAATGATAAAACATACTAATCATCATCTAGTTCTGGTCTGTTTTGTTGTTTGTCCTCAGAGTAAACCTCCTGGTTTGAATATAATTGAACTAACTTGAATTTGTGAATTACCCTAATAATAAAGTCACAAAATCTAAACTCAAATATAAAATCTATCCATAATTAAAACTTGTCAACGTATAACTCAAATATAAACTCTATCCATAATTAAAACTTGTCAACGTATAACTCAAATATAAAATCTATCCATAATTAAAACTTGTCAACGTATAACTCAAATATAAACTCTATCCATAGTTAAAACTTGTCAACGTATAACTCAAATATAAACTCTATCCATAGTTAAAACTTGTCAACGTATAACTCAAATATAAACGCTATCCATAATTAAAACTTGTCAAGGTATAACTTAAATATAAACTCTATCCATAATTAAAACTTGTCAACGTATAACTCAAATATAAACTCTATCCATAATTAAAACTTGTCAACGTATAACTCAAATATAAACTCTATCGATAATTAAAACTTGTCAACGTATAACTCAAATATAAACTCTATCCATAATTAAAACTTGTCAACATATAACTCAAATCAAAGATAAAAAGCAAAATAACAGGATGAAAGGGGGCGCAAGTAATGTTTGGTCAAAGCACTTTCGAATCGCCAGAATCGTGGAACGAGGGTTAATGAGTTCAGTCACCAACGGTAAAAGTCGGCAAGTAATTGGAAGCTAATTTACTTAAGTAAAAAAGTGAAAGTGTAGAAATATTAGTGTCACACATATGGTAGAATAAAAAAGTAAGGTTGTTTATATTATATAAATGTTGGTAGAAACAAACAGTAGGGATACTCAAGAAAAGATGTTATATAATTGTCGATACAATGAAATAGTACAAGTACCCATTAAATATTGCAACGCAATCACTGGTAGAATAAGACAGTAGATATATTCATATAATGATAATACATAACTGTACATGTAAAAAAAGAAAGCAACAAGAATGGTATCAGTCTGAAAAGTAAGAAAACAGAAGTAATGGTCATATCGAAGAAACAATCATCACCATTATGCAGCATACAAATAAACAGGACAAACTTGAAACAAGTGCAGCATCTGAAATACTTGGGCACAATAATTACATCAGATGGAAGATGCACCACAAAAATAAAAAGCAGTATAGCTCAAGCCAAAATAGCATTTCAGAAAATGAAAAATATCTTATGCAACAAATCTATGTCAATAGAAATGAGAAAAAGAGTTCATCGGTGCTATATAGAACAAATTTTGACCTATGGAAGCGAATCATGGACAGTAGACAAACAAATGAAAAGACGATTAGAGGCCACAGAGATGGGATTTTTCAGAAAAATGTGGAAAGTTCCCTGGACAGCTAAAAAGACCAATGAGGAAGTTCTCAAAGAGGCCAACACAAAAAGGGAGCTCCTTAAAACATCAGAAAGAAACAATCAACATTGTTCGGGCACATCATGAGAAGAGGAAAGTTGGAATACTTGGTTACAACTGGCAAAATAAAAGGAAAGAGAGATCGCGGACGATAAAGAGAGAAAATACTGGATAGCTTGGTGTCGTGGCATGGAAAACAGTCAACAACAGAACTGATACGATGCACTGTGGATAGAGGATTGTGGAAGGACATGATCGCCTACACCAACCGGTATGGCACATGATGATGACATATGGAATATGATAGCGTTCTTTAACATAAAGAGTTTAAATGATCATTCTAAGCTACATTCTTTACTCTACACTCATCATATACTCTATTCTGCATTACACTCATCACATGCTCTATTCTGCTTTACACTCATCACATACTCTATTCAGCTTTACAATCATCACATACTCTATTCAGCTTTACACTCATCACATACTCTATTCAGCTTTGCACTCATCACATACTCTTTTCTTCTCTGCACTCAGTTTCGAACCTAACACATGACACGTCCATCGACTGGGCAAGACTTTCAAACCCCATTCTCGCAAGCCGTATCAGTGAATCTCATGTTATCGTTCATTAAAAGTAGTTAACGGGAAATTTCAGAATTTCGCTAAAGAAAAAAATATTGTATCGTAATTAAGGCGAATTTATCGATGAATGGTGAATTAAAAGACGTTTGTCATTAAAATGTGGCCCTTGACTGCGCTGATGATAAATTTTAAAATAAATTAGGTCTTTAAATATTTCATCCAAGAGAGCCATATTTTTTTCCAAATTTTAGAATTAAAAGAACTCTCTAATAGTGTCCCATGATAAGTCGTTCGAATATCTTTTAAGTGCATTGAATTAACGAATTGCAGTTGTAATTAGCATTTTACTGATGAATGTAACAATATTTGATAAAGCTACAAACAAATACATGAACAATATAAGTAAAAACGGTTAAATCAATCAACACAGAATAGACAAACGAACTCGTATTCCAACGCGATCAACAATATTATAATCCACGAAAACATGCAAGGGAAACAGAACAAGGTATATACTACAGATTACCATTGATAAAATGGAAACAATGAATATATCAGAGATTGGTTATTGGTTATGGAAGGCCTCGGTATCACTGCAAACGAATTAAAATCCATAATTGTTCAACCGCCCGTGCCAGTGGAATCATCTGAATTACTAACACATCTCCCAAACAAAGAAAGGTAACTGTAGTCCCCATCGTAAAGATCAGAGAAAGACAGAACATCACAATAAAGACATGAGACAAGCAACAAAAGCAAGTAGGTGAATTCAAATACCATGACAGTTTAGTGATATGTCGCAACCATTTGTGTAACAAACAAGCAGGGGTAAATGAATTCTGGAAGCAGTCAAATATATCTGATTATTGGCCAAATGGCAACCATTACTGGGCAGCTTCACTGTAGAAGATATAGCAAAGTTATAGTTAGGAACACCATCACTACACGCCGAAGAAATCCATGGGTGTTCTGATATACCTCTGGAGAGTCTCGAGAAAATCCCAAAAGAATCCACATCCAATGTGCACGCACTCCGTAGCACGGTGCGGGCATCTGCTGACAATTTTGCATGAGCAGCGACCAAATGTATTGATCCATCTGATCTAACTACACAAGAGATCAGGGGAAGGTGACGTCATGAAGAAATCACGAATTCATCTTTTCATATTTTTTTTCCTGCCTGTGGTGGGCTTTGAACCTGTTTCCTTTCTGTCCGGACGCCGAGTTCCTACCTCAAAACTATAAGCCCCCCACCCCTAAATAAAAAAAGAAACAAACAAAAAACAGAGTACTCTTCGACACAATCTTCATCCTAGCTTCTTCTTCTTGTTTCTTCTTTTCTCTTTTCACTGATGCCTAAAAGGTGTCGTGGTTTATATCATTTGTCGTTCTTGAGCTGCTCGAACTGTTTGAATTAGTGATTTTCCTTTGTTGTTACATGTCTCTGTCACTGCATCTATCCATCTTCTTCTGGGTCTTCCTCTTGGTCTTTTTCCATGAATTCTCGAGAAGAACGCCCTTGATGGTGATTGGTAAGGATTCATTCTGACCAGGTGGCCAAACCATTTAAGTTGTTCTATATATTCTTGGCAGGGTTTAGTTCCTACCATTTTTCTTATGGTTTCATTTGGTATTCTATCTCTTCTTGTGTTGTTTGTTACTTTTCTCAAGCATCGCATCTCACATGTATTGATCTTTCTTAAATGTGATTTAGAAAGGGTCCATGTTTGACTTTCATAGCACAAAGTTGGTATGAAAATGCTATTTATTATTTGTTGTTTAGCTGGCATAGAAATGTTTGGATGTCTTAGCAATGGTGAAAGCTGGTATGTGAAAATGGTGAAAGCATTTGCTTTTGTTTTCTCATGTCAATTTCTCTGTCTAGTTTTCCATCTTCTGTGAACATTGTGCCTAAATAATGATCGTAATAGCACAATGGATGGTAATTAAAACAAACTGTAAGAATAAATCACAAATAAATCCGTTCGAAATAACACAAGAACGCTTGAATTTCTTTTACTACGGGCATTGAAATTCACTTATAACTTAAATTTGACTTCCATCGAAAATTGCATCGTGTTGCCAGCACAGTCACACACCGGAAGTCTTCATCCTAATGAAATCTCAAAATCAAACTGTTGTGCCAGACTCTAGAACAATCAATGAAATAAATACCCCTATCAAATGTGTCGAATGTTTGAAAATCCTGAGTCTCACACGTCGTAGCGACGGCTTGACCAAGCGGCCTTTATCCCTCTGGTTCTATCGTTGCCCCCCCCCCCCCCCCCAACCCTCCGACATACACCAGCAATGGTACTATGTGTCGTAAAGATAGTTTTTTTTTATAATTTTTTTTTTTAGATAGTTTGAATGAAGCCATTGGAGAGACAGAATCAGTAGTGAAAAAATAAGCAAATACATAGGGATACCCCCACTCTAGAATCAAAGAACCGATAGGCCTCGGCTTTGCAGAATCTTAAAGAATGAACGAAGATATAAATACGCGGAGAAGGTTCACGAAGTCTGTAGTGCCGAACTACCATCAGGGTAATGGGATGAAGAAGAACAGGATGACGAATTCTCGTTATACGAGTACAGATTGGTGTGTGTGTGTGTGGGGGGGGGGGGGGGGGGGGGGGAGAGGGGTTTGCTTCACCGACAGAATTAACAAAAACGAAACCTTCACCCGAACAAAAATAGAACCGACGTACACATGTTGGCAAGCGACCAATGGAATCCATTTGTCAGAGCGCTTCATATATTAAATGGTGAAAAGCAAAAATGGTGTGATACATTAGGAAAGTATAGGGAAACTATCCCGGCAAGATTTCTGTGCATTGAGATATAAATAAACGTCCCTGCATGCAAGATTTTACAGGCTTTGAAAATGTTAACGTCCGATGAGTGAATCAATAGTCTAGTTCCGGTCTAATAATGTTGCCATTTTTTTCCCCTGGCGTGGAAGTGAAAACTCGACATTGAAGTCGGGGGAAGGTTAAACAAATAGGCCGCGGAAGCTTGAGGGTTCTAGTTCCCGACCACAAACAAATCGTGAGAATCAAGTCTTCGACCTTTTTTTTTTTTAAACAAAAATGTATAATTACAGCATCTATCTTGCTTTTGTGATTTGCTGTAGAAATTCTGAGGCTCGCTGTCCGGTACAGTCGCTGCGTGGTGCACAAGTTTTTTTTTTTTAATATTAAGAGCCCCCCCCCCCCCCCCCCCACTTCCCAATTGCTCTCTCGCCTACAGAAAATAAATCCTTGACTCTACTTGGAATCTGACCTGGATTCACTTGACTGGCATACAAACAGGTCTCGATCTAATTTGCTACCCGCTCTCCTCCAACTGTACAATCGTCATCATGTACCGCGTCCACTGGCGTAAATGATCATATTTCTCCATTACTGTTTTGTCTATTCATTTTCAGCATCATTATGTACCTCGCCTGTAGGCGTAGGAGATCATATTTCTCCACTCCCTTTTGTCTATTCATCATCATCATGTACCACGTCTGCTTAGTTAAGTCATCATGCCTTTCTCCAACTTTCTATCCCGAGATTTGTTAACCATTTCTACTATTAAACTCCCACCAAACAATTAGCGTCAACTACCCGGTTATCCTTTCCCTCTGTTTCCATCTATCCCTTCTTCCTTCAGTGTTTTGAACTGTTACAATATTTCCCAGCTGTCCCATTCTGTCACTTGTTAATTCTCTAAAACCAATTTATTAATTTATTTTAATGAGTTAAGAACAGAAAATTGAGGCCTTTGAAATGTGGATTTATAGAAGAATAGGTAGAATAGGATGTAAAGAAAAGAAAACAAACGATGAAGATTTAAAACAACTAAAAATGAAAAGAGAACTACTAAACATAATTAGAACAAGACAAATGAAATTTTCGGGGCATTTTAACAGACACAACAGTCTAATAAAAGTAATATTGGAAGAGAAAATACAAGGTAAAAGAGACAGAGGCAGACCAACACTAAAATGGACGAGTAACACCAAAAGATGAACAAGTCAACCTATGACAATCAGCACCATCAAAGCAAGAGACAGAGTGGAATGGCGCTCCATGGTAGCCAAACTTCCATGCGGAGACGGTACTCAATGATGATGATAATGATTTTAATGAGTGTAGTATGTCGTTGTGAAGTATTTCCCCGATCATTTTCAAAAAGATTGTCTATACACTGTAGATCAACACCTGCATCATCATTCTTGTGAGAAGTGTGTCTGAAAAGTTCTGACATCGATTTTCTGGGGCGACCGGACATAACAAATTGCCGCATACAGTTGTTAGTTGTCCTAGTGCAAGTCATTTTATTAAAAAATTAGTAAAGTAGAGCAAAGGTTCCCTTCACGCCTTGCTAGGCGTATGGGGAATATGGAGTTAGTGACAATATTTTTTATATAACAACTGACAACTATAACAACTGACAACTATAACAACTGACAACTATAATAAACTGACAGCCTGTATTAGAATCAATGAACATCAAGTGATCAAGTACTCTTCCTGTCCATGACAGTCCAGAAACCAGAGTCTGGCAAAGCAAGTAGGGTTATAGGGTAAGTAATCTGGTACCCTCAAAAATGCCTTGCTGAAGTCAGGTGTATCAGGTCAATGGGTAAAGATAGTATAGTAAAGTAAAGATTCCCTACACGCTTTACTAGGCGTATAGGAATATGGTGTTAGTGTCCATATTTTTCTATGACCACATCCCATTTTTGGGTGATGTGGTCGGTATCACGCCAGGCCGCCTTTACTTCCCAGAAAAATCTCTGGTGCCCATTTTTAGAGGCTGTGCGGGGCCTTGTCAGTCTGAAAAAAATCCGCCACTGCTGGGGATCAAAACCGGACCCTTCTGGTCAGGAAGCGAGCACACTAACCACTCAGCCACCGAGGCTCCAAATAAATTAACGTGAATAATTTCATTTTTTTTTTTTTAGCTAGCAACGTTGAGTCATAATCTGAATGCTTCTGGAGAATAGCAGCCGAGCCGAGCAACACAAAGTACATTATATCCGATTTCTTAGATTGACGGAAACGTGCTAGTCTGACAGCAATGACGGTTTCTGCTCAATCACGAGGTACCGGCTATTTATAATTCGCAGCAGTACATCTCTGTGCTGTCTCAGTACACAAAATATAATTACGGGGCATTTTTATTATTTCATTTTTCCTATTCTATTTTTAAATTATGTTTTTTTTTTAATTAAGCTAGTTCTTAAAGCTTCTCTCGTGAAAAATTGGGTTTGACAACATGTTACAGTATAACCAGGAAGATGATTTAATGTTTGAGAAGGATACAGAATTGTCAAGTACAGAAATGGACAGAGAAACAGACTATGTTGTTCTCGCGTTACTTAAATCAATCGAAGGGAGGGCGGGAGGTGGGTAAGTAGGTAGGATAGAAGGAAAGGAGGGAGGGGGAGAGGGAGGTAGGCAGCAATGAAAGAAATAAAGGAAGGAAAGAATCAAGGAAGGAGGGAGGGAGGAAGAAAAGGAGGGTGGGACGAGAAAAAATATATGACCAATAGTATCCCGTGACGTAACGACGCCTTACCTTCCACTTGTAGTTACATGCATGACTCAGTAAAGCTTCGGTGTGATCGTCAGACAATCCTGCTACAGAAAACAAGCGTAGTCAAGCCATGTTTTGACTACAATATCTTGATGCGGAGCATATTCGGTATATTAATGAAGTGGATTTTTTTTTTCTGCTTCTAGATTTGAGTAGAGTGTCTACAAGGGCTATAGTATAGAAAATAAACGCAAGTGAAGGGCAGAAGTCCATATCCTGCTGTATAAATAAACAACTGACCATAATTTTTGGAAGTGCAATAACAGTTTGCTCAATAAAAATGTAAATGAGAAACGGATGAGGTTATTTGAGAACGAACGACAAAATAAGAATAAATATAACTACACAAAAATGTCAGATGCATCAAAATAATTTTCTTATAACAGTCTCAACCAAACTATTTTACAAATCGGAAAACCAAAAATAAAATTAATTTAATTTGTAAAGAAAAAAAAACACTCTTTTACATGTTACCGACATAAAAGACACACAAACCCTCTTACATAAAGAACACATATAGCACAAATAAACCTCAAATTAAACATTTAACAATAAACAAATAGAAGTTAATCTTTCTTTCTTTTTATTCTGAAACCTGCCTTGAAATCAGGCTATGCTATATAACAACATGATCATTTTACTCTGTAAATATTATCAGTCACTTTTGCAGCAACGCTGATTTGAGACTAATATGCACATATAGGTACATGATGATGCAGCTAACTTCATCTATACTCGACTTTACATACATGTATTTGACAAATATAAACCGCCACTCACCTACACATTTAGAACTCATATTACCAATATGATTGACAAATTTGTGTAAAAATGCAATCATCATAGCCAACCCATTGGGAAAAAAACGACACTTGCTTTTAAGAATATGAAACAACTGGTTTCGCATTCGCACATACATACACAACATATACATGACTAAACCAACAGAGATGTACACTTTGAAAAAAGTCTTCAACACACTGACCACAGTCATCTACATTTTTACTAAAGCCTGCTGAGTAAGAGGGAAATCCCGGAATCATCCAAAGATGGTGACGTCTTCAGCCAGGCGAGATATACATGGATGACATTATTTTCCCAACAACCACCCATGTTCAGAGAGCTGAAAATATCACAAACTTTGGGTGATTCCTTTCAGTCCGCGGCCTAATTAATACCATAGATGGTTGCGCATAGACACATACCACACTCATAATTCTACATTAAAAGTTAATTCAACCTAACAACGTAAGCAATACGACCACTTGCCAAGCAGTTCCTGTCCTGAGCTTCCATAGAAATTACCAGCTAACTATGTGTGGTGCTGAAGAAACCAACAATGTGACAAAACAGCTAAATCCAGACTGTTATGGCGGGAAATGCTGGTTTGTTACACAAACACAAAATACGTCCGAGGCGATGTTGGCGTGAACCTCAGTGTTTCCTCATCCACTGATTCCCACGATGGTAACTAAAGCCCTCTATAAATGCACATTCCTCAAATTATCATGTTTGTAGAGCTCGAGCATCAAACTGTTCTGTGCTTTCCTTTTGGGTAATTTCTTTCTATGCAATCACACAAACTCGCTCATGATTGGTTAGTCCAGCCGCCATTAAACCAATACAATTATGATTGACCAATCAATCAGGCACACGCCACACAGACATTTCTGGGACGTCGGACATTTTCTGTCTGTCCAATTCTGCAGTAAAAAAAAAATAATTGACTGTCACATCAATGTGAGACATAAGTTAGCAACTATATTCCACACCGGAAAACTGTTGTCAATGCAGGGATAACTGTGACAAGTGGTGGGATGTACCATACACTCTGCAGAGTACAGTGACAGGTTTACAACAAGAAAAAAAATGCTGAAGTTTCAGCCTACATACGACCTTCTTCAGAAAACAAGAACAACATAAAAGGACACTGAAATGAAGATAAATTCGTGTACGTGTTCTAGAACAACCAGAACCAGTAGATCAAGGAGAAATAACAATGAAAAAGAGAATGAAATTGAATGAGAAGACAAACCAAATGGGCAATGTACTATATTAATTCATGAAACAATCAAATGAAACACAGCCTGGAAATACACAGCAGCTTCGATCAGCGCGCTCACGTCAAGTTAGCTGAGTGTTCCCTAGCGTATGGCTTTTCGTGGCAAGGCGCTGTGCCACTGAGTACGGGTTCGATCCTGCCTTGGTCCATATTTTTCTCTGTTGTTGATTATTTGTCATTTTTTCGAGTGCTGTAAACATACCTCTTTCTCTGAATTGATTCGCTGATTATCGCCTCGGATGTTTCCCTCTATAATAATATTCATTTATTATTATTTGTCTCCAATGAGAAAAGCGGTGAGGGCGAGTGTTCCAGAAAAGGTGGTTTAATCAGAAGAAAACATCGTCATCCCACGTTCTGCTAATTCTGGTTCATGTCCACCCAGAAACCGCATGTATAACATCCGTTTGTACAGGTTCATATATAACACGACACGAAGCCTGACTTTACAGTAAAACAACTAATGGGTTCCACTAATGCACAACGCCAGCTTTGGTAAGATATTGGGGAGGCCGTCTGAGCTGGCACTTGTCACAATTAATACAACGTTTGTTTTTTTAATCCTAAGATTTTTTTTTTTAATTACAACCTGGTAGTCTGTCTCAAGTATGCAGCCATTGGGGGCTTGACAGACGGTTGGTAGCAAGCAATTATGATCATTAGTTGTATCAAGTGTTCGTGTCTTGTGCTGGGTGCTATTTCACTGAGCAGCTTCTCCCATGCTAAATCTGTCAAAATTGAATGGACAGATCCGATCGGTGAATGAACCAGATACATTCGTGATGCCTTGCCTCATCTCCTTTCTTTGTGCATCTTTTGTCTTCTGTTCAATTAGTTTAGTTTAGTCGACGGATCTTCCTCATTGCACGTTGGACATGTATTAAAGTGCTCTGATCACTAGTATGTCCCTCAGTGTGTGAAGACTGATAACCCCAGTGATCTGATCCCTAGTATGTCCCTCAGTGTGTGAAGACTGATAACCCCAGTGATCTGATCCCTAGTATGTCCCTCAGTGTGTGAAGACTTATAATTCCAGTGCTCTGATCCCTAGTATGTCCCTCAGTGTGTGAAGACTGATAGCTCCAGTGCTCTGATCCCTAGTATATCCCTCAGTGTGTGAAGACTGATAGCTCCAGTGCTCTGATCCCTAGTATGTCCCTCAGTGTGTGAAGACTGGTAACTCCAGTGCTCTGATCCCTAGTATGTCCCTCAGTGTGTGAAGACTGATAACTCCAGTGCTCTGATCCCTAGTATATCCCTCAGTGTGTGAAGACTGATAACTCCAGTGCTCTGATCCCTAGTATGTCCCTCAGTGTGTGAAGACTGGTAACTCCAGTGCTCTGATCCCTAGTATATCCCTCAGTGTGTGAAGACTGATAACTCCAGTGCTCTGATCCCTAGTATATCCCTCAGTGTGTGAAGACTGGTAACTCCAGTGCTCTGATCCCTAGTATATCCCTCAGTGTGTGGAGACTGATAACTCCAGTGCTCTGATCCCTAGTATATCCCTCAGTGTGTGAAGACTGATAACTCCAGTGCTCTGATCCTTGTATATACCTCAGTGTGTGAAGACTGATAACTCCAGTGCTCTGTTGATTTTTTTGTTCTTCCGTGTCTCCCGTGTAGCAATCCTTTCTGCCATCCCCAGGTTTGTCCTGATGTTCGTGCAGTCTTGAACATGGATGTAGATTCGTGACTATTGACTGTATAATCAGCGCGCCAGGCCTCCCTTAGGATAGCGAATCTACTCAAGGAAGGCCTGCAAACATCCTTGTATCTAAGCACTGGTCTGCTATTTAGACAACTATATATATTTATATATATTCATTTATTAAAGCTATGGTTAATATATTTTCTTTAAAAAATCTGTCTGTCTCAAGTATATTTTATACAACAAATTTCATGTAACAAAATGTGGTATATGTCTGGCAAAATTAAGATACTACAGCCACGTTTAAAGACACAATGGGTTCGAAAGAGCAAATCAAGAAGAATGTGGTTTCACGACATCAAAAATAACCTTGAACTTAAAAACAGATGAAGTGGGAGATCCAGCTAGAGACACACATTCTGTGATGAGGGCAATGCTCTGAAAAGGATGCACAACTCGATGATGCTGACGACATGTCTGGAATACACGGTACAACAGCATACAATCCTTTACTGAAATAAAAACTGGCTTCAGGCTTCTCACAGAACCATAGGCGTCAGTCACCACAATGCTCGCCTCAAAAAGCCTGCCAATACTATTATTGTACTGTGTGTTTGTTAACGTTCCATCAACAGGCATCTCTCACTTCAACTTTTACTTCCTTGTGTACTTGTGGTCAGTTGTTTTCTTGATATCAATCTATACAATAACAGGAGAGTCTGATCCGAAAACCTTATCACTGACAAGTGCAAAGCGATGCCCTGCTTGGCAATATGCAATCAGTTTCCGGGTCTGTGACAGCGCTGTAACAGAAGAAACAAATCGTACTGTAGTTTTATTCCTGAAACGCATCGGAAATGCACAATGACTGTAGAAAACTTCAAACTTGAAAACTGTGCATCAAGTCCTCAAAAGTGACATTACAATTAGCAGGCACCGGTTGTCTGGGTGAACTAGGGGTGTCACGTTAACCTCTGGACAAAAACAAATCGCGAGTTCAAACCCCACTAGGGGCGGTGAGAATGTTCCACTTCGAGGTGGTTTTTTTCGTGGCTGTATCCTCCTTCCCTGGTCTGTGAGTAGTAAAATTCGATGTCTAGCTCTCTCAGATATACAGTAAAGGGTAGGACGGCCCGTGTGTAATCTGCGCACGTTAAAGAACAGTTGAAAGCTGAAAATCGAAAAAAGTAGGCCTGTTCCAAAACGTTAAAACTGTTAACGATAGCAAAAAATAAGAGTACCGCTAAAGTCAGAGAGTATGTGTCTGTATAGAGAGGGACGCCAATAAACATTGGTGTGTAAAATAGGAGAATTGATGTCCACGGAAAATTCAGTTCCCCGGAACTACCTTACAGAAAATATGCTTGCGTATTCTAACAAACAACATCATCTTCAGGTCACACCAATGGTACTGTTATCTTTAAGATGCTCACTTTGAATTCATCACGTTTATCAAGGTTATCCCCCATAAATAAATGTATCAGTCCTGGCTGAAACTTCAGACTCACTGCCGAAAGTAGTTTCGAGGGCTGAACACAGCTAGTGGTTATACAGCATTGGACACCGGAAAGATCTTTTACAACAGCTTTATGTTACCTAGAGTGACTGTTACCATGCGGTTCGATATATCGTCAAGCACGAGTGATCTAAATTTGAAGCTGATATATCAGAAATGACTGACAAACAAATATGTTACTATGAATTAAATATAAGAGATTTATAGGTGGCCTCTTATTTAAGTATATCTAAAATGTATAAACCTTGTCAACTAATAATGATAAATGTGACATGCAACTAACAACAACAAAAATAACAGCAGGGCTGAACTAAGAATAGCAAAATGTTACATCTTCTCAATATTCCTGTATGGTGCAGAAACATTGACAATAGACAAGAAAACAGAACAGGAAATTGAAGCCTTGGAAATGTGGATTTATAGAAGAATAGGTAGAATTTGATGGAAAGAAAAGAAAACAAACTATGAAGTTTTAAAACAACTAAAAATAAAAAGATAACTACAAAATACAATTAAGATAAGACAAATTAAATTCTTGGGACACGTTAAAGACACAACAGCCTACTAAAAGTAATATTGGAAGGGAAAATACAAGATAAAAGAGGCAGATCAAGACTAACATGGACGAGTAACATAAAAAGATGGACAAGTCAATTTATGACAACCTGCACCATCAAAGCAAGAAACAAAGAGGTATGGCGATCCATGATAGCTAACCTTCGTTGCGGAGACGGCACTCGATGATGATGATAAATGTGAAGTCCTGGAAGAACAATGATGGTGACAAGGTGAGACAGAATACACACAAACGGTATGAGAATAGGAACTGGCATAACACCAAATCTGGAATGTATCAAGAAACAAATAAAACTTTATAAAGAAAAATTATCCCCAATAGACAGCATCACCCATAGAGCATTAACATTCAGGCGGGGTATGGAATTTTCAGAGAACTGGAAGTTCTCTTCTTATTTTTATCTCCATTTGTCTTAACGCGTCGAGGAGGGAGAGTTTAATTTTTATTTGGCCTCTCACGTTCTGCTTTTCCGTTTCCGAGTGTTTCTAGTATCTCCTAGTCCTCTTTAGCGAGAACGAATTCTCGGTTTGTTGAAGATAGCAGATGAAGGAAATAGTGGACACCATGATGCGCACAAAGCATGATAAATAGTACAGCTTATTGACGTACCACACACTCCATTTCATTTTTCAACACTGAAAAGCAAAGGGGGAGAAGGGTAGCAAAAGTATCAAAACTAGTTTACTTTATTGAAGGCAAGCAGTTATCAAAACTAGTTTACTTTATTGAAGGCAAGCAGTTATCAAAACTAGTTTACTTTATTGAAGGCGAGCAGTTATCAAAACTAGTTTACTTTATTGAAGGCAAGCAGTTATCAAAACTAGTTTACTTTATTGAAGGCGAGCAGTTATCAAAACTAGTTTACTTTATTGAAGGCAAGCAGTTATCAAAACTAGTTTACTTTATTGTTGAAGGCAAGCAGTTATCAAAACTAGTTTACTTTATTGAAGGCAAGCAGTTATCAAAACTAGTTTACTTTATTGAAGGCAAGCAGTTATCAAAACTAGTTTACTTTATTGAAGGCAAGCAGTTATCAAAACTAGTTTACTTTATTGAAGGCGAGCAGTTATCAAAACTAGTTTACTTTATTGAAGGCAAGCAGTTATCAAAACTAGTTTACTTTATTGTTGAAGGCAAGCAGTTATCAAAACTAGTTTACTTTATTGAAGGCAAGCAGTTATCAAAACTAGTTTACTTTATTGAAGGCAAGCAGTTATCAAAACTAGTTTACTTTATTGAAGGCAAGCAGTTATCAAAACTAGTTTACTTTATTGAAGGCGAGCAGTTATCAAAACTAGTTTACTTTATTGAAGGCAAGCAGTTATCAAAACTAGTTTACTTTATTGAAGGCAAGCAGTTATCAAAACTAGTTTACTTTATTGAAGGCAAGCAGTTATCAAAACTAGTTTACTTTATTGAAGGCAAGCAGTTATCAAAACTAGTTTACTTTATTGAAGGCGAGCAGTTATCAAAACTAGTTTACTTTATTGAAGGCAAGCAGTTATCAAAACTAGTTTACTTTATTGTTGAAGGCAAGCAGTTATCAAAACTAGTTTACTTTATTGAAGGCAAGCAGTTATCAAAACTAGTTCACTTTATTGAAGGCGAGCAGTTATCAAAACTAGTATACTTTATTGAAGGCAAGCAGTTATCAAAACTAGTTTACTTTATTGAAGGCAAGCAGTTATCAAAACTAGTTTACTTTATTGAAGGCGAGCAGTTATCAAAACTAGTTTACTTTATTGAAGGCAAGCAGTTATCAAAACTCATCATCATCATCGTGTGCCTTCTCCGCAACGAGGGTTGGCTACCATGGATCGTCATTCCACTCTGTTTCTTGCTTTGATGGTGCAGGCTGTCATAGACTGACTTGACCATCTTTTGATGTTACTCGTCCATGTTAGTCTTGGTCTGCCTCTGCCTCTTTTACCTTGTATTTTTCCTTCCAATATTACTTTTAGTAGGCTGTTGTGTCTTTTAACATGCCCCAAAAATGTCATTTGTCTTGTCTTAATTGTATTTAGTAGTTCTCTTTTTTATTTTCAGTTGTTTTAAAACTTTATCGTTTGTTATCTTTTGTTTCCATCCAATTCTACCTATTCTTCTATAAATCCACATTTCAAAGGCCCCAATTTTCTGTTCTGTTTTCTTGTCCAATGTCCATGTTTCTGCACCATGCAGGAATATTGAGAAGATGTAACATTTTGCCATTCTTAGTTTCAGCCCTGTTGATATTTGTTTTGTTGTTAGTATATTTTTCATGGCATTAAAATTACTTTTTGCCATACCTATTCTTTTGTTTATTTCAGTTTTGCATTTTCCATCATTGGTTATAGTATGTCCCAGGTATCAAAACTAGTTTACTTTATTGAAGGCGAGCAGTTATCAAAACTAGTTTACTTTATTGAAGGCAAGCAGTTATCAAAACTAGTTTACTTTATTGAAGGCAAGTAGTTATCAAAACTAGTTTACTTTATTGAAGGCAAGCAGTTATCAAAACTAGTTTACTTTATTGAAGGCAAGCAGTTATCAAAACTAGTTTACTTTATTGAAGGCAAGTAGTTATCCAAACTAGTTTACTTTATTGAAGGCAAGCAGTTATCAAAACTAGTTTACTTTATTGAAGGCAAGTAGTTATCCAAACTAGTTTACTTTATTGAAGGCAAGTAGTTATCAAAACTAGTTTACTTTATTGAAGGCAAGCAGTTATCAAAACTAGTTTACTTTATTCAAGACTTCATTCATCATCTGCTCCCAAAAGGATGTTGAACTACAGATCCGATGTGCTGCTTTTTAACTACGCTGAGATATCTACAACTTTCGGCACTAGACATCCGAAGTCAGCACGGTATTGTTGGGCACGGGGCTGCCTTCCCTATACGGTTCCTACAAACTTGGCCGAATAGATTAGCCTAATCCACTATTGAGATGTGGTGTAGGATCGTGATCAGTTCATGGGTCACTGACCCTGATGCAAGCAGTCAGCGTCGTTAACCTATTTCAGATGTTGAAAGTTTTAGATTCGCGTTGTTCGACCACCTTCTAACTTCACTTAGCCTTATAGCAAGACGGCCTATAATAGTGCTGACCATACTGTCACAAACGTCATTTTCCCCCAAAATTCTTTACTCGAGACATGATGGGGCATTTTCTTCCATAAGTTCGGCACTCGTCACAAAATAAAGATATATTGTACAGAATCTATGTTTACTTATTTTATACATATTTATTTTAATAAATGTTTGTAAAGGTCTTGCTAAAACATATATTTCTATTAGAGGAGCTTACCTATATATTACTTAAACCTTGGAACTGGGAAGAAACAGCTGCAGACGCAATTTTTGGAAACACACTCTAAAGCTTCCAACTCAAACAAGAAGCAGACACTGAGACAGATTCATAGAAAAAGAGAACACATGGCGAAAGAAAAGAAAAAATAACATTTCTAGGGGCGCTGAAAAATCCATAGTCAACTATGACTGACGGAGGCTACTACTACTACCTATACATTTGTTCTTTGGCAAGTACTACAGTGGCTTCCCGATGCGCACGAGCATCGTTTTGGAGAATTTTAATCAAAGAATTTGAATTTGGGGGGGGGGAGGAGCTTAAAGAAAATGAGAATGGATGAAAGTCTACATAAATCTGCATGCATAATTATTTGGAATCAAATCACCCGCCTCTAATATTTCTTTCAATTTGATAATGAGGTTCAGGTTAACGCACGTGACTCGTCTGTCTTTACTCTTGTTCACGTCTCGCTATTGATCTCTTCAAGAAACGAGCTGTAGGAGCACTGGGCACAGTTAGTTGTGCAATGCGAACGTCAAGTATAATTGTTGCCTCATTACAATAAAAGAGAAATAATTACTCTATAAAACGAAAACGAAAACATTTCGACTTTCCTCGCATCATTATTTTCATGAAAATGGTTCTATAGTACCCTCTTCTTTCTTCGTCTGTAATCCAGAAATATGATGTTGTCTGAATCATTCAGATTACCACATTGCACTCGGAACGGCAACGATACGGATAATATAACGTATTCGATCCACTCATGTCTCAACAGTATCCGCCTGAACGATACGAAGCATCAATTGAAAATATCCCTCCCTCCCCCACACACACACAATCAGCCACCCACACACGCGCACGTGCGCACATACACACACAAAGATTAACTGCCGCGCTGTATTGATTCCACATAACAAATCTGCTGACATCCAATTATATTCAAGCTTTGTAGTGGCCTATTGTCCACAAAGAAGCTTTGACAAGTAGACGAACATGTTTATGACAAACATACATTATTTAACATATCTCATAAAATGAATGTATCTACTGCTAACATGTGATCATGTAAATTATGATACTTCAATATTGATTTGATAATGGTATCAGGGAATCACTTTACGATGCCTGTATATGCACACATACACCCAACACAGGCACGCGTATACTAAGTAAACATATAAATAGATTCTTCTTGAATTATATGCAGAATACATGTACACAACAAACATAAAATATATGCTCTTCTTGAATTGTATACACAGACACGTATACTAAACAAATGTATAAATATTCTTCTTATTCTACCTTTCAGCTCCCTGAGGAGCATAGGTCTTCAACAGACACCTTCCAAGTCATTCTGTTTCTTGCCATTCTTTTAAGATCATTCCATGTCTACCCCATCATCTTCATCTCTACTTCTATCTGTCTTCTCCGAGAATTTTCCCTCTTTTCCCTGGGGATTCCAAAAAAGGGCTTGTTGTGTAATACTCTCAGTTGGCTTCCGCAGTGTGTGTCCTATCTCGCGCCATCGTCTTCGCTGTATCTCTTTCTCCACTGGTATTTGACTGGTACATTTCCATAATTCTATGTTAGTGATAAATGTATAAATATACCCCGCTTGAATTACAAACACTAATACAAACACACACACATACTAAAAACATATACACATACTCTTCTTGAATTATATACACAACACATACACTAAGTAAACATATACATGGGCAAAGAAAAACAGAAAACATTTGTGAGTATTAGAACAGGGAAAGTACTTGGAGTGGGGTTGAGAGCTGATTAATCTGTAAACAGACATTGGAAGTATAGAATATAGAAAGTGTTTATGAAGTGTATAGAAGAAACATGGATTAACTACATAGTCCACAGCATGAACAGTGATTTAAAAGTACAGAACACATGGAACGATTGCATATTACACAACAAAGTGATCGAATGCAAAGTACAGAACAAGTAGAGTGATTGCAAACTACAGAACAAACAGATGATTTTATAGTACAGAACAGAGAGAGTGATTGCAGAGTACAGAACAGAAAGAGCGATTGCAAAGTACAAAATAGAGAGAGAGATTGCAAAGTACAGAACAGACAGACGATTTTAAAGTACATAACAAAGAGAACGATTACAAAGTACAGGACAGCAGAGAGGAGCGTACTACGAAGTATTAACCAAGAATAGCACTAAAATACCGTGCACATCTAGGTAGGTACTTAGAAAATTAAGAATAAGTAGACTACGTAAGAAGCACAAATTAGGAATAGCAATTTATGAAGTTTCAAAAAAGAAGCAGAAAAAGGCGAGTTTTTAGTAAGTGCATATCAAGAAATATATTTTGGAAGCGAAGAACTATATATAGTATTTTTTAAAAGTGCAGGGAAGAGAAGCAGATGAAGATATTAATTAAGAGCTAGTTATGCTATGTACACACATAAACACACAAGCGATAGAAAACAACACCTGAGCAATGATGTTGGCCGGCATTGGTAGTGTCAGGCTATTGATGACTCCCTGGACCGGTTGGGGAAGAATGTCCGACAACCGTCTAAAACTGGACTGACTTTTCTCTCGCTTGTGGCAGTGGCCACATGTGGTGTGGCTCATTGCGGTGACATGTCTCTCTGGAACATCATCACATACTTCTTAGTCTGCCTCTGTGGCAGCAATCACTATGTATAAAAGCTCGAGCTTAAAAGAGCACAATTATGTTCACATGTATTCCTAGTGTGTGGAATACTTGTCCCCTTGTTAGTGTTTAATTAACTGATCCAAATGAAAGAAATGGAATAAATTGTACTTATAAAACAACCTCTATTATCGCTATTAATTTCACATCTGTTAAATGAAGGAGGAGAAAATAGTAATCACATATCATAACCTATAACGATGTACTGTTTCGTCTAGACCAGTTTTATTTTCTACATAGAAGCGTGTTCTCGCTCTACGTGATGTTCCACTATTACAAATGTATAGCGCGATGAAGAAAATTAGCAGGAACAATTCTTTGAGGCTACTTAAACAATACACAGCGACAACATATGTTTAAATCACAGGAGGAAACAGGCAAATAAACAGAAAAGAAATAAAAAGGTTAACGCAGCCCCATATACATGTTTTCTAAATTCCTACCCTTTAATTAAAAAAAAATAAATAAATAAATAAAAAGCCACAAACAGATGCAGTAAATGCTAAAGATAAAATTTAAAAAAAAAACATTTAAAATGTGCAAAAAGACAGCAATAACGAAACAAATTCATGCATGCGACCAATAACACAATCACATCACATGCAATTCAACTTTATATCGCATATTGCATATATTATGACTTATTTACTTAAATGCCAATTACTTTACTTTTAATGTAATAATTTTTTTTTCCTATAAATAAATAATAATATTTTTTTTAAAGAACTGAAGAATGTCCACGAAAATTGTGGGCTATGTATTTATTACAAAGATAGAGCAGCAATGCTGAGTCTGCGCGATTATGAAATCGGATGCTGAATCTCGTAGTCTCTGGGCGTATCTCATACCAAGTACGTGTCTCTCATCACAATCCATACATATTTCAGCATTTCTCCTGACACTATATTTTATAAAGTATCACCCCTAACATCATACAGTATATCTACGGTCACGAAATGCTGAATTAATTTACTCCCGTATTAAATACTGAATTAGTTTCTTCACGTGTAAAGTTGCATAGAATGCGCTTCACTTTAACAAATCTAAAGCAGTGTGTTTTCCGTGCAACACTTTCTATGGCAATATTTCGTGCACAGTCCTGTGTGTTACCGAGGCCTCATTGTGAGGTAAAAAAAAAAAAAAAAAAGAATAGTACCACTGTGACCTTCCAGGCATGTCGTAAGAGGCGACTAAGGAGGTTGATTGATGGCTTGACAAGCTGTCATTGTAAAAAGTGCTGCTATGGGAACAGAGCCATAGGTTTTAGAAGCAGTGATCTCTGCAATGTGTGCCATTTTGGCTTGCAAGATTTCAGTTTTTAAGATTGTGGTTCTGCCCTATGTGCCGTCTTCAGCTCAAAAGGACAATAGATAGATAGATTTCTTGCACAGCTTTAAAGTTTAAATTAAAGAACTTCATAAAGACTATTAAAAGTTTAAACTAGCATTATTCTACATTACTTAATATAAAAAAGCACCTAATAATTTTAACTATTTCTTAAACTTAACCAAAAGAGGCACGATTCCATTACTAAATTATTATTATTCTTTTAATCAGGTACAATTTTGATGAACTCGACATCACTGCACTCAGTTCACACCCAAAGGTCCAGAGTCCTTCCACAAAAATGACACAGATCATACTCGTTCATAGTTTTCATATAAACAGCTCTCATTTGTATTTTCAGTTTTAAAAAAGGGAGCGAAGGTTAGCAAAGTAGAGTTCCTGTTCTTGGACTCTCAAGCTGACACCTCATCACTCTCGAGCAACGGCCACATACAGCCTTTAACATAAATGTATGTTATTAAAACCAGAAATATTTCATACTTGTTGACATTGTCAAAGATATGAATCGGTTGCGACTGGCGAGTATAATTTTTCTTTATTTTTTCTTTCTTTTATTCACCAGACAACTATAATTCGTTGTCCGTCCTTCAATGACATTCAGTGGGTATAGTTGTCTTGTGTCGTCACATATAGAAGTAAGCATGAGGGCTGAGAGGGGAAACCACCAGAACAGCGTAACGCTTTCAGCTTTGCGAAAACTGACAGCTGTGGGTAGAATGACATTCAGTGGGTATAGTTGTTTTGTGTCGTCACGTATAGAAGTAAGCATGAGGCATGAAAGGGGGAAAGGGGAAACCACCAGAACAGCGTAACGCTTTCAGCTTTGCGAAAACTGACAGCTGTGGGTAGAATGACGTCAGCTGTCTACAGCTCCTAAGTTAAAAACGTCATGGTTGTAGGGTGTTTTAGAACTTCACTTTCAGGCCTCAGGCCTACTTCTAAAAATAGCAATGGTCGTAATTTACAGTAACCTTTGATATTTGCGTTTTTCGGCCCGATACGTTACAAGATATTATTTTTAAATATAATGGTTGTCTATCTTCTTGGATCCCTACTATTTGACCAAATAGGTTAGTCTGCACCATGATGCCAGATGCACCATGTGGTGGTGCAATTGATCAGCTGTTATAGCCGCTGATCCTGGCACACTAAATCAGCTATGAGTCGCTGCCCACAAACAGCACATAGCTAGGTGTCTTGGTATTCACTCATAATTCTATCGTAAAGAATCTTCAGTAAATAAAAAAGTAAAGAGTCCCAGTCACGCCAAGTGGCGTATAGGGAATATGGTGTTAGTGACCATAAATTTTACAGACCTTCAGTATATGATTTTTTGGGTAATGTGGTCAGTATTACGCCCGTACCGCTTTACTTTCCCAGAAAAAAATCCGGTACCTATTTACGGCTGGGTGAACCCGGAAGCCGTCGGTTGGGATCGAACCCAACCCCTTGTCCTTTGTAGTCCAGTTCACTAACCACTGAGCTATCGCGGATCCCAAAGAATCTCAGTAACACCCTCCATTTTATGTCAGGTACTAAAGGTCACAGTACTAGACCACAGCGATCGGAGATAAAGAAGGTTGCGTCAATTTCCTACTCGATATTAATACCTTCACCAACACAGAGAACAGGTACTCATTTTTTTCAGCTAATCAACTTGATAGCGTAAAGAGCGGAGATGAGCCTACGTTTGTTTCATCGTCAAGCCACCAGCGCGCTAACGACGCTCCTTGCCATGAGTAATCTAATCTTCTATCGTTATATAGTACAACCACAGCCAACTATTAGTTTTGCTAAGACCTGGGGGCAGAGATGCTTTTTCCCCAAAGCGTGTGGCGCCTTCAGCTATGCGATAGTTCGTGAATTTGCAGCCCTGGTGCGAATCCCGGATTTGCGTGTTAGTCAGGAGGGATGTTATCTCTAGGTTCAGGGGAACTACGATGAGATCGGGGGTAGTAGACGTGTGAACCAGTTTATCGTTTCACATTGCGGCTCTTGCTGGAGAGGAGACCTGAGCGCTTATGGACTGTTGTTCGATGAGGTAATCCGACGATTACCAGCTAACAACGACTAACTAACAACGACTAACTAACGACGACTAACTAACAATAATTAACTAACTAACGGCGACGAACTAACTCAGCTATGCAAGCTATAGACGGCTGCCACCACTTTACCCACAACCGCCCCTGTCGCACTACAAAATACGTCATATCTCTGGGTGATCATTTTCAGCCCGCGGGCCTTAGCAAAACTATATTTGGCTGTGAGTACACACTATGTACAATGATTGTTGTAGTTCTGTATCTGATTCCAGAACTGACAACGCCATATGACCTAATTCCCTAGTTTCCCAGATTAAATTTGACCGCACTTTTTTTTCATCCATTAAAAGGAATATGAAAGCCAATGACAGAACCTCGCAAGTACAAAATATCACGTGTCCTTTACTCGGGGACTAGCACTATAGTCAAGCCGTTTCTCGACAGTCTTCTGACCTTTAACTTCCGTCAGAGCGTGGGAGATGAAACGGAAACTCATAATTTGTTCCTTCACTTTGTCATATTGATTGTTAATATTACGTTGCATCTATTACGGCTACAGAATCATAAATAGCTATATTTAGAAAGAGTTGGGTGTGAGACTCAAGATTTTTATTTCACCTCAGATAGAAAAAATCCTTTTGTTCTATCGCGGGTTTCGAACACCCTACGCCCAATTTTCAGCGAAACAGTGGATTTCGCCGCACAGCCATGCGCTCCTCACCCGGCCAAACAAACATGATAAATAAACAAAAATTAAATATATAAACGTCCGTTACATACTGCAGTAGGTCATACACGCACCAATAAATAAAGGACCAAATCCTGCTTCACTCAGATTTGAGTGAAAGATCTGCGTGAATCAAACGAAGTCTTCAACGAACGCCATTTATTCATATTTATTTATTACGGAAGTTATTGCGGTATAATGTTCGCTTCTAAAACCTGACATTTATATCAACATCATAATGGATTTGAAATGTAAAATTATAACTAAGCAGAAGGTTACTCTTTTACCATACCAGCACTTCCGCATGGAATCGAAGATGGATAATTTATATTGCGATATTCATGACCCAGAGAGACGGAATGCAATTGGCGCTTGGTCTGGATAAATCATCTTTTCCCGTGGGATTAAACAAGACTAAGAGTGCACTCATGTCAAGCAAGGAAGGAAAAGGAAAGATGAAGATTTTGACGTAGATGTCATAAGACGGGGGATATTTAAAATGTTTGCCACAAATGTACTTGTTACTCTCAGGAAATTAAAATTAATATTGCATGCAGACTGCAGTAATAAAACTTATAAAAGTATTATATGGAAAATTGTACGAGCCCTCGGCTTCACTTTTAGGAAAACGGTAGGCGTCAGGAATATTATTGGTGGAAAATCACATTTGATTGCTGCCCAAAGCAAATACCTGAGTCAGATCCGTGAGCGGCGGAGTCAAGGCCATGATATTGTACATTTGGACGAATCGTGGTTCAATGCTCACCACACCTATAATAAAGAATTGCAATCAGTAGACGGTGAGCAGAAAAGAACAATTGCCAGCCGAAATGGCCAGCGCATCATACTAACGCATACTGGAAGCTGTGAAAACAGCCTTGCCCATGACGCTGGACTTAACTTCCAATCAAAAAGTACCGACGATAGTGACTACCGCACATAAATGAATGGACACATTTTTAGGCACTGGTTGGTGAATGATCTTTTTCCATTCCTGATAAACCTTCCTGCATTGTAACGGATAATGCATCTCATCACAATGCTGTGTCAGGGGGAGACAAAGTACCAACTGCATCAAATACAAAAGAACTAATTGACACAAGACTTACTAAGGAAAATGTCAAATTCAACGACACATATTTAGAACTCCAGTTCTTGCAGGTTGTGAGGAATACAAATAAGAAAAACATGTATCACGTTGACAGAATCATTGAGGAATACGGTCACACTTTCCTGCGACTCCCTGCATGTCATGCGCACCTTAATCCGATCGAGCTTGTGTGGGCTAACGTAAACGGACAGGTTGCGATTACACATACCGGGCCACACACACAATTACTTGATCTATAAAAGTATTATGCAGATACGCCTCTGAAAAGAACTGAACTGGAGATTAACATGTTTACTATAAAATCTAAAATTTGAATCAACTTATTTGCAATGGTCCTAAAAGATCAAAGTAATTCGCTGATGTGCAAAATCTGTTGTATCTGTGGAATAAAGAGCAATATTTTTGCGTCATGGATATTCTAAGGCTGCATACAAATAAATTACGAACACCACCTACCAAAAAAGGGGGTACAAATGTCAAGTTCGCTAACTCCGACATAGTTCCTATGATTGGAAATACCACACTTTCAGCAAATGCCATATACACTGGATGTCTTGTGCTTCGTGAATCAAATATTGTTTACTGGCAACGTGTGTAATGTATAGTTAAGTTATGGCGATTACATGTAGACCGTGCATCAAAATAGATCATGAGCACAATAAGTATATTAAAGTGATGCAGCACATGTTATGGCTATATGAATGAATACACAGCACTGAAATGGTCGAATTCAGACAAGATGTCAAATAATTCCAAAACTGAAGGTGGTGACTCACAGCTGACAGATTAACCACATTGCCAAGGGAGGAGTCATTGAAACATGAAGGCAAGCCGGTATATTAAATGCCTAGCTGAGATCGGATATCTTGGTCCAAAAAGTTAAAAAAAAACGAGGTTTCTGTAAAAGACAACACAGACATCCTCGCCTATTTAAAGTCAATTTAAGGTCGGATAGCGAAGAGGCACAGTCGTCGAAATAGAGCTGCAGAAGAAATGTACAGCCATAGCAAATGTAAACTGATGATTAGCTCAACAGTTGTATACAGCCATAACAGGAGTAAACTGATCATTAACTAGATGTAAATTGATTATCAGTTCAATAGTTGCATACAGCTATAACGGATGTAAACTGATGATTAACTCAACAATTGTATAATGCCATAACGGATGTATATTTATCATCATTTCAATAGCCGCTTACAAATTTAACGGTTGTAAAATGGTCATCATTTCAATAATCGTTTACAGACTTGACGGTTGTAAAATGGTCATCATTTCAATAATCGTTTACAGACTTGACGGTTGTAAAATGATCATCATTTCAATAATCGTTTACAGACTTGACGGTTGTAAAATGGTAATTATTTCAAAGCTCAGAAAGGACCAGAACGGATACAGGTGGATGTCATCTGTACAAGTTTACGTAGAGGTTCCTGACAACAACAGAGCTGACAGTCTAGCCTCAAGTGAACCTGTGGTGGGGATAACAGGCACACACATGGCCGATGTCTTCAGAGCCCTCAATGACTGTATGATGGATCCATAAGATCAATCAACTCTCGTCCGGTCACCTTTAGAGGCATAGGTAGGATACAGACAAGGTTTCTCTATTTATCTATTTTACTGGACTGTTCAAATATTTCCTTTTCCTTAATTTTTTTTATTTGTTTTGTTTATCCTTGTTTGTGTTTTTGTAAATTGTGCATAATTTGTTTGACAAATGACACATCGGCGGCCTATCTCACAACCTCCTTAGTCGTCCATACAATATACATGTCTGTTGAGAGTGGCTTTATTTTCTCCTATGAGGGTAGTCAAAGCCCTGGTAGCCATACTGGCGAAGTTAAGATACTGGTGTGGCTATAGATGATGATGCAGTCATAGCCACATCGGTGAAATTTAGTGACAATAGATGTTGGTGAAATTCTAGCGAACATTATGGATATCGACGCAGCTCTAAATGAGGGTTCAACTCTAGATGAGGGTTCAGCTCTAAATGAGGGTTCAGTCCTGAGACTGAAATAATGTAGAAAACAACGTCGAACAAGAAGAAAGGTTGAGCTAGTAAAGTGAACTGCCCACCTATGAGTTTGCCCGGAGTGCTGTGATGTTAACTACAAGGCATTAATAACACATCCACAATAAGAAAGACTTATATTATTTTGAAAATAAAGAGTAAGTTTCCTAATATTGTCAGAATTATATCATGATATTATTGTATTTATACTAGTGTATTCTTATCTTTAAAAACACTTCAGATTTTCCTCTAAAAAGTATATTATGCATTAATAAAAGTGCGTTCAATTAAATCGTTGTCTGGTAGCCAAGACATTCCAACGACAAAATACATTTATACTCGAACTCACATTAATGTGTAAAACTGTAAGTGAAACAAGCCTTGAAAAAAAAAAAAATATGCAAGAATACACAAAAATTAGAGCTTCACATTATTTTTAAAAAACTGTATACCGAAAAAGATATTTAAAATTATACTGCTCGTATAACACGCTGATAAACTAAATTGTAAAAAAACAATTGGCTACTTATATAAAACATATGTACATAACACTTTATAATAAACGTGCAGTTTATTGAAAACTTTGTTTAATGAAGTAAAATATGTTTTTTTAAATACATTGTGCACTCTCATTGGTGTAAAAGCCCGTAGAATCAATTGAACCTCCTGCTTTAATACATATTAACCGTGGTTACAGATAGAAAAAAATTAGCGGTGTAGCTGGCATCGTACGCTATAAATAGTTTTCAAATGAGGGTGCAGTGAGATTGCTGCAGTTACGTCTGTGTAGGGGCGCCAGAGTACTTTTAAAAGAGATCAGAACATACGTGATTACCTTACAGGAGTAAAAATCCCAGGTTGAGGAAATAGTTTAAATGGCCAAAGTCAAACATTGGCAGCGTTCCCTTTGTGTAAACCTGGCACACAGGTGTTTCTTGTGAACCAGGTTGGACAACATCCCAGGGAAAACCAAACATTAAAGACAAATTATGTCGCCTACGGGAAGAAGAGAATAGAAGTGAGAACTGAACAGTTTGAGAATCATATTTTCAATTATATTTTTGTTAAACTGACGTAGTTCTCCTTCGTGCTCGCTAGCTATTAAAAGAACATTGTGTACGCCATGTCACTGTTTGATTAAGCTTGACTTGACCTACCCTAGACTGGTATTTCCTTGCAACACGATATATCATGACATATCCTAACCCAAAATCTAAAATGCATTATGAGTAAGTAAGTCACTTGTAAATACAGACAGAAGTGAGCCAACTCCAGCAGACTCAAACAGTAATTCAACTACATAACGATTAATATTCTTTATACCAATCATCCCATACTTCAATCTTAAAACCAAAACTGACACGATTGGCTTTTCAAATTATAAATAAGTAACTGGCGATAACATAATGGCATTATATAAAAACAGTCAAAGTGCCGTCAGAACATCGGAAGGTCTGTCAGAATGGTTTCAGATTACAACAGGAGTATGATCAGGATGTGTCCTCTCACCACTCCTTTTCATCATATATATGGACAAAATACATCGGGGAAACAACCAACAATAAGGACAAATCAAATAATAACATAGAGGTAGAAAACTCCAACATCAATGAGCTTCTCTTCGCAGATTACCAATGCCTAATATATGAGGATGAAAACCTGCTACAGCAACATATAACATCTCTAGATAAAAGCTGCACAAACTACAGTATGAAAATTAACACAGCAAATACATGGGCTATAATAATAAGCAAATTAAGACACCCGTTAAACATCAAGATCAAAGATAAAGAAATAAAACAAGTAGAGGAATTCAAGTATTTAGGCACAATGTTCACAGAAGATGGAAAACTAGACAGAGAAATTGACATGAGAATACAAAAAGCAAATGCTGTCACATACCAGCTTTCACCATTGCTAAGACATCCAAACATTCCTATGCCAGCTAAACAACAAATGATAAATAGCATCTTCATACCAACTTTGTGCTATGAAAGTCAAACATGGACCCTTTCTAAATCACATTTAAGAAAGATCAATACACATGAGATGCGTTGCTTGAGAAAAGTAACAAACAACACAAGAAGAGATAGAATACCAAATGAAACAATAAGAAAAATAGTAGGAACAAAACCCTGCCAAGAATATATTGAACAACAACAGCTTAAATGGTTTGGTCACCTGGTCAGAAATAATCCTCACCAATCACCATCAAGGGCGTTCTTCTCGAGAATGCATGGAAAAAGACCAAGAGGACGACCCAGAAGAAGATGGATAGATGCAGTGACAGAGACATGTAACAACAAAGGAAAACCACTAATTCAGACAATTCGAGCAGAACAAGAACGACAAATGATATAAACCACGACACCTTTTAGGTAACAGTGAAAAGAGAAAAGAAGAACTGGCGTTTCAAAAATAAATTATAATCCAAGTATTGCACTCCCGTTGTGCTGTTAGCGGTAATTGAATAAACAGATATCAAGAACAGGTGATTTCAAGATATCAAGGAGACCTTACGCATGGCAATAGAAGAAGGTGGTTTCAAGACATCAAGGAGACCTTGTGCATGACAATAGAAGAAGGTGGTTTCAAGACATCAAGGAGATCTTCTGCATGACAATAGAAGAATGTGGTTTCAAGACATCAAGGAGATCTTGTGCATGACAATAGAAAAAGGTGGTTTCAAGACATCAAGGAGATCTTGTACATGACAATAGAAGAAGGTGGTTTCAAGACATCAAGGAGATCTTGTACATGACAATAGAAGAAGGTGGTTTTAAGACATCAAAGAGATCTTGTACATGACAATAGAAGGTGGTTTTAAGACATCAATGAGATCTTGTACATGACAATAGAAGACGGTGGTTTCAAGACATCAAGGAGATCTTCTGCCTGACAATAGAAGAAGGTGGTTCAAGACATCAAGGAGATCTTGTACACGACAATAGAAGAAGTGGTTTCAAGACATCAAGGAGATCTTGTACATGACAATAGAAGAAGGTGTTTCAAGACATCAAGGAGATCTTGTACACGACAATAGAAGAAGTGGCTTCAAGACATCAAAGAGATCTTGTACATGACAATAGAAGGTGGTTTTAAGACATCAAGGAGATCTTGTACATGACAATATAAGAAGGTGGTTTTAAGACATCAAGGAGACACTGAGCATTACAACAGAAGAAGGTGGTTTTAAGGCATCAAGGGGACATTGAGCATGACAACAGAAGAAGGTGGTTTTAAGACATCAAGGAGACCTTGTACTTGACAATAGAAGAATGTGGTTTCAAGACATCAAGGACCTTGTACATGACAATAGAAGAAGGTGGTTTTAAGACATCAAGGAGATCTTGTACATGACAATAGAAGAATCTGGTTTCAAGACATGAAAAGGGAACTGAAGATGGTACTAGTATTATCAGCGTCTTTGTGTTAAACAAACTGTGTGCTGTGAAGTGATTTTTCAATACATTTTCACACAGTTTGTTTAACACAAAGACGCTGATAATACTAGTACCATCTTCAGTTCCCTTTTATACAAGCTACTGTCCGATGCTTGCCAGAATCACAAATATGAATTGCTGTAATCTTCAAATAACTTTTCCTAAACACTAGTGAGCCACAAACACCTAGACATGTGAACTGGTTTATAATTTCACAAATTCACATTGCAGGGAGATCTTACCGTCTGTTGTTTGATGTGCGACGGGGATAATCCGATGACTAACTATATTTGGAGTCAAAAACGATGTCCTAACATCATCAAGCATTCTAATTTTTTTTTTTAATATGACAATCATCATTTTCAGGAGGTCATGAACTTCCGGTCAATATGGTGGATAGGCGGCAGGAACCATTAAAGGCTATGTCTGAAAAGTGTTCCTTGTTGCAGTTTCATCATATTCCAAGTCCGGCTTTTTGCAGGAGCTACTGAGTTACGTGCTCTGTGCACACCGTGAGCTGTGCGTTTCATCCGTTTTAATCGTGTTTCAATATTCTGATTGTTTACGACGAATGATGATAACGTATGACATGGAACAGACGGTTGTGTTAACTTTCTGTGCGATTTCGTCTTATGTTTTTTGGCGTGTGCTGAGACTGATATGATGGGGGCTACAGCTACCTTTCTTTGTTTGGAAAATGAGATAATAATTCGGATGATTCTACTGGCACGGGCGGTTGAGCAATTATGGATTTTAATTCGTTCGCAGTGATACCGGGGCCTTCCATAACCATAACCACCTTGAGTTGCAAGGCATTTGTTCACGAAGTACCATCAGCTCCTTATATATTGCTTTCATTAACTCTTTAGTTCCATAAATTAACCTCCATCGCCTCCTTAATCCCTCCATAAACTCATCTCTACATCTCCCTGTCTTCATAAAATCATCCATACTACCTTTTACATTCCTCATTAATAATAATTACCTCGACCAGCTGTTCACGGCTCTTGCTATGAAGAGACGTGTTGACTTATAGTCGTCATATACTCTCCCAATGGTATTGCGGATCATCCATTATAACTATATATCTTACCAAAATGTTGTACGAGACAAAGTTCACAGTTAATTGCAGAGGTGTAAAGTCTAGAAAATCAATGGCAGACCGCGACTCTAATTGAGCTCAAAGTGTGTCTTTTCATGCCAAAACAGCCAAACTTTTATCCTGGACTGTCACATACGGCATCATCTCATTTCTCTATCAGCGCCATCTTAAATAATTCATCCACCGCTTTTGTCCTTCCTTCCTATCTATCTATCTGTCTGCCCGCCCGCCTGTCTACCTATCTATCTATCTCAGCCTGGTTGTACAGTATCAGAGCTAGTAAAATGAGCAATGATAAAATAGAACTATGGTCTTCAATATGTTGAATAAGTTGTGGAAAACAAAACACACAAAAAACACACACAAATAATGAAACTTTTAGAACAGCATACATAAAGAGAAAGGTTTAAAAACAAACAGATTATTCAATATAAACAAGTAAATAAATGTTATACACGATTAGTGTATCTAAAGAAAAACAAGACAACATACATGAGAGTGTAACTTCGTGAGTCGCACAATATGAAGCATACCGCTATGTTCGTGTTCTTGTTATAGAACTATCACTGGACTTGAAATATGTCAATTCGTGAACATAAATACTCTTTTAAACTCTATTTCGGACTGGCGTTACTGTACTCGAGGCATTCCCATATCCGATCTGTCTGCCGTTTCCAGCAACCATCGAAGTGTTCGTCCACTGATTGTTCCTGTCCTGCATTGTTTGAACGTGTTGCGTGCTTTTCTGAAGAGGACAATATTCCTGATTTTGCCCGTATAACATAGACACTCATGTTCTTGTAATAAAACTATTATTATCACTGCACTTTAAAAAGGTGTCCATTCGTGAACAAATGCATTTCTCCTTCACGCAAAAGATTTCAGCATAGAGTACGAGCTTCGGCCCACTAAGAAACATCTTCTGGGGCAACTTCATCAAGATGTTTAATATAATTTCAGAGAGGCTAAAATATTTACGTTATCTAAGATTTGTCGGAGCACCGGCATATAAGTCAATGATTTCCGTATGTGTTCGACTTGAACACTGGACCTGGTGTTTTGGCTGACTCCGTTAGAACTAGGCATTAAATCTCACCTACCTTTAAATCAGATCAAGATAAAATATGTTCAATGACACATAATGTTGTAGGTGAGTGAGATATTCAACTTTACAGCACTAAACCTCAGTGAATGTTCGTTAACCGAAATTGTGTTTATCTTACGTCACCGTGATCACATTTTAAGAGTTTTTCTTGAAGACATCGATAATAACGTCAATATGTTACTCGAGAGAGCTGCATATTACGATTTTGTGAGCAAGAATTGGGGAGAAGGCGGTGGATAGGGGAGAATGTAAAATGTGTATAAGAAGGAGAGAGGAGGGGGAAAGATAGATTAACTGGTTGGTTACTCGAATTGTTCATCTGCTAGAAACTTCTCCAGTTTGACGACAAGGCAATCTCGTTATTCAAAATTGCGATCGCTTTAAATCACATTCTGGACACAGTTGTTTGTCATTGAAACTTTAGTGAATGCTCATTTCAGCCTTGCCGAGGAGATAAGATACACATTCTTCTATCACACATTCAAAGTGATTAAGGAGAAGGTGCACTAAAGTTTAATAAAAACAACGTTGTGGTTAAACACTGAATATCACGCTCCAGAAACTCAGAATGGCCAATCTGTGATATCTCTGTGATGAACTTTAACTACAAAAATATGATTCATGTATTGATATTTACTGCAGCTAAAAATGTTACGTACTGTATGTTGTGTCACCAATTGAACCCACTACCATTAAATATAGATGAAAAGACAATTAAAGGCCACAGAGATGGGATTTCTCAGAAGAATGTTGAGAGTTCCCTGGACAGCTAAAAAGACTAATGAGGAAGTTCTCAAAGAGGCCAACACAAAAAGGGAGCTCTTAAAAAACATCAGAAAGAAGCAATCAACATGTTTCGGGCACATCATGAGAAGAGGAAAGTTGAAATACTTGGTTACAACTGGCAAAATAGAAGGAAAGAGAGTTCGGGAAGACAAAGAGAGAAAATACTGGATAGCTTGGTGTCGTGGCATGGAAAACAGTCAACAACAGAACTGATACGACGCACTGTAGATAGAAGATTGTGGAGGGACATGATCGCCTACGCCAACCGGTAAGGCACATGATGATGACCATAAAATATCAATTCTAATAAAGAGTACAATGTACAAGGCTTAGGATATCTTCATCTATAAATGATGTTCCATTTCCAAAATCAGATCTAAAATGCCACTTTGAGAAGACAACAAACGGCCGTGTAGAATGGGTGCTTCTTGAACGTGGGAGCTAACGGTAACACTAGTGTAACTTTCATTATTCTCCTCCATTCTTCCCTGTGCTACAAACATGAAAGCATTCACCCTTTGTGTGTGTGTGTGTCGTGAACACAAGGGAAATACGAGTAAGAACACCATGAAGTCATTTGTTACAAATCTTTGATGTGGAGGCGATGCTACTTAACTCAATGTATGTCATTAAACGAATAGCTAACACGGCTGGTCTTATTACAACATGAGCTGGCACAAATGTGGTCACCCCAGTTCAAAAAATGGTGCGGGTGGTCCCAAAAATCACTAGTCAAATACATTTCGTATTCTTCAATAGATTCATACTACTTGTACCACGCTTAATCCCAAATTCTTGCAGTCTCAGATTTGTAATATTATCAATGGCCGTATCCTCATGCAAAGAGTGACCAGCGTATTTGCCTCGTCTGTCATAAAGTTCAAACAGAACTAAGAATGGTCAGAACTACTCCTAGCTGACTGCTTGCGTCATGATAAGCGTTATCAAAATTCTACTCCACCACCCGCGTGTCTGCAGTGTCTCTCTCTCAACAGACAAACCAGACTGGCCAAATAAGTAGAGGTCGCAAAGAAAGGCAGTCGGTACTCAACCATTCCTCGCTGATGTGAAGTGTGTTGGACTGTAAGCCATAAATTGCTATAAACGACAACAGAACGCACCCACGCCAATTGAGAGTCTTTTAATGGCGAGAGATGAAAATAAGTCCCTGGGTTAATGCAAAATACATGAAAAGAGAGATCGCGGACGACAAAGAGAGAAAATACTTGATAGGATGATGTCATGGCATCGAAAACTGTCAACAACAGAACTGATACGATGCACGGTGGATAGAAGATTCTGGAAAGACATGATCGCCTACGCCAACCGGTATGGGACATGATGATGATGATGGGTTAACACAAAGAAGTATAATGAAGGTCACCGCTCTCCAGCGTGACGAGTTTATAAAGCACCACGACATTCGTACAGTCCAGTGAGCGGTTGGACTGACTCTATAACGCTTTAGTTACCACTGTCAAGGAATGTAAACTGTGACGGTACGACAATATGTCCCTTCATATGTCCGCGTTCTGTTCTCTCTGTCGTCTCAAATTCTTTTCCGGTCACATTTTCCCCTTGTCACAATATATAATTATTCTCCAATCCTTCAATCTCATTACATGGTCAGAAATGAAGACTGTTTCTTTATTTGATTAATACGGTTACTTTTTGTGCTGGCTTCTTTTACAACGTACTCACTACTCATGGTATTCTCAATGCTCATCTATGAAATAGATTTTTGTGACCTCCAACGTTTTACTTGTCTGTTGTCCTATCGCTAAGAATGCAATTCCCAGAGTCAAGACTGGCTCTACATAAAAATTGGGTGGCTCTATATAAAACTGGGTGGCTCTACATAACACTGGGTGGCTCTATATAACACTGGGTGGCTCTATATAAAACTGGGTGGCTCTACATAAAACTGGGTGGCTCTATATAACACTGGGTGTCTCTATATAAAACTGGGTGGCTCTATATAACACTGGGTGTCTCTACATAAAACTGGGTGGCTCTACATAACACTAGGTGGCTCTACATAACACTGGGTGGCTCTACATAACACTGGGTGGCTCTGCATAACACTGGGTGGCTCTACATAACACTGGGAGGCTCTACATAACACTGGGAGGCTCTACATAACACTGGGAGGCTCTACATAACACTGGGAGGCTCTACATAACACTGGGAGGCTCTACATAACACTGGGAGGCTCTACATAACACTGGGAGGCTCTACATAACACTGGGAGGCTCTACATAACACTGGGTGGCTCTGCATAACACTGGGTGGCTCTACATAACACTGGGAGGCTCTACATAACACTGGGAGGCTCTACATAACACTGGGAGGCTCTACATAACACTGGGAGGCTCTACATAACACTGGGAGGCTCTACATAACACTGGAGGCTCTACATAACACTGGAGGCTCTACATAACACTGGGAGGCTCTACATAACACTGGGAGGCTCTACATAACACTGGGAGGCTCTACATAACACTGGGAGGCTCTACATAACACTGGGTGGCTCTACATAACACTGGGAGGCTCTACATAACACTGGGAGGCTCTACATAACACTGGGAGGCTCTACATAACACTGGGAGGCTCTACATAACACTGGGAGGCTCTACATAACACTGGGTGGCTCTACATAACACTGGGTGGCTCTACATAACACTGGGAGGCTCTACATAACACTGGGAGGCTCTACATAACACAGGTGGCTCTAACACTGGTAGGCTCTATATAACATTAGGGAACTGCTTTCCTTATCAACACTCAGGCAACTAGGAAAGACAGCGAAAAAATTATTGCTGATTTCAGATATTCGTTCCCCAATGATACTCAGTTATTAAGAAATGAGAGAAAATACAGCGGAAATACGATCAACAGTTCAACCAACAACGGTAAATCTTTGTTAAGAACACTTCATGCTCTCGACCATCCCCGGGAGGCACAGTAAGACAGGGAAATAACAGAATGCGGATATATTAAGGTAGAGATATAACAGAACGTGGACATATAAATGCAGGGAAATAACAGAACATGGACATATAAAGGCAGGGAAATAACAGAACACGGATATATTAAGGCAGTGATATAACATTACGTGGACATATAAAGGCAGGGAAATAACAGAACGCGGATATATTAAGGCAGAGATATAACATCACGTGGACATATAAAGGCAGGGAAATAACAGAACGCGGATATATAAAGGCAGAGATATAACAGAACGTGGACATATACAAGCAAATAGTAAACAGTGAAGGGAATTCAAGTTTAGTCTTCTTGTATTATTGTGTGACTTATTGTGTGACTTATTGCGTGTACTGGAGGTGTTTCACAAAAGAGGTACGTGTAGCTTCCTGAACATCTCTGGTTGTGTATCATGAGTTGCTGTCATTGGTACATGTACTCCGTGTACACTCACATTCCGTCACCATTTTTCCCCCGGATCATTTCCCCTTGTGGCCTAATGTTTGGATGCGCTTTGCTCGTACTACTTGAGTTTTAATGTGGTTATATCTCAAATCATGTTAATTCGTGTATATTCGGGTTGAAAAGGGGGGCAGATGAACTGGGTGGTCTAGAGATAAGACGTTAGCCTCGGGACACGAAGATGTTGGGTTCGAATCTCGCCACAGATAGGGGAAAACTTCTCACTTCGAATCTCTGGTTTCTTCGTGGTTATACCCCTCCTCCTCTCCCCCACCCCCGATTCTGGATGTGAGATCCTATGTAGCCCTCTCTGATAATGGCGAAAAAACAGGTGGTGCGGTGTGCACTCGCGCACGTTAAAGAACCCTTGCCGTTAAAAGAGTAGGCCGAAATGACCGCTGCCCGGGCAAAACTGTTAAGCAAATCTACCGATGTCGAATAAAGATGTGTTGGGTCGAAAGGCGCAGAGATCGCTGTTGTCCGTTAACTAGAAACACAACGCACCTACGCCCACTGAACGGGCGTAAGAAGATGTAAGTTCAATACAATCATTTAACTGTGGTCAAGCGTGAATGGTTGGTTGGTTGCGTTCGCCCGATGACTAAAGTATTCTAGGAGTATCGTGGTAGACTAGAATATTCCTCTTCATCATCCGCCTTTACAAGGACGTAGTGGACGTGTCTGCGTTGTGATGTGGTTTGCAGTATAACTGTTATATTTGCGCCTTTCGGCCCAACACATCCGACTTCAGCACGACATTTTTGAGTACCGGGTTGTCTTCCCTCTTTGATCCCTGCACGCTTGGCCAGACTAGACAGGTTAGTCTGTCACTGGATGCACCACGGAGAAGTGGAGCAGGGTCTGGATGGTTTTGGTTCACCGATCCTGGCGCAAGCCATCATCTGTGGGTCGCTGACAACTTTCAGCTCTGTTGCTGGGAGACACGCCTTCGCCTCCAAACGTCAATAAGGCACAGCTTTAAAGTAACACGTGTTCTCATAAAGGTACCAGGAAGCCATATACCAAACAGGCAGGCAGTAATGTTCCATAGCATGTTTAATATCGTTGGGGAATGAAATATTTCACCGCAGTAAGACACGAGATTTGGAGGTGAAGAGAGACACTCTTTCTCGCTATCATTACTGTCACCCCAACTCCATGAGTCAGGTATCTAATCTTGCCGAGTCGATTGGAGAGCGCCAATATGCGGTTGAAGCCATGTTTACTATACCGCTAGGCCAGCGCGCTAGTGACACTCATCAAACAACGAACAGAAGTACGTAAATAGAAAGAATACAAATTATTCGGCAGCCCAAGCACGATTTTTATTACACACTTCCATGTTAAGGTGAAGGTCAAGTACGAGACTTGAATCGGCGTCTTAGCACGCGAGTGTTCACCCATATGTGCTCGGCAGCTTATACAGAAGTATTGGGAAACTTCTGAGTGTCACTTCAAGCATCGAAACTCGCGATGCGAGGTGGATTTCCTCACCTTCCCAGAGTACTATCCTGGTACCCATTTCTGCCAGTGGCTGGGTCGACCGCGGGGGTATTTTTTTCCCAACTACGAGTACAACTCACTCTGCTTCCAGCGGGAATCGAACGCGAGTTGTCCGAACGTCAGTAGCCCAATCCGGTGATTTCCCAACTAGGCTACCGAGAACATCCATGTTATGGGTCAGCGTACAAAGTACTTACTGTGTTTTCTTTCTATTATTTATATATGAAGTATAAAAGCTTTGGGTGAAACCAATTTACGCTACTTGACTTGTCTATAACTATAAACATAACAGTCACCAAAAAAAAAAAACTCTCTCTCTCTCTACTTCCTCTCGGAATAGAGGTATTCCTACATCCTTGTCAATATATCTATCTATCTATTGACCTTTCGAGCCGTAACCGGCCCATAGGGCGTAGACCAAGATACACCTTCTCCTATATGAATTTTTGTTCTAACAGTTTTCTTTTAAAGATATTTTATCAAATCTCGCCATCTGTCTCTGTTCTGTGCAAGCAGTTCTATCTCATTGAGGGAGCCGATTCCTGCTGTTCTTGCCTCTCTCATCAATGTTCTTCTCAGTGTCTCCCTGGGTCTTCCTCTTTTTCTTTTACCTGTTGTTTCCCATATGAGGGCTTGCTTTGCTATTCGATTATTATCTCTTCTCATCACATGTCCAACGTATGACCATCGTCTTTTCTTTATTACTGAAGATATTAGTGGTTGATTGGCGATTTCTCTAATTTCCTCGTTTGTTTTGAATTCGTTCCATTCTATACCAAGTATTTTCCTTAGACATTTATTTTCGAATGCGTTCAACTTTGTTTCTATATCTCTTGTTGTTTTCCAGCTTTCACACGCATACGTAAGGGTTGATAGTACATTTGATTTGAATAGCCTAAGTTTTGTGTTTGTGCTAATGAGTTTTGATTTCCACAACTTTTCAAGGCTTCTGAAAGACATTGCTGCTTTAGCCAGTCTGATTCTAATTTCTTTGCTCGTATCCCCTTCTCGATCAATGTGACTTCCAAGATAGATGAAGTGATCGATCTCTTCTACTGGTTTGTTTTCCATGTATATTTTGTCACTTGTTGGAATTAAACTTTTCATGACTTTAGACTTTTCATGATTGACCTCAAGCCCAATTTTGCTGGCTATTGATGATAGTTCATTTGTGTTTTCCTGCATCGTTTTTATCTGATTGCTGATGAGAACTATGTCATCAGCAAAGTCCAGGTCCTCCAAATGGTCTCCTTGTATCCATTCGATGCCTTTATTACCAGTGCAGCATTTCTTCATTATGAAGTCCATAACAATTTCAAATAACAAGGGCGATAAAATACATCCTTGTTTAACCCCAGTTTCTATTGGGAAACATTCGCTCAGTCCTTCCTCTGTTCGAACTGCACATGTGTAACCATCATACATGTCTTTGATAATATTTATGATTTTTGATGGTAAGCCATATTGCTTCAGAATTTTCCACAAAGAATCTCTATGAATACTATCAAATGCTTTTTTGAAGTCGATGAAGTTAAGTACAAAAGGTTTTTGCTTTTCAATGTGTTCCTCCAATATAAGTCGTAGAGTGAAAATGTGGTCAAGACAGCTTCTCCCTTTTCTAAACCCAGCCTGTTCTTCACGCATTACTGTATCTATTGAATCCTTTATTCTATTTAGGATGATTTTACAGAATAATTTTGAGGCAACTGACAAAAGTGTCACGCCTCTCCAATTGTTACAATCTCTAAGATTGCCCTTTTTGGGATCTTAACAATGATTCCTTTTTTCCATTTATGAGGTGTCTTCTCTGTTTTCCAAATGATGTTGAACATTTTTTGGAGATGTATTAAATTATGGCTATCAATTGCCTTGAGGATCTCAGCTGTTAACTTATCCTCTCCAGCAGCCTTGTTATTGGTCATTAGCTTTAAGGTGGTTTCTATTTCACTCAAGGTGAAGTCATCTAAATTTACATCTAATTCTGCTGCATGAATTGTCAATATATACCCTCACTTATACGGGTAGCAAGGGAGATAATACTAGTATTGCCCTCCTGGCAGCTTTCAACCACTGCCAATTGATGCAGTGGTGGTGTTTCTCAGATATTGTCAGTCCACCTTACTCTGGTTCTACTATGGGCTCTCCTCCCATCTTCTCTTTTAATATGTTTTCCATAGTACAGAATCTGTTGGCATTCTTTCCAGAAGAGCAAACCATTTATTTCATGTATGTAGCTCAGAATTTGGTTTGACTTCACTTCTCTCTTACGACATAAAGTATAATACTATATCTTCTGACCACCCTAAGCGCCTTTCTAAAACTTCTCATTCTATGTTGACTAGATTCATGTTATGCAAATGCGTGTGCGAGCATGCTTGACACTGATAGCACAAGGTGGGAATGAACAGCGTATAAGATGTTTCCTTATAATATTTGGTACTGTCTTGCGTTGAAGTATAAAGATCTCAATATTTATTTAGTTGACCTTGTTATATCGAATGCCTATTTCTTTATTCATTTCACCAACAACAACCTAAATAAAATGGCAGATCAAAATTAAAGAAACTGCAGCGAAAATTGTGCTTTCTGTGTGAAACAAAATATTTTCATGGATAAATAGAAAGGCAAACGAAGTGTATTTGAAGAAACACCAAAAACGACGTTGCGTAAACACTGGATACGTTGTGGTATCACGATCGGCGTACCAGAACCAAAGACAATCTGATTTCACCTCCAACCAGGTAGCTCTGGAAACAGATTAACCCGGTCTGGTGAAAATTAAGGCAATTCGGTACCTACATATGTTGTACTGTTACGGATATATTGGGTCGAAAGGCACATATATCGCAATTTGATGTAAACAACGACACAACGCTACCACAATAATATCACTTAACAACTTAATGCATCTCTAGAGTGCGGACGAGGACGTGGGGGAAAACTAAATTAAAAGTAATCCAGACCCTGCTCCACCTCTCCGGGGTGCCTCCAATAACAGACTAACCTGTCTAGTCTGGCCAAGTGAGCAGGGATCGAAGAGGGAAGACAACCCGGTACTAAAAAATGTGCTGAAGTCGGACGTGTTGGGCCGAAAGGCGCAAATATAACACAGTTATACTGCAAACCACAACACAACGCAGACACGCCCACTTAACGCCCTTTTAAGGACGGACGACGAGGTGGAATTCTACAGTCTACGAATACTCTAGAATACTTGAGTCATCGGGCGAACGCAAGCAAGCAAAGTACGTATCTGAAAGTGTACACAAATAGAAACGGGATTGATGATTAGTTCAAATGTCATGAAAACAAAACTTTGTATTTTTTTACACACACAAAAAATCACATAATCAACACTAGTTTACTGACATTATCTACGAAATCTATTAATTTGATTATGTGCAATTATATGACTCGACAAATATCTAAACGTATACTTAGTGTTTATGATGAACATAGCTGGCACCACACATAAACACTATAGCACAGAAACACAAGTGCGCGCACCCACTGTACACAGCAAAGTTTGTACTTTCTAACTGTTGCTCAGATCGCGTAAGCTTGGCATCACTCACCGACTTTCTCTCCCCCCCCCCGCCCCCTCTCTCTTTCTCTCTTCACACACTGCGAATTTTGCAAATTCCAGCCTATCGATCCCACCCCTTATAATAAGCAAGTGGTGCTAAAAGCCCACGCAAGAAATAACACGCTACCGCGGTGCCAAGCAGGAACACGCGCACCAATGATAAGCCAGTCACATATTAAAGGTGAAAACAAAGCATATACTCTTCTTCTTCTTCTACCTTTCAGCTCCCTGCGGAACATATGTCTTCAACAAACACTTTCCAAGTCGTCTCTTGCCATTCTTTTAAAATCAATCCATGTCTTCCTCATAATCTTCATCTCTGGTTCTATCTGTCGTCTCCAAGAATTATTTGGTCTTGTCCATGTTTGTGAAGTTTTTTCGGCTTATTTTTTTACAGTATGGGATAACCAGTCCCATGCCCAACCCTCCTTTCTCGCCTCTTACGAACGTGCCTGGTAGGGTACAGCGTCACTATTCTTTACTCCCCTTTCGGGCCCTGACAACGCACGGGCGCATACACTCTTAGTTAATTATAAATTGTACATACGATTGTAAGTAACGAATCGTGATTTCCGATTATATGTGCGGACTTAATATACTTTAGACCTTGATGTGGGCCAAACCATTGGCTCGGTTCTCTACTTTACTTGCGAATCACGATCTCATTATTGAGTTACTATTTGCTACTTCTCATCCCAGTACGATCGTGTTTGAAACACCCTTGCGCAAAGAGACTACTGTCTTTATTAGCATAGCCACCTTTAGATTTAACATGTCCCGCGGGCATAAAATAAAACTAGAAAACACACAACTGGTGTGACGTTATCAGCTTTAAAAGCTATAGACGGCTAAGTCCCTCTGCCCTGAACCGCGCCTGCTCGTAAAGCTGAAAACGTCACGCTTGTTGAGGTGTTTTGGAAATTTCCTTTCAACCAGTAACAAAAAAATAAAGTAAAGAGCCCCGTCACGCCAAGTGGCGTATAGGGAATATGGTGTTAGTGACCATAAATTTTACAGACCATCGGCACATGATTTTTGGGGCAATGTGGTCGGCATTACGCCCGCGCCGCTTTACTTTCCCAGAAAAATCCGGTACCCATTGTAGGCTGGGTGAACCGGAAGCCGTCGGTTGCGATGGAACCCTTCCTCTTGTCCTTTGTAGTCAAGTTCACTAACAACTGAGCTATCGCGGCTCCCTTTCAACCACTAGGCCTAAGAAAATCTATAGATGGCTATGATATTATAGTACTCAAAGATGAATTGTTTTTAAGAATTAATCCCTTCACTGGCAACACAATAAACAGAACCTGTACTGTGAAGAATTTTCAAGGAAATGGCGATAGTTAGGATGTTCACTTAATCTGGTCAAAACAACGCAAGGCGGCCAATGATCTGGAACCGAGAAAATGAGAAGCTATAGCACATCAAAAATGGGATAGGGAGCCGCGATAGCTCAGTGGTTAGTGAACTGGACTACAAATGACAAGAGGTAGGGTTCGATCCCAACCGACGGCTTCAAGGTTCACCCAGCCTTTAATGGGTACCGGATATTTTTCTGGGAAAGTAAATCGGCACGGGCGTAATACCGACCACATTACCCCAAAAATCATGTGCTGAAGGTATGTAAAATTTATTGTCACTAACACCATATTTCCTACACGCCACTTGGCGTGACGGGGTACTTTACTCTTTTTTTTTTCATTATTTTTTTTTAAACCTGCATTAAGTTGTGTGTGTAGGAGCGTTGAGTTGTGTATGTACGCGCATTAAGTTGTGTGTGTAGGAGCGTTGAGTTGTGTATGTACGCGCATTAAGTTGTGTATGTAGGAGCGTTGAGTTGTGTATGTAGGCGCATTAAATTGTGTATGTACGCGCATTAAGTTGTGTATGTACGCGCATTAAGTTGTGTATGTAAGCGCATTAAGTTGTGTCTGTACGTGCATTAAGTTGTATCTATTAAGTTGTGTACATGTCTTAAGTTATATACGTGCATTAAGTTGTATTTGAGCATTAAATTGTTTATGTGCATTAAGTTTCGTAAGTGTATTATGTTGTGTACACGCATCAAGTTGTATATGTGCGGCAAAGCCGACGAAAACTAATAGAAAAACAAAAAAGAAAACTGTTCTTGTTGCAACTTCACTGCATGAAACGAGACAACAAACAGAATTACGTTATAGAGAAATTCCTCAGGGAGGACAAACATGAATAAATTAAAACATGAATCGAGGGAGTTGCTTTCAGTATTCCAATATAGAGGAAATAAGCCAGGAAATTAAGAGCTAGAAAGATCGGCTCAAGCTAGAAATGAAGGCATGTTCTCCATAATGAATAAGAAACTGAGAGGTTAATGTCCTTAGGCGGTATGTTAGATCAATATCTAATTCTCCTAACTTCACTAGCCATATATTAGCATATATCACCGAGATCAAGTATCTGCTATTTTTTTTTTTTCATCCGTAAAGATGTCAAATAACAAATTACTTTCTCAGAGAACGTCAACTATAGATCACGCATTTGAGATACAAGTAATGGAATCTCTCACAAGGAAAGAGACAGGGCTAAATAATCCCATATGTTAAACTTTGAATGGAGGCAAAGGCGCGCCTCCCTGCAACAGAGCTGGAAGTTGTCAGCGAGCGACCCACAGCTGATAGCTTGCGCCAGGATCGGTGAACCAGAACCATCCAGACCCTGCTCCACCTCTCCGTGGTGCCTCTAGTAACAGACTAACCTATCTAGTCTGGCCAAGCGAGTAGGGATCGAAGAGGGAAGACAACTCGGTACTCAAAAATGTCATGCTGAAGTCGGATGTGTTGGGCCGAAAGGCGCAAATATCACAGTTATACTGTAAACCACAACACAACGCAGACACGCCTACTTAACGACCTGTTAAAGGCGGATGATGACGAGGTACACTCCTTAAGTCATCGGGCGAACGCAAGCAAGCAAACTTTGATTAATAAAAGAACTCTGCAGAGGCAGATGATATACATGTTTGTATAATGAGCCAAATTAGATTCATCTGAATTATTAGAAAAATCTGGCCAGTAACGCCTGCCGATATGGCCACCTCAGGAACAAAACAAATATACTCGTTACCGTGTCAGTTCGACATCATGTACTTGAGCAAGGTTAAGGCAGTTCATGTCAATTACGGGCACTGTAACTAAATGTTGACGTATGTTTCTTTCAGATTTATATCCTTCGATTTGTTTGTTCCTTTCTTTATCTCCTCAGATCCCTCGCTGACAACATTACAATAACAACTACGGTAATTTGGTGGACAAGGTGATAAAACTAGCTGTTCTCCTAATAAGGTGGTTGTGAGTTTCATCTACGGTAAGGCATTTTCTTTCTTTATTATTTATTACTCAATTATATATTATTACCCAATTATATATTACCCAAAAGAGGCAGAGGCAGACCAAGACTAACATGGACGATTAACATCAAAAGATGGACAAATCAGCTTATGACAACCTGCACCATCAAAGCAAGAGACCAGAATGGCGCTCCATGGTAGCCAACCTTCGTTGCGGAGACGGCACTCGATGATCATTTATTTATTTGGAGGAGAGACTCTTAACTTACAAAAACACGTTGTGACAGTACTACGATTGAGATCTTTATTCTCCAGACTCAAAGAATGACTAATCTCTCCTCCCCCCTTGAGAGACTCCAGCAATGAAATGCCTTATTGGAATAATTATCCCCCACTTTTTGTTCTTTTATTTCAAGAAGAAATAAAAAGCAGCGCGACACGTTTCACAACAGAGAACTCTCTAGATAAGGAAAACACAAGCTAGGTGTGCCCTCATTGAGTGTCAAGAGGGCAACCAGAATAAATGACTACCCAATCCAGTAATCTATTGTGACGATCAGCATGCACATTCTGTTCACATTCTTTGTTAAGAGTTTTTATTTCTTATTTACTTTCTACAAAAATAATAGCACATTTCAATAAAGAAAATACTTATCAGATCAGACCCCGTGTCAGCGGTCTACACCTGAGACGTGTTTGTTTAAATGGACTTGGTATGCATACACGGACACAGGTACGTTCAGGGAAATTAAATTAACTAAGGAGCCATGTCAAAATGTAATGGTCTTGCGGCTGGCTGAAGATAGAAGTAAGGTGCGGCAAAGTAAGCAAATCGCTATCAGGTAATGAGACGAACTAAGTACGCGGTACTACGGTTAGAGCAAGGGGAACTTAGTACGCGGTACTACGGTTAGCGTAAGGGGAACTTAGTACGCGGTACTACGGTTAGAGCAAGGGGAACTTAGCACGCAGTACTACAGTTAGAGCAAGGGGAACTTAGCACGCAGTACTACAGTTAGAGTAAGGGGAACTTAGCACGCAGTACTACAGTTAGAGCAAGGGGAACTTAGCACGCAGTACTACAGTTAGTAGTGGTTGTACTATCAACCCTTACGTATGCGTGTGAAAGCTGGAAAACAACAAGAGATATAGAAACAAAGTTGAACGCATTCGAAAATAAATGTCTAAGGAAAATACTTGGTATAGAATGGAACGAATTCAAAACAAACGAGGAAATTAGAGAAATCGCCAATCAACCACTAATATCTTCAGTAATAAAGAAAAGACGATGGTCATACGTTGGACATGTGATGAGAAGAGATAATAATCGAATAGCAAAGCAAGCCCTCATATGGGAAACAACAGGTAAAAGAAAAAGAGGAAGACCCAGGGAGACACTGAGAAGAACATTGATGAGAGAGGCAAGAGCAGCAGGAATCGGCTCCCTCAATGAGATAGAACTGCTTGCACAGAACAGAGACAGATGGCGAGATTTGATAAAATATCTTTAAAAGAAAACTGCTAGAACAAAAATTCATATAGGAGAAGGTGTATCTTGGTCTACGCCCTATGGGCCGGTTACGGCTCGAAAGGTCAATAGATAGATAGATAGACTACAGTTAGAGTAAGGGGAACTTAGCACGCAGTACTACAGTTAGAGCAAGGGGAACTTAGCACGCAGTACTACAGTTAGAGTAAGGGGAACTTAGCACGCAGTACTACAGTTAGAGTAAGGGGACTTAGCACGCAGTACTACAGTTAGAGCAAGGGGAACTTAGCACGCAGTACTACAGTTAGTAGTGGTTGTACTATCAACCCTTACGTATGCGTGTGAAAGCTGGAAAACAACAAGAGATATAGAAACAAAGTTGAACGCATTCGAAAATAAATGTCTAAGGAAAATACTTGGTATAGAATGGAACGAATTCAAAACAAACGAGGAAATTAGAGAAATCGCCAATCAACCACTAATATCTTCAGTAATAAGAAAAGACGATGGTCATACGTTGGACATGTGATGAGAAGAGATAATAATCGAATAGCAAAGCAAGCCCTCATATGGGAAACAACAGGTAAAAGAAAAAGAGGAAGACCCAGGGAGACACTGAGAAGAACATTGATGAGAGAGGCAAGAGCAGCAGGAATCGGCTCCCTCAATGAGATAGAACTGCTTGCACAGAACAGAGACAGATGGCGAGATTTGATAAAATATCTTTAAAAGAAAACTGCTAGAACAAAAATTCATATAGGAGAAGGTGTATCTTGGTCTACGCCCTATGGGCCGGTTACGGCTCGAAAGGTCAATAGATAGATAGATAGACTACAGTTAGAGTAAGGGGAACTTAGCACGCAGTACTACAGTTAGAGCAAGGGGAACTTAGCACGCAGTACTACAGTTAGAGTAAGGGGAACTTAGCACGCAGTACTACAGTTAGAGCAAGGGGAACTTAGCACGCAGTACTACAGTTAGAGCAAGGGGAACTTAGCACGCAGTACTACAGTTAGAGTAAGGGGAACTTAGCACGCAGTACTACAGTTAGAGCAAGGGGAACTTAGCACGCAGTACTACAGTTAGAGTAAGGGGACCAAAAAAAAACAAGACTACACAGTAACATGTGTTTTTCCTTTCCTGATGTCATCATTATCACGCCCATTACAGAACGTTAAATTCACCACAGCTCGTCTGAAAGAATTTCTGTCTCTAGCCAGACCTCCCACTTCTTCTGTTGTCGTGTTCAAGATCTCATTGATGTCGTGAAATCACCTTCTTCTTCGCTTGCTCCCGATGCCATCACTCTCTCTTCTTCTACCTTTCAGCTCCCCGTGGAGCATAGGTCTTCAACAAACACTTTCCAAGCTGTTCAGTTTCTTGCCATTCTTTTAAGATCATTCCTTGTCTTCCCCATCATCTTCATCTTTGCTTCTATCTGTCTTCTCCAAGAATTACTTGGTCTTCATCTTTGTCGTTTTCCCCTGGGGATTCCAAAAAAAGGACCTGTTGTGTAATACTCTCAGTTGGCTTCCGCAGTGTGTGTCCTATCCAGCGCCAATTCTTCGCTGTATCTCTTTAACCACTGGCATTTGACTGGTACATTTCCATAATTCTATGTTAGTGATTTTATCCTGCCATTCCCATTCTTTTATTCTGCGTAAGCATCCATTAATGAAAGTCTATAGCTTCATGATTGTCATTTTCAATGTTTGTGAAGTTTTTTTGGCTTATTTTTTTTTTACAGTACAGGATAGCCATCCCATGCGCAACCCTCATTAGTTCGCCTCTTATGAACATTCCTGATGCCTTAGTCAAGATTAATTATATATCTAATATACTTTATTGAGTAGTCTCTCTTAAATACACACCGGCTCTAATGTTTACTTTCAATGTGGTTATTTTTTTTTGGTCTTGAAATCTATTATAAATTTGTGCTTATATCAAACTGGACAATAAACAGAAAATCACTGTAGTCTGTGGAAATGTGGTTTTGCAGAAGAATATTGAGAATATCATGGACAGCTAAGAAGAGTAATGAAAACGTTCTGAAAGAGGTCAAAGCAAAAAGAGGGCTAATTTCCAATATTAGGAAGAAACAATCATCATTTTTTTGACCATGTAATGAGAAAAGAACTGGAATATATTGTAACAGCTGCGAAAATTGAGGACGAAGAGATAGAGGAAAGCAAAGAGAAAAAAAATACCAGACAACTTAAGAGAATGACTTGGCAGAAGGTCAACAACAGAAATGATAAATAACTGTCGAGATTGAAAATTGTGGAGCGATATGATCACCTACGCCAGCAGGCCCGGTACTTGATGATGATATCAAGCTATTGAATATATCGGTAGGCTTCACTTAATAAAAGAAAACTATCTTTACGGTCTTTTCCCATTTCTAGAGTCTGCCGGTTGGGGAGGGGGGAGGGGAAGCGGGAAATACTTATAAAGCCGTATAATTAAGGCCACTTGTCCAGTGCAGTTGCCACGAGGTGTTCGGGCCTGTGTTTGTATTTCACACACCCCCCGTATTGGCGTATGGTATTGTATCAGTTCTGTTGTTGGTTGTTTTACCAGCCATTACACGAAACTCTCCAGTATCTTATCCCTTTATTGTCCGTAGTATCTGTTTCCCTGTATTTTGCCAGCTGTAACCAAGTTTTCCAACTTTCCTCTCCTCATGATGTGCCAAAGAAATGTCCATTATTTCTTTCTGATGTTTTTCAGGGAACTTTGCTCAGGGGAGAAAATAGACTTGAGTTACTGCAATGGGAGTCAAATTACTGCAAGGAGGGTCGAGTTATTGCAATGAGAGTCAAGTTACTACAATGAGAGTCAAGTTGCTGCAATGAGAGTCAAGTTACTGCAATGGGAGTCAAGTTACTGCAATGAGAGTCAAGTTACTGCAATGAGAATCAAGTTACTGCAATGAGAGTCAAGTTACTGCAATGGGAGTCAAGTTACTGCAATGAGAGTCAAGTTACTGCAATGAGAGTTAAGTTACTGCAATGAGAGTCAAGTTACTGCAATGAGAGTCAAGTTCCAACAGGGACAAGCTGGATGATGATGCTGACTTCGCCCTCTAGCCTTCTTCGTGGTATGGCACGATGCACTCAACCACGGACTATGCCTGTGGAGGTTGTCCACAAAACTGGCCTGAATTCATTGACGCATATCCTAGATGTCACATGCTTTCGAAGGTCTTCTTTTTTTTAAGAAGTGTTCAGGTCATAACTGTGAAGATTTTTTTTTTTCGTCACCTATACGGCATCCGAGTGTGTATCAGAAGATAAATTTTATTTTTAACTTTATGTATTTGTTTCTCTATGTTTCTTATTCACTCACTTTCTCCAGTTGTAACAATACAACCATATATTACTATCTCATTACATGACCAAAACATGCCAGTTTTCTTCTGGTGTTGGTAACAAAACCTCTTTTTGTTCTGGCCCCCACTATTACGCCATCTTTACTCTTTATTTGTCTTTGGTATTCTTAACAATCTTCTGCAAAGCTGCACTTTTTTTCTTTATAACATTTTATGATTTTCTTACCTTTTATCCAATTACCCATGATTCACTTCAATTTGTCAAGACTGGTTCTATATAACACGAAAGAGATCTTTCTCTTATCTTCCTTGTCAATGATATATTCACCTTTTACAGCATCCTTTACCCTGCAAAATGTATTTTTCTTCATTTGATTGTTTATCTCTCTCTCTCTCTCACCACATTTATATTGCTGGAAACTATCGTTCAAACTATCTATTCAATGTTTCTTATCCACTTTCATAAACTCAATGCTGGTCCAGTTGCGTGACTCAAAACACACACACTTCATATTATTATTTTTTTTATAATATGATTCTTGTCAACATTAGCCTTCCTCTTTCCCAAATAATGTTTTTTTTTTCTTATTCTGATTAAACAAAATTATCAAAGTTGAAATTTTGAAGTGCATAATGCAACAAGTTCAAAATAGTAACTTGTCCCTCCCTAACTACCAATCAAATTAAATAAAGAATATTAACTACTAATGGGCTAAAGGGAGTTCATACAATATCTGGACATATAAAACCTTTTGCACGGCCAAAGGTGTGGAGTTTAAGTTAAATCTGTTACAGAGTAAAGATCTAAGAACGCCACTGTGCAAACAAATCAAGGTATGTCTCTAAACATAATGCCTTCATGTCATGCTTATTTGCACACCGTGTCACTTAGTCCCGGACAACCATCCCATCACTGCAATCACGTGACACTGTTTCTATTTGTTCTTTAACATAGCACGATGAGTAGCACACGTTGACAAAACTACCACCCAAAGTAAACAAAGAATAAAAACGTGATTTTATCAATAGAGTCTTCTTACATTTCTCCTTTGCCTTTCAGCATCAAGAAGAGATTTAATTTGCGGTCTTTTGGTCATTTCTTGGTTTTTGCTGCTGTTGTTTCCATTTTTTATTTCTAATATTCCATATTATTTCAATCCATCTTTTTAGTGAGTGACCTGGTGTTCCCGCGAGGTTTATTAAAGTCTCAGTCTCCTTGTTTTATGGTATTTCTGTCTTACCACGTGGCAAACCATTTTATCAGTTGTTTCTTTAAGAATTCTGTGGCGGGAATTACTCCCAGCTTTTTCTCAGTTCTTCATTTCTGATTGTATCTTTCAGACTATTTTCTATCATTTGTCTAACACATTTTGCCATTTTTATTTAACCAAGAGTCCAGGTAGGAGCCGCGATAGCTCAGTGGTTAGTGAACTGGACTACAAAGGACAAGGGGTAGGGTTCGATCCCAACCGACGGCTTCCGGGTTCACCCAGCCTTAAATGGGTACCGGATTTTTTTCTGGGAAAGTAAAGCAGCACGGGCGTAATACTGACCACATTACCCCAAAAATCATGTGCTGAAGGTCTGTAAAATATAGGGTCACTAACACCATATTTCCCTATACGCCACGTGACGGGGGTACTTTACTTTTTTTTTTTTTTTTTTTTTTTAAACTAGAGTCCAGGTCTGGCAAAGGTGGCACAACTTTGGGGTGAAGATTATGTTATAGAAATCCCGTTTTTCCTCTAGGGCTATTTCCTTCTTGAACAGCAGTGGTGATAGCTGTCCGATGATTTGACAAGCTTTGTTGCAGTTTGAGTTTATTTTTGCTGCTTGTGAATTGTTGTTTATCATCCTAGATATCTAAATTCCTCCAATTGTTTTAATTGTCAGCCGACTATCGTTATATTAATGTTCTGTTTCTCTTTTACGATAATCAAGAATTCTGTCTTGTTGATTTTCATGTTCTATTGAGTGTTTGTGCTTTTACGTCAATTTAATTTAAATGTTCCTGTAGGTCTTCTATTGATAAAACATATGTGTTTATTTTAAATACAAAATTGGTGTGTTCTAGAATCGCAGGACTGAGATAAAATAAGATAACGACAGAACAGATTAACAATCTAACATCGAAAGTGGTTAACAGTATAACTGATAAGGGAATAGGAATAGGTGGGTGGGATTGTTTTATCGCCTCATGGCACCTGATGGCGATGATACATGCTTGATACATAAATATGTTTTAACATCCATTGTATGTACACAACAATCGATAGCATAAATGAGGGTTGTACCAAAGTTCAAATATAGAATGAATGAAAGAAGACGATACCAGACCCACCACGCCTAAGTAAATCTGCCCTCACCAACAACTAAGGTCCCTTAACTTGGTTACACCGGTCTATCGACTTTATAAAAATGCATATCCCAGCCTTATTTCAACCGCCCCTTAGCTCCACAAATCTCATCCTCTTGGTTTCAAAAATCTACCCGCTGTTTCCATAAACAATGTTCCGTTTTTGCCACGCCTCTGATTTAATCAACTTATCCCCAACATTCATCAAGGCATCTCCCCGTCTTCTCATGCCATAAACCCATTCTCCACAATAAAGACATTCGTTTGAAACTGATTCACATTTATTCTTCTGTCCTTCATAATTTGATTTTTAGCGTCAATGGGAGATATAACTTTCGCTCTTCTGTTTGTCTCTGTTGCTGTTATACTTCCTAGTAGTTCTAATATTCCACCAAACATTTTCTCCGTGGTCAGCACTTGAGTCTGTATCAACGTTCGTGCAACGTTTATTTAAGGCTCGTTGTATTATGTTTTAAGCTTCCTATCTTATCACGAGGCCAACCATTGTATCTGTTGTTTCTTTATGTATTCTAGGGCAGGAAGTATTTCTAACGTTTTCCTTAATTCTTCATTTCTGATTGTATCTCTCAGGGTGTTCCCGTCTAACACATCTCATGCTCAGTGAATGACAGATACAATTAGCAGATCATTAAAAATGACGACAATGCACACTAACACTACAAACCGATTATATTTCTTAGTACCACTTGTCACAGTGTCATGCATGAAACAATAACATATAACAACCGCTTGCCTTTCAGCGTCCCGTAATCACAACGCCCCTCCTCCATCTCCCATAGTGCCAGCCAGCTCTATCGGCGAAATATGCCACCTCCAATAGAGGACGTTATCTCCCAGGGACTAGGTCAATTACAGTACAATTGTGGAGCACAGACGTGCGCAAGCAGAGTAGGCAACACATGTTCTTGCGGGGAAAGCGATTTCGAGACTCGAGACTGGTTCAGTTTCGTATCCTAGGTGCCAAATACGTCATGCTCTTTAAATTATTTATATTTTGTGTGCAAATGTGTGTTTGTTCTGGAGTTGAATGGTTGTTCGGTTATTTGGTACAACAGGCTGAAGCTAAAAGTTGGGAGGTGACGGTGATGCGCATAATTAGTGACGCGATGGTTCTTAGCGATGTCATAGAGAAGGCGTTTTACATGCTGCAGGAGAGGCTGTGAATTTGCTGTCCATCCAGATGTGGAAATAAAACACAGGGACCCACAATAGAAGACTATGATAAACCATCACATAACATATTGTGAGACTGTAAAATAATCACATTTTACAATGTTAGAGTATGTAAAATAATCACATTTTACAATGTTAGAGTATGTAAAATAATCACACTATTCAATGTGAGATTATGTAAAATAATCACACTATTCAATGTGAGATTATGTAAAATAATGTCAAGACCGTGTTCTCCTACCCTTCCTCACATGCCATTCAGCGTCGAGGGAAGATATAGTTTACGCTCTTAGCTTCTCTGCTTGTCCCCTCTTCAGGTGTGCATCCTAGCGTCTCTAATAATCCACCTTTTTCTTCGTAGACTTCAACGTGCTTATTTCCGGCCACTAACAACCTCTCTGCTGGCATCGCCAATTACTTTAAGATTCCTTACATTTACATATGTAATAATAGGTCCCCGCGACATTAACAACATATAAGTTCATAAGTCCTCGCGACATTAACAGCATATAAGTTCATAGGTCCTCGCGACATTAACAACATATAAGTTTATAGGTCCTCGCGACATTAACAACATATAAGTTCATAGGTCCTCGCGACATTAACAACATATAAGTTTATAGGTCCTCGCGACATTAACAACATATAATTTAATAGTTCCACGCGACATTATCAACATATAAGTTCATAGGTCCTGGCGACATTAACAACTGTACTTTCGTGATGAGTTTTTTTCACAAGAAAACCATGCAAATTTGATTACTTGTCTCTAGGTTGGCTCCTTCTCGACTAAGTATGCCTATGAATATTAATTATTTTACACACCTTTCTACAGACGACGAATGGATTTTAGGACACGAAACCTCACTTTAAGCTTGGGTTCGAATCTGATGGCTCATATGAGAGGCCGTCATATGTGACTTGTGTAGTAGTAGTAGTAGTAGCCTCAGTCAGTCATAATTGGAGGCGAAGGCGCGCCTCCCAGCATCAGAGCTGGAAGTTGTCAGCTGATGGCTCATATGAGAGGTCGTCATATGTGACTTGTGTAGTAGTAGTAGTAGCATCAGTCAGTCATAATTGGAGGCGAAGGCGCGCCTCCCAGCACCAGAGCTGGAAGTTGTCAGCGATCCACAGCTGATAGCTTGCGCCAGGATTGGTGAACCAAAACCATTCAGAACCTGCTCCACCTCTCCGTGGTGCCTCTAGTAACAGACTAACATGTATAGTCTGGCCAAGCGAGCAGGGATGGAAGAGGGAAGACAACCTGGTACTCAAAAATGTCGTGCTGAAGTCGGATGTGTTGGGCCGAAAGGCACAAATATAACAGTTATACTGCAAACCACAACACAACGCAGACACGTCCATTTAACGTTCTTTTAAGGACGGATGACGAAGAGGAATTATACAGTCTACGAATACTTTAGTCATCGGGCGAAAAGTAAGCAAGCAAGTCAGTCATAATTGACTATAGATTTTGCGGCGCCCCTAGGAATGTTAACCTTTCTTTTCTTTCACCGTGTATTCTCTTTCCTTATGAATCTGCTTCCCGCTTGAGTCAGAGCTTCGATGTGTGTCTCCGAAGATTGCGGTCTGCAGCTATTTCCTCCAGGCTGCAGGAGTTATGTTCAGAGTCCCCATGTCACGTTAGATTCGTGTCACAGAGAGCTATTTGAAGTCGCATGTTATTGTTGAGCGTTATAAATAAAACATGTGACTATTTTCACAATTTAACTGATAGCGCATTACATAAGAGAAGAGGTGCTAATTCAACAATAATCGTTTGGGCAAAGAAGACAACTTAAATGTTGGCTTATTTATAGCCTTTCGTCGCGGGCACGAATTCTCCTAACTGGGAAAGTATCCAGGAGAGACGTCAAGTAGTGGGGAGCCAGGAGAGACGTCAAGTAGTGGGGAGCCAGGAGAGACGTCAAGTAGTGGGGAGCCAGGAGAGACGTCAAGTAGTGTTGAGCCAGGAGAGACATCAAGTAGTGTGGAGCCAGGAGAAACATCAAGTAGTGTTGAGGCAGGAGAAACATCAAGTAGGGCATGGAGCTAGGAAAGACATCAAGTAGTGTGGAGAAAAATGTCCTTGAAAAAAAATCTAGCAGAAAATCGTCTCACGTAGAGAATACGCACAAGAAATGACAAAACATTCGAAAGATAATAGCAGTCAAAATTGTAAGACAAAAGACAAAAGTGGAAAGAGGGGAAGCCCCAAATAAATATGCCATGTTGATTCTGCTACATAACCAGCTATTCAAACATCTGCAGCATCAACAATAGGCAAGACAAAGTGTTCCTGACAGTTAAATACGCAGATCGTTATCAGCCCGCTCGCAATGGTCTGTGAAGATGAAAAAGGACATATTTATTGTGCGCGTGTAAACAAAATACGACAAAACCTCTGATATGCAATTGAAAAAAAAGTAAAGTACCTCCGTCACGCCAAGTGGCGTATAGGAAATATGGTGTTAGTGACCATAAATTTTACAGACCTTCGGCCCATGATTTTTGGGGTAATGTGGTCGGTATTGCGCCCGTGCCGCTTCACTTTCCCAGAAAAAAATCCGGTACCCATTAAAGGCTGGGTGAACCCGGAAGCCGTCGGTTGATATCGAACCCTACTCCTTGTCCTTTGTAGTCCAGTTCACTAACCACTGAGCTATCGCGGCTCCCATCTGATATGCAAGGTTCTACTGTTAATGTCCGTCTCTAAATGTTGACAGCCCCACTTTAACCTCTATCTGTCTCCGCCGAGAAAAGAGTGCGTCGTCAACGTTTTTCCCTTATTTTAACCGTCAACTGTTCGTTCAATCAAACAACCCCAGTACCAGATCGCCACAACAAAAATAACCGATGACAATGTGGAATATAACTCTAGTGATGACATATACAAACTTGGTCGGAAACCTTTAAATACCAGTTTCTGAACCATTAGTTATTGTTTCAGGTCCGCCATGACATCATTATTAGTTTTTACATTTTGACTCATAGTGATCTCCCTTTCAAGCTCACCCCATTTGAAAGCTGTTTTTCTCCAGTTCTTAACCATTCTTCCCATGTCATTGTTCTACCTTGTATATTATTTAATGATATCATGCGTGTCCTTATTAATCATGCCTCTTTCTATACGCTCAAGCATGCATTTATGCAATATTAGGATATTACTGCAGATTTAAACAAATGTACATGAAAGTAATTATTGTATATAGTTATACAAAAAATATGTTGTAACTGACATGCTTGAAGATACGTTGGTGAACTTACCCCTTTTACTACAATGTTAATAGGTGCTACCGTCTATTTATACACCAATTGCTTTATATCATTGAAGCTATATAGCTCAAACAAAACAATTGAAGCTCTATTCAAATTATATTTGTAACATCTCAAACCCCGATTTCCAATAATTTAAACAAAACACACAAAAAACACTTAAATTAACATAAGCTGTTTCAGAGTCCAAACTTATTAATTCTATATATTTTTAAACCCTGTATTTACAAACATCAATAAAAGTTTATTTGAAAATTTGGCGAAAGAAAAAGCAAGAAGGATGGCAAACAAATACACGAGGTAATTTATAGGAGAATTAAAAGAGAAATATTTTTATCAAATGTTCTTTTTCAATAAGTTATACATTAAACTATTAATATTAAATTAATTTTATTTATGTATTTTCTTTTTTAAATCTGACACAATTTGGCCATATAAAGTGTCACATTTGCCTTGAAACATCAATAATGGGGGGTACAGCTTATCTATGTTAAACTACAAAATGGTAAACAATCACAATGTGGACATAACAAATGGTGCAAAGCAAACAGTGAACTAGTCACTACAGCACTGTTGTGCTTATCATGGCCTTTGGGAAACTTGCTGTGCTAACCACTAAGAATGGTGTAGGATGACGGTGTTAAGTTATTATGAAAAAAAGAAATAGCACTATTCATGTATTAACAAATTAACAAACAATACATCTATGCCTTCACTGCAGCAGGCCACTTAGATCCGTCTCATCAGATAACTCTGAATTCACTATTAGCAATTAACAATATCAGATAACTCTGAATTCACTATTAGCGATGAACAATATCAGATAACTCTAAATTCACTATTAGCAATGAACAATATCAGATAACTCTAAATTCACTATTAACAATGAACAATATCAGATAACTCTGAATTCACTATTAACAATGGACAATATCAGATAACTCTAAATTCACTATTAACAATATCAGATAACTCTGAATTTACTATTAACAATGAACAATATCAGATAACTCTGAATTCACTATTAACAATGGACAATATCAGATAACTCTGAATTCACTATTAACAATGGACAATATCAGATAACTCTGAATTCACTATTAACAATGGACAATATCAGATAACTCTAAATTCACTATTAACAATAGCAATGAAAGTCTTGTCAACAATGACAAACAACATAGCACTAAACTATAAGTTTTGGAGCCGAGAAGGCCAGCACCTTTCCAAGCTGCTAACATATTTCTCAGCTCTATAAACCAGGTACAGTTTTTTTCACAGCTGAACCAAGTGTAGATTGTTCAATAAAGAAAGAATCAACAATCAAAAGATCTTATAACAAACACACAAACAACTGAGATATTCATGTTACAATCATAGCCCCACAGAGAATGTAATAAAGTTGTAATACAACTGCTCAAATTACTATTTTTGAAAATTACATTACAGAAGCAATCATTAAATGATTATTCTGCAAATGAAGGTGCCATGAATATAACACTGCACATTAATAATATACACTTACCTAAAAAAAAAATGTACTTATTCAGTATAAAAAAATAGTTATTTTAGATATAAATAAGTAAAATGTAACATGCAGTTTAGTATTTTTGTCTTGAGCATTCAAAACAAAATTCATGCTGGTTTCAAGCTTAATACAGAACCAAATATAACAAACATAAACACTACATAATTATAATGTTAACAAAAATAACACAGGCAGCAGTTGCAGCAATCATTAGAGCCCACATGCCGTAACAGGGTGTCATTAACTATTTTATTTGCTTATAAAAAACCAGGGTATTAGTAGACTTCATACCCATTCCTTCAGTGGACTCTTGTTGCTGTGCTTTTTCTTTCAATAAAGAAAAAACATAAAAACATATGGGTAGGAAATGTGCATTTCACAATACAAGCTATCTTTTCTATGTTGCTGAAGAAAGCTTAAATATGAGAAATGGTGTACTTAACTACATGGATACAACTGTGTGTGATGACAAGAGTGATACACACAAATACATGCTAACAAAGAGTAGCCCTCAATCCTCACCATGAATTTGTATCCACTTTTATCATTTTCAATCTCAAAGATCTTTTTTTTTCTTTATTAAAAAATAATGTTTTGACAAAATACAAATAAGAATAAAACATTCACATTTATGGACTACATTTTCATGATTGTTTTAAAATCTAAGTTTAAAAAATAATGTTCAATAAAGATATCATTTAGCATGCAGCTGACATGTTTTACTGCAATCAATTTAATTTCACTATTTAAATAAGATTGTAAGATGGAACAGCAAGATGACAGAAACCAAGTAGTGGGATGTAATGTACACTCCAACAGTAGAGCACTGCATTGATTTGCCTGGTCCCTAGAAAGATGACAGACTGACTTACTCTATGTCTAGCTCTTTATCCTTTTTTGTCTTTCAATGCCAAGAGAAAATGTAGTGTTCATGACACTTGGTTCACCATACAGATATATGTTATGAGGCTTTGTTATGAGACGTAAGATAGCTCCTTTGTTCATATCTCTCTCTGTGTTCTACCTGCTATTACATCTGGTTGTTAATGCATGTTATGGAATACTATTTGCTGATAACTGTGTACATGTCCAAACTATTTAACTTGCTCCTGATAAAGTTCAGAATTGATGTTATTGACAACGGCTTCCGGATTTCTCCATTTCTAATTTTGCATCATATTGTCACATTAAGTATTCTTTGGAGACAACTCATATCAATAGTAGTAATCTTTATTTTCTCTTTTGCCGTTAAAGCCCACATTTGACACTGATAACATCAAATTGGCAGAAATACTGAGTTGTAGATTGCTCTTTTTGCCTCCATTATCACATGTTTTGGTTTTTTTTTTAAATAATAAATGTTATCCGTCCAATTATTTTATTTCCTTTGTTGTATCTTTTTTCAACTTCCGTTTCAGTTTTCCCATTTGCTGCTACAAAGCTCCTGAATATTTTAATTCTTTTACTTGTTTCAGTTCCTTGTTCTCAAAACTAATCTGCAATTTTTATCTTTTATGCCAATGATCATGACCTCTGTCTTTTCTATATTAATCATCATATTATGTTTACTGTAGGCTCCATTCAGTCCACTGAGAATTTGTAATTCATTTGGCTAATTTCTTATTATGGCCTGGTCATCGGCAAAGAGGAGCACACATAGGGTATTACATTTGCTTGGGGTTGCTAATTTACATATGCGGGCTATATGCATCAAGACTAAAATAGGTGAAAAAACACAACCCTGTCTTGATGTTTAGTTGGCCAGAATTCTATCTTTCATTTAACTGTTCTGGTATAGGTTTTTGCATAGTTTTATTAGGCGGGTGATGGTTCCATCGTGCTGGAATATTTTCCACACTTGTTGTCTGTCTACTCTATCGAAGAACATTTCTTGGTCGAAAAATGCAATGTGCAGCTCAAAGTTCATACTCCGTTTTCTTCTCTATTAACTGCCTTAGTGCAAAGATGGCATCTAAGCAATTATAATTTCTTCTAAATCCCATTTGTGTCTCATTTCATTGTGGTTTAATTATGAGTTTTAGTTTCTTCTCTAGTATTTTACAAAATATTGTAAAGCACAACTTGGCAGTAATATTCCTCAGTAGCAATTGCTATCTTAAAGGTATGATAGTGGCACACTCCCAATTTGGAGGTACTACTATATATATCTGGGTGTCCGGTTAGCGCAATCGATAGGCGGTTGGCTTACCACGGCAACAGCCGGGGTTCGTAATCCTGGCGAGGACACCTGGGTTTTACTAATTCCCTAAAAATTAGTAGGAGCTGCGATAGCTCAGTGGTTAGTGAACTGGACTACTACGGACAAGGGGTAGGGTTCGATCCCAACCGACGGCTCCGGGTTCACCCAGCCTTAAATGGGTACCGGATTTTTTCTGGGAAAGTAAAAGCAGCACGGGCGTAATACCGACCACATTACCCCAAAAATCATGTGCTGAAGGTCTGTAAAATATAGGGTCACTAACACCATATTTCCCTATACGCCACTTGGCGTGACGGGGGGTACTTTACTTTACTATATATATCTGTACTGTGTTTTATAGTCAATTTAGTCAAACTAAACTTGCAGCTCCTGCAGATTTTAAGTGTTCAGTTGGGATACCATCAGGGCCAGCAGCTCTATTAATTGGTGTTATCCTTAAAGCTTCTTTTATCTCAAAGTTTTAAATATTTTGTTCAGTTTCTACTTTGATGTTAGTGTTTTATTCATAATCATAAGTTCCAATACACTGAGTTGTTCATATCTGTAGTTATACCCTACACAAGTTAAACCACAATTACAACAAATTGCCAATTTATTACAATCTAAAATTAACCTATGATACCAAGTACAATACATTTATAGAATTGATAAAATTGCTAATACTAGGCATTGATATGTACATATGGAATATTATGTTGTTAACTACAGTTTATTCATAAAAAATTGATAATTAACAAATTAATTCAGGTACAATGTCATTTACTTGCCACTAACCAATCTGTAACAATAATCACAACGTCTATGCACAACTAAGTGCACTTAATTTTGTAAAAATCTGCGAGATGGATTTCCATTCTATGTTTTTAAACAATCCATTTATCACATAATCTTAGTATATTAAAGCCAAAATAGTTCTTCATATTATTCTCTGATAATACAGACTATTACAAACAGATAGTTTCTTAGATAGATTCTTAAACAGATAGATTCTTAGTGGTAACTTAACTAATTGGTGATAACTTTATCTGAGTCATTTTTGTCCCTCATCAATTGTATTTCATACCTTCATCAAAGTGAAGTATTGAGACATGTGCATTAACATTTTTGATTACTCACAGGTCAAACAAGTGTTATTAAACATAGCCTTGTCATGATCACAATGATCAGCTTTCACTTTCTTAAAGAGCAGTAATCTAAACACTCAAACATAAATTTCCATTGATTTCAATCCACATTAAAATGTGGGAAGACACCCTTTCTCCAACTTCAGGCAAACAACTACATAGCAATATTTCATAATTATAATATTATACATCTCTTAACATCTAATTTCAGTTCCATCAGGAACATATGTCCAGCCCCAATCATAATTATAATCAAAATTAATAATGAAACAATTTTTGTCCCTTTATTATCCTTACTGAATCTATTGTTATTATGCAAGGATGTGCCATATGATATTTTATTATTTATTGTGATGAATAGTTATAGTGAATAAAGTGTTAGTACTGTTGTCAGTGTTGTTAGATTGCCAAAGTACAAAAAAGACAGTGCACTTGAGTCAGAATATATCGATGATAGTGGTTGGTATTGTAGTTTAGTCAGTGTTATGTAATTAAGTTGTGAATGCTTTTAAATTATAGTGTTATTCACTTAATGAACTGTGGTTCTTTAGTTAAAATGTTTGTTAATTTTGTTAAAAGTCATCATCATCGAGTGTCATCTCCGCATTGAAGGTTGGCTACCATGGAGCACCATTCCACTCTGTCTCTTGCTTTGATGGTGCAGATTGTCATAGGTTGACTTGTCCATCTTTTGATGTTACTCGTCCATGTTAGTCTTGGTCTGCCTCTGCCTCTTTTACCTTGTATTTTCCCTTCCAATATTACTTTTATTAGGCTGTTGTGTCTTTTAATATGCCCCAAAAATGTTATTTGTCTTGTTCTAATTGTGTTTAGTAGTTCTCTTTTCATTTTTAGTTGTTTTAAAACTTCATCGTTTGTTTTATTTTCTTTCCATCCAATTCTACCTATTCTTCTATAAATCCACACTCCAAAGGCTTCAATTTTCTGTTCTGTTTTCTTGTCTAATGTCCTTGTTAGAAGTATGTTAAAAGTGACAGTGACACTGACAATTTCAGAAAATTCTATGGTGAATATCATCAATAATATGTCAATATTAGTTAGTGTTCTCACTAATGTTCTGTTAACTGACTGTTAGTAGTGTTGTAATTTATTTTTTAATTTGTAATTTTTATGTATGTTATGACTCACTAAATAAAGTAATAGTAATATATAATAATAATATATATTCATATATTATTATATAATTATACATGTGCTTCTTTACTGACTTACACAGTGGTGTACACTTACAATACTAGTACTAACTACTCCTGTAGTACAGTCTAAGTGTAGAGTGGACTGAGACTACGTGCGTGTGTGTACACTAGTTTAGTAAACTGTTCTTAGTTCTTCTTGAGTCAGGTGATTTTTGTTTCATTTTTGAATATTCATATTCAATATTCAATATTATAATATCGACATTGTTATAAAAAAATTGTCACCATGCAAAATTTGAAAACATTAAACAATTTGAATGATCTAACAGTAAGACAGTTATTAGAAAATATACTCACCCAAAATGCTTCTCTAAACATAGTCATTTAGGAGTGCTTTCAGCAACCAATAATTCTCGAAAAAACCATAAGTCCCAGTTTGATGTTGATTCCCACTGACTCTAATGTAGGGTAGGTCGTAGTTCCTGTCCTGGGTAAATATAGACCTTTATTATACTCCAATCTCAAAAGAGCAGGAAGTTGATTTGGATGTACAGTTTGGTTTTATAATTTTAACGTGTTTTCCCGCTAGAGAGCTCCAGCAGTAGTAACATTATCTCGTGTTTTGGAATGTGGGTATCGAAATGATTACACTAACATTTCGATGTTACACTAGATTACATGATACGTGAATTGCAAGTCGTTTTGCTGCGGTAGAAAAAAAAACGGTTGATCGATGGTTTAAGAAATCTTAAAACTACTAAAACAGCAATTGTTATTGAAACAGAAATGTCGACTCCAAAACAGCAATGACGAATGATCTAGCAATATTTCCAACTTACGGACCTAAAATAATGACGAAAACGAATTCTGATATGTCAGATCCATGGGTACACTTACTAAACTGCCCAAGTTTGAAGCGAAATTGATAAATACAAACCGGCGCGATATATTGGGTATCAGCGAAATACGATGGCCGGGAACATGCAGGTCAGTAGATAACAAAACTATTATATTCAAGCATGGAAGATTGAAAACATCGAGAAGGAGTAGGAATAAGGATGACAAATACAGCTACAAGAAGCCTTATAGAATGAGAGCCAGTGAATAATTACTTAGCAGAAAAACAAAGCGCAGTATTTTCAAATTAAATGTATTATCCCCCTGAGGAAAATACTGCTTATACCATGGAATGTGTTCAGGGCTAGTGCAGAAATAAGAGAAATTACAAAGCATCCAAAAATATGAACTATTGAAGAGACGAAGGTGATTATATGCTGGTCATGTGATGAGAAGAGACAACAAACGAATCTCAAAGGTTCTCAAATTTAAACCAGAGGGTAAAAGAAAGAGGGGTGGTCTAGAGAAACACTTAAAAGAACATTAAAGCGTGCGGTAACAATAGCAGGCATCAGTTCCATCGCAGAGATTAAGCAATTCGCCCAGAACAGAGCTGTGGGACGAGGCACAATGCCGATCCTGTGCAAGGTCTGATAGTTGAAAGATCGTCGTACACAAGAGTCAGGATTTCTACCCTAAGTGACGTCTTCGGCTTGGAAGGACAATAGATAGTTGGGTAGAAAAAAAAAGACAATTTTAAAAAATAACTACCGTAAGCATGCTAGCAAGTATTTTAAATTACTTGAAGAGCACGTGGAAGCAACTTAAAGAAAATGCAATCAGTTATAAATTGTATAATGATTCACTAACTAATTTATCAATCAATGTATCTTTTGTTTGCCCACACGGTTAGACTAACGTCGTTGCCAAAGGAATGCTTATGGGAATGGTCATATATGCTCTGATGTAAGAAAACACTCGCATTAGCTCAGTGGTTAGTGAACTGGATTACAAAAGACAAGAGGTCGAGTTCCATCCTTATCGACGGCTTCCAGGTTCACCCAGCCTTTAATAGGTACCGGATTTTTTCTGGGTATGTATCGCAGCAGATTTCCCCCAAAATCATGTGCCGAAGGTCTGTAAAAATTATGGTCACTAACACCATATCCCCTATACGCCACTTGGTGTGACGGGGTACTATACTTTACTTGAAGCAGTGATTATAAGGCGGAGGACAAATGGGAGTGTGTGGAAGAAGTCGAGGGGAAAGTGAGAAGGGTTAACTAAAATAGAACCATCGAGTCCACGGGGAAAGTGGTAAGTGGTAAGGATAGAAACATGGGTCTCATGGGGAAGATAAGGCGCAATTAGGAGCGAGAGAGAAATGTAAAACGGGGTATGATTGGTTGGAGGGAAAAACGTTAGAGAAAAGGATAGGTGAGAAAGTCAGTCGAGATAGAACGAGGGCTCAGTGCGGACAGTTGTTGTTTTTACAACTGATACCGTGAGCATGGTTCCTGGTACACAACAGGATAATAGAGTCAGTTTTAGTTGTGTATGACCGTTGCGTGAGGCGGACATTGCATATGGAACAGTGCTAAGTATAGTTATGTGTTGGTGTAAATTCAATCCGGAGAGTGATTCTATTTTAATTAACCCTCCTCGCTTTCCATTCGACTTCTCCCACACACTCCCATTTGTCCTCCACCTTATAATCACTGCTTTATACTTACTTATGAGGAGATGTGTGATTAACTCACCCTCCTCCTCCTTCTAAAGCACCACAATTATCCCCACCCATGTATTATTTGTTTACCTGGCCCCTTAATTTCTTTAGGAACCATTGAGGTACCAATACGATGTGTTATTAACGATATTTCTTCAACTCTCCTATTGTTTCTGGGTTATTAAAATGTGTTCACCTTTCTAGTCTTTGATATCATCAGTCTAACCTGTCCGCCCTCTTCATTTCTCTGTTTCGTGTAAAATGGTTTTGGCTAGGTGCTTAAATCTTGTGTTATACCCGTACCGTTTCTCCACTGTGTTCATGAATTTATCAACGTTTGGTATTTTTTTGGACACCTTGTGGGGCCGTATGTGTAATGACTTCAAGGCGTCTACCTACTGCTGCATTGAACCTTGAAGGCTCACACTATAATTGACATGTACTTTACAAAGGTAAAGGTTTAGAACGATCCCTCCCCGGATCTGATGCTGCTCTCCCCCACCCCTGACATGTCTTCTTCTGGCTATTGTATTGTACTACTGCTTCATCTATCGCCCACCGCCAAAGTTCCCAGACCTTTGGCTGGCGCGTCTCTATTCACACCTGTTACTCAGTTTACCCACTTATCACCTATGGCCCCAGGCTTTAGCGGCCGGTGTCTGGTCACTTTTACAACCTCTTGTCTGGGTTTCGCCAGACTGCTCTCAGACTTATCACCCTCCTTGATCTTACCATGTGACTGATTTTTCATATGGCTTGACTCTACCAGACATTTGGGAACGATCTTCTTACCGGAGCAGCCACTGCTACCAGCTATGTCAATTATATATATTTTTACTTTTCTGCTACACTATTGCTACATTATTTCTCTATACTTATAATTTTATATCTCTACACTTCACCTATCCTCTAACATGTGACACATCTCTTTCCATCTCATCATCCCATTTCTCATCCATCTGTCCACCTCTCACTAACTTTATCATCCCATATGTAGCAATAAGTATTTGTGCCTTGCCGATTGTTGTCGTTGTCCTCATCTTCTGAAGAAGGCCGTATGCCGAAACGTCAGTATTTTGTTGTGTTCCTTTTTTGCAAAGCTGTCGCCATACATTGGAGTGTACGTCACTACCCACCACTGGCTACTAAATTACGAGATTTGAATCGGCGTCTTAGCACGCGGGTTTTTCACCCAATGTGCTCGGCCGCCTATCCAAAAGTGTTCGGAGACTTCTGGATAGTGTCGCTTCACGTATCAAAACTCACGATGCCAAGTGGCATTTCTCAGCTTTCAAGAACAATACCCTGGGATTAATAAACATAATAATAAATAATTAAACACATTCTTCGCAACTCTCCTGATTGAATCTACTGTCCATACCCGGTCGCCCTGTCTTAGCTCTAATCTGGCAAATTGATGTCATCCTCCTGGTGACAGCTATCTAAAATGGTTTTTACTCTGCGTGACTGTCTTATATACTCGTAGAGAGAACTCTCCCTGAAACTAATCTTCTTATCATGGCGTAACTCTGCATGGTGGGGTGGGTCAGCACCTGATAACAGTTGATAACGATATGTCGAGCTGGGAACTTCTCTCCTGTGAATTGTGGATGCTAAAAACGTGGGGTGGGACTCAGGTTCGGTCTACTCTTATTTTCTGTTGACTATTCCATATTTCATCGTCTGGTAAATATGTCTGCTTCAAGTATTTGCTTCGTATGCTTTTTTTTTTTTTTTAGGTTATAAATCAATCGCTTTCTATATTATTCGAGATATAACACCTGCCAGGCATGAATGTAAACATAATTTTAGAAGTCCTTCACCACGTGAACACATCTAGACAAGCTGGAATAATTACAGCATATAAATGGAATAGTGTCTTCTTCCTCTACGTTCACACGATGAGCACACAGCGGGGACCTCGGTAGCCTTGCTGGGAAAACCACCTGTCTGGGCTACCGACGGAATATAACCTGTGTTCGATTCCCGTTGGAAGCAGTGTGAGTTCTACTCGTGGTTGAGAAAAAATATCCCCTCGGTAGATCCAGCCGCTGGCAGAAATGGGTATCGTGCTAGCACTTTGGGGAGGTGAGGGACACTTCTGGATAGGCGGCCGAGCACATATGGGTGGGTGAAAGCTCGCGTGCTAAGACGTCGATTCAAGGCTCATGCTTTACCTTTAGTTCATCGCTTCATCGAACGCTACTGAAAAGTTAAGTAGCGTAGATGCGTTGTGAGTTAAAGCAAGCTATGATATCTGCGTCTTTCGGACCAAGACCTCGGTCTTCATAATGGCGTTTTAGTGTAACGGATTGCCTTCTCGCTTGGCAAGACTAGTTAATCTGTTACCAGAGCCACTGAGGATAAGTGAAATATGGTCTTGATCTACTGTAACCTCTGATTCTGACGCAAGTAGTCAGCTTGAGTTGATGATTGTTGTAGCCCAGGTACTGTCACGCTGTCCAGTGGTTGACTCTAATATAAATGTCAATTTCATTTATGTCTTTTAGTTATAAAGTAACGAGTGACAGGAAACAGCCTGAGAGATAAGATCAGAAACGGAGAAGTGAGAGAAAAAAAGATAATAATAATTCCCACCATGGAAACACAAGATATAAAGAAACATACATACATAATAGGAAATACATAAAGAACCAACATATAAAATGGTTTGACAACGTGATAAGGCAGAAAGATCAAAACACTGCACCATAAGCTTTCAATAAATATTGCGAGAACACCAGACCCAAGGACCGATCACAAAAAGACGGATTGATGGAATATTAGAAACACTAGGAAACATAAAAGCAGGAGGCCAAAAGAAGAGCAAAAGACCACATATTATACTCCACACATCAAATGAGAAATGAAAGAAGAAGAAAAATTATTGAGTTATTTGCGGGTCATCATCATTGCACTCTGAACATGTCCATAGGTGCTCAGATCCCCTCCTCAGTAAGTCTCGCAGTGTCCAGCGACTGACGACTCCAGTTCTGTGTTGGCTAATTAGTCTTCTTACACGCCCAGTAAGTTTCTCGCTTCTGGCTGTGCCCATCTTAACTCCCGTCTTTTTCATCTGAAGGAGTGACGTGGACTCATGGTTGTCGAAGTCCTGTGTCCTTCCCACTTCCCGGAGGGCATTGATGACGTCCATCCGATCCATTGTTTGACCGTCCTAAACAATAGTACGGCTAGAAGAAGAGAAATGTGGATTTATAGAAGAATAGGTAGAATTGGATGGAAAGAAAAGAAAACAAACGAGGAAGTTTTAAAACAACTGAAAATAAAAAGAGAACTACTAAACACAATTAGAGCAAGACAAATAACATTTTTGGGTCATGTTAAAAGACACAACAGCCTAAGAAAAGTAATATTGAAAGGGAAAATACAAGGTAAAAGACGCAGACCAAGACTAACATGGACGAGTAACATCAAAAAGATGGACAAGTCAGCCTATGACAATCTGCACCATCAAAGCAAGAGACAGAGTGGAATGGCGTTCCATGGTAGCCAACCTTCGATGCGGGGACGGCACTCAATGATGATGAGAAGAAGAGTTATAATGTAATATTAACAAGGGAAATAACTAAAAGATTAATATTCGTTACTTTTACAACTTCACAAAGTTTCTACTTTTCCTTGACCACAGACAAAAGTCAGCGCCATACATGGCATGTGGCGTTGTGTAGGGGGACGCGGAGCCGGATTTACCTATAAGCTAAATATAGCTATAGCTTAGGGCCACACAATCCGAGGGGCCTTAAAATATTCAGAATTTGCTCTGGGTCTACACTTTCATCAGACCAGCATATAATTTTCGACTTAACAACTAGCGTTGTATTATATTGCTCTTTATGCCAGGAAAACTATTCTATAATTTGCTGCTAGAAAGACGTTAAAATGTCAATAGGCGGCAGATTGCGTGATGAACAAACCGGGATTATGCCAAATAGGTCTTTAGACCACTTATTCATTCTTAGAACATAATAGAAGAAGGCATCAGAATACCAAATGCAACTCACAGTCAATTTTGTCGATTTCCTAAAGGCACTCGACAGCTTGGACTACAAAGGACATGGGGTAGGGTTCGATCCCAACCGACGGCTTCCGGGTTCACCCAGCCTTAAAATGGGTACCGGATTTTTTCTGGGAAATTAAAGCAGCACGGGCATAATACCGACCACATTACCCCAAAAATCATGTGCTGAAGGTCTGTAAAATATAGGGTCACTAACACCATACTTCCCTATACGCCACTTGGCGTGACGGGGGTACTTTACTACTTACTTTTACTTGACAGCTTACACCGTCCTACAATCTGGAAAATTAAAAAAAAATCATGGCTTTCAAGATAAATATGTGAACGTCTTCAAGACATTCTACAGTAAGTCACGATGGTGCGTAAGAGCGGAAGCTGGCAATACCGACTGGTTCACGGTGGAAACGAGTGAAGCAAGGCTGCGTCATGACACCATTGTTAAGTGGAATTGTAAGCGACTGGGTGATGCGCAAATGTATGAAAGACGCATATCCGGGCATAAAATGGGACAACAACGAAATTCTTTCAGATTTCGACTTCGTAGGCGATATAACACTTCTTGCTCAGTGCATATGCCCAGGAAAAGAGAAAACGTGTCCAACACTTTTCACAACAAGTTGGTCTCCAAATCAACACTTCGAAAACAAAAATTATGGACATCACTAACATGCCCGAACACATCAACCTAAACGATCAAAGGCTTGAGAAAACTATAGCAAGATGTAACAACATGTAATACAACTGAAATAAAGATCCGAATCGCATAGACGTCAAACGCCTTTAATAAGCTCTCAAATATTTGGCTTTCAAAGACACTTAGTAATCACACAAAACTACAAATCTTTCATTCCAGCGTGATTCCAGTATTAGCATAAAGAGCTGGACATACACAAACACTATAGACCTAAGATTAAACGCTTCGAGAACATAATGCAAAAAATAGTATCGTTAAAGCTGCACGTAACAAGTGGACACCATAAATCAGAACGTTTCGGCGCAAAGGCCTTCAACAAGAACAAACATATAACACACGTACAAATATGTATTTGAAATTTAAAAAATAATAAAAAAAATCCAACTAGAAAGAGAAATTAAAAAGTAAAGGAGAATGTTTTTGTTTTTGTTTTGTTTTTTTGCGCCGAAACGTCGTTCTGATTTGTGGTGCCCACTTGTTACGTGAAGTTTTTATTCTCCTTTACTTTTCATTTCTCTTTCTTGTTCGATTTTTTAATTATTAATATTTTTAAAAATTTAAAATATATATTTGTACGTGTGTTGTATGTTTGTTCCTGCTGAATGCATTTTCGCCGAAACGTCGTTCTGATTTATGGTGTCCACTTGTTACGTGAAGCTTTAACCCTACTATGTTTTTTTTCTCTATATATTTTTCTTTATTTTTCCTCACTGTTAGCTTCACTGCAGCTTCGCATTGTGATGCATTTATGTGCATTTCTTGGCATTGACCCTTCGAGAACGTATGCTTTGGAAGAATGCACAACCATTCGTTGGTCAGACTTCAAACTAATTCAAGCGGAGTGGAAAGAAAAAATAAAGAGATTAGTTTTAATAGCAAAAAGACAGAAGTAATAGTAACAAGAAAGAAAAAGACATCACCTCAGTGCAAAATAAAGACAAGTAGAACAATATTAGAACAGGTAAATGAATTTAAATATTTGGGAACATTGTTAACATCAAACGGAAGGTGTACAAAAGAGGTGAGATGCAGAATGGCTCAAGAAAAAGCAGCTTTCCAAAAGATGAGGAAGATACTATGCAATCCATTTTTGACAATAGAAACAAGAAAGAGAGTTCTTAAATGTTATGTAGAACAAGTCTTAACATATGGATGTGAATCATGGACAATAGGACAACAGACAAGGAAATCACTGGAGTCTGTAGAAATGTGGTTTTACAGAAAAATGTTGAGAATACCATGGACAGCTAAGAAGAGTAATGAAACGTTCTGAAAGAGGTAAAAACATAAAGAGAGCAAATTTCCAATATTAGGAAGAAACAATCATCATTTTATGGCCATGCGATGAGAAGAGAACAACTGAAATATATTGTAACAACTGGGGAAATTGAAGGACGAACAGATAGAGGAAAGCAAAGAGTAAAAATACCAGACAGCTTAAGAGAATGGCTTGGCAGAAGGTCAACAACAGAAATAATAAATAACTGTCGAGATAGAAAATTGTGGAGAGACACGATCACCTACGCCAGCAGACCCGGTACTTAATGATGATGATGAAAGAGAGTAAACAGTCAACAACAGAACTGATACAATGCACTATAGATTTTTTTATTTTTTTGCGTTCGCCAGCGTTCACCTCTGGAGAAATCCATAGAGACTAGGAAGTGAATTTTGCGTGCTAATCCATTTTGCACTGAGATAGAAGATTGTGGAAGGACATGATCGCCTTCGCCAACCGGTATGGCACATGATGATGATGATGATGATAAAAGAGAGTAAATAAGTGTCTCTTGATCTATACATCAATGTAGAACTAAAACATGTAGAGAAATTCAAATACCTAGGAGGTTTAGTGACAAACGACAATTCACAAACAGCAGAGATAGACTCATCATGCATCAAAGCTTGTCAAATCATTGGACAGCTATCACCACTATTGTCCAACAAGGAAATAACTCTAGGGGCAAAAAGAGCACGGTACAATACAATCTTCATCCCAACGTTGTGCCACCAATGCCAGTCCTGGACCCTGGATGCAAGAACAATAAGAAAAATAACCTCTTCTGAGATTAAATGCGTCAAACGAATGATAGGAAACAGCCTGAGAGACAAGATCAGAAATGAAGAACTGAGAAAAAAGATAGGGATAACCCCCGCCATAGAATTTATAACGAAACAACAGATAAATTGGTTTGGCTACATGACAAGCCAGAGTGATCAAAACACAACACAACGAGCCCTCAATAAACGTTGCGAGAACACCAGACCCAAGGGTCGACCACGAAAAAGATGGATCGATGGAATATTAGAAGCACTAAGAAACATAACAGCAGTAGAGGCGAACAGAAGAGCAATAGACCGCAAATTACATCTCCCCTCGACGCTGAAAGGCAAATGAGGAAGTAAAGAGGAAGGAGACGATCTATACATATTTTGAATATGCATAGATAAATATGGCCGTGATCTAGAGCAGGCATACCGTAAGGGAGTGAAGCGCTATAGAATCTGCGATAGCGATCTTCTGGTGTTAAATTGTTTAAACAGGGGACATCACCGTTTTTTTTAGTTAGCAAACATAGTGCCTCTCCGTGTGTAAATCTGGCTCTGGCGTCACACCATTTAGAGTTGAAGTCTGGTGAAGGGAAGCTGGGCTTGTCCTTACTGTCTTTTTCTTTTCACCACTTCAGTGAGCCAGATCATAATCATCAAGTACCGGGCCTGCTGGCGTAGGTGATCATGTCTCTCCACAATTTTCGATCTCGACATTTATTTATCATTTCTGTTGTTGACCTCCTGCCAAGCCATTCTATTAAGCTGATTTAAGATATCTTTTCTCTTTGCTTCCATCTATCTCTTCGTCCCTCAATTTTTCCAGTTGTTACAATATATTTCAGGTGTTCTCTTCTCCTTACATGGCCAAAAAATGATGATTGTTTCTTCCTAATATTGGAAATTTGCTCTCTTTTTGCTTTTGAATCTTTCAGAACGTTTTCATTACTCTTCTTAGCTGTCTATGGTATTCTCAACATTTTTCTGCAAAACCACATTTCTACAAACTCCAGTGATTTTCTTGTCTGTTGTCCTATTGTCCATGATTCACATCCATATGTTAAGACTGGCTCTACATAACATTTAAGAACTCTCTTTCTTGTTTCGATTGTTAAAAGTGGATTGCATAGTATTTTCCTCATCTTTTGGAAAGCTGCTTTAGCCTGAGCCATTCTGCATCTCACCTCTTTTGTACATCTTCCGTTTGATGTTAACAAAGTTCCCAAATCGTTATATTCATTTACCTGTTTTAATATTGTACTACTTGTCTTTATTTTGCACTGAGCTGATGTCTTTTTCTTTGTTGTTACCATTACTTCCGTCTTTTTGCTATTAAGTCTGATCCCTTTATTTTTGCTTTCTTTCACTATAATGCCTAACATTTCTTGTAACTCATTTTCACTCTTAGCGATTAAGACTGTATCATCAGCACACCTTAAATTATTTGTATTAGCCAGATACCAATTCCTTTGGAATGGTTGAATCTTCTTCTATTCTTCTATCCTTCCTTTGCTGCCGTTGGCGTCAAGGGGAGATACAATCTGCGATTCTTTGCTCTTCTGTTGGCCTCTTCTGGTGTTATCCCTCCTAGTGACTCTAGTATTCCCTTTATCCATCTCTTTCTCGGTCATCCTCTTAATCTGGCGTTTTCGTAGCGTTTGTTTATGGCTCTTTGATTCATTGTTAGTTCTGTCTGTCTTGTTATGTGGCCGAACCAATTTATCTGTTGTTTCTTTATGTATTCGATGGCTGGTTCAATTTCGAGTTTCTTCCTCAGGTCAGTGTTTCTTACTCTGTCCCTTAAGCTGTTTCCTGTCATTCTTCTGACACATTTCATTTCGGTGGTCGTTATCTTTCTTATTGTTCTAGAGTCCAGCTTCCAATTCTGGCACTGATAGCACAGAGTTGGTAGAAAAATTGATTTGTATATTGCCCTTTTTCTTCCGTAGTTATTGCTTTGTTTTTCAATAGTGTTGATACTTGGCCTATAACTTGGCATGCTTTGTTACACCTTATATCTATCTCGGTCTCTTGGTTATTGTCTTGTGTTAAGGTGCTACCCAGATATTTAAAATTGTCTACTTGATTCAAAGTCGTATTATCTATTATGATGGTTAGTGGTTGATCGGAAAGTGTAAAGTCATGCTTGAGCCTACTTTCATACAATTGCCAAAAAGCCGTTTTATTACTCCAATTCAAACAAAATCACTGAAAGTGCACAGTTCCCCATGCAAGGTACACAGCTCCCCATACAAAGTACACAGCTCCCCATACAAGGTACACAGCTCCCCATACAAAGTACACCGCTCTCCATACAAAGTACACAGCTATCCATACAAAGTACACAGCTCCCCATACAAGGTACACAGCTCCCCATACAAAGTACACAGCTCCCCATACAAGGTACACAGCTCCCCATACAAAGTACACAGCTCCCCATACAAAGTACACAGCTCCCCATACAAAGTACACAGCTCCCCATACAAAGTACACAGCACACAGTTCCCCATAAAAAGTACACAGCTAGCCCCCATACAAAGTACACAGCTCTCCATACAAAGTAAACAGTTCCCCATACAAGGTACACAGCTCCCATACAAAGTACACAGTTCCCCATACAAAGTACACAGCTCCCATACAAAGTACACAGCTCCCCATACAAAGTACACAGCTCCCCATAGAAGGTACACAGCTTCCCATACAAAGTACACGGCTCCCCATACAAAGTACACAGCTCCCCATACAAAGTACACATCTCTCCATACAAAGTACACAGCTCCCATACAAAGTACACAGCTCCCCATACAAAGTACACAGTTCCCCATACAAAGTACACAGCTCCCATACAAAGTACACAGCTCCCCATACAAAGTACACAGCTCCCCATAGAAGGTACACAGCTTCCCATACAAAGTACACGGCTCCCCATACAAAGTACACAGCTCCCCATACAAAGTACACAGCTCCCCATACATCTGTCAAGCAAGCAATGAGACATCAACGCCGCTGAAAATGGATTACAGTTTATAATATACAGCATCATGTAAACTTCATGAAGTAACATTTGTAATGAAACTATTAAAATAAACAAAAATGTTTATAAATGTAAAAAAAAATTTATAACAATAACAGATAGTTCTATATACATATTTAAAAGGAACTTTTCACCTGTGACATTTTATTTACAAATATTCTATTGATCAAAAGAAAGCAATTATTGGAGTGAGAGGACATTTTTTTTTTTAAAAAAAGGACATCTTGAATTTGTCACTTCCCAGACAGCAGCCAGCCAGATACGGAGAGTGATGTTTGGTGGGACCAGTTATCCATGCCTTAACAAACTCCAAAGATAAAGGGAAACTATTCTTCTTCTTCTTCTTCTACCTTTTTAGCTCCCAGTGGAGTATAGGTCTTCAACAAACACTTTCCAAGTCGTTCTGTGTTTGCCATTCTTTTAAGATCATTCCATGTCTTCCCCATCATCTTCATCTCTGCTTCTATCTGTCTTCTCCAAGAATTCCTTGGTTTTCCTCTTTGTCTTTTCCCCTGGGGATTCCAAAAAAAGGCCTGTTGTGTAATACTCTCAGTTGGCTTCCGTAGTGTGTGTCCTAACCAGCGCCATCGTCTTCGCTGTATCTCTTTATCCACTGGTGTTTGACTGGTACATTTCCATGATTCTATGTTAGTGATTTTGTCCTGCCATTTCCATCCTTTTATCCTGCGTAAGCATCCATTAATGAAAGTCTGTATCTCCGTGATTGTCAATTTTGTTGTTCCCCATGTTTCACAGCCATATAATAGGACCGCCTTAACATTTGAGATGAAACTTTTTATTTCAGTATTTAACCTAATTTCTTTGGATTTCCATATGTTTCCCAGGCAATGAAAGCTCCTCTTGCTTTTGATATCCTTATTTTGGTATCATTTTCTGTTCCTCCCTCTTTATCTATATTACTGCCCAGAAATATGTAAGATTGTACGTCTAATAGAGGTAATTCTCCTAGTTTTATTTGGTTATTGCCAACTGTATTAATTATCATAATTTTGGTCTTATCTCTATTAATCTTCAGTCCTAGCTGTTGTGATCTCTCATCAAGTATGCTCATTTTATTCTGCTTCTGTTGATGGCTGTGTGATAGGAGAGCTATGTCATCAGCAAAGTCTAAATCATCAAGTTGTTTGGTCAGTGACCACTGGATTCCATTTCTGTTGTTTTGAGTTATTTTCATAATCCAATCTATGGCCAGTAGAAAGAGAAATGGAGACAGAAGGCATCCCTGCCTTACTCCTGTTCTTATTTCAAATGCTTCTGTAATCTGTCCTTCATGCACCACATTACATTTCGTTCCTTCATACATTGTTTTTATCAGGTTAATAAACTTTATGGGGATTCCGTAATGACTCAGCAACTTCCAAAGTATTCTTCTGTCTAAACTATCAAATGCCTTTTCGTAATCTATGAATCCAATATAAAGTGGGGATTTTAGTTCTAAACTTTGTTCAACTATTATACGTAGAGTAGTTATTTGATCAGCACATGATCTGTTCTTCCTAAAATCTGCTTGTTCATCTCTCAAATGTTTCTCTATGGCCTCTTTTAATCTCTCCAGAATGATTCTGCTTATTATTTTTCCTGGTACTAATATTATAATTGCCCTATAATTTGTGCACTCCTGTAAACTTCCTTTCTTTGGTAGTTTGATCATATAACCTTCTTTCCAGTCTTTAGGTATTTCTTCCCTCTCCCAAATTTTATCTAATAGATTATGTAGCATCTTGGTAGAGGTGTTAATATCTGCTTTTATGGCTTCCGAAGGAATTTCATCTGGTCATGTGGCTTTACCATTTTTTAATAGTTTGATGGCTTTCATTATTTCTTCTATGCTTGGTTTTCCACAGTTAACGTGTAACTCTTCTACTGCTGGTAGTATATCTGGAGGATTATTTGAGCCGGGTCTATTCAAAAGTTCAAAGTTCTCTTTCCATCTCTCCATTTGTTCCCTTATATTACTAAGCAGATTTCCTTTCTTATCTTTAATAAAGGCATTGATCTGTTTGTATTTTCCACTTAATTTCTTTTGTGCTGTTGTACAGTTCTTTCATATTCCCTTTATTTGCTGCTTCTTCTGCCTCTTTAGCTAGCTCATCTATATATTTCCTCTTATCCTTTTTAATGCATCTTCTCACTTCTTTGTTCACCTCTGTGTAAGCTTCCTGTGTCTTGGCTTTATTACTTCTCGTTTAGCTTTTATTTATGTCTGCTTTCTTGTTCTTTCTTTCTTTAATTTTGTCCAGGGTCTCTGCTGTCATCCATGCCTTATTCTGGCGTTCTCTTTTCCCTAGTGTTTCTTCGCATGTCTCTTTCCATATATCTTTTACCTGTTTCCAATGATCTTCTATATTTATTGTATTTTCTAGTTGTTGGAGGACTTGGTATTTGTTTGATATTGTGACTGCGAATTTATCTTTAATTCCTTGTTCTTTAAGGAACCCTACATTGAAATACTTTCTACCCTTATTCGTTGTAGTATACCTTTTTAGTTTAATTTTAAGTTTAGCTATCAGAAGATGATGATCAGAAGCTATATCTGCCCCTCTATATACTTTTACATCCTGTAAGGATGACTTAAACTTATTATTAATACATATGTGATCAATTTGATTTTCCGTTCTATGATCTGGTGACACCCATGTAGCTTTGTGTATTCTTTTGTGTTGGAATATCGTTCCTCCTAGGCTCACTTGATTAAGGGCGCAGAAATTCACAAATATCTCTCCATTCTCGTTTATATTTCCTAGTCCATGTTTTCCCATAATCTCTTCGAAGCCTCTGTTGTCTGATCCTACTTTAGCATTTTGGTCTCCCATCAAGATTATAATATCCTTGGCTCGTCTTGCATCCATCTGACATTGTAGCTGTTTATAGAAATCATCTTTAACTAAATCATCTTTATCGTTGGTTGGTGCATAGCACTGGATAATGTGTAATTTTCTTTTCTTTTTGGAAACTATTGGTTCAGGAGAATTATTGATATAGTAAACTGTAAATTTTTACTTGATTTTTGTTTTTCAGTAATCTTCTTCTTTTCTTCCTCATTTTCCTTTCAGTGTCGAGGGGAGATATACTATGTGGTCTTTTGCTTTTCTTTTTGTCTCTGCTGCTGCTATGTTTTCTATTGTTTCTAATATTCCGTTAATCCATCTTTTGCGGAGTTAGTCCCTAGTCTGTGTTCTCGCACGTTTATTGAAGGCTCGTTGTGTTTTGATCTTTCTGCCTAGTCACGTGGCCAAATCATTGTATCTGTTGTTTCTTTATGTATTATATGGCACAGTTATTCCTAGCTTTTTTCTCAATTCTTCATTTCTGATCTTATCTCTCAGACTGTTTCCTATCATTTGTCTGACACATTTCATCTCAGTAGAGGTTTTTTTTTCTTGTTCTTGCATCTAGGGTCCAGGACTGGCATTGGTAGAAAAACGTTGGGATGAAGAAGATTGTATTGTACCGTGCTCTTTTTGCTTCTAGAGTTATTTCCTTGTTGGACAATAGTGGTGATAGCTGTCCAATGATTTGACAAGCTTCGGTGCACCTTGAGTCTTCTCCACGGTTGTTCTCTGTTTATTCCGTCAACTATTTTTTTCCTGGTCAACGAAAGCTATGTCCAAATTTTGATTGGGTTCTGTCGTCTCAGTGATAAAGAATTAAGTAAACAAAAATATGTAAGCATTGAATAAATTATTATTTGTTTATTGTTATAATCTTATAATAAGAAAACATTTGTCCTGCGAGTGTTGTTGTAAATATGGTTTCTGTTTCATCATCATTGAGTGCCTCTCCGCATCGAAGGTTGGCTATCATGGAGCGCCATTCCACTCTGCCTCTCGCTTTAATGGTGCAGAATTGTCATAGGCTGACTTATCTATTTTTTTATATTACTCGTCTATATTAGTATTGACCTGTCTCTTTTACCTTGTATTTTCCCTTCCAATATTACTTTTAGTAGGCTGTTGAGTCCTTTAACATGCCCCACAAATTTCATTTGTCTTATTCTAATTCCATGGCTTTCTTTGGAATGTTACGTGATGAGGCTCCAATCTCTTTCACCTTTTGCCATATTCATCTTTCGTGTCATGAATATGCCGCACGTGTCCCACACACTTTGCTGTTTTCGCTTTCTGAGCCGTTGATCATTTCTGATTCTTCCGCCCCTCAATATACTCCCTCAGATACTGTCACAGACTTTTTACGTTCGGGTTGGACATACCCGCCCGGCGCCATTGTTGTCGAACTATGTATGTATTTGCCAGTCGAACCGCGAACACACGACACAAAGAAGAATAGTTTCTGTTTAAAAGATAAAAAAAAGAATAGTTTCTGTTTAAAAGATAAAAAAAGAATAATTTCTGTTTAAAAGATAAAAAAGAATAGTTTCTGTTTAAAAGATAAAAAAAAGAATAGTTTCTGTTTAAAAGATAACAAAATAATAGTTTCTGTTTAAAAGATTTAAAAAAAGAATAGTTTCTGTTTAAAAGATAAAAAAAGAATAATTTCTGTTTAAAATATAAAAAAAAGAATAGTTTCTGTTTAAAAGATAAAAAAAGAATAGTTTCTGTTTAAAAGATAAAAAAAAGAATAGTTTCTGTTTAAAAGATAAAAAAGAATAGTTTCTGTTTAAAAGATAAAAACAGAATAGTTTCTGTTTAAAAGATAAAAAATAGAATAGTTTCTGTTTAAAAGATAAAAAAAAAGAATAGTTTATGTTTAAAAGATTAAAAAAAAATAGTTTCTGTTTAAAAGATAAAAAAAGAATAGTTTCTGTTTAAAAGATAAAAAAAGAATAGTTTCTGTTTAAAAGATAAAAAAAAGAATAGTTTCTGTTTAAAAGATAAAAAAAGAATAGTTTCTGTTTAAAAGATAAAAAAAGAATAGTTTCTGTTTAAAAGATAAAAAAAGAATAGTTTCTGTTTAAAAGATAAAAAAAAGAATAGTTTCTGTTTAAAAGTTAAAAAAAAAAGAATAAAATTGGTAGTACAGGTTAAGATTGGTAAAATTACAACACCACAAACCTTGTCTCTCTGTTTATCCTAGAGAATGTTGAGGTTTTCTTATTTTGATGTGATGTCTTTCAGTTTTCTTCTAATTATAAGAAGAAATAACCAAAATAACCAAAATAGGGAGCCGCGATTTATTGATCCACTTATTATGTTTTCCTGACATATACCATCTACATTGTTGCTGGTTGGTCAGTTCATATCATATGCTTATATTTATTAATTCAGTATACATTTCTATATATACTGTATCTTCTTATTTTTACATTTTAAAAATATATGCACACGCACATATTCATAATAATTTGGTAAAACTGGCATTGTCTATACATGGTGAAATTCTATCTATTGTCTTTCCGAGCCGAAGACGGCACATAGGGCAAAACCACAATCTCAAAATCAGAAACCTTGTGTGCCAAAATGGCACATATTGCAGAGATCACTGCTCTAAAATCTATGGCGCTGTTTCCATAACAATACTTATTACAATGACAGCTTGTCAAGCCATCGATCAACCTCCTTAGTTGCCTCTTACGACATGCCTGGAAGGTTACAGTGTCACTATTCTTTACCTCCCTCATAATGAGGCCCCGGTAACACATGGTGAAATTGCACTTAAAATAAATGTCTAAATGTCTTCAGTTCTATTCTCAATATTATGTTTTCCAAGTTCCTGGTGCAAGTGTGTTATGCCTGGAGATATTAGCTTTTATATGAAAAGAAGTTAATTTGTATCCATCCTTCACCAATTGTCAGAATAATTATATTCTTTTGTCACAACCTTATGTAAACAATCACACCTATTTCATTGGTCTGTATCAGAGGCAGGCAACCTTATTTTATACTAAGAGCCACAAAAGAATAATTTTATGATGCCAAGGTCTTGATACTGTCATCTTCATCTATTGATGATGTTATATAATTTACATGCAACTGTTTTCATAATGTATAAATCATTATTACTGGGAAAAGGAAAACAGGGAGAAGAGTGAATGAGAGAGAGTAAAAAAACAAAAATTGAATGATAAATTATACATTTTAAATGGATAGTTTACTGGTTTAATGAGAGGATTGTGCTTTCACTACACAATAAACATATGGGGTTACCACAATATAGAATGAAGATACAATTCAAAAGTCCATATTTCCTTAAAAGTATAAAATTCTTTATATTTTTTTCTTTGCTTGATAGTGCCATTTTGTATCTAACTGGTGATATAACTTTCAAGGCCTTCCTTTCTTAAATGGATATATCATCCACTCTAGCCACCATGATCCTTTCCCCATCCCAACATTTACAGTTGTTGTGTCCAGTCATGTGGATCAAACTATTGATTAGGAGAGAATTACCTAATATATTTTGACATGTTGCACTGACACAACATTGTGATGTTGTGTGATGTTGTGATTTAAATATTAGTGATGAACACAACATGAAAAATTAACACAACAGAGAAGTGGTAACTCATATATATGTTCAGAACAACACTCATGCTCAACACTTTATGTGATGACTTGAAGACACAGTCTTGATTAGTTCAAACATTTATTTACACAGCTCTCAAGTTACACTTCACAAACTCATCTGGATAAATGTCTTGCTTACATATAAACGTCTGTCATTTCCAAGAAATACTGGTTACAGCCATCTAAATCTATCAAACTATATAACATTAGTGGTAAATTTTAGTGCGACTAAGGTAACTGCCAGTGGTATAACACTCTCTAAGTTCCATTTGAAAATCAACAAAACTTATCTGGCTAACAAAAGACAAAATCCATACATGATAATATAACTTTTGTGCATAACCCGTAACCAAAAACTCCTTCCGCTATAAAATTTGTATGCCCCAAACCCTGATATATTTAATAAGTAATGGTTTCTCTAAAAACCATAAACCTTTTCCTTGAAAATACCTCCTCTCAAAAAAATAATGTTTCTCACCAAAAGTTCCCCAGCACTTTCTCAACCAGTGAGTCCCGTCCATGCTTAACAATATTGACTATTCTCCATTGTTCAATCCCTGTAATCCTCAAGTAACCATGTGCAAACATTTTCATACAGCTCTGTTCTAATTAACATCTAAAGTGTGCTACTATATGCATTGTACATGTACAAACATTTCTATTCTGCTTTTACCTTATCAGTATCCTAGGTGTTACGTCAATAGTACAAAGGTGCAAAATGTTTTAAAAATGTTTTATGCAATCGATAACCAATAGTATGATGTACATGACTGGCCACTACAACAAAAGCAACATTACTCTTTTCATCCAGCACAATCGTTGAAAGTAGAAAAGACTGCTCTTGCCTTATTTCTTCATTACCAAAGATATTGGTTTTTGCAGTTTTGCACAAATAAAAATATGACAACATCATTTTCTGTTTGGTGACACTGTAAAGAAGATCATTATTTTTTAAATTTTAATTTTAAAGTGTTTTTCACTATGCACATGAGTGTTAATTTTATAAAACTAGTTTTGTTTAGCCCAGGGACAAGTGTTTAGGTATAGTAAGTGTCAAGATTACTTGGTGGGCTGGTTCTGGTCCCAGGGTCATAGGTTATCCACACCTGGTTTAAGCTGAATAAGTGAATAAGGTGTATTCCAAAAAAATATTTAAAAAAAAAATTAAAGGAAAAAATATAATGAGCACATTTTGTATTAGCAGTTAAATAATTTACATGCTACCTTGCTTTAGGCCCTTTTGCCTGTTATAATTATTTTTATTTCTCACACACACAATCACGCACACATATATATTTATAACAGAATTTATCCCAGAATCACAGTATTCTTATACAATTTTTATTTTGCTTATTATGTACATAATCTGATAAAATCAACATAATTACTTCTGTATTTTATGGTGAACCAGCAGATTTTTAAAAAAATATGTATTAATTAAGAAACATACCAGATCTAGACTTTACTACAAAGGGGAAGATGTGATGATAATGATAGATGAGGTGATACATCAACAATATTAACAAAACAAAATTTGCATAATTTAACATGTTTGTATCAATATATTCCAAATAAGCTTTACAACAAAGTAAAACTACAAAGCCATAGCCACTTACCTTTGTAATAAGAAATTGCTGCCTTTAATAAAAATTATGAACTTTTCTTTTCCTACCAATGGTAGTCAATTAGATATATGCTAATGTCACAGCTACAAAAGCAATACCAATAATCTGTTTATTTCACTTTTTTTTTCCTGTATGGAACTGACTTGCAACTGTTTGTCTTTTTATACTAAATTTCAATTTTTCAGAAAATTCTGCTAAAATGTTTTGATTAAAAAAAAATATGTCCTAGTATCTAATTCTATCTCTTCTGATGAGAAATAATGCTTCTTTGTCATTTTCTTTGTCTTTTTCATTGACTTCAAAAGTAGCAATAAATATTATCTTCTAAGCAATAATATGGAGCTCACGAATGTGTGTTCTATAAATACTCACATTCCTTTCTTTGTGTTATGTTTAGTTCATAAGTCTCATCTCTTGATTTTATAGTTATCTGTTACTATTCATCCCCTCATCAGGTAGCATGTCCTTTGCTGAGTGTTGCATTCACTATAGCCTGTAAAAAAAGGATATCTGTCACTAGCCATATCTCTCTCACTTCTGCTATCATGTTCAAGATCTCTTTAATGTCTTGAAACCACCTTCTTCTTGGTCTGCCCCTGATGTTTCATCCAGAAACAATATCATCCATTATATTTTTTTCCAGCCCACTGAGTCTTTTGACCTGTCCATAGTATTTTAATTTCCTCTGTAGAATGGTGTCTATAAGCCATTAATAAAGCCGTTTATAAGGTTTATAATGAGTTCTTTTTCATGAAAGTCTTTTAATATGTTTCATTTACTTTCAACTACTGCACATTAATAATCATAAAATACTACTGTTCTACAAAAATCATACATTAATTATCACATAACATAACTCTAAGTTGTATAATAATATGATCTTATAATACACTCCGATTTTACATTAATCATCATATAAATTACTCTAGTCACACATCAACAATCTATGTGAGTGTCCATCTCTTTTGATCTAAATATTAGCTTGGACATAATCAATTTTACTCACAAGCTCTTGTAGTTCATGAAATTCCTGTTCCTTCTAGATTTGTTGCCACAGAATCAGGTATTGTATTGTGTTATCTTCCTTATCTTAAAGCTACAGCTACACCTTCTCCATTTTTTTCCATTCACATTATTCTTCATATCACCAGCTTCACTATAGCCTTATGTAAGTTTATTCCCATCCTCACTAAAAATAACTAATTTTGCTGTTTCTCAAATTTTTCTACAATAATGCCAAGCATATATACATACAGTTTCATACATTAATTTAACTTCTTTTTAGGTATTCCTAAATTATAATTTTTTTCTTAACATTTTTCTCATTAGCATAGAAGTGGCTAGGCATGTGCAAATATTAATCATGCAAAACCCATCCAACAAATGCTAAAAAACAATAACAACAAAATCCAAAACTGTTATTTTTGTATATGCTCAGACTGAAACACAAAGAGCTTACTATATAATCATACTGATCTAGTTGTGTGCATGACCAGCTATATTCTGTTATGATAAAGAAAGATGTTGGTGGCAACTGCTCATTCGTTACATCTTTATTGAAATGTATGCATGAATATGAATTTTGCTAAAACTCATGTACTAAAGCATGTCAAATAGTACTTAAAATAATGCAGGTAATTTATACCAATGCAGATGTAAGATATGACACTGGTAATTTATACCAATGTAGATGTGACACATGACACTGGTAATTTATACCAATGTAGATGCAAGATATGACACTGGTAATTTATACCAATGCAGATGTAAGATATGACACTGGTAATTTATACCCTCTTTGTCTGTGAAGTTGGCATATACTATATAGTAAGTATAAATTTGTTCTTTTTAACCTCCTTAAGAAAGCTTTCATAGATTTTTCCTGGGAAAGTAGGGGGGATTCACCATGTGATGCTGACCACATAACTTAATTTTTTTTTTTTTATGCAGTTGGGTGCTAAAAAAAATTATGAGCACTAACGCTATTTTTTTCCCATATGCTGATAGGCATGGAGGGAACCTTTACCTATATAACCTTACTCATACTTATGGTTAAAACCTGTAACTTAATAATTTAATGGACTCATACATATGCTTAGTTTTTTTCTCACTGTATCTCTTAATATTAATTGGTATGTGACTTAGTTTCATCAATTTTATACTGAAAGATAGGACAGAATGGGATCAACAGAATTAATTTTTTATTTTCACTGCATAAAATTGAATTAATTTTACTTAATCATCATCATGTACCATACTGGTTGGCGTAGGCGATCATGTCCTTCCACAATCTTCTATCTAAAGTGCATCGTATCAGTTCTGTTGTTGACTGTTTTCCATGCCATGACACCAAGCTATCCAGTATTTTCTCTCTTTGTCGTCCGCGATCTCTCTTTCCTTTTATTTTGCTAGTTGTAACCAAGTATTCCAACTTTTCTCTTCTCATGATGTGCCCAAAAAATGTTGATTGTTTCTTTCTGATGTTTTTTAGGAGCTGCCTTTACTTAATACTACATTGAAAAAAATGAAAGAAAGTATGCCCAAAAACATTTGACTTTACAAACATGTGACAGCACATTTATTTTGAAAAATTCAAATTCCAACAATTTTGAACATCTGAACTGTCAATAAATTGGACCTAGTTTTGAAGTGAAACTTGAGTTCTCTGATTATTCTATTCTTAGATCAAAGTTTTAAATGTACCTAACCAAATATTACAAAAAACCTAAACTGAGCTCATGTTATGTCAAATACCCAGCCACTCACAAAAACTATTACTATAATTGTGGTGCCTTATCAAAGCTAGCGCTTAATATTTTTTTTTTTAACAAAAAAAAATTGCAACCAGATGTAAAGAAAATAAGTAAAATAAAAAGGAACATATATGTCAATTTTACATAAAATTATAATTAATAAAAATCAATATTTTACAGTATCTTCTATAAACTCCATCACATTATCATTTTACTTCATTGTTCGGCTTTAATGTTTTCTTACACAGTGAGACATTTTACAGTGCTATATTGAACTATGTATACAAACATGCTCACTATGTCTGCTATATTTAACTAACTACACTTCTACTTTACGGTTGTGATTATGGACGGTAAATGAAAAGACACAATGCCAAATAGAATCAGTTGAAATGTTCTTTTTTTGATATTATTATGTAGATATTAACAAAGTTGAGGTGCTGGACAGAACATACACTGAGGTAGTAAATTGAGAGTATTACACAACAGCCCCTTTTTTTTAATCTCCAGAAAAAAAGAGACAAAGGGAAAGGCTAAAAAATTTGCTTTGACAGTTGGAGACAGATGTGATGATAGAGAAGACATGGAGTGAGTGGTCTGAAGAGAATATCAAACTGGATGGCTTGAAAAGTGCTCGTTGAAGACCTATGCTCCACAGGGAGTTGAAAAGTAGATTAACATTATTTTCATGATGTGTAACATCCTCTAATTTTATTTGTACTTTGACAAGTTTTAATTAGAAACAACATTTGTAAGGAACATTGAATTTGGTAACATTAAATAGTTCACAATTTCAAGCCAGATCATATGTTACCACACAAGCCAAATAATTCCAGAGTTAAAGTTTTCATTTTGATAACTCCCAACTATTAAAATTTGTGTTACATCCTTCTAGTTATTGCCCTGTTAGTAATCTGGACTCTTCAAGCTTTCTCTGTATCATTCAGCGAAGTCACTATCTGTTTTATTTATATTTTTATTTCCTTAATTTTTCCTCCACCCTTATACGTCACATAGGGCTTGTAGTATTTTTCGACACCCATCTCTATTCTGGGCAAGATGTTTGATCTTGTCTAATGAGTCTATGCCTGCCAACTTTGCTTCTCTTATAATAAGTGTTTTTTAATGTTCTACTGAACTTTACTACTTTTTATGTTCTACAGAACATAAAATTATTGTTACATAAGCTTTTCTTACTGTAGTGTCTGAAATTGAATACTTTTTATGTTCTACAGAACATAAAATTATTGTTACATAAGCTTTTCTTACTGTAGTGTCTGAAATTACTACTTTTTATGTTCTACAGAACATAAAATTATTGTTACATAAGCTTTTCTTACTGTAGTGTCTGAAATTGACCCAACTGAATTTATATATGTTTGTATTATTATTACGATGACTTTCAGCTTTACTTACATTTAATAAAGTAACAAAACTTTACTTTAGATAACTATTTTAACCAACAATTTGGATAACCAGCTCTATATTACTTGTAATGTAGTTTCACGTTTGTCTTAAATCTGACCATTTAGTCTGTTACAAAACTGGATTACAACTCAGACTAATAGGTGGACAACAAAAAAAAGTATATTGAATTAATTGAGCACTGACAGTACAAAATGAAAGGAACACAAAATTAAAAGAATACATCCTCAAAACATAACAGAAATTGGGGTGTTAAAATGAAGAATGATATATGAATTAATTGTGTGCGTACTGATATCACATTCAACTGATTTCCTCCAGAAAATCTATTCATTTATCAACCCTACATTACGATACCTATATGTAACTCACCCAGTTACGACACTGTAGTAAGAATTACTACCACTTAAATGAAACATTAGCTGCTCTGAAAATAGTAATTTCTCTGAACTTTAAACACACTCCAGGCAAAACACAGGGTCTAAAAATTCCTGGCTCAAGCTGATTTATGACCTAATTCACCTCATGGATTGGATGATTTACACTATCTATCGGTACAGTCACCATAAATCCATCACTATGTTCGTCTACCACATATCATTATTCGCTGTGTTTCCTGAGCCACAAAGGGTTATTTGATGTCTGCTGATGACCGAGGAAATTTCTCTTGTCACAGCAATTTCTTGAAAATTGGTGATTCTTTTTCGCATTAAACGATGTATCACACAATCTAAAAAAAAAACAAAAAAAACTAACAGCAATGGAAGCAAATTAAACACTCAGGAGTCACCAAAAATGGTAATTAGGAAGGTACAGAGGGGGATAATCTTTGAACACTGAATCATGTCAAATTTTCAGCAATTTTTGCTTTGATACTGTAATTGTTACTATGGTATCATAATCTAGGGTCAAATTTCTTAATTGGTACTTTATTCTTTCCTTGTCGAGGTTTTGAGGTTCACCCAGAACATGGACATGTGGTGAGGTATAATGCAATTCCTGTGGAAAGTCTGATGCTTAATAGCAAAGATCATTGGACATGGGGAGTCGATCATTTCTATTCTATGTGCCATCTTTGGTTCGAAAGGACATTTGGCAGACTTCAGACTAGCAATTCTATGCTTCTGAAAGTACCTTTTCTTGAAACAACACAGGTTAGACTCAAATCCTCAGAACATCAATTAGTACATCTCTTTAATAATGAGGATGGAGAATTAAAGAGTGAAAGAACATAAAAATAAACTTAAAAATTGTCTATTTAAGTGTACATTAAATAGGAAAAGATCAATTAGGATGTATCTGCATAATGTAAATATAAACTGACAAGTGCAATGTTTCAAGAGAAGACTAGCAACTAAATGGTTTGCAGCTTTAACTAAATGTAATTCTCCATTTTGTTTCAAGAACAACCATATATGACATAACAATTCATGAACAAATATTCTTTTACAATGATCACAACATATACACTAACTGAATTATGTCTAAAACAACACTGACATCAGTTATATGTAGTATATAAAATTGGCATGAAAATGTATCAAACTGTCCCATATTAAACCAGCATCAATTATATTTAATAAAAAAAAAATGAATGAAAAAGTCTATCAAAACAAGTGACTTCAAATATGTCTAATATAAAACTGACATTCATTATGTCTTGACATGATATGGCATCAAATATTTCCAGCATAAAACTAGCAGATATTCCAAAGATATCACTTTTCCCCTGTCATCCTCTCCTTCTGATACAGCTCCATGGCTCTTTTACCCAACATTTTAGAGACTTACATAACTTCACAATGATGGGAGAACAAAAATGAGCATAGTTTAGTCTTAAACACAGCTGTTTGTCTTTATCTAAAGGGGCATTAGAACTAATCAAATCTTGGAAATTTTGCATAATTTATAGATGAAGATCTCTGGGGCCTTGTGCATTCCTCTCATTCTTAAAATTGATATTTCATGGAAGTGGTTTCAATTTATGACCACACACACAAAACATACAATATTTTAGCTACAGTAAATAATTATAAACAATATTTTAATAGAAAAATATTTGTAATTCAAAGATCAAATGAGAGTTTCAGGGCCACAATATTTTATTTGAAATGAAAAAACTTTTAAAATTTTAAGATATAAAGATTCTTCAGATCACTTTGAATGTATAATAGAAGAAGAAAGTGTATTTTACCTTCTGGAAAAGCACAAATGAGCAAATGAACTAAAGTATCAGTGACAAACAGCTGTGTAAAGTAAGCATGCAGAGATATCTTAACAACTACTGTTATATACATCTAACATGTTTTCATATGTTCATGTTATATATTCAGTAACTAATAAGCCAATCTCTCCTGCCCTATTTTGAACAAGGATAATTTATTTCACAGGACAACTTTACACCAGTGTATATTCACAAATAGTATTATATTATTAATTCATATTTCACAGAACAAAAGGATGTAGCACATACATTTTTGTAGTAAACAAACTGAAGTACATTATATCAAAATTAATATATTTAACTGAAAAACATTATACTATTATGTTAGTTCAAAAGTAAATACTATACCAGTATAAATGTCAATAGACAGCAATACATTATCTTATAATTCACAGGGTAACATTAGATAATACACTATTACACAGGACAATATTTAACTATATGTACATACATATATATGTATAGATAAAACTATGACAACATAAATTTTCTCAAAGAAAAGTGTACGGTTGAAGATAATAATGTATAAATTACAAGGTATTGTGTACTAAACTAGCTCTGTATAAACAGATGTTTGTGAGAAAGCAATGGACAATGAGTATGTCACACTCTTCATCCAAAAGCAAACAATATTGAAAGATAATAATTAAAAATAAGCCAGTCGTTTGAAAATGTCAAGCCTGGTCAAAAGTCATGCCAAGATATGAAAAATATTTTTAATTCGTGAGGAAGCTTTCAATCCATTGGTTTCATTTGGTCTGAGGAGTTAATTGGGCTATTTTAATATGTAAAGCTGTTGATGACTTGATAAGTAGTTTATTTTTATTTAAAATGCTGAGCAGGTTACATTAATCTACAGGATTAACTGTCATCTTTTCTATATGAAAGGTTAAATGGCCTAATTCTATATAAAACTTTCAGCAGAGAAAAGGCAAATAATTGCAGTGCTATGGTAAAGCTGGTAGCAAGGAGCCAATGGTGGGGTGTAACATACACTCCTATAATGTATGGTGACAACTTTATACAAAAGGAACACAACAAAATACTGACGTTTCGACCTTCTTCAGGGAATGAGAACAACAACAACAAACAATGAAACAGATAAATTCTGCTACATCTAGGATGATTGGGACAGGTAAATCAAGGAGAGGTAAACAGAGGGATAAGAGGTGAAATGATGAAATGAGAGAGATGTGCTACATGTTGGAGGATAGATAATATGTGGAAATATGAAAGTTAAAATATATATTAAAAATGAGATTTAACTTATAAAACGTTAAGTAGCTTATTTAATACAGAGATTTACATTTCTATTTTATTATCTGAAGGGTTAAGTGGGTTTTTATTATATAGAAACTTTTAAGCAGTCCTTCACTTCATGGTTTCAAGAACGTTTGCATAAAAACATTAAATCATGTGAGTTTTAAAGCCATTAGACTGCCAAACTGATAAGCTATCCTATCTTTTATAAACCCTAGGTTACGACTAGTAAAATTTACTGAGTGTATAATTTGTTTCCATTGCTGTTGGAATTCATAAGATCATGAGATACATCGTTTAATGCGAAAAAAAAATTGCCAATTTTCAAGAAATTTGTTGTTTTTCCTTTCCCTTTTTGTTTTTTCAATGTTGTGACCAGGGAAATTTGAAATTTCCTTGGTCTTCTGCACGCATAAAACAACACTTTGTGCCTCGGGAAACAAAGCAAATAATGCCGAACATACTGACAGTGACCATACCAATAGACATTGTAACACATCTGGTCCATGAGGTGAAACTCAGGTCATAAATCAACCTTAGGCAGGAATTTCAAGTCCCTGTGTTTTGCTTAGTGTGAACACACAGAACTGTGTCAAAAGTTCAGAGAAATTACTATTTTTAAAGCACCTAATGTTATATTTATGTGGTAGCAATTTTTACTAAGGTATCGTAACTGGGGGAATTACAGATAGGTATATTAACCTAGGGCTAATTTAGAAAAGCATTTAAGAATGAAGCACACTTCTCTGAATAAATGTATGTAACTAAAGTATTAATTCTATTTTGAGCCCCATAAAGCAACAAAATTAAGTATATTCTAAACTTAAATGTAAAAAAAAATACATTTATTTGTACCTAGAAATATTAGAATCTATAATATGTTACAGTGGGTTTGAGTAACAGACAGTTTAAATGGTTCACTTAAAAAAATAAGATAATCAGTACTTTTTTTTTAATTTGGCCAGTCGGTTGTTAAAGTAACTTAAATAAAACAAATATTTTTACATACAGTGTCTTGTATACTAAATTTTGTAATTGTACATTCACCACTAGAAATGTGTCAATAATGTTACCATATGTGAAATAAAAACTTGTTGACAACAATGAAGGATATTGTGGTTTTTCAATATGTTAAACATATATGTTTTTTATATGATGTGTTATTTAAGTTACATTTTCAATATTTTTCTCATTAAATTATTAATAAAATTGTAATGAGATAATATAGATCAACATGAAGTGGAGAAACTTTATGTTACTCTACAAATCACCACCAGACTTGCCAGCTACTAAATGCTTTTTCACTTTATGGCCAAATAAAAGAAGTGGTAACAATAAAATATATATTTATTTTACAAGAGAAAAAAGGCCTTTAATTGGAGGTATTTTTCCTTTACAGCTGGCTATGAACAAAATTTGTTACAATCATTTATTTTTACAGAGTAATGTCTCAAGTAACTAAATATTTTTTACTGTTTCACTGTAATTTTTATTCCGTTATAAATTATTCAATTTGGTCTGTAGCATATTGTATCTTGAGAGTAATGTTAATTTAATTTGAATAAAGAAACATTAATGGGCAGTTTTACAAAACTATTATAATTGTTTTGGAGGGGGTTCAAAATGTTAGGAAATCTAAATAATTAAGGAAGAAAGGAAAAAAGTAAGTCATGTTAATTACATAGTATATATATATTAGTATTTGGTAAATACATACTGTAGACATTGTCAGATCAGTAACTTAAATGTAAAATAACAATACAAGCTATTGAAAGAGTAAACAGGTATTATCAGATGATCACTCTTTGGCAGTCTTAGATGACATTCAAGCACTATACGATTTTTAACATGTTTTTTTTTTTTTACATTAACAACCCTATATATACAAATACATCAAGACTTTTTTTAACAGTTGGCACATACGTACTTACTAGTACTTGTGTAAATGAAAATATTAATATTAAAGCAACAAAACTGTAAAATTAAGATAGAAATATAAAAATGGATCCTTGTACGTGGGAACCATTAATACCATTGGCAGCCAGAAAATGAAAACCGTTTGAACACATTAATGGTAGTATGTTAATGGTATAGAGATATGATATCTCAAAGACTTAGTGTTATGAACACAATATTGGTAATATGTCATTGGTCTGAATTAATGATATGAAATAATAAAGATTCTGGTGTAAAGTAAAGATATGACATTTCAAAAGATTTGTTTTTATGAAAACAATAATGCTTTAATACTAGTGAAGTAAGCAAAGATACAAAATTTTAAATACTCACTATAATGAACACAATATGGTAGTATGTTGGTGGTGTAAAGCAAAGATATGACATTTTAATTACTCACTATAATTGAAATTTAAAACTCAAGTATTAAATAAAGATATGAAGTTTTCATTACTCACCATTATGAGCACAATATGGTAGTATGTTAATGATGTAAAGTTCATGCTGAAGATGGATGCATTGGTTCAAAAAGTGCAGACATCATGGCTTCGCCATAAATTTAGTGAAGCAATGCACCCACACTCACTGAACAGGTTAACACTAAGAAGTGAAAACAAATAATGAAATTCTAAAGACTATGTACTGATCACTTTAATGGTAACATGAAACTAGTATAGAGTAGGGTCATGAAGTTTTTATGACTCAATATTATGAGTTTATATTATCATTGTCCATGTAATTAATACTTTGTGGAAAATTTTCATAGTTTTCACAATTCATTAGTATGAATACATTACTGGTGGTAGTATGTGGCTGGTTTATAGTAAAAATGTTATGTTTTTTTAAAGAAGCGATATTATGAACACATTAATGGCAGTTTCAAACTTGTGTAAAGTAAATTCAATACTGAATTAGATGAGCAACAATTTGGATTCAGGAAAAACAGTGGCACAAAAGAAGCCACATTTAGCATGAGAACATTGATTGAAAAGTACATAGAAGTAAACAAACCAATATATGCCTGCTTCATAGACTACGCCAAAGCTTTCGATAGATTACACAATAACCAACTTATAGACTGCCTAAAGGATATAAATCTAGATGACACAGACATACGACTAATATGTAATTTGTACTGGCAGCAAACAGCAATAATAAAATATAACAGGGATAACTCTACACCCATGGACATAAAAAGAGGAGTAAGACAAGGATGCATCCTATCACCAAGCTTGTTCAATCTATACACTGAGCAAATCTTTAAAAACATCTCAGAGATGCCAGGCCTAAACATTAATGGAAAGATAATCAATAACCTAAGATATGCTGATGATACTGTTCTACTAGCAGAAAATCCTAAAAACCTACAACAATTGCTTAATGTGATAAACATAACAAGCAAAAAATATGGACTAGACATGAATATCAAAAAGATTAAAACTATGATCATAAACAAAGAAAATTCTCAAGACCTACAATTAAATATCACAGTTGAAGGATTACATCTGGAGACAGTCCAGAGCTACAACTACGTGGGACATACTAAAACCAATGATGGATAATGTAAAATTGAAATAAACAAAAAAATAGGTATGGCAAAAAGTAATTTTAATGCCATGAAAAATATACTAACAACAAAACAAATATCAGCAGGGCTGAAACTAAGAATGGCAAAATGTTACATCTTCTCAGTATTCCTGTATGGTGCAGAAACATGGACATTAGACAACAAAACAGAACAGAAAATTGAAGCCTTTGAAATGTGGATTTATAGAAGAATAAGTAGAATTGGATGGAAAGAAAACAAAACAAACAATGAAGTTTTAAAACAACTGAAAATAAAAAGAGAACTACTAAATACAATTAAGACAAGACAAATGAAATGTTTGGGCCATGTAAAAAGACACAACAGCCTACTAAAAGTAATATTGGAAGGGAAAATACAAGGTAAAAGAGGCAGAGGCAGACCAAGACTAACATGGACGAGTAACATCAAAAGATGGACAAGTCAATCTATGTCAGCCTGCACCATCAAAGCAAGAAACAGAGTAGAATGGCGATCCATGGTAGCCAACCTTCGTTGCGGAGAAGGCACTCGATGATGATGATGTAAAGTAAATTATACAGTTTTTAAGTGGCTTAACAATGTGAGTACATGAATTGTTGATAGTAGGGACAGCATATTCTTAAATGATTTAGTATTACGAAAATGATAATGGTGTTTATATAATTATGACAGAACACATTGTTTTTGTTGTTTTAGTAAATGAGCAATTCAATGGCAATATGCACTGATTTAATGCAAGAACATGAAGTTTTCCATTAATCAAATATTTGTACACATATCAGTATTATCTGGCATGTCTCAACTTTGTGATACATTAATGGCAGTATTCAGCTGGTGCATGATAATGATGATACAATGTGTTTAATGAATCTATAACTTGATTCACAACTTGACATAAAGGAAGCAGTAGAAGCTCAGCAGTTAGTGAACTGTACTATCAAGGACAAAAGGAAATGAGTTCAAACCCAGTCAACTGTTAGTCATTGAAAAATACTGACACTGACATGCCTTAAGGCATGAAGGACAAGGTGGGGACTGCAGCAACCTTTCTTTATTTGGGAGATGAGATATTCATTCAGATGATTCCACTGGTACGGGCGGTTGAGCAATTATGGATTTTAATTTGTTTGCAGTGATACTGGGGGCCTTCCATAGCCATAGCCATAAGGCATGAAAGGAACCCTTTATTTTCAACACCGGACATAAAGGAAATAAAAATATGCCAAATTTTCAAACATTTCCAAACACAAATAAGATAATGTAAGCAGTAAGTGAATGAGAATTGTATCTTTAAAAATAAATGTCACTTCCTGAAAATGTAGCAGCAGTTAATTTGTTATTAACACTTGAACAACATAACTGTGAAAGCGATAGTCCCATAATTAATCTATTTTATTCTTGACATCCTTTGGTGCACATAACTTATAATTTTTAGCAAAGGACATGGCACATACTATTAATGGGCTAAGTGAATGGCTCACATAAATATGAAGAAAAAAAACAAGTTCATCCATCAATCTATACATTTTTGTTTTGATTTGGTAGTGAAAGCAATTTTTGTAGGCATTAGATGGGAATATTTTTTCTATAATCAGCAATTTGATGTGAACGTTAATTTAATAGCGCTAGTTAAGTACTTTAAGATTTTCATGAATCATATATTTTTTTATTTTTATGTAATTATAAGTTAGCAGCATTTTATACCAGATAGAATAAATAATTACTTTGACTGGATTTAAGTTTAGCAGCATCCTGGTGAGCAGATTAATAATTATAAGTACCTTAATTGTGGTTGCATCTGGATGAAGATGATTTCATGAATCATTAATTTGAATGCAAGTGTAAGTTCAATTAAATTTTACATCATGGCTGTAAGTTGTGTATACAAATTAATCAGCAGATGAAGGATTTATGAATTAACAAAGAGTTAAGCAACAACCTGTAAGCAGTTGAAGATTCCCTTGCATAATACATCATTCAAATGCCCAATGTAAGGTTGATATTCATGAGAATAACAGAATATATCTTCTTGTAGTTCTTGCAGTTTGTTTTTGCCCTTGGAAATGTTCTAGGTTTAAAATGGTAAAATACAGAACTGTTGCACTGGTATTTTCAAATATTCCATTTTTGAACACACATTTCTTTGTCGTCATCATGAAATTATAGCAGAGCTATTTTGAATTAAAAAACTGGTCCTGCACTTCTTAAAAATAAAGGCGGAAATCGTAAAATTGTAAATGTTAACCAATTCTATGAACCGGAAGCAAGCTATATCTCGTCAAAGATATTTCACAGTGAATTAAATACATTAGTATTCCCTTTAATTGCCACAATGAAGGAAATCCTGCAGCAAAATGTCTCGAAATGAAGCTTTTATTAAATAGAGTTTTTTCTTTTTTTTCACAAGTCAGTTGGGTCTGTTATGTGCTCACACAATGACAGAGTTGTCATCTGAACTGTGACTGCTGTTTGGATTGCTACTGGTGCTACTGCTATGGCTCATGGATGAATATTGGGAGTCTGATGTGCTCAGTTGGCTCTCCAGTGGCTCCAGATGCAGGTAGGCCTGGGGAAAATAATTATTTAAATTTTTCAACTTCTAAGAAATTGGATAATAAAGTAATTATTTCTTTTAAAAAATTGCTTCAAGTGAGATTTCATGGAACATTTTAAAAATGAAAACAACCCACACATGTGTATATATGTTGTCACTTATTCATTCCTTCCCTCACTTTTATTTTTTCTCTTATCAGGTTGAAATCATTACTCTGCCCATAAAAATTCTTGTTAGTTGTCCCAAGTTGGGTTCATTCTTTCAAATTTGCTTCAATAACTCTCTGGAGCAAGTGGGGGGGGGGGTGTGTGTAATGTACAGCACTGTACTGCAGCACTGCAATTATTTGCCTGTTGCCTTTTATAACTCTCACCAGTTCTATTTGCAACTAAATCATATACTATTAATGTTACAAAATCCAGTAAGGGAATTATAAAGTACAGTTTCTTTACCAGGAAATGCTAACTGTTCATACCATTTGTATTCCAAATTCATAGCTGGTATGCAAGATCTAATACTGTGCACACAATTTATAATATCACTAGCTTTAATACAAAATTATATGAAAGTCTATATAATGGGTGCAGTATTCAAGCAGTTATATTTTTTAGCTTCTTAAACCACACAAAAATGTTTGAGCCTTTGGAAATGTATTCAATTTAATATTTCTGTGGATTAATACCATTAGCAACCAATGTAGAGCGATTACTGTATTGATTTACCACGGACAGGAAGTTGAGTTTGATTACAATCAGTATCATCAAGATTCATTAACAAGTGTTGTCCCAGATAGTATAGTCAACCATGTCTCTCAAAAACTTTTGATTTCTATTGTTTACAAATTTTGTTGAATTCCTATCAAATCATTTTATTAAACTGTCTGGTATCTTTTATTTCTGTTTCCCTCTATCCCTTCTTCCTTCTATTTTTCCAGTTGACACGATATGCTTGGATCTCTTTTAGAATATCATAGTTACTTTTTTTAAGCTGCCCATTGTATTTTCACCAATATTTCATTAAACCATAGTGGTCTCCAAAGATTATATTTGTCATTTGTCTAATTGTCCAGGATTTATCACCATATACCAAATATTGGTTCAATATTATAATGAACTGAGGCACTGTGGACAGAGAATTGTGGAAAGACATGATCGCCTACATTAACCAGTATGCCACATGATGATGATAACAATGAAGACCTATTTTTGTTATCTCCTTTGTCAAAGATTGTCTTGAACATTCTTCTAGATTCATCATGGATACCAGAGAAAGAAAGGACAGCACTTTCCTAAAAATTTGACATAAGAAACCATGAGCACCAATACTATATTCACTATATCACTGATAATATAAAATTATATATAAAATGTAAAATAAAAATATATAAAATTGTGAAGAATAACTCTGGCCATCTCTCCTTCATATACTAAGACTGCAGTACTGTGAAATCTGACATATTATACATTATTTTATTACATGTGATTACTTTTAGTGCATATAAAAGATGAATAAAGCAAACAAATAAAATGTATTTGGAAAAAAAGTAAAATAAATAATTTAAAAGAAGACAAAAGGCTTTGTCCAAATACCTCATCATTGAGTGAAGATATGAGTAAGCAGTCTAGCTCCTGAACCAATAATTTAAAGCAAGGTCGTTTGCAGGGGTCTTCTTGCCAGCACTGCTGCATTATACCAAACCTGAAATGTCACAAAATATAAGTGAAATGGGCAAAATGATTTTTTTAATGATGAAGGATAATATCTAATTTTTGTCTTCTTTTTCCTTTAAACTCCCAGTGGGGCATGGTTCTTCAACAAGCACTTTCCAAGCCATTCTGTTTCTTGCCATTCTTCTAAGATCATTCCATGTCTTCCCCATCATCTTCATCTCAGCTTCCACTTGTCTTTCAAGAATATTTTGGTCTTCTTCCTTGTCACTTCACATGAGGATTCCAAAAAAGGGCCTCTCTTGTAATACTCTCAGTTGGCTTCCACAGTGTGCCATATTCAGTGCCATCATCTTCGTTGTATCTCTTTGCCCACCAGTATTTGACTTGTACTTTTCCATAATTCTAATTTTTTTTTACATAATATGAATATTTTTACCACATGATGGACAAGGATGGAAGGATATTGACTTCCCCTTAGTGCAAAGACTTTATACTGAAGATATATTTGTAAAAAATAAAATCTTGATCCTTCCAGCACTGCTAGACATAGTAAAGGGCTCATAGTGTTTTTCACCATCCATCTTTATTCTTGGGGAGATGTTCGATCTTATCTAATAAGTCTATGTCTGCCAACTTTGCTTCTTATATGTGTTCCTTTTTAGTGTCTTTCTAGATCTTTCTCTTTTTTCTGTACCCTGATGTTTCTAATAGAAGAACCTGTTTTGAAATTCTTTTGTTGTCTCTTCTCAACACATGCATGAGATATGTCCATCTTCTCTTCCTAACTGTAGATGATATCATTGACTGCATGGTCTTTTCTCTTATCTTTATATTAGTCTTGAATTCATTCCATTGTACACAAGGTATTCTTCTTATGCATTTGTCTTCAAAAGTGTTTAGTTTTCTCTCATTTCTTGTTTTCCAGTTTTCACATGTGTAGGTAAGGGTTGATTTTACATTTTAGCTGAATATCTTAAGTTCTTGCTTAGTATTTTGTATTTTCATACTTTGTTCAAGTTTTTAAAATTTGCTGTAGCTTTTGCTATACTCTTTCTAATCTCTTTCTTTACTCACCTTCTTGTTCTATATTACTACCAATATATAAAATGGTCTACACTTTCTAATGTTTGACCTTGTCAAATAAAACCAGAATTTGTTAAATCCTGATTAAAATTAGTGAAATCTTTGTTCAGTCTTGTCTTTATTTGTGATTTACAATTCATTAGTCATAGTTAAGATATGCTAGTTCTAATTAAACTTTTGAAATCCTAATTCTAACCCTCAAAGCTCATGCTTGAGACTGTGTAGTATAAAAAAAAAGAAAAACTAGTAAAGAAAGATAATAAGAAGAACATGAAGATAAACAGAAACAAACTTTTGAAAATAAATCAAATTCAATTAACTCTTTCCATACAGAAGCTTTTTATCAATGCAGCAGAAGAGATTTCAGAGACAACATTTTTCACAGTTTTAGGAATCAATCTATATATTTATCTACCATATAACATATTATATATGAATTTTTAGATAATTTAACAAGGTTAAGATACTATGCAATCCATTTTTGACAATAGAAACAAGAAAAAGAGTTCTTAAATGTTATGTAGGGCCAGTCTTAACATATGGATGTGAATCATGGACAATAGGACAACAAACAAGAAAATCACTGGAGGCTGTAGAAATGTGGTTTTACAGAAGAATAATGAGAATTTTATGGACAGATAAGATGAGTAATGAAAATGTTCTGAAAGAGGTCAAAGCAAAAAGAGAGCTAATTTCCAATATTAGGAAGAAACAATCATAATTTTTTTGGCCATGAAAGAACATGAGAAGAGAACAACTGGAATATATTGTGACAACTGGAAAAATTGAGGGATGAAGAGATAATGGGAAACAAAGAGAAAAGATACCAGACAGCTTAAGAGAATGGCTTGGCAGAAGGTCAACAACTGAAAAGATAAAGAACTGTGTCGAGATCGAAAGTTGTGGAGAGACATGATCACCTACGCCAGTAGGCCCGGTACTTGATGATGATGAACAAGGTATTAGATTTCACCAATACCAAGATGGTACAAGACATGTTAAAAAAAATGTGGTTTGATGACAGTTCACACTAATCAAATTGTGAGTGACGCACTATGCGGGGAAACGTACGTGGCCGAAATTAGCATGGCCCACAGTGCATTAAAACATACAGAAAGAGTTAAATTTATACTCCAAAATTTGTTTATAAAATATCAATGGCCAAAATATAAATATTTCTGATGTTTCTTCACCTATTCATGGCTAAACTAGGCACACAAAAGCAAACGAGGTAAAAATATAATGTATTTTTAACTTACATCTTGGTAGATGCATAAGGTGGCCTACTCATGCGGTAACCTTCCTTCAGAAGTGTAAACAAATCCTCAACTTGTACTGAAGGATAAGGATTTCCCCCAAGTGTGAAGACTTCCCACAGCAGTATGCCATAAGACCACCTGCACATTAAACATCATTAAATTTGTTATTAAATAAACAGCATCAAATTAATTACAAAGTAGTAAATAAAGATCTGTTACTTGAAAAAAAATGAAGAAAAAAATCAGAACTAGAAGACAGCAATGACTTTCTCAAAAGCCTTGAGAAAATAGGGAAATCAAAACTCCTAAGCATTAAAAATGGGAGCAGTGGTAGCTCAGTGATTAGTGAACTGGGCTACAATAGGTTGGGTTCAATTCCGATTGATGGCTTTCAGCTTCACCCAGCCATAAATGGGTACCTGATTTTTTTTTATGGGAAAGTAAAGCAACACAGACATAATACCGGCCATATTACCCCAAAAATCATGTGCCGAAGGTCTATAAAAATTATGGTCACTAATACCATATTCCCTATACACCACTTGGCGTGATGAGGCTCTTTACTTACTTTTATTATAATTTTTAAAAACTTTGGTTTTTAAATCAAATTTATTATTCATCCTCACACTTTGGTAAGTGAGAGTTAGAAAATAATGAAAGGAAGAAAGAAATTAGAAACCATTCAAAAACAAACATTTCAGGAAAATACTTTATACACTGAAAAAAGTCAAAACTACTGCATTAGTGACACAAATTATCCTGCATCAAACTAAATCAACTGTAATAAAGACAATAAAGTGGGTTCATGTCAATCATGTGATGAGAAAAAATAAAATATGGAGATAACATGATGATTGCAAACCTAGACCTAAAATGGTAAAACACTGGGCAAAAGTAAAAGAGGTAAACCTAGAGAAATAACAAGAGGACCACTGACATGAGTGGCAATGACAGCAACCATCAGTCAAGATTGAGAAGCTTGTCTAGAATAGACTTAACAATGAAACTAGAAAATTGAGGGAGGGAGTGATAAATTAAAACAAAGAAAAGAAAACAGACAGATTAAGAAAATGAAAGGGTAAGAAGTCAACAGTTCAAATGATAAACTGTAGAGACATAAAGTTGTGAGAGACATGATTACCAACACAAGCAGGCATCAAACTTGCTGATGATTATGATAATCTCGTGGCTGAATCATATTGGTAGATTCAACCACGAGTGAAGCTGTTCAGCAAAGCAGCATCGGGCATAAAACAATAAAATTTTTACCAACTACTGACTTATCATGATTGCTTGCTACCAACCATCTGTCAAGACAGCAAAGGCCATATATATATATATATATATATATATATATATATATATATATATAATAAAATCAAAAGCTTAAAAAATGTGTGCTGATGACAGATATGCATAGGATAAAAATTTGCAAGTCACAGTGCAAAACAATATGTTAATAATCAAACGAGGAGGAGAACTTAAAATATGTATAGAAAGTCAGTGCTGACTTTAATAATTGTGACTATACAACTGTGTGCAATTTTTGAACTGCTGACCTTTCACCTTAAGATAACATAACCTCTTGATTCATGATCCTTCCAGTGCTGCTAGATGTTACACTGGCCTTGTTTTTTTGCCAACCATTTCTATTTTGGGTGAGATGTTTGATCTTATCCAATGAGTTTGTCTACAAACTTTGCTTCTCTTAAGTGTTCTTTTTAGTGTCTCTCTAGGTCTTCTTTTTTTTCTGTACCCTGTTTCCCATAGAGGAGCTTGTTTTGGAATTTTATTGTTATCTCTTCTCAACACTTGTTCGACTTATCTTCTCTTCCTAACTGTAAATGATATCGTTGGTTGCATGGCCATTTATCTTATCTCTATATTAGTCTTGAATTCATTCCATTGTACTCATAGTATCCTTCTTAGGCATGTGTCTTCAAAAGCATTTAGTTTTTTCTCAATCTCTTTTGTTGTTTTCCAGCTGTCACATGCATAGGTAAGGGTTGATAATACGTCTGAGTTGGATATTCTAAGTTTAGTTTTCTTGTTTAGTATTTTTTTATTTCCATATTTTATCCAGGTTTTTTAAATTTGCAGCTGCTTTTGATATCCTGCTTCTATGTAAGATTATTTTTTAAAATATTTTTGTCTTTGTAAGGACGTTAAAGAACTCTTATCTATCACAAAATGTGGACTGCTAAAAAGTAAAGATTCTCTCCACGCCTTGTGAGGCTAAGGAGAATATAGTGTGATCATGTTTATCAAATAAATGACAAATGATACATTTTGGTGTGATGTGATCACTATCAAACTTAAGCCGTCTTTGCTTCCCAGAAAAATCTTTGGTACCCATCAGAAGTTGGGTGAAGCTCCAGAGCTTGGGTGGTCCAAAATAAATCAGACATAGGTGATAACTTTTTTAAAATATATAATGAACCAAAACATATAAATATGCACCATATTAAAGTGATTTAAATGACATCTTCTTATGTAAAATAATAACTTGTCAGTAAGTGGTAGTTTATACAGTAAACATTCATCATCATCATTAAGTACTGGGCCTGCTGGTGTAGGTGATCATGTCTCTCCACAACTTTCAATCTTGACAGTTCTTTATCATTTCTGTTGTTGACCTTCTGCCAAGCCATTCTCTTAAGCTGTCTAGTATTTTCTCTCTTTGCTTCCCTCTACCTCTTTGTCCCTCAATTCTTCCAGTTGTTACAATATATTCCAGTTGTTCTCTTCTCATTACATGGCCAAAAAATGATGATTGTTTCTTCCTAATATTGGAAATTAGCTCTCTTTTTGCTTTGGCCTCTTTCAGAACATTTTCAATATTCTTCTTAGCTGTCCATGGTATTCTCAACATTCTTCTGTAAAACCACATTTCTACAGACTCCAGTGATTTTCTTGTCTGTTGTCCTATTGTCCATGATTCACATCCATATGTTAAGATTGGCTCTACATAACATTTAAGAACTCTTTTTCTAGTTTCTATTGTCAAAAATGGATTGCATAGTATCTTCCTCATTTTTTGGAAAGCTGCTTTTGCCTGAGCCATTCTGCATCTCACCTCTTTTGTACATCTTCCGTCTGAGGTTAACAAAGTTCCCAAATATTTAAATTCATTTACCTGTTTTAATATTGTTCCACTTGTCTTTATTTTGCACTGAGGTGATGTCTTTTTCTTTGTTGTTACCATTACTTCTGTCTTTTTGCTATTAAGGCTGAGTCCTTTATTTTTGCTTTCTTTCACTATAATGTTCAACATTTCTTGTAACTCATTTTCACTCTTAGCGATTGATACTGTATCATCAGCATACCTTAGATTATTTATATTATGACCTCCAATTGTTATTCCAGGCATGCCCCTTATGGATCTTACAATAATCTCACTATAAATATTAAACAAATCTGGTGACAGCACACAACCTTGTCTAACACCCTGTTTTAATAGTTGAAACAATTGATAAATTTTACGACGAGTTAAATGAGGCACTTCATGAATGCAAACCACTTGAAAACACCATAGTTCTAGGGGATTTTAACAGTAAACATTACTGTATTTTTAAAAAGAAAAAAAAAACTACATTCATTTAAGCCTTTTTGAAAGAAACAAGAAAATGAAAGATAATTTAACAGCTTTTTTGCCATAGAAAATTTATTTTTTAAATACAATTTATCACTTACACGTCACTTTTGGATGTATACTTTCTGTCAAACAAAGCTTCAGGTGCCATCCATTTAACAGGTAACCTCCCCTGAAAAAAGGAGCACAAAATAAATGCATATTTAGGCATAAATATTATTCACAAAACATGTTCAAATTAGAATTAAATATGGAAATAATGTTACTAATTATGACACACGATGATGATGATTACAAACAAAGTGCGAATGTGCATTTTCTTTGTAACAACAGTGGCACAGCAGTAGAGCATTTATAAGCAAGAAAAAAAAACATTGTTGTTTGCTAACTATTCAACATCTTAAAGACGTTAAGCAAAAAACATTGTGCTGTTGGGGAGTCTGTAAAGGAACAAGCAATGCCATTTATATCATAAGATCTTTAGTAGAAAGAGCCATAGAGGTGAAAACAGATCTATACCTATGTTTCATAGATTACACCAAGGCATTTGACAAAGTAAAGCATCAAGAAATAATCAACATTTTAGAAAGCATAAACGTAGACAGCAAAGATTTAAGCATAATAAAGAACATGTACTGGCAACAAACAGCGGCCATAAGAACTGAAAAACAATTGGGAATGTTTCAACAAATAAAACAGGGTGTTAGACAAGGTTGTGTGCTGTCACCAGATTTGTTTAATATTTATAGTGAGATTATTGTAAGATCCATAAGGGGCATGCCTGGAATAACAATTGGAGGTCATAATATAAATAATCTAAGGTATGCTGATGATACAGTATCAATCGCTAAGAGTGAAAATGAGTTACAAGAAATGTTGAACATTATAGTGAAAGAAAGCAAAAATAAAGGACTCAGCCTTAATAGCAAAAAGACAGAAGTAATGGTAACAACAAAGAAATAGACATCACCTCAGTGCAAAATAAAGACAAGTGGAACAATATTAAAACAGGTAAATGAATTTAAATATTTGGGAACTTTGTTAACCTCAGACGGAAGATGTACAAAAGAGGTGAGATGCAGAATGGCTCAGGCAAAAGCAGCTTTCCAAAAAATGAGGAAGATACTATGCAATCCATTTTTGACAATAGAAACTAGAAAAAGAGTTCTTAAATGTTACGTAGAGCCAGTCTTAACATATGGATGCGAATCATGGACAATAGGACAACAGACAAGAAAAATCACTGGAGTCTGTAGAAATGTGGTTTTACAGAAGAATGTTGAGAGTACCATGGACAGCTAAGAAGAGTAATGAAGATGTTGTGAGAGAGGTCAAAGCAAAAAGAGAGATAATTCCAAATATTAGGAAGAAACAATCATCATTTTTTTGGCCATGAGAAGAGAACAAGTGGAAAAATTGAGGGACGAAGAGATAGAGGGAAGCAAAGGAAAAAAATAACAGACAGCTTAAGAGAATGGCTTGGCAGATGGCCAACAACAGAAATGATAAATAGCTGCTGACGAGATCAAAAGTTGTGGAGAGACATGATCACCTACGCCAGCAGGCCCGGTACTTGATGATGATGATAACAATTTATGTAACTACTGGACAGCTGTGATTTGTGTACTTACATCTGTTGTTTTTCTGTAGTAGTCAAACTGGTAGAGGTTTCTGGTGAGGCCAAAGTCTGCTAGTTTCAGAACATAATCCTCGGCAACTAAGACATTCCTGGCTGCCAGGTCTCGATGTATGCACTGACATTAGATCAGACAGTAACTTACTTTTAGCCAATAAATAATACTTTTTTCTATGCACAACAATGAAATCATCAACATTTTGTCCATAAACTCAAGATCTAAAAAGAAACAATTTTATTCAACATATTTTTTAGCAAAGAATAAATAAAAACATAAGGAGTCATGCATACCATCATCCATTCTTTTTAGAACAATTCCTCTATAGTGAGAATATTATTAACATTTTACAACATGGTATTTACAGAATTTACCAACAAACAGGTTATCATCTCAAGAAAAATGTAAACAACTAAACATGCTCAAAATACTGCATTGCAAAAATCAAATAGAAGAAGAGAAACCTACAAAGTAAAACAAATTTTGATAAAAACAACATACCTGTTTAGAAGCAAGGTATTCCATGCCCCTGGCAACTTGATATGAAAATGAAATTAGGTCCTTCTGTGATAGAGTTTTAAGACCTCCTTCACAGGGTAGGATTGGCTGTTCATATTCTGACGTTACTGAAGTGAAGCCAGGATATGGTGGCCGATGTGTTTTTAAGAAGTCTCGCAAGTTGCCATGAGGAGCAAATTCAACAATAACATATAATGGACCTGAGAGTAAAAGATTACAATTACATTACGAACATGTTATGTCACACATATAACAGAAGATGATTATTAGGTAATGGTTTACAAACAATGTACAGGGTGACCAAAAAAAAGACTCCTTGAATTTAAGTAGTTATATAATCAAAACATATTGGAATATGTTTATAAATATGGTGACTGCAGCACCAAAAATAACAGTTTTAGACTTTTTCCTTTGTGGGTGCATGAAGGACAGAGTGAATGTACCTCCACCACCTGCAACCCTGAATGATCTGCAGGAACACATCACCGAAGCTGTAAACACAGTCGTGCTGGATATGCTGCATAAAATCTGCCAAGTAATTGGTGGGATACACATCAAGTGTGTGATTACAGCCAATACCACATTAAACTTTCAGAGTTAATGCAACTGTGCCTCATTTTTATCAATTAACAAATTCACTACCAAGACTTTGGCACAGTCATTTTTCAGAAATGTTTTTAAAATTTGAAATAACAGCAAGAAAATAAATAAAAATTGATCTAAAACACATGGTTTGTTTGGAAAATTTGCTCCTGAAGTTGGAAAAGGTGTTTAAATAAGAGAATTCAAAACTTTTAGTGGAAATAGAAATAATTGCTGCGAAACATCAATAAATTAAAAGCCAAATTTTATGGTTACTAGAGTCACATTTTGCAGTTTGTGATACGGAATGTGTTAATACTGAAAGAAAATTTCAAGCAATTAATGTAAAGACAGAAGCTAACACAGAATAATTTTTTTACACAAAATGAATATATGAAAGTAATTGTCTGTAAGATCAGCATTTGTTAGCCAACGTTGAATGGATGTGTCACCACATTTTACATCTACAGCTCTATGCATTACTCACCTCGCTGAGTACAACAACCAAGCAGATTGATAATGTTCTTATTTTTCCCGATTAGCTTCATTGTTTCCATTTCTCTAAACAGGTCCATCATTTCACGGTCTGTTGCATCCTTTTTCAACATCTTGATAGCGACTGTAGTCGGGCTGTTGTTGTTGTTGTAAAGACCCATTGCTTCTGCCTTTACCACCAGGCCAAAGGCTCCCTCACCAAGTCGTGGGCCAAGTTTGAGTCTTAAAAAAGAAGGATTTATTCTGTTACAACTTTTATACACTTTACTAGTCATTTAAGGGTGTCCGGTTAGCGCAATCGATAGGCGGTTGGCTTACCACGGCAACAGCCGGGGTTCGTTCCCTGGCGAGGACACCTGGGTTTTACTAATTCCCTAAAAATTAGTGGGAGCCGCGATAGCTCAGTGGTTAGTGAACTGGACTACTACGGACAAGGGGTAGGGTTCGATCCCAACCGACGGCTCCGGGTTCACCCAGCCTTAAATGGGTACCGGATTTTTTCTGGGAAAGTAAAGCAGCACGGGCGTAATACCGACCACATTACCCCAAAAATCATGTGCTGAAGGTCTGTAAAATATAGGGTCACTAACACCATATTTCCCTATACGCCACTTGGCGTGACGGGGGGTACTTTACTTTACTACTTTACTAGTCATTTAATGAAAGATCAATTAATTAAATTTCTTATTTTTCATTTCAACTTTCTAAAGAATGCTTTGTATAATGTGTACATTAAGAAGTGAATGAGTCTTGACTTTATCAGCTCATTGACAGCAACGAGAGACAGATAAAACTGAAAAGATTTGTTCTACTCATTGATAATGGTCCAAGAAAACTCATCATTATCAAAAGAATCTGATTTCTATAATTTTCAATTCAACGATTCATATTTTGTTAGGCAGTTGTTTTACGTCTGTGGCCTCCTCTTGAGTCTTCACAGAAAGTTGGAAAGAGGCAGATATTGATTGTCAATAGTAGCTATGTTTTGTTATGCAGCATCTTGCATGGCTGATTTTGTCAACATTTGAATGGTAGATGGACCACAGAATGAACAAAGCAATTTTATGTCATGGGATCTTACCTCTTTTTTCTCATAATAAAGAAAGCATTAAATAGTTTTGACATGTAACACTCACTCGTTGACAACATTTTACAGAGAGGATCAGTTATACTCAAAATCAACAGAAAATAAAGAAAAGCTGACTTAGAAAAGGACAGATCAATGAAATACTAGATGTTACATTGAGCTTTAAGTATGCAACTAACATACTGATTCAAACAATCACACTTCATTTTTCCTTAATGCTGAAAGGTGGCAGAACAAAGAGGTGTGAATTCCATCACATCAATCTTAAATCACCATCTTGTGATATACTAAGATATAGTAAATAAATTCTTACTTGGAAATTCATCCAAGAAAAATAAAATTGTCATGTAATTGGGTTATAGTGAGCAGCATAATATGGCATTTATTGAGTCTCAAAGTGCATCAACTGACAAAGGCAGCTTATGTCAACAGGGCTTTGCAGAATTTACAAAAAGTATGATCAGTGAAAAGAGTTTTGATTGCTTTGTTTGTTTTCTTAGTTTTGCTAGAGGGAACTGGAAGGAAGAAGTACTGGCACTCTGGTTTTGATGAAAAGCTTTTGGAATTGTCACCAATGAAGCTGCTTGAGGCACATACAAAAGTCAACCTTTTCAATAGCATTAGCAATGGTATGTTTTGGGAGATGCTGTGACAAGAGGAGAAACAGATATGAGGATGTTCCCAACTGCAATGAAAATGATTCCATGGACAGAATGGAATAGAATGACTGAGTTGTATATCTTCTAGAACAAAATGAGGAAGCTTCATGTATAAGCAACAAGAGAGATACAAGAACCATCAACCTTGTCACCTACTGAAAGCAACTCAATTACAGCGTAGTCCTCATTAACAAGTTACAAGCATTGATGTGCAAGACTAAATGAATTGCTTTTCTGTTTGCATCTTCCTTTATTATTACAATAGTGATAGTCATAAAAAGAAGAAGACAAATCTTTTACTGTCTTTGTGTCTGAGAGTTAGAACATAAAAAGTATGCAAACACTCATTATAATATAAAGGATTCAGATTAAACATTACAAACTGAACTAATAATTATCTTATCAACTCACTATATCACCTGCATTTATAAAAATTACATTGATATGTAATGCCATCACATTTTATAATTCAAATATGTTCTTACAGATTCTATTCCAATTTGGAGAATAAAATAAGCACACTACATATTTTTTCCCTTTCTCTTTTAGTGGATAATGTCATTGTTATGTTAGAGGATGTGTTTTAATGTATTCTTATTACATGACTTTAGAGTCCTTTGTAGTGGATCAGCTACTGTGTTCTCATAAAACCATATCATTTTTGTTCACAGTGTTAAAGGCTTTATGCACATTGTTTTTTTGTTGCCTTACAGTTTGTTACTCAAGCATCTTTGGTTAGGTCATTTTAACAATATATTGTATAGTGACGAAGAACATGTAAACGATTTAAAAACACAAAAATCTTATGTGGATGGGTGTTTTTAACTACATTTTTTTTTTTAATTAGCACCCAAAAATTAGTAAATAAAACATTTATAATTATCCACATTGCCTAAAAAAATTAAAAAGGGAAATATTGTTGTCTTGCATAATTCAACAATAATTACAAACGTTGGATCTGGGTTAAATTGTTGCTTTTCAAACGTACCGTTCCCTAGGAAACTCCCATTTGTTGTCAAGTGGCACCTCATACTCGGTGATTTCTGTAAAATCTGATGATGGTCGCCTTCTACTATCCCCAGAGGTACTAGAGTAATCTCCTTTGACAATACGAACCTGAGGTATCATCAGTGATGTAATTGCATCAGGGTTTTTATTTTGATAGTACAGATCATTCTGAAAAGAATAAAATACAAGAATATCTCAGTAAATGAATTAAATTTGTATTAAGTTATTAAATTTATATTAAGTTACTGAGTTATTAAATTTGTTTTAAATAATGTAGGAGTGAAGGCACCCACCAACAGCTGGGCTAAGAGTGGTCAGTGACCCATAACTGACTGCTTGTGTCAGGATCAGAAAACAATACAGACCCTACTCTACCCCTAAGTGGTGCTCCTGGAAACAGTCTAACCAGACTAACCAAGTGAAAAGGGATCAAAGTGGTACGGCAACCTGGTAACCAAAAATGTTGTGCTGGGTCTAAAGATGCAAATATCGCAGCAATTTGTTGCAAACCATAACACGATGCATCTATCCCCAATTTAAAGTACTTCTAAGAGGAGCTGATGAGGAGGAGTAGTTTTCAGGTGAATGCTAAAAGACAAATATTAAATAATGCAAGCTGCTTAAGCCTTCTCTATTCTTTAATATTTTGAATTTATTGATTGTGTATACTTATTCAGTTCTCATTTTTCTTTGTTCACATAATGAATTTCATTTCACTGTGTTTTACATCTCATACACCTTTGTATCTGTCATCAGAACACATTTGTTTGGTACTGCAGTCTTGACTTTTCCCAACCTTGTGCAAGGTACTAGCAGCTGCCTGTACTCAAAGTTATGTTAATGAGGAAAGCATTTATGCCAGACTAATGACTTGTACTACATGAGTTTGCATCAAGTTTTCCTTCTCTTTTAGCAGATTGTCCAGCAGGACTGCAATGTTTCTACATCATGCATTTTCTTGGGGTTTTCTTCCCAGATTTTATGTGTTTTCTAAGTGTAAAATTTGAAGCTTCAATTGATATGCCTGGCAATTGTTGTTCTGTAGATCATACTGTTGACTGGTTGTGAATGGAAAACAAAATAATTGTTCTTCATTTTAACATAATTACTTTAACTAATCAACATATAAAAATTATATTTAAAAATATTTACCAGAACCAGAGATAACATATATTATGAGACAACAAAAGTTTATCAAACTGTGGCCAAATTGTTAAGCAAATCTACTGAAGATAGATGTGTCTGACTAAAATGTGCAGATATCACAACTTTATTGTAAATTAGTGACACAATTCACCAACACCCACTTAATGGATGAACAATAAGAAGAAATTATTTTATATAATAAATTAAAGAAGATAAGAAAAAAAAAAATGAATGCTCAGAAAATAAACTAACAATTGCAGCAAAAATTGACTAGAAAGAACCCACATAGAAGAGAAGATTTGGACAGTAAATGCTTGATTAAGAGCGGACTGCTCTTTTCTTTTCAACTTTCTAACTGCCAAGAGTTCTTTAACATCTGCGAGTACACATGGGACCTCCTGTTTTTCACCATCATCAGAGAAGACAAGATATCAGATCTCACTACCCATCGACCAGGGGAAGGTAAAACCACAAAGAAATCAAAGATGCAATGGAAAAAATTTGAACCCAGCACCTTCCTGTCTTGATGCTGATGTTTTGTCTTCAGACCACCCAGTCTCCCTGTATTGGTAACTGATTTGCTATATTTTATAACTCTATTATAACTTGTGATCATAGATACAAAGTATGTGATAAAAACAGTTATTAGAGGATTATGTATTTTTTACACAATATTCCTATTTACATGTATATACTTTCTGTTACAGATCAAAACATATCAGATATTAAAATCATTTAATAGCAGAAATGGAAAGTTTGAAGGTTAACATTGATAAAAACCACAGTAAAAGTAATAATAAAATAAGATCTATTGTCAGAAATGATTAATACTGAAAAAATAACATTTTGTAAGTAGTTAGAGCATAAATATATAAATATTAATGTGTTTTTAAGTAATTTTTTTTTAAATTTGACTGTTTTATTGTTATTATTGATAATAACTTACAGGCTTCATAATTATGATTCTCTTTATCTGCTTCTGTCCAGTATTTCTAATTGGACGATGCCTGTACACCTTACAAAGTACCAGAATTATAACCAATGATAATATAATGATGATTGCAACCACTACTGTGAGAATCGAAGAGATGTTTTTCTCATGAGCTTCTACATTTGAATGTGCTGTGGTCAAATCATGCTCTGGAAAAGAAAGAAAAACAAAAAGTTGTTACCAATTTATAAATATTTTTGAAAAAATTCAAGACGTTTTTCAAATGACAAAAGGTAAATTATATAAATAATGAAGTAAGAAAGAAATTTGTAAACAAAAACATTGAGGAAACATGAGGAAACAATTGCAAATTAAATGGTTGACCACAAAAACATATTGCACTATAAAAATAACCAAAATAAAACTTTCAAATAATTCACTAAACATTAACATTCTTTCTCATCAACAAGTACTTAAATGATTAGGGGTTAGGGCAAAGAATTGCAAATGAATGCCTAAAAATGTGAAGCTGCAGTAAAGCTGAATATGAGGGAAAATTGGAAAAAAAATAGAAAAAAATGGTATGGTATTAGCTTTACGTGATTAGTAGATGACACAGATTTGAACGACGTTTCAGCTCAATAGGCCTTCAGCAGGAACAAACGAACATGCACACACAGATATGTATGTAAATAAAACTAATCCTACATAGCTAACTAGTAACGAAGCATCCAAAACAAAATAATCGAAATTGGTTAAAGAAAAGAAAAATGACTTCCCTGCGTCATGGACCGTGGTCAGAATGGGAAAGCTTAAATGATTAAAATGAAACCCAAATTTGGGATGATTCATTTGAGACTGCACTATTATCTAGTTAGGATTATTCCAAGAAAAGAAAACAAACTTGTTGCCTGCTCCATATGACTTCAGTCAACTGTTCTGCAAATAAATGTGTCTTTGACTGTAGAAGATTGACAACCTCATCAGTTCTAGGTTCTTTCATTTTTGCTTGAGTGTATGTTTATCTGTATGTGTGTTTATCTATGTGTGAATGGCAGGGTTTAAGAGAACAACCTGGGACAAACGTTGATTTATAGAATAGTGTAATTGTAACCTTTACTATTTTAAATGAAACAAGGAGTAATGCAGGATTACAATGAAAAACAAATAAATGTTCAGTGATAGGTGTATGAGTTGTACACAAGTGTATGAATGGATTGAGAAGTTAAAAAACAGTCAGTAGTGATGTAGATTCTCCGCAATCAGGGAAGGTGGGTTGAGGGAGCAGTCATGAAAGACAACATTGCAGACATAGAAAATGTGATATGGGAAAAACAGCACTTCATGGTCAAGGAGGTGGCATCACTATTAGACATTAGTGTTGGACCAACCCACACATCATTCATGATGAGCTTAAATTCTAAGAAGTGTGCAAGATGAGCTTTCTAGAAGTGAGCAAGATGTGTATCAAAGTGAAGGTGCATGAGCGGCTGAGCACCCATCAAAAATAATTCTTCTGTCATGGTATCTTCACATTTGTCAAGCACTGTCGTATGTGCACTGAACTAGAGGGGGACTATGTTGAACAGTGGTAATGCAGTTATTTCAGTATTTGCAATAAATACTCTAGAAACAAAAATAATATAGTTTTCCATTAAATGAATCTTGTATATTCAAGAAAGATAATATTTCAACAAAAAGATCTCAGAACAAGATAATGTAATCTATCTTCTATAACTTCTTAAACATGAATTCTAGGCATATAAATGTCCATTTTACCTTTACTTGTGGCAGTATCTGGTGGTATATAGTAAATTGTCACTTTATTAAAGTAATATAATTGAATTGTTGCAGAATTAGATTTCTACTGTGCTGATCTAATTTATCTATGAGGCACACACACACACACAAAAACATGAAAGGTGCCTGTCACCATCTTCGGTGTCTACGGAGGAATATGGTGTTGGCTCATCCCTTCCCCTTTTCCACCCAGTTATGGATGTCGGTTTAATGTGCCAGACCACAGTACATTCTCAAAAGGAAATCTCTGAAACTCATTGTCGGTGCTGAGTGAATCACAATGTCATGTCAGTTATCCACTTAGTCAGCTGACAAGTGCACTAACCACTTTTCGATGGTGACTGCCTGTTATAATTAAGTAAACATTAGTTTAGTAACAATTGGAAATGTTACATGTAGAAACATTTAGGGCACCTAGGCATGGCTTAGAATGGTATAGGTGTCTTCTATGTTTTCCCACCTATAAGAGAAGTTGTAGAGATGAAGTTTAGCTACTAAGAGAAGTTATACAAGTGTAGTGTAGTTTCAAGTGATATATCACTAGCAGATGTTACAAATTATCATAAATAATCTTTGCATTGAGATGTAGTCAATAAAAGCTACAACTTATTCTCTAAAATATTTCAACTTAATCTACACATTAAGTCTCAGAACATCTTTATCTTTATTTTTAATGTTCACTGTCTTCTGGCCATCTCATCACAATATCATTGGAAAATAGCACTATTTGTCAATACAAATTACTTGAAAAGAATTATATAAATATATGTGCATTCTATACAACATATTAAAAAATAGAACAAATGTAAAAATAATTCTAAAAATCAACAAAACGAAATTCACAGTTGACTCTCAGTAAAACTCAAAACTTGGTTCCTGTGGAAAGCATTTTTTTCATGAATTCAAGTACAAACAAACAAAGAAACAAACAAGAAAGCAAGCACGCACATACACACGCATGCCCACACACACATATGCTCATGTACAGCCAGGGTAAGGCTGGGGAAGAATAAAAGACAACATGCAACTCTCTTCATTGTTCTCAGTGTTCAATATTCAAATGATAATCAAATAATTGCAAATCATGTAATGCAAAGCAACTAAGCATAATAAGGAGTGATGCAAACAATTTCACTTGAATTCCATAAACGGCTGGACATTAAACCATATACAAAAAACAAACAAAATGAAACCACAAATTTGTTAAATTTAAATCAGAGTTCTTGCATCTTTTCAGAATTATCTAGGTAACTCTAACTAGTCTAACTAGTCCTTGACATTTCTTACTAAGGGGACAGAAATCCTTCTATTGTAGTGCAAAATATTCAACCTACCATTATATCTAATACTGTAATAATAATAATAATATTGTAATAATAATACTGTAATTATAATAATATTGTAGTGCAAAATATTAAACCTACCATTATATCTAATACTGTAATAACAATAATATTGTAATAATAATACTGTAATGTTTGTATAAGTGTTCTTGAACACTTAAACAAACTCAACATCTCAGGCACAAAATGCAACATGAAAATCAACATCAACAAAACAGAAGTCATGAATGTCGCCAAAATTAAACAGGACATCAACATAACTATAGAAGGCAGACAACTAAAACAAGTAGAGGAATTCACATACCTAGGAAGTCTAATGACAAACGATAATTCTCAAACAACAGAGATAGAATCAAGATGCAACAAAGCTTGTCAAATCATCGGACAGTTATCACCACTATTGTCCAACAAGGAAATAACTCTGGAGGCAAAACGAGCACTATACAATACAATCTTCATCCCTACGTTGTGCTACCAATGCCAGACCTGGACCCTAGATGCAAGAACAATAAGAAAAATAACCTCTACAGATATGAAATGTGTTAGACGAATGATAGGAATCAGTCTGAGAGATAAGATCAGAAATGAAGAAGTGAGAGGGTGTCCGGTTAGCGCAATCGATAGGCTGTTGGCTTACCACGGCAACAGCCGGGGTTCGTACCCTGGGTTTTACTAATTCCCTAAAAATTAGTACCTCTGAAGTCGGAGTAAATCTGCCTGCATGGCGAGGGGCATCCTGTAATGGGATAAAACAGACTTTACACGCAAAATTCAGTCCCACAAAATTGAGTGGGTGGGACTTCGTCAGAGGTCAAAGCTGACGAAAACGAACGAACGAAGAAGTGAGAAAAAAGCTAGGAATAACCCTCGCCATAGAATATATAAGGAAACAACAGATAAAATGGTTTGGCCACGTGACAAGGCAGAAAGAACAAAACACAAAACAACGAGCCTCCAACAAACGTTGTGAGAACACCAGACCCAAGGGTCGACCACGAAAAAGAAGGGTCGATGGAATATTAGAAGCACTAGGAAACATAACAGCAGCAGAGGCGAACAGAAGAGCAAAATACCGCAAACTATATCTCCCTTCGACGCTGATAGGCAGATGAGGAAGGAAAGAAGAAGAAGACTGTAATAATAATAATAATAATAATATTGTAGTGCAAAATATTCAACCTACCATTATATCTAATACTCAACAAGATCAAAGAGATCAAGAGAACAAGATCTAAGAACAAAGAAATATTATACACAAATAAACATAAAAACGTTACGGGTGATCCATGCACATAAACCTATTCATCATCATCATCGCGTGCCTTCTCCGCAACGAAGTTTGGCTACCATGGATCGCCATTCTACTCTGTTTCTTGCTTTGATAGTGCAGTCTGACATAGATTGACTTGTCCATCTTTTGATCTTACTCGTCCATGTTAGTCTTGGTCTGCCTCTTTTACCTTGTATTTTTCCTTCCGATATTACTTTTAGTAGGCTGTTGTGTCTTTTAACATGCTTCAAAAATTTAATTTGTCTTGTCTTAATTGTATTTAGTAGTTCTCTTTTTATTTTCAGTTGTTTTAAAACTTCATCGTTTGTTAACTTTTGTTTCCACCCAATTCTACCTATTCTTCTATAAATCCACATTTCAAAGGCTTCAATTTTCTGTTGTTTTCTTGTCTAATGTCCATGTTTCTGCACCATACAGGAATATTGAGAAGACGTAACATTTTGCCATTCTTAAATAAACATAATTAAACTAAATTAAAAATAATAATAAACCTATTAAAGTTCAACAAATCCCCATACACATATCTACATTGTATATACACTATGTACAGGCATCATAACCTAACCACAACGAATGTGTGCCTCTGTTTACTCATTGCCAACATTTTAAATGGCATGGCTACCAGTCAGAGAGAGAAGATACAAGATATAAATAGCTTGGTGTCGTGGCATGAAGAAACAGTCAGCAACAAAACTGATAAGATGCACCGTGTTAAAAAATTATGGAAGGACATAATGAACTATGCCAATCGGTACGGCACGTGATGAACCTTGCTTCCCTGTCTTATAGACATTGTCTCCTCTCTAGTGTCAAGGTCATATTATTTTCTTTCAAGGAATGTTCCAAAATCCCCTAAACTCCCCCCCCCCTTCTTTGCGCGTGGCCGTGCGGCTAAAACCGCTGTTCCACTGGCTGAAAAAAAGTCGACGTTTGAAGCCCGCGGTAGACGGTAAGGATTTTTTTTCTATCGGGGGTGAAATAAAAATCCTGAGTCTCACACGTCGTGGCGACTGCTTGACCAAGCGGCCTTTATCCCTCTGGTTCTATCGTTGCCCCCCCCCCCCCCCCCCGTCATACACCAGCAATGGTACTATGTGACGTAAAGAAGATAGTATATAGATAGTACAAGCTCGTTGTATGTTCATGCAAGGGCATCTGTCTTGAGTGAAATTCCATTGAATAACACTAGTGGGTTCAAATCTACTGAAGTCAATTATTACTTTCTTTCCCTGGACAAATCCAGTGAGCAAAGAGTCACAGTTTAAGTGCTCCCTGCTGTTGTCTTCAAGTTGGTGACTCTTGGTACAGTGTAAATCGTTAAGATCTGCTTGTGACAACTTCCTTCTTTGAATGCCCGTAGAGATGGTAAAAACATTGCATGTTCATATTGTGCCGTTACAAAGCTTTATCTGATGAGTTTAGATCTTAAAGATTGACAAAAATAGTCACTACCTGGTCTTTCTAGATATCTTTATTTGCCTCTAAGACTCTCTATTCCGTGTCATTTGGTCTGTCTTGTATTGGTTCATTTCGTACAATCTCCCAATGTATTTTTTCCTAATCGTGTTCATTCAACAGATACTCTGTAATATTTTTGTAGTGACCCTCTGTAATATCTCATTCTAATAAGTGTTACCAAATCTTAACATCAATTTACATTTGTCCAGAGCAGAGTGAATTTATGTCCACTGGTCTTAGATGAGTTTAATTTATGGCTCTTGGAATATGAGCATATTTATTAAATATTTTCACTCTATTTTTTTTTTTTATCCAACATTCAAAGACAAATCAATTTAAATTAGGTGTGTTCCAGAGTATTGGTGGTGACTGATTAACTTATGACTTTGATCATTTCACTGCACCTGTGCTGTCAGAAGCTTCATCAGCATTTGACTTCTTGAATTATAGTTTTAGTTTTAAGTCCAACCACTCATTCTGTGTCACCTAGGCACGTTCATCCATGTTCTAGTTATTGCCAAAGTAACACACTAGCCACCACTCTACTGACAATCTTGTTCCAAATAAGGAGTCGTCATATAAAAAATACATGTGATGAGAAGAGATAATAACCGATAGCAAAGCAAGCCCTCATGTGGGAAACAACAGGTAAGAGGAAAAGAGGAAGACCCAGAGAGACACTGAGAAGAACATTGATGAGAGAGGCAAGAGCAGCAGGAATTGGCTCCCTCAATGAGATAGAGCTGCTTGCACAGAACACAGACAAATGGCGAGATTTGATAAAATATCTTTAACAGAATTGAAAACTGCTAGAATAAAAATTTAGATAAGAAAAGGAGTATCTTGAGCTACGCCCTATGGGCCGACTGCGGCTCGAAAGGTAAATAGATAGATAGAATATTTAAAAATACATAAAAATAAAAACATCTTTTTACCATCAATGACATCCAAATAGGCAGACTTGAAACTGGAGCCAATTGCATTCCTGACCAAACATGTGTATCTAGCTTCATCTTCCTTTGTAACATTGACCAATATTAACACCTCAGGGTTGCTGTTGTTAACTGTGGCTGTCTGAAATATCAATGTTAACATTCACATTTCTATAATTAGATGTCAAAACTATGTAGAACAAAGAACAATTATAATTTTAAAAATAAATTTGAAGTCATGACAATATTTCAAAGTAAGCTACAGAAATATAGAACGACAGAAACTTTATTTTAATTAATTAATTATAATCTTATTATTAGTTATAAATGGTTTTGAGTAGCAAAATATGAAGTGTTGAAATTAATTATCCACATGGATGTTTTATTTATATCACTGTTAAATTGTCACTCCTACGGAAGTATTATATTAACCACCATCATAAAAATCGTAATTATTATTTTGATAATATAATTCACATATACTTTATTTTATTCTACTTCATTTAATTGCAGACTATAATAAAACTATTCTTATTAGTTAGCTCCCCTCGTGTAGCACACGTGACTGCATATAGTGTAGAAATCTTAACTCTCAGTCCGTGACTGACAATTCACAACTTGGATAGGTTTTCTTTTGTTCTTATGTCCATAGTTGAGACCTCTCTATTAATTGTTATTCTTATACTTTCTTTGGTGTTATTTGGTTTCTTTTACAGACCGGTGTCCACATGAAGATTGGAGCAGAACTCATCTTTCGTCCACTATCAACAGATCGATGTACTTTCAGGATATTCTCAGTAGATAGCTTGTTATAGCTTGCTTGGCTCCTTCACTTATTGTTTCATTCGGTGTAAAGCTTCTCCAATGTGTGTTTAAGGGTCTTCTGAAGCATTTATGTTTCAAACGTAAAGTCCGTTTTCTAGAGTCTGAGAGGATTTCCAGTTCTCGCATCGGCAAGTTGGCAAGAGCATCACTCGAACATTATTTCCAGTCCTCGCATCGGCATGTTGGCAAGAGCATCACTCGAACATTATTTCCAGTCCTCGCATCGGCAAGTTGGCAAGAGCATCACTCAAACATTATTTCCAGTCCTCGCATCGGCATGTTGGCAAGAGCATCACTCGAACATTATTTCCAGTCCTCGCATCGGCAAGTTGGCAAGAGCATCACTCGAACATTATTTCCAGTTCTCGCATCGGCAAGTTGGCAAGAGCATCACTCGAACATTATTTCCAGTCCTCGCATCGGCAAGTTGGCAAGAGCATCACTCAAACATTATTTCCAGTTCTCGCATCGGCATGTTGGCAAGAGCATCACTCGAACATTATTTCCAGTCCTCGCATCGGCATGTTGGCAAGAGCATCACTCAAACATTATTTCCAGTTCTCGCATCGGCATGTTGGCAAGAGCATCACTCAAACATTATTTCCAGTCCTCGCATCGGCATGTTGGCAAGAGCATCACTCGAACATTATTTCCAGTCCTCGCATCGGCATGTTGGCAAGAGCATCACTCGAACATTATTTCCAGTTCTCGCATCGGCATGTTGGCAAGAGCATCACTCAAGCATTATTTCCAGTCCTCGCATCGGCATGTTGGCAAGAGCATCACTCGAACATTATGAACAGTATGAGTCTCGTGTGCTTGCTAATAATCTGTGATCTCCAAATACCTGTTAGTTTGTAAAGCAGGCACTTGATGCCAACACGATACGAAACATAAGTTGTTGCGTTAAATACATTCTTCAGGAAGCGGAAAATTCATTGTATTGACCTTTTAACAAAGTAAACTACTCCCAATATTCACAATTATAGAAACTTTCTTGGAATTGTATTCTTTCGGTAAAACCAAAGACAAAAGAACTATAACCAAATAAAATTAAAACGAAAACAAAATGTAATATGAAAACATTAATAAGACATGTAGTGGCTTTTGCTGCCCATTTACAATAAAATTGAATAAAATCAAACAAAATGCAACGTCTATCATAGTTTGTATATACAAAATATTTTTTTTTACAAATATTCTTTCGTCTTGGAATAGCGTGTCTATATAAGCCAAATCATTATATGTGGCAGTGTTTAGAAAACGACAAAACAAATTATATGCCTAAACCAATGGATATGACATTTAAGTTGGGGGGTGGGGGTGATGATGAGCTTCTTCTCTTTTATCACAAATAACGTAAAATGAGCGACACATGAGGCCACAAAAACCGAGCGAACAAAAAAAAAAAAAAAAGAACCCTTAGAAACTGAAAAGAGAAGTATATATAAAAAAAAAACCTGAACGTCTTTCAATACATATGCAGTTATTTGAAAAAAAGAAGTGATGTTTCTAAGTATTTTAGTGTGCTCAACAGCATGACAGAACAATGTGAAGTTAGTACAATATCAATGTAAACAGAAATGCAAAGAACATACCACAACAGTTATTAACAACGTGGCACATAAACATTCCACGTTAGATCGCGCTACCAAATACGGATAGTCTTTACAGAATAACAATATAAATAGAAGGAAAAGATCTGTGATGGATCTAATATCAATCTGTGTGTATATATATATATATATATATATATATATATATATATATATATATATATATATATATTGTCCTTTCGAGCCGAAGACGGCACATAGGGCAGAACCACAATCTCAAAAACAGAAACCTTGCGTGCCAAAGTGGCACATATTGCAGAGATCACTGCTCTAAAATATATGGCGCTGTTTCCATAACAATACTTTTTTACAATGACAGCTTGTCAAGCCATCGATCAACTTCCTTAGTCGCCTCTTACGACATGCCTGGAAGGTCACAGTGTCACTATTCTTTACTTCCCTCTTAATGAGGCCCCGGTAACACACAGGAATTATATCTCATTCTACATAATAAATAACAGTTTGTGGTATATAAGAAGATGAAGACAAGGAGCCCACCATACATGACGTGTAGTGTAAAGGGTACATAGTCTTAGTACCTACATATAAATACGACTAATAGCACATAAATTGGGTACAGTGCACAACAATAGATCCATATTTTGATTTCCGGTAAACAAATCACATATTTTACTGAGTACTGTGGTCAATAATAAGCAACATGAAACTCTTTATACAGATCTTCGCAGCAGAAGGCAATCTGATCAGTAGAAGGCAATCTGATCATCCGAATATGATTGAGTCGAAGAAGTGTTCCGGTCCTTTACCTTACTGACACTCTAGGCCCTTAAGTTCAACACATCAGGAGGCCGACGCCTGGGAGTCATGACCCAGGCGGGTCCCTCTCCTCTAGATTGTCAAGAAGGTAAAGGGTCAATATATTTGCTCGACTGGGTCTTTTTCTGATGACCAGATTGCTACCTGCTGCGAAACACTGTATGAAGAGTTTCCTATTACTTACATTGAACATAGTCAATTATAGATCCACATATTCTTTCCCATAAACAAATCACCGGTACCCATTGAATTAGCGCCAAGTGAACTGAGAAACTCTCGATTTGAACTCGACCCCGTGTCTTCAGTAGACCAGATCACTATCTTTTGCTCTGCCTCTGCCCTCTATGTATCTTATGCAATTCAATATCGTGTCGATTAACATCTCTTGTGGTTTACTTTCAAAAGTTGTATAAAGTCGTCCACTTCGTCTGCTTTTCTTGATATGAATTCCCAACTGGGTTAAATGGTTGATTAAAATAGATGTTGGTGTAACTGTATAACTGTATTTCATTTTCTTTTGTCCAAATTTCTAAACAAGGTATACTAATTATTGACTTTGCCTCAAAGTGAGTATTTATGTCAAAAACGTAGATGTAATCCTTTATTTTCTATTTACCGTTTAAGCTTCTAATTCTGATAATAAAACTTTGAAAGAGTTTAGGATATACATCATGCAGTTCTCAGCAATCATTTATAAAGACCAAATCTTTGCTCATTTACAAGAAAAATAATTTCTAAATAAAATATCTATATTTGTTCAGAATGTTAAAAAAAATATTAACAAATATCTATATTTGTTCAGAATGTTAAAAAAAATATTAACAGATTTATAAAACATCCAGTGATCTAGAAGGAATAGAAGATCTTTATACAATCATGCATGTTTACATTTTAAAAAATAGTCAATATATCTAAAGTTAGTTTCAATAAATCTATAATTTCTACGTCTAACTTAATTATTCTATTCTACAACTGATTGAATCAGTGAAAATAGTGAATATTCACATCAAAGACGTGCCAGCATAAATAGTTTTAAATGTCAATATTCACATTTACAACGTGCCACGGCCAACATGAAAATAGTTTAAGCTGTCAACATTCACATTCATTATGCGGACAGCATTCACAAAGTTAATGTTTCAACATTAAAATTGCTTATACAGTCAACATTCTTGTAGTAAAAGTATTCAGTACTCACATATTTCATATAGTCAGCATTCACATATTTCAAGTAGTCAACAATAACATTGTTTAAATAGACAACATTCACATCTCCAATAATCAACAGCACAAAAATCATATTAATTAGAATTAACGCATGCCAAAGTTCACAATTTTTAAAATCTATATTTGTGCAACAACATAACCAAAAACACAAAGTCTACATGGAGATCAGACATTAATGATTTTAGCAAGCAATTTTTGCCTGTTCAGATTTACCTTTCGTCCCTGTGCATATAGAAAGGGGAAAAAAAAGGTAAATGATGAATCAAAAGTAGACAATGTTTACAAAATTATAACATGCAGCATTTTGTGCAATTTATTAATTTTAACTAGAATAAATCATTTTCATTTGTTGAGAAGCATGTTTTTACATTTTCTATAATTAAATTATCTGTACAAAGTATACCATGGATATATATATATATATATATATATATATATATATATATATATATATATATATATATATATATATATATATATATATATACATAGTTACAGGAAAGGTATGACTGACTGACACTGTAAGTGTATATCATCATAATCATCAAGTACCGTACCTGCTGGCGTAGGTGATCATGTCTCTTCACAACTTTCGATCTCGACAGTTATTTATCATTTCTGTTGTTGACCTTCTGCCAAGCCATTCTCTTAAACTGTCTAGTATCTTTTCTCTTTGCTTCCCTCTATCTCTTCGTCCCTCAATTTTCCTAGTTGTTAAAATATATTCCAGCTGTTCTCTACTCATTACATGTCCAAATTTTTAACTGTGTGTATATGTATATAATAATTAAAGAAAAGTACCTAGAAATCAAATAAAATTCTAGTTCATTTTAAAACGATGTATTGTATATTATTTTACACCTACCAGTTATAACCAAACATACTTACACACATAAATAAAATTAATACATATAATATATACTAATACTCATATACTTATACTATTACAAGTACTCTGCACTGCAGGAACAATGACCAACCTGGATAATTTGAAAATATTGCTCCCCATTATCGTTTGTGTATGAGCCATTGATCTCATAATGTTTTAGCCACTGAATGTGTGGATGTGTGTCACTGATCTCAATTCTGCAAGAAAAAGTGGCGGTTCCTCCAACACGGACCGTCTGGTTTCTTGGTTGTTCAAAAAGTGGGACATGTGGCGCCCTCTCTGAGGAAGTCACAAAATAAATTATAAGTAAAAAGTTGAACAGAAAATAACAATTTAAAGCTAGTTAATTTAACGAAATATCATGTATTATAGAATCAGAAAAATAAACAGGACAAATCTGAAACAAGTGCAACGTCTGAAATACTTGGGAACAATAATAACATCAGATGGGAGATGCACCACAGAAATAAAAAGCAGAATAGCTCACGCCAAAATAGCATTTCAGAAAATGAAAAATATCTTATGCAACAAATCAATGTCAATAAAAATGAGAGAGTTCATCGGTGCTATACAGTAATTCTAACCTATGGAAGCTAATCATGGACAGTAGACAAACAAATGAAAAGACGATTAGAGGTAGGGTTGCCAGAACCTTCGAAGCAGAAAGCGGGACAAATGGTACTTTTTTAGACGCGAAAGCGGGACACATCATGTAAAGCATAATAGCCATAGGAAAAGTCAGAGATAGCACACACATAGACTAATTATTATTACATTATAATTCTAATACATGTACCAGTAATTTTTTTTAATTAATAAAAAAAATGTTTACATTGATTTCCAGCTTCTTAAGTCGGTGTCGGCTGCATCTCATATTTGTCTGACTTCAGACTCTGAGTGAGAAGATCTTGTCGCTGGATTACGTAGTCATAAAACTCGGTGCAGCTAAGTTTATAATTAAACACACATTTCATTATTGCTTCAACAGTTGCTACGTGCAACCGATTTCGTTCATCTGTCCACTGCACATTCATTAAAGAAAATATTCTTTCCACATTAGCATTGTGTCCTGGAACGCTGAAGATGAATTCACATAAATGTAATAACTGGGAATACTGATCCGCACATTTACATTGTCTTAAGAAAAACGTCCATTTCTCCTGACATGATTTACTATTCCATCTATCTCCATTTTTACAAAGTTCTAATTCAATAAACTCTTTCAAATATGTGAACTGATCAAACAACAATGAATCATCTATTGACACACCTTTGTCTTGTAGAAACATTAATGTTTCCTGAACTGCAGTCCCTTCTGGTTTAGAGTCTAGTAGCATCCAAGTAAAGATGGTGGAAAATTCATTCAAATGCGTCATCCACTTTTGCAAATAAGCGGCCGCTGTTTCATAAAATTCATCCACCTCAGCATAAAGTTTCTGAATATCATCTGTCGACACTTCATTTTCTATTCTTTTAAGAATAGACTTCACCTTTATAGGGATAAATCTTTCTTCTTTACGTTCATTTATTAACCTGAGGGTATCCTTCAAAATTACTGCTACCTCTATTACACTGATATCAGTCTTTTCCGACTTAAGTATTTGTCTTTCAAACACGCTCATCTGACTATGGACAAACCATAGATATGGCTTGCTTAACGGATTTTGAAATAATGTTAGCAAAACTTTAGGTGCTTTTTCTTCAGATAAGAAGAATGATTGCAGGGCGTCATACAATTTTAATACTCTGTCTACTGCAGCTAAAAGTGATAACCACCTTGTTTTTGTGTGCTGGATATTCTCAAATGAGTATTTATGAGTTGTATCTACAAACTTTATTATTAAACAGCGATAGCGCAGGACTCTACAAATAGACGTTTCGGACTAAGAAGCTTCATTTTGTAACAAAACTCAAACCAATAATAAATAATTTAAGAAAATATTAAAATTTGTAGGTGAAAAATTTGGCTGGATTAAAAAGCGGGACAAATTGCTGTCCCCCAGACCCTTAGGCGGGACAATTAATTTTTGATGAAAAAGTGGGACAATCCGGAAAAAGCGGGACGGATGGCAACCCTAATTAGAGGCCACAGAGATGGGACTTCTCAGAAGAATGTTGAAAGTTCCCTGGACAGCTAAAAAGACCAATGAGGAAGTTCTCAAAGAGGCCAACACAAAAAGGCAGCTCCTACAAAACATTAGAAAGAAACAAGCAACATTTTTCGGGCACATCATGAGAAGAGGAAAGTTGGACTACTTGGTTACAACTGGCAAAATAAAAGGAAAGAGAGATCGTGGACGACAAAGAGAGAAAATACTGGATAGCTTGGTGTCATGGTAGGAAAAACAGTCAACAACAGAACTGATACGATGCACTGTAGATAGAAGATTGTGGAGGGACATGATCGCCTATGCCAACCGATGATGACGATAGGAAGCAGAATTACACTACAATCTTATCTCAAATATTCAGTTTTATTTTCCTCGACGCTGTGAGGCACAAGAGGTTGAGAGGAGATGAAGAGAGATATATTACATGATATAATTAACATGTTTTAAATTATGTATGTGTGTAGCTGATTACTCATTTACACTTCATAATTTCCTCAGCTAGTGAGTCAGGAGGCCGTTATTGTAAACATTGTTTCATAGTTTTTGTTTCATCTGGTGCACTGTTTATTTTTATACCGGAAATTTCTGCGTTACGGGAATTTTTTGTGTGTGGAAAAAGTGGCTGAAGAAAGAAAGAAAGAAAGAAATACAGAGGAGGTAAAATGGAGAACAGGAAGGAAGGAAAGAAATTTCAAGTAAATTTAGTTGAGAAATTAATTAACCAAAATGTAAAATATACTCCGCAAACATAAAATACACCATGTAAATATGTGAAATATACCCCACAAATGTGAAATAAACCTCACAAACAAGTGAAATACACTCCACAAACAAGTGAAATACACCCCACAAACAAGTGAAATACACAGAGATCCCATCTGAAGCCTGGTCCTAAAACATTGCTATGAAGACAAACTATGGGCACCAATTAAGACCAATCATTGAGAGTAAGAACAATAGAGTAGACACATATCACTGCTAAGTTCTGGAAGCTGAACGCAAAATAGAAGCAGCTGTGGCGGAGAAGATGAAAAGATTATAAAGAAGAGGAAGAGGAAGATTATGGTGATGATTATGAAGATTCAAAACGAGATTATTAATATTTGGCTCTTTATGTTTTAAGCAGTAAACAGTTTGTCGGAGCAATGGACGTAATTTGGGAAAATGAGTCAGGCGGCTGAAAAGATACTTAACTGTGTAAATTAGAGACAAAACGCCATTAGTTCAACAAGAAGCTGTGAGTAGCCAAGCCAGTTGGTATTACATATAATAATGATAATGATGAGCATATGGTTGGTTGGTTGCGTTCGCCCGATGACTAAAGTATTCTAGAGTATCGTGGTAGACTAGAATATTCCTCTTCATCATCCTCCCTTACATCAAATACAACGATAAACCATAAGTGTCGTGTGTAGAGCTGTTGTCCTCGTTTATTTTTAGCGCACATATTTCACTTCAAGTAGCTAACAAGCTCTCTTGGTGTCATGTTTTGGCAGACAAAACTGGCCAGGTTTCACCTTTTCGTTGCAGATAATAGAGGTCTTTATCGTGGCTGTGTGTGTGAGCTGATAGCAATGTAGAAGTTTGTAGTGACGATGTTGGAAAATTCAAGATAAGATGAGGCAGGCCTCACGCGAGACCTACTTCAACTTATTTATTTCTAAGTGGAAATCAAGATAACAATATTGCGGCAACGTCATGGATGTTTCGGCCACTTTCTTGTACAACGATCTATCTATTTTTTAAAGTATTTCAATTCATCACATCCTAGTGGTGGCGTAGAGTAGTGGTTGTTGGTGAAATAGTTTGCTGAGGACAAGTAAGGTCAAGGTGAAGTACGAGACTTGAATCGGCTTCTTAGCACGTGAGTTTTCACCCATACGTGCTCGACCGTCTATCTAGAAGTATTCGGAGACTTCTGGATAGTGTCGCTTCAAGCATAAAAAATCACGACACGAGGCGACATTCCTCACCTTCCCAAAGTGTTACCGTGGTACCAATTTCTTCCAGCGGCTGGGTCGACAGCGGAGGTATTTTTTTTCCAACCACGTGAGTAGAGTGGTTAACCACCCAATAGAGTGATTTTCCCACCTAGGCTACGGTGGCTCCCTGAGGACCGATGGCTTCTAGGTTCACCCCTACTTAAATGGGTGCCATATTTATTTTTCTCGAAAAGAAAGACAACCAGAGCCGTATTTAGGGCTCCACAATCCGAGGGGGCCCCAAATTGGTTTATATTGTTATCTTTTATAAAAACTTTCTGGTGTTAATTTTTTTTTTTTTTGCATGAAGCCTCAAAGTTCTATTTATCTTTGCGAGCTTAGGGCTTCACCAAGTCTACATTCTGCCTCGACAGACAGCACTAGCTAGTATAGTACAAATAAGAATGTCCTTCAGTTGTCACTAGATTCCTAGCGTCTTTTCTAAATGTGATCAAACTCGTTAACTTTAGTTTCTTGGTAACGGCAGATAGAAAATTGCAAAGGCTGTCTCGAAGAACCTTGTCATCAATAAGATGCGTTGATTAAATCTCGATAATTTGATTGAATGTTTTTTATTGATTTGTAATTGGTAAACTTCACCGTGGTAAAGTACCTAAATGTGAACAACAAATGAATAGTTTTCTTAACATCGCAACATTTTTTTCTTGTTTGTTTTACGTCACATTATGGAAGGCCATTCATTCTCCATATATACATGTTTTATGCTCAGAGAAATCACAGAACATGGAGATAGAAAATATAGAAGGCAGACAACTATAACAAGTAGAGGAATTCAAATACCTAGGAAGCTTAGTGACAAACAACAGAGATAGACTCAAGATGCATCAAAGCTCGTCAAATCATTGGACAGCTGTCACTACTATTGTTCAACAAGGAAATTACTCTAGAGGCAAAACGGGCACTGTACAATGCAATCTTCATCCCAACGTTGTGCTACCAATGCCAGTCCTGGACCCTAGATGCAAGAACAATAAGAAAATAACCTCTTCTGAGATGAAATGTATCAGACGAATGACAGGAAAAAGTCTGAGAGATAAGATCAGAAATGAAGAACTGAGAAAAAAGCTAGGAATAGCCCCCCTCCCCCTCCCCCACCATAGAATATATAAAGAAGCAATAGATACAATGGTTTGGCCAAGTGACAAGGCAGAGTGTTCAAAACACAACACAACGAGCCTTCAGCAAACGTTGTGATAACTCCAGACCCGAGGGTCGACCACGAAAAAGATGGATCCACGGTATATTATAAGCACTCGGAAAATAGAGTTCTTCTTATGAATTGTTAAAGTTGAATCCTGTGAATGAATATGGAATCTTTTTAATTTCAACCTCAGGAACTGGATGAGAGGAAGTGAATGTAAAGTAGTCTCCCGTGTTAGTTCATTCAAGGAAACGAAACATTTTCAAAATGAAGCTGTTCTTATTAGGACCGCTGTACACGGTCGACATTTAAAGAAAGTACTTGTTTTTAACGGACCAGTCGCGAACTCTTGAATACTGGTGGAGAAAGGGTGTACCTTTAATTGGATCATAAACCGAGCTGTAGACTTCGAAAAATAGCAGTTGTGGGAAATGCCAGGCTGACAGCTTTCTTAAGTGCGGTTATTTAGTGTGAGCATATGTGACGTGTTAAAGTGGGGAATATGTGTGTGTGTGTGTATGTGAGAGAGAGAGAGAGAGAGAGAAAGAGAGAGAGCTTTTATTTTTTTAATGGGATGGGATATGTGCGGGATATAAAAGGGGAATATAACCTGTAGTTGAAGCTGAGAGAAAGAAAGAAAAAAAATGTATGGACGATCACAAATACAGAAGTAGGGTATGAAAGATGGACGAGAGGAAATAGAAAAGAGATTAATTAATTGCAAATATATACAGAGAGGAGTAGATGAAAAGTGAAGCGGAGAGATTGATAAGAAAATTGATAGACAGACAGACGAACAGGCAGGCGGATATAGGCGGGGAAAGCGGAAATCTATAAGAAGAACAAATTGGCAACGGACAAATAGACAGAAGAAGGGTTTGGCGGGCAGGAGGGTGGGCGGAAGATGGACTAGCAAACAGGTAGATAGGTGGGAGGGTAGAAATGGCACAGCGTGCGTTGCCGGCAAGTAAGTCCTCTATATTCTTGTTAATTATTTATTATTTTTCGTTTTTGAAAATGTAGGTCCTGAATTTGCGCCGAAGACAACCCTATCAGGCTACAGGTAGATAGGGGGACAGGTAGATGTTGGTATTTAGGACCGCATGTTGAATAGAAAGGTTCGGTGAGAAGGATAAGTGGACAAGTAAAACACGCAGGTAAACAAATAGCAGATAAAAGAAAGGCATAAGAAAGAAAGAAAGAAAGAAAGAAAGAAAGAAAGAAAGAAAGAAAGAAAGAAAGAAAGAAAGAAAGAAAAAGAAAGAAAGAAAGAAAGAGCCTGATCACAGCGCTCATCATCATCATCATCATTATCATCATCGAGCGCCTTCTCCGCAACGAAGATTGGCTACCATGGATCGCCATTCTACTCTGTTTCTTGCTTTGATGGTGCAGGCTGTCATAAAATTGACTTGTCCATCTTTTGATGTTACTCGTCCATGTTAGCCTTGGTCTGCCTCTGCCTCTTTTACCTTGTATTTTCCCCACCAATATTACTTTTAGTAGGCTGTTGTGTATTTTAACAAGCCCCAAAATTTTCAATTGTCTTGTCTTAATTGTATTTAGTAGTTCTCTTTTTATTTTCAGTTGTTTTAAAACTTCATCGTTTGTTTTCTTTTCTTTCCATCCAATTCTATCTATTCTTCTATAAATCCACATTTCAAAGGCTTCAATTTTCTGTTCTGTTTTCTTGTCTAATGTCCATGTTTCTGCACCATATAGGAATATTGAGAAGATGTAACATTTTGCCATTCTTAGTTTCAGCCCTGCTGATATTTGTTTTGTTGTTAGTATATTTTTCATGGTACTAAAATTACTTTTTGCAATACCTATTCTTTTGTTTATTTCAATTTTACATTTTCGATCAAGGATATAGTATGTCCCAGGATTCATCTTTCATTTCAAAGACATCTGACAAATTACTTTTTCAGTAAAGTGGGCAGTATTACGCCAACGCCGCATTTCTTCCCAGACCAAAAAAAATCCAGTACTCATTTAGTACTGGTTAAAACCGGTACCCGATGATCTTGTACGAACTCGTTTGGTTAAAAAAAAAAATCAAACAAAAGTACATATTTAAAGAAGTAATAGAAGATATAATAAAGAATGTGTTTCAAAAGGAAGGAAACGGCTTGAATAACGACAAACATGGGGGATGGGGATGTGTGTTATAGGAACAATGACAAAAAGAAAGAATCGGGGTTTCAAAATAGAAGGAACTGAATTCTATAACACCAATATTTGGACAAAAGTTAAAATAAAAGAAGAGGGTGTCAATATTGAATGTAAAGAGCGTTTAAAAGAAGAAGACCAGAGTCAATACAGGATGGGGCGGATGTGGGGAAAAAATGGACAAATCTTCAAAAATAAGAGAATGTAAGCAAACAAGAACGGGATGTGAGTAAAAATGAGGAAAAAATTAATAAAAATGAATGGACGTGTGTCCAAACGATTGAAAGGAGTAAAGGAGAAAAGAAAACTTGTGTCAAGTTGAAAAGATCTATCTCATATGCCAATTACTGTAAATCCTTGATTATTCCACTTCATAATAAAATTATAAGGTAACTGGGTAATGCATGAATTCAGTGGTTAATGTTGAGTTCAGATGAGATCCATGCTCCATCATCCATCCTCCATTCATCATCCATCCATCATCCATCCTCCATCCACCATCCTCCATCCACCATCCATCCATCATCCATCCTCCATCCACCATCCTCCATCCACCATCCATCCATCATCCATCCTCCGTCCACCATCCATCTATCCATCCATCCTCCATCCACCCATCCACTATCCATACATCCATCCACCCACCATCCATTCTCGGTCATCCATCCTCCATCCATTAGCCATCCTCCATCCACCATCCATCCATCCATCCATCCATCATCCATCCATCCATCCACCATCCATCCATCCATCCATCCATCCATCATCATCCATCATCCACCCATCCATCATACATCCATCCATACTCCATCCATCATCCATCCATCCTCCATCCATCCATCATCCACCATCCTCCATCCTCCATCAATCCTTCATCCATCCTCCATCCATCCACCATTCATCCATCATCCACCATCCTCCATCCATCATTCACCATCCATCCATCATCCATCCATCATCCATCCACCATCCATCATCCATCCTTCATCCACCATCCATCCTCCATCCACCATCCATCCATCCATACTCCATCCAACCATCCATCCTCCATTCATCCTCCATCCACTATTCATCTATCCGTCCATCCATCCATCATTCATCCTCCATCCACCATTCATCCATCCATCCTCCATCCATTTATCCATCCTCCATCCATCCTTCATCCACCATCCATCCATCCTCCATCCACCCATCGATCCAGCACAAACGCAAGTGATGAATAACTTTCCTTTCTCATTTGCCTTTTAGCGTCGAGGGGAGATACAATTTGGAGTCTTTAGCTCTTCTCTTCCCCTCTGCTTCTGTTATGTTTCCTAGATTTTCTAATATTCCACCAATCCATTCCATCTTTTTTCGTGGTCGGCCCTTGGGTCACGTATTCTCGCAACGTTTTATTGAAGGCTCGTTGTGTTATGATCTTTCTGCTTTATCACGTGGCCAAACCATTTTATGTATTGTTTCTTTATATATTCTATGGTGGGGATTATTCCTAGCTGTTATCTCAGTTCTTCATTTCTGAACTTTCTGATGATGACTTTCATTTCAAACGTTAAACAAAATAAACGCGAAAAATCAACATTACGTGTTAACCATTTACCCTCTTACAACGATTAGGTGTTCCGAATAAAAATAGAGCTCACTACGACTTTGCTATTTGGTATCATCATCCAGTACCATGCCTGTTGGCGTAGGTGATCATGTCCCTCCACAACTTTCGATCTCGTCAGTTATTTATCATTTACGTTGTTGGTCTTCTGCCAAGCTGTCTGGTTATCTTTTCTCTTTGCTTCCATCTATATCTTCGTCCCTTAACTTTCCCATTTGTCACAATTTATTCCCGCTGTTCCCTTCTCAGTACATGGCCAAAAAATAATTATGACTGTTTCTTCATAACATAAAAAAAATAGCTCGCTCTCTCTCTCTCTCTCTCTCTTTGCTTTGGCCTCTTTCAGGACGTTTTAATTATTCTTCTTAGGTGCCCATGGTATTCTCAACGTCAGTCAGTATAATATCGTTGTAAAGAAAACATTACTTTTTGAGGCGGTATATTGTATTCAGATTTCTATACTTATCATCGTTTCGGACAAATCTTGCCTATTTAAAAAAAATATATATAATTGTTAAACAAACAATCGTAGACCAGTTATATTTTTTAAAAGTACACTTTAAGCCAGTTAGCATCATGTTCCTCTGCGAGCTTGTATTTCCAGGACTCCCAGTGTGACGGCAGCAGGAGCCAATCCTTGTTGGTTGTTTGTTTTCCCGTTCGTGTTTGCTGTGTCAGGCCTGGAGTGTTGGTAGCTAAACAACGTGTCCGCTGTCAGTGCAGGCTCTTCCTGGGCTACCTCAGTGACCGAAACTGGAAGGTGTGCCTGGCTCTGTCGGGCCAGGGCGAGGACGGTGAGGCACGGAGATTGTGGAGATGAGGTATAAAAACACGTGATACTACCTACTACAGCCCCAGAAAGTCTGAGAAAGGAGAGAGGTCATATGTGCAGGGGGGTAATGGTATGAGAAAATGTGATATGAGTGATTGAGAGTATGAAACAGAATTAGATGGTGGAGTGTTTGAGGAGGTGGGATAAGACAGAAGTGAATTAAAAAGAACACGAAAGAGTTTGAGAGTAGTAGAAAATTCGAGTAGATGTGATAAACAGAAGGAATGAGATTTACAACAGAAAGAGGGATACGACAGAAGGAGAGATACGACATAATGAGAGATAGAATGAGAGTTGGTAGCATAAGAGATACGGCCGATGTAAGAGGGCACGTATGATTTAGAAGGTAATAAATAGAGTAATAGGATACGAGGATCAAGAGTTACGAGACAGTAAGATAGTAAAAGGATTCTTGAGAACAAGAGGATACGAGAGTGTAAGAGGATACACAAGAGTAAGAGGATAAGAGAGAGCAAGAGGATACGAAAATGTAAGATGACACGAAAGACTAAGAGGATACGAGAGTGTAAGATATAGTGTGTATGAGGATACGAGAATGTAAGATATAGTGAGTATAGAGATACGAGAGTGTACGATATAGTGAGTATGAAGATACTAGAGTGTACGATATAGCGAGTATGAAGATACGAGAGTGTACGATATAGTGAGTATGAAGATACGAGAGGGTACGATATAGTGAGTATGAAGATACGAGAGTGTACGATATAGTGAGTATGAAGGTATGAGAGTGTACGATATAGCGAGTATGAAGATACGAGAGTGTACGATATAATGAGTATGAAGATACGAGAGTGTACGATATAGTGAGTATGAAGGTACGAGAGTGTACGATATAGCGAGTATGAAGATACGAGAGTGTACGATATAATGAGTATGAAGATACGAGAGTGTACGATATAGTGAGTATGAAGATACGAGAGTGTACGATATAGTGAGTATGAAAGTACGAGAGTGTACGATATAGTGAGTATGAAGATACGAGAGTGTACGATATAGTGAGTACGAAGGTACGAAAGATAGTGGGATAAAAATGAGAACGAGTTAAATCAAATATATTAATAAATGATCGTCTACAAGAGGTTATATGTTAGAGAAAAATTATGTCACTTGAGATGTTAAGTGAGATGTTGAGTGAGATGTTAAGTGAGATGTTGAATGAGATGTTGAGTGTGATGTAAAGTGAGATGTCGAGTGAGATGTCGAGTGAGATGTTGAGTGTGATGTTAAGTGAGACGTTAAGTGTGATGTTAAGTGAGATGTTAAGTGAGATGTTAATAAGTGAGAATTGTTAAGTGAGACGTTAAGTGTGATGTTGAGTGAGATGTTGAGTGAGATGTTGAGTGTGATGTTAAGTGAGATGTCGAGTGAGATGTTGAGTGTGATGTTAAGTGAGACGTTAAGTGTGATGTTAAGTGAGATTTTGAGTGAGATGTTAATAAGTGAGATGTTAAGTGAGACATTAAGTGTGATGTTAAGTGAGATGTTGAGTGAGATGTTAAGTGTGATGTTAGGTGAGATGTTGAGTGAGATGTTAAGTGAGATGTTGAGTGAGATGTTAAGTGAGATGTTAAGTGAGATGTTAAGTGAGATGTTGAGTGAGATGTTGAGTGAGATGTTGAGTGAGATGTTGAGTGAGATGTTAAGTGAGATGTTAAGTGAGATGTTGAGTGAGATGTTAAGTGAGATGTTAAGTGAGATATTGAGTGAGATGTTAAGTGAGATGTTAAGTGAAATGTTAAGTGAGAAGTTAAGTGAGATGTTATGTAAAATGTTAAGTGAGATGTTGAGTGAGATGTTAAGTGAGATGTTAAGTGAAATGTTAGGTAAGATGTTAAGTGCATAAAAGAATACAAATGTGTGGACGACCAATCGTCCAAGAACATAAAATGAAATGAGAATAGAGAATATAAAAGGGTATGTGAATTATAATAACTACCTACTTAAAGTAATCTTAGTATTGGTCGTTTCAAATCTAAATGTTCACGATTAACATGAAATATCTCCTCTTTCCCTGCACTTACAAACTTGATTTTTTGCATCTGGCCTTGTTTTTCCAAGGTCCCACCGATTTCACAAAATTTAATGATGTAGGAAGTATGCTTCATCATGAAGCAGCACTTTCCTTTGATCTCAGTGAATTTACGGATCTTTTTGCTCCTGGAGAAAATAATTTACCGTACATTAATGGAAATCAGCTTCTCGACATAGGCGTCTCTACACAACTTGAAAGTTGGAGGCGTTTATCAACTGTTTACTTTCTATTGTTTACTTTCTTTAAAATACTATGAGAATGTCAATGTTATAGCCTTTACAGACGGTCTAAAACAAATCAGCGTATAAACAGTTCCATTAATGAAAACTATTTAAACAATATACAACAAAGAATACATTTAAAAAAATTAATTATCCGTTGCGAGCGATAACGAGCATGACATATCAAGCAAAGTTATTGTTTATGGGTACGCATGTGACTAAAGAGTCCGATGTAAGCACGGGATCCTCTTCACTGTAAAGAGCTACATTGTTCGTTTTATGTCTTTCCATGTGACTTTCATTATTTTACGTAAACAAGACATATGAAAGTGATTTAGTTTCTTTGCATGCCTGCAGTACACATATCAAGAATCTTTACATTTTCAAAACGTTATCAACTTTAGCTAAAGATTGATCATGCGGACATATAAAAACGTCCATTATTATTTCATTTATTCTGAATCAGATGAGTCTAACATATTGATTACTAATCTGGGCTGAACGAACGATAGTCCATCTTTTTTCCAATAGTCATTTTCTTCTTTTAAGACATGATCTTCACATTTGCACCAAAAATCTTTGTCAATCTGTGATAGAGCAGCATATGTCAGTCCTTTTATATCGCATAGTTTAAAACTTGTATTCTCAGCTGCCACCTGCCCTTTAATTTTTGCCCAAACGAGTTCAATGGGGTTTAATTGTGGATGATAAGGGGGCAGTCTCAAGCACGTATGACCATGCTGTTGAATGATTTTGTCTATTTGGAATACTTTGGTCTTTTGCGATTTCTTAACAAGTGACAGTAATTCAGGTTTCAAAAATCCCTCGTTAAATGGAATTCCTTCCTTTCTTAGCCAAATCTTTATAACATCTTTTGTACTGGTAGATGTAGGAATTTTGTCTTCTTCTGCCACAGCGTTGTGGTACGACGCGTTGTCCATTACCAGACAGGATGGTCTGTCTAGAATTGGAAGAAGAGTATTTTCAATCCACTCTCTAAATATATGGCCATTCATCTCAGTGTGATAGTCCCTGTTGTCAGTATAATTAAAGGTGAATATAAGTTCTGCATTTTTCACCAACCCTTCTTTTCGGCTGCCTGCATGTGCCATTATAATACGCTGTCCTTTTCCAGTGGGTACACATCTTTTAATACTTCCATCTGATAACTGCCATTCCTTTGCACTTGTGTGGTGAGAATTTATCCAAGATTCATCTAGAAATACAATATCATAACCTTGGTTACGCATTTCCCGTACTTCACGTAAATATTTACTCCTCATAGAAACTAAGTGCGGCTTCTCGCAGATGACATTTCTACCACTATCGTACTTTCTAAACGTAAAACCGATGCTTCTAACAGTTCTCCATAATGTTGTTTTCGACACAACAATGTCATTTTCTGCTCTCAGTCGAATTTTCAGTTTTCTTAAAGTCACAGTTTCTTTGGAATCGAACATTTTACAAATTGCTCTTCTAATCACTTCCTTGTCAAAACTATCTACTACTTTCTTTCTTCCTAGCGTCCTAGTCTTGATTGAACTGGACACTCCGTTAGCTTTAAGCACTTGTTTGAAAAAGCGTTTGCTTATACCCAATGCGTGAATAGTTCTCTTTTCTGGCTTTGAGATGCTTCGATACAGTTTTCCACGCTTAGCTTCTATGCAAAAATATTTATACACCTTTATTGCCACTGATTGCAATGTAAGGAACTTTACTTTTATACCCATTGACTAACAGATCACAAATTTAACGAAATTACCCAATAATTAGGATACGCCGTTGCACATAAATCACAACAAAACGACAGGAAATGGGATGCACCGGATATAAAATTATAACTATGACGCGTTTTATGTGTTTTTTAGTGCTTAAAACAGGGAAATTGGCGCGCATTACGTTCAAGATGACAAGTCCGTGGGTGCTCACTCATATGAAGCGGTAATTCCTCCAAATATATGGTTTGACCAAAATGCCTTAAATTTGTATACTTCAAATAAAGAATATTTAAAACTATACGTTTGTTGGTGAGGAAATGAATGTACTTCTTGGGACCAAAAAATCACAAGACCATATGCAAAATTTCAGCATTATCAATCAATTGGTTGCAGAGATATGGAATTTTAAACACCTTCAAAATATTTTGAAACGACCAATAGGAAGAGTGTAACTAAGGTTAGGATGCATTAAAGTGGAGATGGTTGGGCGGGAGAGATGTTGAGTTAGGCAGAAAATAATGTGGATTGATAATATCCAAATGTATTTAGACAGGAAGATCGATAATCACAAATTGTACTCTTAGAGCAAAATGAAGAGTAGAACAGTGCTGCATGATATCAGACCTTCGATGCAGAGGCGGAACAGTAATGTGGTAGAACGTCAGTGGTTACACATAACTTTGTTTAGTTAAGACAAACTAACAATAGCTGCACATTTACGATACTAACTTGAAGGGTCCCTCGGCATGCTCGTTTAGAATTGAACCACTGGATGTGGTAGAGTATAAGTGTATGTGAATATGTTAGAGTGTAAGCGTGTGTGAATATGGCAGAGTATGAGCGTGTGTGAATATGATAGAGTATAAGCGTGTGTGAATATGATAGAGTATGAGCGTGTGTGAATATGATAGAGTATAAGCGTGTGTGAATATGACAGAGTATGAGCCTGTGTGAATATGGCAGAGTATAAGCGTGTGTGAATATGATAGAGTATAAGCGTGTGTGAATATGATAGAGTATGGGAGTGTGTGAATATGGCAAAGTATGGGAGTGTGTGAATATGATAGAGTATGGGAGTGTGTGAATATGGCAGAGTATGGGAGTGTGTGAATATGATAGAGTATGAGAGTGTGTGAATGTGATAGAGTACAATAGAACAAGTGAGCATGAGTGGTAGAGGAAACATTGTTACGCAAGTGTAGTGTATAAGAGAGAAATGTTTGAGAGAAAATGAGTGTAGGAGAGAGAGAGAGAGCATGAATAACGAAGAAGGCTGAATATGTTTAAGAATGAGGGAAATGTTTGAACTGAATAAAAGCAAATTGTCAGAATGAGACATTATGAATGCATGACAGACTGTAATTGCAATAAGACATGAAGGTTGCACAAGAAAATATTAAAACGAGACATTACGATTGCATGACAGACTGTAATTGCAATAAGACATGAAGGTTGCACAAGAAAATATTAAAACGAGACATTACGATTGCATGACAGACTGTAATTGCAATAAGACATGAAGGTTGCACAAGAAAATATTAAAACGAGACATTACGATTGCATGACAGACTGTAATTGCAATAAGACATGAAGGTTGCACAAGAAAATATTAAAATGAGACAATTTATTTGAACGAGACGGTATGACGGTAGACATTCTAAAATCACGTTATGGAAAATATATATCTATATAAAATAATAACAACTTTAAGCCCACATAACACAGATGTGTCTATCTATCGTTAGCCCGAAGTATTGTCTATATCTGCAATGTCGTTTCTTCTATAAATGTTACAGTTTGTATCTAGTAGTTCATGCATAGACTCATAAACATAACACTGATGAATGTTAAAGTTCCGTAACTTACGTAATATTTCTAACTCGTACGTCCAGTTGAGGAATCCGTGAACGTTTGAGAGAACACACATGTAGGTGCCTTTATCCTGCAGCATTAAGTCTGCGATGACCATCGCATACTTCTTGAACGTAATCTGAAATTATCAACGAGTGCATAATTTATCAATTCATGCGGGATTAAATAGGCAGCAAAAATAGAACCAGCAGTAGCTATTAAATTCGCTTCAGCAATTGCGCATATGCGCTTTACTATTGTGTTTTTATATCTGATACATATATTCAAGAAATACATGTACACATATTCCGTTGTGAGACATAATTATTCTATTGTCTGACTGTATAGAAAAAAATTAATATATAGAGAATTATAACACTCAAATGTCCGGACAACTGTTTCAACGACACCTGTCAACAGTCGATCGGGAATCTGTACATGCAAGAGAACGTTCTATGGGTCAGACTGCACTCTCAAATCTCCGGACAACTGTTTAACGAAACCTGCGATTCCCACGTTCAGAAGAGTCTGCCGACTACAACAAGCCCAAGCATATGAGCACTTTAATGTGTTTCTGTGCTAGACATGGTTCATTTTTTGGTGTTTTTTAGTGAAGCCATGGCTCATATCTTGCTGTGTTTCTGTCCTAGCCATGGCTCATATCTTAGCTTGTGTGTGCTGGCCATGGCTCATATCTTGGTGTGTGTCATGTTAGTCATATCTCGGTGTGTCCGTGTTAATCATGTCTCATATCTTTATGTGTGTCTGTGTTTAGTCATATCTCATATCTTAGTGTGTACCAGTGTTAGTCATATGTCATATCTTTGTGTGTGCATGTCTGGGTTAGTGATATCTCATATCTTTGTGTGCTTGTTTATGTTAGTCATATCTCATATCTTTGTGTGTGCATGTCTGTGTTTGTCACATCTCATATCCTTGTGTGTGCATGGCTATGTTAGTCCCATCTCATATCTTTGTGTGTGCATATCTATGTTAGTCATATATCTTATCTTTGTGTGCATGTCTATGTTAGGCACGTGTCATATCTTTGTGTGTGCATGTCAATGTCAGTTACATCTCATATCTTTATGTGCATGTTTATGTTAGTCATGTGTCATATATCTTGATGTGTGTCAGTGTTAGTCATGCCTCGTATCGCTGTGTGCATGTCTGTATTAGTCACATCTCATATATTTGTGTGTGCATGTCTGTGTTAGTCACATCTCACATCTTTGTGTGTGTATGTCTGTGTTAGTCACATCTCACATTTTTGTGTGTCCGTGTCTGTGTTAGTCACATCTCACATCTTTGTGTGTGCATGTCTGTGTTAGTCACCTCTAGTGACTCGGGCAGATGGTGCTCGTAAACCTGGGAGGGCCTACCATCTAAGGGCAGAATCCCCCTACAGAAAAGACAATCTGCTGCCTTGCAGGAAGATTGGGGACAATCAAAGGCTAGGGAAAGCAAACCCGAATAAAATGCTGGCTGAAATCGGATGCACTGGGCCACTGGCACAGAACACAGTGCAACGTATTAACGGGTGTTCAGTCAGAGTGGATGTGACAGACTCTAATTGTGATGTTCTGTCTGTGGGGGCGATCAACACACTTAGCCTGACAGCTGACTTCATATGAGAGTCTGGAATCCTTAATCTGATTGAGTCCTGAACGCAGAGAGAGAGAGAGAGAGAGAGAGAGAGAGAGAGAGAGAATTATAACACTATTTTATTTTAACTTCTAAATACCTTAATGTTTAGTAAATATGTTTAAATGCTGCATTTTCTATTTATTTATGTTTTCGCCTTTCACTCTTCGCCCCGCGACGTTGATATACATCCACGTTTCTGTGATGCACGACTGATATCGTAAAGTGAACACAAAAGTATATTGAGACACAACAAGGTACAGTTAGTGAATCATCAAAGTGGTGTCATAGTTCACTGAAAGAACATTGTTGGTATATTTATCATCATCCTTACGCAACGAGTGCTGAACTTCTACAGTTGTTGCCTTTCTGCAGGCAGTGCTGACTTGGGAATCTGTATGAGTTGACTGTCTGTTACATGAAGTTCTTTCGTGTGTTTATGATTGTTTAGTGGCCTTGCTATAGATTGCCCTTTCAGAGATAAGTTTTATTCACTCGGTAAGAGATTAAATCAGATCCAGAAATCACATAAAATGAAGACAGGAGTGAGACAGTCAAAGACTGTTACCTGAGAGACAAGATTAGAAATGAAGAACTGAGTAAAAAGCTAGGAATGGTTCCCGCCATATATTATATAAAGAAACGCCAGATAAAATGGATTGGCCACGTGACAAGGAAGAGTGATCAAAATACAACACAACGAGACCTCAATAAACGTTGTAAGAACACCAGACCCAACCGTCGACCGTGAAAAAGATGGATCGACGGTATATTAAAAGCACTAGAAAACATAGTTTAACAATCTCAAAGAGATGCCCGATTCAAGTTCCAAAATTAGTTTTAATCTGTTTTAGTAATTGTTATACTTATAGGGAACAGGCAAATAATTGCAGTGTTGCGGTAAAGCTGGTAATAACAAGCGATGGGGCATGACGTACACCCCTACAAAGTATCGTGACAGCTTTACAAAAGAGGAACAAAACAAAATCATGACGTTTCGGCCTACATGCGGCCTTCTTCAAAACAGAAAACACGAAAACAGAAACGGACAACAAAGTGAAGAATAACTCAACTTCATGTTCTACAATAACCAGAGCTAGATAATCTAGAACAGAAAGTGTAATGAAAAGAGAAGACAAAGTACTATATTACAGGGAAATCATTAATTTAAAATACGAATTAAATTAAATGTAACAACGCTATGCTGAAGTCTGTTATTCTTTCTACTCACATCTGCATCTTCATCTCAGTGTGCTGTAAGTGTTTGTAGATGTTATATTTGGGTTAGATTATGTTACTGCATGAGCGGGACGGGTAAAGTATTTGCCTGCCTTTTTAGCCACGTATTTAGAAAATTGCTTTGTGTTATGACTGTCTCTATGTTTGTTACGGTGTCATATGATTCATGTCTGCTTTTTATTTACACTCTAACCGTCTGATTTCTTGTTACAACCAACTGCTATCTTGATCTTTCCCGCGCCGTTAGACGGCGCATAGGGCCCGATGTTTTCTTTTTTGCCATCCATCTCTGTTCTTGGAAAGATGTTCACTTTTATCTAATGATTCCATGCCTGTCAACTTTGCTTCTCTTATAAGTTCTTTATAGTGTCTATCTATTTCTTCCTCTTTTTCTGCATCCTGATGTTTCCCTTAGAAGATCCTGTTTTGGTTTGCTATTGTTTCTTCTCAACACATATCCGACATATGTCCATCTTCTCTTCCTAATGGTAGATGAGATCGATGGTTGCATGACCATTTCTCTTATCTCAATATTAGTCTTGAATTCATTCCACTCTACACATATTATTTTTCTTAGGCATTTGTCTTCAAAGGCGTTCAGTTTCTCTCAATATCTTCTGTTCTTTTCCAGTTTTCCTGTGATGAAAGGGTTAATGATACGTTTTGAAACTAACTCGTATACCCAGGGCCGTCTTTACACCATTTTGGGCCCCTGGGCATAGAAATAGTGTTGGGCCCCTGGGCATAGAAATAGTGTTGGGCCCCTGGGCAAAGAAAGAGTGCTTCCCCCCCCACCCCCGCCCCCCCCCCTTCGCAGGAATAAAAAATAAATGGTTGATAATATTAAAAATGATGTATTATCTATTTTATTGTCACTATACTAATTTCAACAAAATTGTTGTTAAAACATGCTGTACAGCTGCAACTATAATCAATATTAAACATGAAAAACAGAGAAAAAAATTGTATACGGGTTTTCAGAAACCCTACAACATATTCGCATGGGGGCCCCTATGATCGTGGGCCCCCGGGCAAATGCCCAACGGGCCTATGGGTTAAGACGGCTCTGCGTATACCTACTCTTATAATAAATGTGTAAGCTTTTTCATTATTTCCTAAATCTAATCTCACTTCAAAGTAGCCTTGGTATTCTTCACGCGCTTCTCGACATAGAGTTTCACCCTTCTGATTGTAAATTCCTACATTTCCAGAATATCATCTGCTGTTTCTTTAAGGTTAACTATCCTTAAGTGTCAACCTTATAAACTTTATAAATGTGATTAAACTGCTTAGTTTAACTATCTTGAACGTCAACCCTGTAAACTTTGTAAGGTTTAACTGGTGAGACCTAAATGTCAACCCTGTAAATGTTCAACTGCTGAGACCTAAATGTCAACCCCGTGTCAACCCTGTAAATGTTCAACTGCTGAGACCTAAATGTCAACCCCGTGTCAACCCTGTAAACTTTGTAAATATTTAACTGTTGAGAACTAAATGTCAACCTCGTGTCAACCCTGTAAATTCAACTGCTGAGACCTAATGTCAACCCCGTGTCAACCCTGTAAATTCAACTGCTGAGAACTAAATGTCAACCTCGTGTCAACCCTGTAAATTCAACTGGTGACCTAAATGACAACCCTGTAAATTCAACTGTTGAGAACTAAATGTCAACCTCGTGTCAACCCTGTAAATTCAACTGTTGAGAACTAAATGTCAACCTCGTGTCAACCCTGTAAATTCAACTGCTGAGACCTAAATGTCAACCCCGTGTCAACCCTGTAAATTCAACTGCTGAGAACTAAATGTCAACCCCGTGTCAACCCTGTAAATTCAACTGCTGAGAACTAAATGTCAACCTCGTGTCAACCCTGTAAACTTTGTAAATGTTCAACTGCTGAGACCTAAATGTCAACCCCGTGCAACCCTGTAAATTCAACTGGTGACCTAAATGACAACCCTGTAAATTCAATTACTTAGATCTAAATGTCAACCCCGTTGCCAACCCTGTAAACTTTGTAAATGTTCAACTCCTGAGACCTAAATGTCAACCCCGTGCAACCCTGTAAATTCAACTGGTGACCTAAATGTCAACCCTGTAAATTCAACTACTTAGATCTAAATGTCAACCCCGTTGCCAACCCTGTAAACTTTGTAAATGTTCAACTCCTGAGACCTAAGTGTCAACCCCGTATCAACCCTGTAAATTCAACTGCTGAGACCTAAATGTCAACCCTGTAAATGTTCAACTACTGAGATTAATCTCCTAAGTGTCAACCCTGTAAACTTTGAGAACACCATCAGCGAATATCGAAAGATTACGTCTCACACCAAGCATATCACATCCTGGCCAAGAAAATGTCCGCGAGAAGCTCCAGTTTACAAAATCACTGCAGGAGTAACATGATAATATTGAAGGACAAACCACGTAAATAAGAGAATGAAAACTTGACACAAACCCACACAAGAAAGACTGGTTATCCAGGAAAGCCACCTGGCTTTAAACAAGTTATGTGTTGTCGGAAGGCATTGAACAACCAAACGTTGATAAAACAATTCCGAAAACACACAAAAAATGCTCTGAAATCGGATACACTGGACTGCGACATGCAAAACAAGGTGTAAAGGATTTGAGAACTACAAAGAAGCGGAAAAAATTTCAGGGAACAAAAAAATACAAAAAAATTAAATAAAAATAAACATTCTTTTGATGAGCCGGCATAGGAAAAAAAAACAACCACGTTTTCTTTTCCCCCATTTAGTGAACTTCATAACCTCATCTGAAAATCGTTTCAACTTAATTTGACTTCCGAATATCCGTGACGAAAAATTTCAAACAGCGCAGTAATTTGTTCCAGTTAGGACTAAATCACGCGCGGAACTTTATTTATCAGAAGGACACTTAGCCAAATATTCTGAGTTCCAAATATAACATGAAAAAGCTTACTTTGCGCTATATCAGAAGTTAAATGAGTGTGTATGCGGAAAGACACCTCTGAATTGTGACAAATCGTCCAGAACTGTTGCGCGCTATAAATCTGAAAACGGAATGACTCTTCCGATGGTTCACAGACACTGAACTAAATATGATGAAATACGGCAACAGAAATACATCAGACTGGTCATAATTTAAAGATCTATCACAGATAGCACTGACGGGGAAAAGCGAAAGGGAATAAATAACTGGGCAGACAAACATGCGTTCAGTGCACTGCTGTTCTATATCCCAGGGAACAATTATCAGATAACATACGCTTCCAAATATCTGTGACATTTTCAGGCAGCTGATACCTGCATGAAAGGGCAGAACCATTTGAGCTGAAATTTTGAAAAATTTTGAAATGTTTTTTTTTTTTAATCGATGGACATTTTTTTTAAACTGTAAAAAAAAAGGGGGGGGGGGGTGGGGGGAGATACTAACTTTAACTTGTTCCTATTACTAGGATCTGCCGAGGGAACTGAAACAGGACTGGAGACTTAAAGACCCATTGTCCAGTGCAGCTGTTTTTATATATGATCTTGAGAAAATGAAAAAATAAAATAGTTTTGAAATGATTAAAAGAGGAAAGCTTTTTTTTTTTTTTGATTGATTTCTAGAGAGAATCAGGAAGAGAAGTTATTAAAGAACTAAATTAGGGGGGAGGGGGAAACTATCTAAAGATGAGAAATAGGCAATGTAATATTGTAATATTTTGAAACTTTTTTTTTAATGAACTTCAATTATATTTTAAGAAACGAGCTCATAATGGGAGACAATTTTAAACTGACAAAAATGAAGCAGTTTAGATATTTTAAAAGAGCTCATATTAGAACGCACATATTAATAGAAAACATAAGATGATATTTTGAAACTATTGGGGAAGATAGAAATGTGGAAATTATTATTAAATTAAGGCATTTAAAAAAAAGTATGAGGCGACTAAAACAGTTGTAATAGAATTTACAAACATTCGTCAACGGATATACAAGCAATAGGAGTACTTGATGACCTTGTGACTATTGAATGCAAAGTGAAATAATGGTTTGGCCACATATCTCGATCGTCTGGCCTATCGAAGACTATCCTATAAGGAACTGTGAGAGGATTGAGGAGAGGTAGGCAGAGAAAGAGATAGGAAGATAACACTAATGAATGGACTCGAGTTTGCAGAAGCCCAAAGAATGACTGGAGAGAAATGGAGAAGGTTGACGAAGACTGTCAGTGGTGCTTCAAATAGCCTTAGGATTATTGGATGATAATGATGATGAATATAAGTTATAAAGCTCACATGTGTAAGAAACACATCTAGAAACTTACCTGGGTAATTTAATTTTACAACACATGGAAAGTTTGCATCATTCCAGTCAAACCATGCTGTAATGTACGGTCTCGCCAGCAAAACATCACAATGAAGACTTACAGAAAAATAGTCTGCATGTGAAAACATTGTTTGTGGAAGTAATTATGTTATAAATCTACTTAGCTAAACAAGCCGTTAGCGCCGAAAATGGTTATTGTTGCCGTATCTCTCAGTTTGCAAAAACAGACGATATTTTCTCTGTATGAGTTTGATACATTCGACTCCAACAGTGCATTTTTGACAGGATTTATTATCTCCCATCCGGGAGCTGCGGTAGCTCAGTGGTTAGTGAACTGGACTACAAAGGACAAGGGGTAGGGTTCGATCCCAACCGACGGCCTCCGGGTTCACCCAGCCTTTAATGGGTACCGGATTTTTTTCTGAGAAAGTGAAGCGGCACGGACGTAATACCGACCACATTACCCCAAAAATCATGTGCTGAAGGTCTGTAAAATTTATTGTCACTAACACCATATTCCCTATATAGTATACGCCACTTGGCGTGACGGGGGTACTTTACTTACTTTTATCTCCCATCCCCAGTTCCAGCTAACTTTCTCATGTTACCTGTTTCCGAGTCAGTCAGGTGGTTGAAATAAATTTTAGGCCATTTCTAGATCCTGGTGTCAACCGTCAACTCTGACGCTTACCTGGCTCCATAGTGTAGCCAGAAACGTCGATTTTTGTTGCAACTACATTTGTTTTTATATTTAAATAAACATTTGCAAAACAGACTAACATATGACTAAACATACCCGTCCTGACTTTTGCTCATGGATCAACTCTCCATTCTTAAACCACTCGATGGTCGGCCTTGGGGTACCCTTCGCTGGACACGTCAGTTCAACATAAGAGGTCACGTGAGCAATCTTGCTGCGCACCATGTTTTTCTTGCTCGTCATCCAGTGCAGATCACCTTTGGAAACTGAAATAAAAGGTGCGCAAATTAGAGAAGTCGACAATCTACCACTAATATCTTCAGTAATAAAGAAAAGACGATGGTCATATGTTGGACATGTGACGAGAAGAGATAATAACCGAATAGCAAAGCAAGCCCTCATGTGGGAAACAGCAGGTGAGAGAAAAAGAGGAAGAGCCAGAGAGACACTGAGAAGAACATTGATGAAAGAGGCAAGAGCAGCAGGAATAGGCTCCCTCAATGAGATAGAGCTGCTTGCACAGAACAGAGACAAATGGCGAGGTTTGATAAAATATCTTTAAAAGAATTGAAAACTGCTAGAACAAAAATTCAGATAAGAGAGGGAGTATCTTGGTCTACGCCCTATGGGCCAGCTACGGCTCGAAAGGCCAATAGATAGAAATTAAAAATAAAACGTATTTTCAAAGAAAAAGGCACTGGGTCACTCATTTACAAGAAATATAGAAGAGAAATAGAGGCCCAAATATTTAAATTTCCCCCCCCCCCACCAAAACAAATTAATTAAATACAAATAAAAACTGTAATGCAATCACTGGAAAGCTTTCCCTTTACAGAAAACCCATATTTAATACCAGACGTCTGAGACTGCTGTGTAGTGCAGTCTTGTTTCACGAGAACGTGCCGGTTGGTAAGTAGATAAGTCTTCCAATGTTAGAATTGAAGTAAAAATCCATAAAAAAAAAATTAGCATGACAATTTTATTTTACAAAGACAAGATCGGAAGTTATACTCCTATTTATCAACTAGAAACACTAGGAAACATAACAGCAGCAGAAGAGCAAAAGACCGCAAATTATATTTTCCCTCGACGCTGAAAGGCACATGAGGATGGAAAGAAGAAGAAGAACGTCACATTTATTCCCTATACGCCGCGCTCTATGTACGATAGAAATGCATATCTAAATGGTTTTTTTTTAAATATTAAAATATATGATGTAGTTGAAGTTATACATGTTACAAAAGTTCATACAATGTCCATTTTGAATGACGCACACGCGGCCCTCGACATTATTTAATAATACAAATTCGTTGACGTCTTTAGAGCTAACTAGATTTGTGTTCTCCATTAGACGTGACAAGATTGCCGTTGTTTCTGAATATTCGATATCGCCTTTGATACTAGAATACACAATGCACCTCAACAGATGTGGTGACGAGTATGTCATGTACAATGTACCAGTTACAATGGAGAGGTTAAGTGAATCGATTTCTAAGAGATCGTAATAACAATATATATGAAGCTATAGATAGCTGTATCCGAGGACATTTCAAACGCTTCATTTTGTAACCAGAGACGAGTGTTATTGTTCAACGACTTGTTCGTGGCTTCAATGTGACAATCTGGAGTGTTAAGTAACGGGTGTCGAGTTAGTGAACTAATATCGAGAGGTGGTGCCGAGCGTCAAGTTGGGTGTGTGAGTCAAATAGTGAGGGTGAGCTTAATGAGTGATTGCACTTCCGGTGCGTCCCAAGATGGTGGTGTGTTTTCACCGGTTCGTTGGCAAGGAAGCGTAATTTCATTGGTGTGTGCTTCGAATTGAAAAAAAATTTTTTTAACTCACGGTGTATCCACGTGCCGAAGAGCTGATTGACTAGAGTTGGCCAGTCTATAACGTGGAAACGGCTTCTGTACCATGCGACTAAGTGAGTGCACGTGGGTCTAGACCATCCCTAGCATCGACGTTCGGCGACAAAATGAATAATGACGACAAAAAGTATCAACCAACACAGAACTGGAGTCGTCAGTCGCTACACACTGTGGCACTTACTGAGGAAGGGATCTGAGCACCTATGGACATGTTTGTAGTGCAATGATAATGACCCGTAAATAAATCAACAACTCGAGGAATGAGTTTAGTGGTGAGCAGTGAGTTGAATGAGTAAAGTGGTGAGCAAAGTGTGAACTAAAATAGAAGTCTCGAGAAATGTCACTTTGAATTATGAACACCGCAGCGTTAGATGAAAGGTGTATAGAGATGTACTTTCTCATTGTTAATTCCTCAATATTTAAATTTAAGCGTGTTTTTTTCCAGGCATATCAATAATAATTTTTTTTTTTTTAAACTTCAAAACAATATTCGTACAAATGTAGATTTCGTCACGTTGTTGTATAAACACGTTCGTTATTCTGTCTCTCTTGCAAGTTTTACATTTGTCGGAGCCTGCACAAAATATTCAAAACTTCTTGGAAATAAGTTACAACACTCCTTCCCCCATCTCCGTCCTTTCTCTATTTGATTATATTTTTTACACGTATTCGTGCAGACACAATTATACGTACGAAGCACATTTTTTTTACTATTAAAAATACCCTCATTTTGTCCTTCCCAGTAAAAGAACACGACTCCACATACTATCACGCCCTTACTTTAGATTTCTTGATTTGAGTCATTTTACAAATATTCTTATACCCATCGAACATCGCAGACAGACTCTTCCACTTAGCCGACATTTACTGTCAATTTATATTCGTTACGCTCGTGAACTTTAACGATGGAATTTCAATTAGGAATAATGATCAAAAGTAATAGACAAATTGGTAGTTTTTAACTAAACCAACAAAATTAGCCCCTTGATGTCAGCGACACTTTTTGATCTTTAATTGATAATCAGTGCTTCTCTAACAAACCAGTCTAGTCTATAATTGGAACTAAATGATTCATTTTTAAAAATTGCAATATGTACACTATGAATGTAACAGTGTTTGTTGTATTTATATAAAACGTCTAGTATTTAGCTCCACTGCGTTATCTCCTAATTGTGTAGTTAAATTAAATTGCTTGATAACAAGATTTTTATACATCATTAAAAAGTGGAAAGAAACATTCAAACTACTGTCTAGTTTTTTCTAATATTGTTTCTTTTGATATGGTTTATTTGCGTCGGGAATACAATTTTACCTACAGGTGTATTAAGCTACCGTAAAGAGGGGTGGTGGTGAGATGTCGGTCCCTGGACAGGAAGGTACGGGGCTCAAAATAACGCCACGGGCGGTGGATATTTTCCACTTCGAATCCGCGGTTTCGTTCTTCGTGACACTACTCTCATCTGGTCGCTAGGTAGTGAGGTATGACGTCCCTCGAACAACGAAAGCTATGATGTTTTGTGTGCTCCTGCAAACTTTAAAGAGCCATTAACAGTTGCAAGTCGAAAAGCGTCGGGGAAAGAACGGCCGCTGCCAAAAGAAGAATTGTTAAGTAAATGTACCCATCCCGAAGACGAATACGTCGTGCCGAAAGGCGCAGGTAACATCCCGAAGACGAATACGTCGTGCCGAAAGGCGCAGGTAACATCCCGAAGACGAATACGTCGTGCCGAAAGGCGCAGGTAACATCCCGAAGACGGATACGTCGTGCCGAAAGGCGCAGGTAACATCCCGAAGACGAATACGTCGTGCCGAAAGGCGCAGGTAACATCCCGAAGACGAATACGTCGTGCCGAAAGGCGCAGGTAACATCCCGAAGATGGATACGTCGTGCCGAAAGGCGCAGGTAACATCCCGAAGACGAATACGTCGTGCCGAAAGGCGCAGGTAACATCCCGAAGACGGATACGTCGTGCCGAAAGGCGCAGGTAACATCCCGAAGACGGATACGTCGTGCCGAAAGGCGCAGGTAACATCCCGAAGATGGATACGTCGTGCCGAAAGGCGCAGGTAACATCCCGTATACGGATACGTCGTGCCGAAAGGCGCAGGTAACATCCCGTATACGGATACGTCGCGCCGAAAGGCGCAGGTAACATCCCGTATACGTATACGTCGCGCCGAAAGGCGCAGGTAACATCCCGTATACGGATACGTCGCGCCAAAGGCGCAGGTAACATCCCGAAGACGGATACGTCGTTCCGAAAGGCACAGGTAACATCCCGTATACGTATACGTCGCGCCGAAAGGCGCAGGTAACATCCCGTATACGGATACGTCGCGCCGAAAGGCGCAGGTAACATCCCGTATACGGATACGTCGCGCCAAAGGCGCAGGTAACATCCCGAAGACGGATGCGTCGTGCCGAAAGGCGCAGGTAACATCCCGTATACGGATACGTCGTGCCGAAAGGCGCAGGTAACATCCCGTATACGGATACGTCGCGCCAAAGGCGCAGGTAACATCCCGAAGACGGATACGTCGTGCTGAAAGGCGCAGGTAACATCCCGTATACGTATACGTCGCGCCGAAAGGCGCAAGTAACATCCCGTATACGGATACGTCGTACCGAAAGGCGCAGGTAACATCCCGTATACGGATACGTCGCGCCGAAAGGCGCAGGTAACATCCCGTATACGGATACGTCGTACCGAAAGGCGCAGGTAACATCCCGTAGACGGATACGTCGCGCCGAAAGGCGCAGGTAACATCCCGTATACGGATACGTCGTACCGAAAGGCGCAGGTAACATCCCGTAGACGGATACGTCGTACCGAAAGGCGCAGGTAACATCCCGTATACGGATACGTCGTGCCGAAAGGCGCAGGTAACATCCCGAAGACGGATACGTCGCGCCGAAAGGCGCAGATAACGCGCCTTGCCGTAAAACTAGCAACACATCTGCGCCCCCTTAGCGGGCGAACGCTAAAGAAGGAAAAGAGCTACCTTCAAGCAGTGAGTGCTCTAATTTACCTGCAAATGGGACGACACGTTTGTATATTTCTTATCTGATTTCATTATATGAAGCGTAGACGATGAATCCTCCGAAGAAAGCAGGCTTGAATTCTTTCCTATATTTTTATATATACAAGACCATTATTACATTATTTGGACAATTTCCATTAAATATCTCTACTGAACGTACATCAAGATATCAGAGCGGAGCATGGTCTTCGCAAAAACGGGGACCTACTGGGCTTAATTAATTAAAGTGATTTGATATGATTCAACTGATGGTGGGAATTTGCTTTCTCTTTTAAATTATACAACGCTTCTTACACTGCGCTGTCTAGTGCCCGTCCATCCGACATTGTTACGGTAGATTTTGTTGGTTTGACGCTGCCATTTCAATTTGACCTCTACTTATTCTGGTCATGTTTAGAAACATGTTTAAATGATCCCACGTAAATGCTAAATAGGGATTTTATCAGTTTTTGTTTCTTGCGGTTATGATAAGCATTGAGCAATGGCCTCTACTCTGACGAGAACAGTTATTTTATGAGTATCTGCCTGCAATTATTGCGCAGGATAAAATGTCGAAAATGAAAGGACACAGGTATTAACTTAGAACTATGAGGAAGTACCAGCCAGACACAAGTAGAAAAAGAGATGCGACAGAGACTATGCCGCTGTATAGGACGCATAATGCGGAAACCAACTGAGAATATCACACGAAATGCATTTTTTTGTGTGTGAATCCCCAAGGGAGGAAACAAAGGAAAGGCCAAGATATACTTGGAGAAGACAGTTGGAAGCAAGGATGAATAAGATGGGGAAGACACAGAACGATCTAATGAGAATGGTACCAAACATGACGGGTTGGAAAGTGTTTGTTGAAGACCTATATTCCTCAGGGAGTTGAAAGTTAAAGGACTAATGTAGCTGCAAACTTTAAAACACCACAAAATATTCGTGTAGCTTGTATATTTGTTTGTCTAACAAATTGACTTTCCGATAATTTTTTGTCACTGACAGACTGACACAATTTTGCAATGCCATTTTTGAGATATATACGGCTTCTAAAGAAAGTGTCAATTAAATGAAAGCTTACGAAAACGGTCAGCTTGACGCCCAGAGCAACCATACAGAAGGCATTGCTGTCCACGAAATAAAAGGTTAAACTAGTTTTATCTAGCTGGTTAGGCAATATATAGATACATTTTCAGTTACAATTTAATGAAAATGTTGCAAAATAAATATTTGATTTCATGAAACAAAAGTGGCAGAGATCAAATTAACATCGGAAATTTAAAGTTGATTTACATAGAAATTGCTAAGTGGCTAATGCTTTTTATTAAATCATAGTGAACAATGAATGATGTATATGAAAATGACAAATAAAAACAGACTATAGTAATAATACAATTGAATGTAAAGAAAAGACGAAGAATTGTCAATGAAAATGAATAACAGAGAGAGAGAGAGAGAGAGAGAGAGAGAGAGAAATTGGGGATGGGGTGGGTAGATAACAAGGAAAACGCGAACTCCGTGACCTAAAATTGGAAGTGATGAAATGTAATTTAAAATTATACAATTATCACCATCACCATCTAGTGACATGCCTGCTGACACAGATGATAATGTTTCTTCACAACCTTTCGACAGTTGTTACCTGCTCTGCCGTTGTATACCTACCAAGATATTGTAATTAACTTTCCAGCATTTCTCTTCTCTCTGCTCACCAATATCTCTTCTCCAATCGGTTTTTCACTTTCCAACTGTTCCCTTATCGTACCTTGGTTTTAAAGTGATGATTGTTCTCTGCTCATTTTAATTACAAACTTTCCTTTTGGCTTCCCGTTTGTAGAATGCCACCGATATTATTTTTGGCAGCGCGCGGCATATTCCATGTTCTTCTGTTAAGCCACAATATCTGTGGGAGTCCAAAGACTTTCTTGTCTGTTATTAGATTGTCCATGATTTACTTCCAGACGTTAAAATTGGTTCTTTAAAAAAAAAACGCTGAAAAACCTTGTTCTAATCTCCATTATTAAAAATGTGTTGATCAAAATCTATTTTTATTCTTTGAAATCAAGTCTTTGTCATGGCTATTCTTCAACTCGTTTCTTCAAATATATATATATATATGTGTGTGTGTGTGTGTGTTTGTGTGTGTGCGTGTTCAAGAAAATTCCATGGGAATGGTTTGGTAGGAAATCAACAACAGAAATGATAAACAGCAGTAGAGGTGGAAAATTGCAGAGAGGCGCGTGTGCGTGTGTGCGAGCATGCGTGTGCGTGTGTGGCTCTTGGCGTCTTTACAGACGACTGGTAGCAAGCAATCATGATAAGTCAGTAGTTTGGTAAAATAGTAGTGTTTTATGCTGCTTGCTATTTTTGTTTGAACAGCTTCTCTCATGGCTGAATTTGCTAATATTGGATAGACATGTTCTACCGCAGAATAAACAAGATGTACTCGTGGTAACTTTAGAATGATAAAGATTAAACCCCCCAAAAAAGGGGAAAAATAGGAATGGATACAGCATTTTATTTTGAGAGAAGAGTGTATCTAATATATGAACACTGCTATGGGAAGAAGTGGTTACCGTAAGAGTATCGGTATCTCATGCAGACCATATCATCATTATCATCTTCAATAACATATCATCACACGAAAAGCTTCTTATGCAACTGGCATGTAAAATGATGTAACAAGAGTGTTGATATCTCACACAATCTGACAGCCTAGACTAAACCATATCACGACGGGTCAGTAAAGTGTTGAACCAGAAGAATTAGACAAAGGGGAAAATGGTTTGATGATATCAAACATCTGGCACGGGAAGCATAAGAACAATCCTAAAAAAAAGCGGCACTTAAAAGGGATGAATGGAGAATGATTGCGAACAGCTCATCAAGTTGGCGCCCCAGAAAATTCCCATGGGAACTAAGAGAAAAAGCAGGCTTGCAGTTCATATATACTAAAATGAAATGTCACAAACACTGAGAGGGCAAGAGGCCCGTTTAACTCCCAGAACAAGCTGTGATATCGTTACTTTACAGAAGCTCCACTGACGGTCGCCATGTACAGTAACAAGTTCGCCTTCTAGACCAAAATTTTACCATCTGGGTATCCTCAACGCCACTCTGGCAATTAGTTACCATAAACTAAATAACCAAACAGTCCCAATTCAGCCTTCAAATAGAAGCCCGCAGAACTCCTCGTCTTCTGACCTTTCCATTTGGGGGAATAAATGCTCCAGAAAAATAAAGCAACCAAATTTGAGAATCTAACTGGCAACATGATCGGGGTTATAATGACGGCCTAAATGGCCGGATATTTCTTTGAAATCATTCAAGACCTTGAGCATTAAATGTTTATCTGATTATTCAAAGAAACAATTTGTTTTATTTCATGTGGGGTCTAACAGTGGAGAATAACACAGCTAGGGGGGGGGGAATTGAAAATAAGTAAACGCACGCTCTTAGAACTCTCATCGTGTCTAGATACTAAAGAAATAGCAGAAAAGAAAACGAAAGGGGGAAAAAAACATGAAAGTTACGGAATTTGATGTTTTCTAAGATAGAAAGAAATGAAACAAATAGACGAAGAACACGTATGTATGAAATGATAAACTCTGATTCAGAGGTATGGCATAAGCAAGCGAAAGCCGAGGATGGGTAAGCGGATGTGTGTGACGTAGTACATTAGACTGGGGCGTTTGAGTAAATCTGTCGCGTTTTAATGTTGTCATCGTATTAGTGTTGTCAGCGTAATAGTGTTGTCAGCGTATTAGTGTTGTCAGCGTAATAGTGTTGTCAGCGTATTAGTGTTGTCAGCGTAATAGTGTTGTCAGCGTATTAGTGTTGTTAGCGTAATAGTGTTGTCAGAGATCATGTGCTGTCACATTATTTAAGGTTGCCTACCATCGATTCCTATATTTCATGTCTTGATGACACGCGCAGTCATCGGTTCTCCTGCCCACCTCGTGATATCACCAGTCTGACTTAGCCCCCGTCTGACTATACCTCGTTTATTCTTTTTCAAGATGACCTTCAGTAGGTGTTAGTAGTTATTATATATATATATATATATATATATATATATATATATTGTCAGAAAAAAAAATATGTGTATCTTGCTTGAATTGTTAAATAATTCTCTTTTCAGCTACTTCAACACTTATTAACGTATTTATGTGTTTCATAACCAGTTAAATAAATACAATTGATGTTTAAAAAAAAACATCAGTTACAACTCGCAACATACAATTACGTTACAAAAGTTTATTATCACAGCTTTCTCGTCATTCGTCACATTTACTCAGGATAAATATATCTTCCCTTTCTTTGTTTGGGAGATGAGATAGTATTTTGGATGATTCCACTGGCACGGGAGGTTCAGCAATTATGGATTTTAATTTATTTGTAGTGATACCGGGGCCTTCCATAACCATAACATAAATATTTCTCCTGCATCTAAAAGTCTTCCACTTCATAGAAATACTAGCTACGACCATCCATGAACCTATAATGATGTACTCGTGTATCGTGTATCGTAAGTGGTCGATTTAAAATTATCGTCAAATGCCAATGGTATGGCACTCTCCAAGTTCTATATCAGCAAACTCTTTTAGATATCACACAGTCCCACACACGATAATCAGCTTCTCGAAATGTTTTCTTCAGAAATATCTCATGTTCAAAATAGAATATATCATCTCTGAAACAATCTCAACTAGTTGAACTTTTGAAACGAATCTTCTTTTAAACTCAACCTTGCTCTCTGCTAAGTTAAGTCCTCCATACTGCAGAAACAGATTTTCCAATTAAAATTATGGACTCTGTATATTCATCTAAACCAAGAGCCTCTCTCACTACTCGCTTCTAAAGCCTCACTTAAAAGCTTAAAAAGTTTTCTTAAATAGTGAGTTTAACAAAGATTGGCAGTTTGACACACCGGCTATTCTTCACTGGTTAGTTCATAAAAACATGGTATCAGTAGCTGGGCTCGTGTAAACGTTTTTATACAGCTTTGCTCTCTTGTAGTCAGTAGCCAAGGTGTATTATGTCGATAACAGACTAAAGCAAGATTTGACTTGTGTCACATTAGTAGGTTGGAAGATTTGACTTGTGTCACATTAGTAGGTTGGAAGATTTGACTTGTGTCACATTAGTAGGTTGGAAGATTTGACTTGTGTCACATTAGTAGGTTGGAAGATTTGACTTGTGTCACATTAGTAGGTTGGAAGATTTGACTTGTGTCACACTAGTAGGTTGGAAGAATTGAATCCACTAACCAATATTGGTCATTACCTCAGATTAACAGACACTATTACACTGGGCCAAAAGAAACAGATATTGTAGCTTGTTGTAAACCATGACACAAAACAATATGAGCCATTATTTAACGACACTTTACATGGCGAGAAGGAGAAAACACTTTCAAAAGAATGTAATCTTCATCTACTTCTTCAGCGTTCAAGTCGTGTTAACTTGACTACGATGATGAAGGGGTAAGAGCAACAACACCACACACGATGAGCTGGTTGCATGGTCGGTACTCGCATATGGTGGGGTAAGAACAACAACACGACACACGATGAGCTGGTTGCATGGTCAGTACTCGCATATGGTGGGGTAAGAACAACAACACGACACACAATGAGCTGGTTGCATGGTCAGTACTCGTATATGAAGGGGTAAGAGCAACAACACCACACACGATGAGCTGGTTGCATGGTCAGTACTCGTATATGAAGGGGTAAGAGCAACAACACGACACACGATGAGCTGGTTGCATGGTCAGTACTCGTATATGAAGGGGTAAGAGCAACAACACCACACACGATGAGCTGGTTGCATAGTCAGTACTCGTATATGAAAGGGTAAGAGCAACAACACCACACACGATGAGCTGGTTGCATAGTCAGTACTCGTATATGAAGGGGTAAGAGCAACAACACCACGCACGATGAGCTGGTTGCATGGTCAGTACTCGTATATGCATGTGTGTCCTGATTTTCCCCTAACCCTGCGCCGTGGCTGACACGTTCCGTCTTCGGGAGGCTGGATTTTGGTTGACTTAGGAGGAACGCTTTGTGACTTATGGTTTTGAGGACACACTTTATTACTGTGACATATGTTTTTAATGACACACTTTATTACTGTGACATATGTTTTTAATGACACACTTTATTACTGTGACATATGTTTTTAATGACACACTTTATTACTGTGACATATGTTTTTAATGACACACTTTATTACTGTGACATATGTTTTTAATGACACACTTTATTACTGTGACATATGTTTTTAATGACACACTTTATTACTGTGACATATGTTTTTAATGACACACTTTATTACTGTGACATATGTTTTTAATGACACACTTTATTACTGTGACATATGTTTTTAATGACACACTTTATTACTGTGACATATGTTTTAATGACACTTTATTACTGTGACATATGTTTTTAATGACACACTTTATTACTGTGACATATGTTTTTAATGACACACTTTATTACTGTGACATATGTTTTTAATGACACACTTTATTACTGTGACATATGTTTTTAATGACACACTTTATTACTGTGACATATGTTTTTAATGACACACTTTATTACTGTGACATATGTTTTAATGACACTTTATTACTGTGACATATGTTTTTAATGACACACTTTATTACTGTGACATATGTTTTTAATGACACACTTTATTACTGTGACTTATGTTTTTGATGACACACATTATTACTGTGACATATGTTTTTGATGACACATTGTGAAATTTAGTCAGACTGATAGTAACTGGAGAGCCTCGGTGGCTGAGTTGTTAGTGTGTTCGCTTTCTGATCAGAAGGGTTCGGGTTTCATCCCCAGAAGTGGCAGATTGTTATTTTTTCGGATCGACAAGGTTCCGGGGTCCTCTAAAAATGGACACTAGAGATTTTTCTGGTAACTAAAGGCGGCCTGGTGTGATACCAACCACAGAACTGAAAAATGTGGCGTGATCATAGAAAAATATGGTCACTAGTACCATATCCTCCTTACGCATAGCAAGGCGTGGAGAGAACCTTTACTTTACTTATAGTAACTGGTAACTTTTTAACAATAGAGACAAGAAAAAGAGTTCTTAAATGTTATGTAGAGCCAATCTTAACATATAGATGTGAATCATGGACAATAGGACAACAGACAAGAAGATCACTAGAGGTTGTAGAAATGTGGTTTTGCAGAAGAATGTTGAGAATACCATGGACAGCTAAGAAGAGTAATGAAAACGTTCTGAAAGAGGCCAAAGAAAAAAAGAGAGCTGATTTCCAATATTAGGATGAAACAATCATCATTTTTTTGGCCGCCATGTAATGAGAAGGGAACAGCCGGAATATATTGTAACATCTGCGAAAATTTAGGGACGAAGAGATAAAGGGAAACAAAGAGAAAAGATACCAGACAGCTTAAGAGAATGGCTTTGCAGAAGTTCAACAACAGAAATGATAAATAACTGTCGAGATCGAAATTTGTGGAGAGACATGATCACCTACGCCAGCAGACGGTACTTGATGATGATGATGATAATGATGATAATGATAGTAACTGTGACATATTTTGCATACTCGTAACACATTTAAAAGTTATATTGATGATTGTAATCTGATTAATTTCTTGTCAAATATGATCGAGCTTCCAATCAGAAATAGAAAGTTTGAAAAATATCAAGTCCACTCACCTGGCGGATCATAGTCCTCATTATAGTCAACGTCGTCCTCTGATAACATGCTGTTAATTGTTGATTGATCTATAGAACAAAAAGCTCCATGAAATAAAAGAAATGGCAAAACTGTTGTGCTTTTTTTTTATAAACAGCCACAACTAGTTAACACAATAAATACAAATGTGAGTGGGTGATTGAAGGAATGAGTGAGTGGTGATTGGAGGAATGAGTGAGTGGGTGATTGGAGGAATGAGTGAGTAGGTGGTTGGAGGAATGAGTGAGTGGGTGACTGCCTCGAGAGATGAGTGAGTGGGTGATTGGAGGAATGAGTGAGTGAGTGATTGAAGAAATGAGTGAGTGAGTGATTGAAGGAATGAGTGAGTGAGTGAGTGATTGAAGGAATGAGTGAGTGAGTGATTGAAGGAATGCGTGAGTGGGTGATTGGAGGAATGATTGAGGGGGTGATTGGAGGAATGAGTGAGTGATTGAAGGAATTAGTGATTTAGTGATTGAAGGAATGGGTGAGTGAGAAAGTGATTGAAGGAATGAGTGAGTGAGTGATTGGAGGAATGAGTGAGTGATTGGGGGAATGAATGAGTGAGTGATTGAAGGAATGAGTGAGTGAGTGAGTGATTGAAGGAATGGGTGAGTGAGTAAGTGATTGAAGGAATGAGTGAGTGAGTGATTGAAGGAATGAGTGAGTGGGTGATTGGAAGAATGATTGAGGGGGTGATTGGAGGAATGAGTGAGTGGGTGATTGGAGGAATGAGTGAGTGATTGATTGAAAGAATAAGTGAGTGATTAAAAGAATGAGTGAGCAATTGAAGGAATGGGTGAGTGGATGATTGAAGGAATGAGAGAGTGATTGATAGAATAAGTGTGTGATTGGAGAAATAAGTACGTGGGTGATTGGAGGAATAAGTGAGTGGGTGATTGAAGGAATGAGAGAGAGTGATTAAAGGAATGAGTGAGTGATTAGAGGAATTAGTGAGTGGGTGATTGGAGGAATGAGTGAGTGTGTGATTGGAAGAATGAGTAAGTGGGTGATTGGTGGAATTAATTAGGGGGTGACTGGAGGAATGAGTGAGTGGTGATTGGAGGAGTGAGTGAGTGGGTGATTGGAGGAATGGGTGAGTGAGTGATTGGAGGAATGAGTGAGTGGGTGACTGGAGGAATGAATGAGTGGGTGATTGGAGGAACGAGTGAGTGGTGATTGTAGAATGAATTAGGGGGTCAATGAGCGGGTGACTCAGTAAATCTAGGGCTCTAGTCTGGACGGTTCGGCATTAGACGGAACCAGGGGTGGCTGGTCGGCCAGGTAAGTGAAATGAACAGAAGATAAAACATGACATTACAAAATATTGACTTCTATTTTGTTGATCAAAAAAAAAAAAAGACTATTTTATTAGGCTTTTACATTATCCTCTTGTACATTCTTTCCTCATAATTATATAGATTTTTGTTTCGTCTTTATGATTTATTGCCATTTATAATGTTATCATACTCTTATTTATGCCAACTACCAACATGAGTTGGCTTCAACACAGAAAAAGTCATCGCATCTTCATTGAAAGTTCAAATTTCAAAGACAAAAATCCGGTATACTAAAGGAATCGATTACCTGGCAAGGGGGTGTTTTTTTTACAATTCGGCTTTGTTTTTTTTTTTTTTTTGTTTTTTTTTGTTTTTATTTTTTTTTTCGTTTTTTTTTTTAAGGGTTAAAAAAAAAGTAAAAAGTAAAAGCCAAGTGGCGTAGATGGTGTTAGTGGCCATAATTTTTACAGACCTTCGGCACATGATTTTTGGGGCAATGTGGTCGGTATTACGCCATGCCGCTTTACTTTCCCAGAAAAAAAAAACAGGTACCCATTTAAGGCTGGGTGAACGTGGAAGCCGTCGACCAGAATCGAACCCGACCTCTTGTCCTTTACAAACCATTGAGTCACTAACCATTGAGTCACTAACCATTGAGTCACTAACCATTGAGTCACTAACCATTGAGTCACTAACCATTGAGTCACTAACCATTGAGTCACTAACCATTGAGTCACTAACCATTGAGTCACTAACCATTGAGTCACAAACCATTGAGTCACAAACCATTGAGTCACTAACCATTGAGTCACTAACCATTGAGTCACTAACCATTGAGTCACTAACCATTGAGTCACTAACCATTGAGTCACTAACCATTGAGTCACCATTGAGTCACTAACCATTGAGTCACTAACCATTGAGTCACAACCATTGAGTCACTAACCATTGAGTCACTAACCATTGAGTCACTAACCATTGAGTCACTAACCATTGAGTCACTAACCATTGAGTCACTAACCATTGAGTCACTAACCATTGAGTCACTAACCATTGAGTCACTAACCATTGAGTCACAAACCATTGAGTCACTAACCATTGAGTCACTAACCATTGAGTCACTAACCATTGAGTCACAATTGAGTCACAACCATTGAGTCACAAACCATTGAGTCACTAACCATTGAGTCACTAACCATTGAGTCACTAACCATTGAGTCACAAACCATTGAGTCACTAACCATTGAGTCACTAACCATTGAGTCACTAACCATTGAGTCACTAACCATTGAGTCACTAACCATTGAGTCACTAACCATTGAGTCACTAACCATTGAGCTATCGCGGCTCCCGTTTTATTTTATTTATTGAGAAGCACATCTCAAAAAATCTTTAGCACATCCTTAAAATCAAGCATGTAATAATATTTATTTTTTTTTTTTTTACTGATCTCGGACAATACTTACAGATCAAGATAACTCTCCGCTTTCTTTAATTTTCCAATACTTACAGATCAAGATAACTCTCCGCTTTCTTTAATTTTCCCAATACTTACAGATCAGATAACTCTCCGCTTTGTTTAATTTTCCCAACACTTACAGATCAAGATAACTCTCCGCTTTGTTTAATTTTCCCAACACTTACAGATCAAGATAACTCTCCGCTTTGTTTAATTTTCCCAACACTTACAGATCAAGATAACTCTCCGCTTTGTTTAATTTTTCCGATACTTACATATCAAGATAATTCTCCGCTTTGTTTAATTTTTCCGATACTTACATATCAAGATAATTCTCCGCTTTGTTTAATTTTTCCGATACTTACAGATCAAGATAATTCTCCGCTTTGTTTAATTTTCCAATACTTACAGATCAAGATAACTCTCCGCTTTGTTTAATTTTCCCAACACTTACAGATCAAGATAACTCTCCGCTTTGTTTAATTTTCCGATACTTACATATCAAGATAATTCTCCGCTTTGTTTAATTTTTCCGATACTTACATATCAAGATAATTCTCCGCTTTGTTTAATTTTTCCGATACTTACAGATCAAGATAACTCTCCGCTTTGTTTAATTTTTCCGATACTTACATATCAAGATAATTCTCCGCTTTGTTTAATTTTTCCGATACTTACATATCAAGATAATTCTCCGCTTTGTTTAATTTTTCCGATACTTACAGATCAAGATAATTCTCCGCTTTGTTTAATTTTCCGATACTTACAGATCAAGATAATTCTCCGCTTTGTTTAATTTTTCCGATACTTACATATCAAGATAATTCTCCGCTTTGTTTAATTTTTCCGATACTTACATATCAAGATAATTCTCCGCTTTGTTTAATTTTTCCGATACTTACAGATCAAGATAATTCTCCGCTTTGTTTAATTTTTCCGCACACGTGCATTAATGGAGATGCCCTTCTAAGTAGAATCTTCATTCTTAAAATAACTGCCATGCCGACTGATCATAAATTATTAAGCTACTACTTCATTTCGATGCAGTAACCGGAACTCAGCATCAACAACATATAAGTAATGAACAATGCAAAAGTAAAAAACAGAACATGAACATAATGATAATGAACATAATGTGCAGGAATTTAAATACCACATGTAAGGTACATGTCAGCTTCTGGACAAGAAGGTTACGGGTTCGAATCCGCAGTGGGAATTTTTTCAAAATCTATTCCGTAGTTTCTTCGTGGCTTTACCCTCCTCTCCTGGTCTCTGGGCAGTGAGATCCGACGTTGAGCGCTCTCGGGAAACGGCAACTGGCAAGAATGTTTCATGTGCGTTAATGCGCACATTAAAGAAGTCTTGGCAGTTTGAAATCGAAAAAAAAATAATAATTAAGCAAAAAGTAACCGTTACACCAGCAAAACTGATAGGGAACAATCTAAAGTTACCGCTACATCGGCAAAACTGATAGGGAACAATCTAAAGTTACAGCTACACCGGCAAAACTGATAGGGAACAATCTAAAGTTACCGCTACATCGGCAAAACTGATAGGGAACAATCTAAAGTTACAGCTACATCGGCAAAACTGATAGGGAACAATCTAAAGTTACCGCTACACCGGCAAAACTGATAGGGAACAATCTAAAGTTACCGCTACATCGGCAAAACTGATAGGGAACACTCTAAAGTTACCGCTACATCGGCAAAACTGATAGGGAACAATCTAAAGTTACCGCTACATCGGCAAAACTGATAGGGAACAATCTAAAGTTACAGCTACATCGGCAAAACTGATAGGGAACAATCTAAAGTTACAGCTACACCGGCAAAACTGATAGGGAACAATATAAAGTTACCGCTACATCGGCAAAACTGATAGGGAACAATCTAAAGTTACCGCTACATCGGCAAAACTGATAGGGAACAATCTAAAGTTACAGCTACATCGGCAAAACTGATAGGGAACAATCTAAAGTTACAGCTACATCGGCAAAACTGATAGGGAACAATCTAAAGTTACCGCTACATCGGCAAAACTGATAGGGAACAATCTAAAGTTACCGCTACATCGGCAAAACTGATAGGGAACAATCTAAAGTTACAGCTACACCGGCAAAACTGATAGGGAACAATATAAAGTTACCGCTACATCGGCAAAACTGATAGGGAACAATCTAAAGTTACCGCAACATCGGCAAAACTGATAGGGAACAATCTAAAGTTACAGCTACATCGGCAAAACTGATAGGGAACAATCTAAAGTTACAGCTACATCGGCAAAACTGATAGGGAACAATCTAAAGTTACCGCTACATCGGCAAAACTGATAGGGAACAATCTAAAGTTACTGCTACATCGGCAAAACTGATAGGGAACAATCTAAAGTTACTGCTACATTGGCAAAACTGATAGGGAACAATCTAAAGTTACCGCTACATCGGCAAAACTGATAGGGAACAATCTAAAGTTACCGCTACATCGGCAAAACTGATAGGGAACAATCTAAAGTTACTGCTACACCAGCAAAACTGATAGGGAACAATCTAAAGTTACTGCTGCACCCACAAAACTGATAGGGAACAATCTAAAGTTACCGCTGCACCCACAAAACTGATAGGGAACAATCTAAAGTTACTGCTGCACCCACAAAAGTGATAGGGAATATCTAAAGTTACCGCTGCACCCACAAAACTGATAGGGAACAATCTAAAGTTACTGCTGCACCCACAAAACTGATAGGGAACAATCTAAAGTTACCGCTGCACCCACAAAACTGATAGGGAACAATCTAAAGTTACTGCTGCACCCACAAAACTGATAGGGAACAATCTAAAGTTACTGCTGCACCCACAAAACTGATAGGGAACAATCTACCAAAAACGTTCAAAACTCTCTACGATAAATAATGAGAGTACTTCTGTGTTGGGAATCGGAGAATGTTTGACTGTATGGCGAGGGACATCTAAGTACACGGCTGTCGATGGGAAGAAAAACAATAGGAAACGGTGATGATGTTCGAGCAAAATTCAGTCGCTCGGGATTTCGCGCGCAAACAAACAAAAGATATAAGGTTTTCTGATATTGTCGCTGAATGTTGAGGCTGTGGCTGGTCTAGAAACATGTGCACTCATTCAGTTGCACAGTCCAGAACCCGTTTCCGCGTTATAGACTGGCCAACTCCAGTCAATTAGCTCTACGGCACGTGAAGACACCGTGGACGTTTGATTTTCGTCGTTTAGAAGTTCACAGAAATGAAATTACGCTTCGTTGACAAAGGACTAATGAGATCACACCGCCATCTTGGACGCACTTAGAGGGGATCTGAGCACCTAAGGACATGTTCGGAGTGCAATGATGATGACCCGCTAATAACTCAATAAAGCTTGCGCGTGCAAACAAACAAGAAAACATTGAGTCTAGTGGCAAACGATAATCCACAACCAGCAGAAATAGGCCAAATAGACACTCTACAACATCTTCATTCCAATGTTGAGGCACCAATGCTAGACTTAGACGTTAAACTCGAGAAGGGAGACGAAGGCGCGCCTCACAGCACCAGAGCTAGAAGTTGTCAGCGACCCACAGCTGATGGCTTGCGTCAGGATCGGTGAACCAGAACCATCCAGACCCTGTTCCACCTCTCCGTGGTGCCTCTAGTAACAGACTAACCTGTCTAGTCTGGCCAAACGAACAAGGATGGAAGAGGGAAGGCAACCCGGTACTCAAAAATAACATGCTGAAGTCGGATGTGTTGGGCCGAAAGGCGCAAATATCACTGTTATACTGCAAACCACAACACAACGCAGACACGCCCACTTAACGTCCTTTTAAGGGCGGATGATGAAGAGGTAAACTCCTTTAGTCATCAGGCGAACAAGCAAACTCGAGAACAATAGAATAACAATCAGAACAATTTAATGCATTGACAAGAAGCAGCCTTCTTACACATTCTTTTAGTGCTCTTTTTCTTCTTGCATATTCTTTTAGTGCTTCTTGTTCCTTCTTATACATTTTTTAGTGCTCCTTTTTCCTTCTTACACATTCTTTAAGTGCTCTTTTACTTCTTGCACATTCTTTTAGTGCTCTTTTTTCTTGCACATTCTTTTAGTGCTTTATTTTTTTGCACATTTTTTAGTGCTTTATTTTTTTGCACATTTTTTTAGTGCTTTATTTTTTTGCACATTCTTTTAGTGCTTTATTTTTTTTTGCACATTCTTTTAGTGTTTTACTTTCTTGCACATTCTATTAGTGCTTTATTTTTTTGCACATTCTTTTAGTGTTTTACTTTCTTGCACATTCTTTTAGTGCTTTATTTTTTTGCACATTCTTTTAGAACATTTTTTTTTAATCGTGCACATTCCTTTAGTGCTGTCTTTACTCCCTCATTGTTTAGTGCTCTTTTTTACTTACATGTTCTTTTAGTACTTTTCTTGCCTCATTCTTTAAGTCATTTTTTTTTTTTGCAAGTCCTGTCTGTTCGTGCTATCTTTCCTGCACAACCTGAATTATTGCATTCACAGTGTCATGAATGATCTCTATTTTGCAAATAAACACCTTAATTGTATTAATTCATATTAAGTGTTTTCATGCAGAATAAGTTCAATAGGTGAAAACATCAACAACGTTTATCTTACTTCTTGCAATTAAGGTAATGTTGACCCATTTATCTCCATGTTGGTTGTACACGTGACAGCTATACACCCCAGAATCGTCATACTGCACGTTGGTTATTTTCAAATTGTTTTTCCTAATTTTAATTCTGAAATATTTGTATATTTACATTAAATACTGATCTAATTGCACACATACTGTACACACGCATACTAAATGTAATAGTCATTTTTCAACCGTTATTTACTCAAAGAATGCATACATTGTCACGAAATTGCTACAACAATTACCACTATTGTTGCCATAATGCCATAACTACTACTTCCATTTATATTACTACTGCTGTTAATAGTAGCAATATTAATTACTACTATTATTACTATAAAAACTACAAATGCTGCTATTAATAAAGCTATTAACTCTACAATTAATATAAAAAATGAACTGTACAATTAATAAAACTATTAACTCTACAATTAATAAACTATTAACTCTACAATTAATAAAACTATTAACTCTACAATTAATAAAACTATTAACTCTACAATTAATAAAACTATTAGCTCTACAATTAATAAAACTATTAACTCTACAATTAATAAAACTATTAACTCTACAATTAATAAAACTATTAACTCTACAAATAATAAAACTATTAACTCTACAATTAATAAACTATTAACTCTACAATTAATAAAACTATTAACTCTACAATTAATAAAACTATTAACTCTACAATTAATAAACTATTAACTCTACAATTAATAAAACTATTAACTCTACAATTATTAAAACTATTAACTGTACAATTACTACTAGAATTTTTACTACTACAACTTCTACTATCATCCAGTTACACTATTACAAACAGCAATTATTGTTCCACAAACACTGTTCTCATTTATGATAGCAATCCTATTATTACAACTACTGCTAACAACAACTGTTACTACTCTTACCAATAAACTTACGTCTACCACTACCACCACTACTATTAGTATTATCTCTAATATAAACAATACTACTACTACTACAAGCAATACTGCTACTACTATTACTTCTACTACTTTTACTTCTACTATAAGCAATACTACTACTACTAATTGTTCTACTGCAAATATTATTGCAAATACTATTACTTCTACTACAAGCAATACTACTATTACTATTATTTCTACTACAAGCAATACTACTACTACTTTTACTTCTACTACAAGCAATATTACAAATACTATTACTTCTAATACAAGCAATACTACTACTACAAGCAATAATACTACTTCTACTTCTACTACAAGCAATACTACTTCTAATACTACCAAATGCAGTAGACATTGCAGCATTTCTGGATGCAGTGTGTCAGGGCGTTTATTGAATGTTACTCAACATTATATTACTTTTGTTCACTAAATTTTATCATAATCTCATAAGAGCTCTCCATCTGTCGCTTTGCCGCTGTTCTCGGGAAATCATCTTTTAAATATGTGACCAAGACACGGTTAGTGACCCACAGCCGACTGCATGCGTCAAGATCAACAGAGATCAAGGATCTGTTCCATCCCCCTGTGGTGCTCCAAGAAACAGGCTTTCCAGCCTCGCCAAGAGGAGTAGGGGTCAAAGAGGGAAGGCAACCATGTATTACAAATTGCCACACCGAAGTTGGATGTTTTGGGACGAAAGGCGCAAATAAACTATACACAGCATATCTACGCCCATTTAATATCGTTTTATGGAAGGGTAGCGAAGAGAACTACACATTCCTTTAAATAGTTATCATATGCACGCCATAAAGAGAGCGAAATATAATCTTTTAAATACTCGTCCAATTAATTTATTACATTTTCTTTTCTCGTCGGATTCTTTTTTTCTTCGAATAATGCTTCATTAATATATACTCCGTGTGTTACCGGGGCCTCATTATGTGGGAAGTAAAGAATAGTGACCCTGTGACCTTCCAGACATGTCGTAAGAGGCGACTAAGGAGGTTGATCGATGGCTTGACAAGCTGTCATTGTAAAAATCATTGTTATGGAAACAGAACCATCGATTTTAGAAGCAGTGATCTCTGCAATATGTGCCACTTCGGCACGCAGGGGCTTCTGTTTTTGAGATTGTGGTTCTGCCCTATGTGCCGTCTTCGGCTCGAAAGGACAATCGATAGATAGAATATATACGTCACCATTGTTTCTTACATGTCCATGAGATGTTAAACATTTCTCATTTTAAAAATCCATGTTCCTACAAGTGATCTTTTCTACTTTAGTTGGCCTACTGTCCCTGATTCATGTCGATAGGACAATATTGATGCAATAAGCATTTCAAAATTAATTATTTGGCCAAAAAGCATTTCAAAATTAATTATTTGGCCAACAATATGAGCAATGAAGAACTGCTCAAGATGTACAACAAAACAACTAGAAATTCAGCACTGCAATCGTTGTAAGGTGTGGGACCAATCAGGTATGCAAACGCTGCAATCGTTTTGATGTGTGGGACCAATTAGAAATTCATCACTGCAGCCGTATTGACGCGTACTCTGAAGAAGAAAAAAAGATCCAGAAATAAGCTCTGTCACTCACTACTCCGCAGTGAATGCGTGAGAAAAGGCATGCTAAGGTCAGCCTGATGTAGGACAATGAAAACCGAGATCAACAATGTTGGCTTGGGGGGAATCCTTAGGAAGAATGATCATGCGTTGTAATCAAATGTGTTGATTATTGGCTTTATTGCACACATTTAGTTTAAACCAAATTATTGGTAATGTGGCCAACATTACGTCAGTGCCTTTTGTCCTTCACAAAGAATCCAATCCAAATAAATTTGGGTGAACCTAGAAGTCGTAGATCGGGATCGAATCAGACCCCTTGCCTTCAATAGATCAGTCCAATATTAAACACTGCCACCACAATTGCTAAGTTCACAAAACAATCCCACCTATATTGTATTGTTCACTACCTCCGACCGTATGGCAACACTACTGATATGCATACATCAATATTAACATTGATCACTGTACAACGAGAACACACAACTCTACACCCACTGAGCCTAAAAAACACTTCAATACTTGTTTTACCTGTCATTGTCGTGATTGCTGATTCTTGTGTTGTTCTTGTACCAAGTAATGAACGGTTTCGGCGACCCGAAGGCCTTGCAATGAAGCTTCACTGTCTCGCCTATCACAGTCAAATGTCTACCGCTCTCGTGCGGCTCATGAATTACAGGTGCTAAGGATAGGACACAGAAAATATGTACAAATTAGGATCACGTCAAAATGAACAAAAATAAAGAATTAAGTTTGCATATTACACACACACTATCATACCAGCACTAGTAGTCAAACATCTATGGCTCGTGAATTATCTTAAATGTACATCCAATTCACTCAACAAATAGATAAATGTGTAGATCTAAATTTTTATTAGAATAATTATATCTTTACAGAGTATACAGGGAAGACCTTTTATTTTTAGTTTCCTTGTATTTCTTCTTCTAGTTCTAAATTATTATTATTTATTTATTTTATACGCATATTTGTGCGTGTGTTGTATATTTGTTCCTGCTGAAGGCCTATTGAGCCGAAACGTCGTTCTTGTTTGTGTTGTCCACTTGTTACGTGACACAATACTGTTTTTTTCCTATATATCTTTTCATTTCTCCTCACTGTTAGCTTCACTGCAGTTTCGCATTTTGATGGTTGTATGTGCATTTCTTTGCTTTGACCCTATCTGTAAGGGGTACGATGGGGAAGGTGACGCGCACTGCGATGATAAACAAACACAAACATAGACCTATCTACCTCCCTACCTATCTACCTCCCTACCTATCTACCTCCCTACCTATCTGCCTTCCTAACTACCTACCTACCTACCAACCCACCCATCCATCTATCCATCTGTCCGTCTGTCTGTCTGTCTGCCTGCCTGTCTATCTGTCTGTCCGTCCGTCCGTCCGTCCGTCCGTCCGTCCGTCCGTCCGTCTGTCTGCCTGCCTGCCTGCCTGCCTGTCTGTCCGTCCGTCCGTCCGTCCGTCCGTCCGTCCGTCCGCCCGCCCGCCTGTCCGTCCGTCCGTCCGTCCGTCCGTCCGCCTGCCTGCCTGCCTGTCTATCTGTCTGTCCGTCCGCCCGCCCGCCGCCCGCCCGCCTGTCCGTCCGTCCGTCCGTCCGCCTGCCTGTCTATCGTTCCCCTGGAGTATTGTCTATATCTGCAAAGTTATTTCCTGTATGAATGTTTGCCTTTTTTTTTACCCCCGTAACACAGAAAATGATAAGTTATAACTGCTCTCGGAAAAGTCAATAAACATTATAAAACATAAATGAAAAACAACTACTGGGCGCGTAGATAACCTATTTGGAGTAACAAGTTGGCAGTTTTAGTTAACACTCTTCTCCCTAGTGACCAGACGTTTTGTCGTAGAACTCACGCCCCATTCCTGTTTTGGGGACCTATTATTTTAAGACCTGACTTATAGTTGTATTGCATTTGTCCTAGCTTTATCATAACACCTCTATCGTGGTGTGTGTCTACATTCAAGTAGAAAGGTCATAACTATATTTAGATTTTTAAAAATTAATAAAAAGTAAAGAGCCCCCGTCACGCCAAGTGGCGTATAGGGAATACGGTGTTAGTGACCATACATTTTACAGACCTTCGGCACAATATTTTGTTGGGGTAATGTGGTCGGTATTACGCCCGTGCCGCTTTAATTTCACAGAAAAAAATCCGGTACCCATTTAAGGCTGGGTGAACCGGAAGCCGTCGGTTGGGATCGAACCCCACCTCTTGTCCTTTGTAGTCCAGTTCATTAACCACTGAGCTATTAGCGAGTAGCTAATTCTCCTCTCCCCTCACCCCCTCCCCCACCCACTCCCGCGCGCCCAAGTAAACTATTTAAAATAACATAAACCTATTCCTGATTTAAACTCTCGGGAACATAAAAAGAAGTAAACAAAAAGAGACGAGACAGCTGAAATAATATACATCTTTAAACGTTTTTCTCGCTACCAATACAAAAAAGTCAACATTTAAATCAAAATTTGAAATTAATAGACCATGTGTTTCCGCCATGAAACATGAAAGCTACGGATTGCAACTTTCTAGCATTCATGCATGACGAGAAGGGTGACTCAGCAGGGCTGGACATGTAACTTGCTACTTCATTCAACAGAGGAAAAAAAAAGAGAGAGAGAAAAAAAATACCAAATATATTTGAACAAATTCTGAAATGTTTGATGACGACTTCCTCTCCACGAGAATTGTACAGGTTTGCTTATGAAGGACGAGTATGCAGTTTTTCATATTCTGGGGTGAAGGCCGGGTAAATGTCATGAGATCTAAGACAAACTGAATGACTTGAACTGGCAGGTGACATTCTATCTTGTATGAATGGGTAAAGGGATGGGTGGAAATAACAACTATGACCCTTTCAACTCGCGGCGACTGCACTGGGCATTCAGCCTTTATATTTCTATAAAAATTTTCCAGTGCATCACAGAAATCAGATTAAAGATAGAACAGACCATGGAATAAAAGCTTCAGTTTAATATTGTAGAAATGTATTAGATATCTTGTGTATCGAATTGTATTACATGTATGTATATATATATAATATTGTTAAGTCATAGAAGTAATTGGAGCCGCGATAGCTCAGTGGTTAGTGAACTGGACTACAAAGGACAAGAGGTAGGGTTCGATCCCAACCGACGGCATCCGGGTTCACTCTGCCTTTGTACCGGATACCGGATTATTTTCTGGGAAAGTAAAGCGGCACGGGCGTAATACTGACCACATTACCCCAAAATTCATGTGCTGAAGGTCTGTGAAATTTATGGTCACCAACACAATATTCCCTATGCGCCACTTGGCGTGACGGGGGTTCTTTATTTTTTCTTTTTTTTTAGTTATAGAAGTAATTACATGCGTTTCACGTTCTTAATAATCTTTTGATTCTTCTTCCTCGCTGTTGGCCACAGACGTTGCGCTTGTTTCATCAATTTAAAGATCAACTGCAATATTTATGCATATCGGCCTGACATATCTGACGGTGTCACAATTTTGAATGAGATAAGCACAGATATAAAATATACAAAATATTAAATACTACGCGGGACCGCCTTGCGTCTTTGCCGCCATTATTTCCGCTATTCCTTTGGAGATGTGTTGTGTTTTCTGTATAGGATTTATGTATTCAATTTGTATAGCTTGTTTAATTTACCTGATGAAGGCCTTTGCCGAAACGATCTAGTAGTTTGTCTCGTTTTTTTCTGTTAGTCCAGCTACTCAATACCATTTCATGTTTATTTTATACAATTTTGAAACCGGACTTCCTTTCCCTTCTAGATCTCTGCTCACATTGCCAGACTGAGGGGGCTATTTCCAGGATAACTATAAGATAAGCTCTTTCTTAGTTATAGGTCGCTGGTCCTGACGAAACTGATCAACTAGAGGTCTCAAACTGTTAATGTTAAGTGCTTCGTTTTGATGCAACTCTTGGTAAACCATTTCTGATGTTTGCCAAGTTTTGATGCAACTCTTGGCAAACCATTTCTGATGTTTGCCAAGTTTTGATGCAACTCTTGGTAAACCATTTCTGATGTTTGCCAAGTTTTGATGCAACTCTTGGTAAACCATTTCTGATGTTTGCCAAGTTTTGATGCAACTCTTGGTAAACCATTTCTGATGTTTGCCAAGTTTTGATGCAACTCTTGGTAAACCATTTCTGATGTTTGCCAAGTTTTGATGCAACTCGTGGTAAACCATTTCTGATTTTTGCCAAGTTTTGATGCAACTCTTGGTAAACCATTTCTGATTTTTGCCAAGTTTTGATGCAACTCTTGGTAACCCATTTCTGATTTTTGTCAAGTTTTGATGCAACTCGTGGTAAACCATTTCTGATTTTTGTCAAGTTTTGATGCAACTATTGGTAAACTATTTCTGATTTTTGTCAAGTTTCGATGCAACTCTTGGTAAACCATTTCTGATGTTTGCCAAGTTTTGATGCAACTCTTGGTAAACCATTTCTGATGTTTGCCAAGTTTTGATGCAACTCTTGGTAAACCATTTCTGATGTTTGCCAAGTTTTGATGCAACTCTTGGTAAACCATTTCTGATGTTTGCCAAGTTTTGATGCAACTCTTGGTAAACCATTTCTGATTTTTGCCAAGTTTTGATGCAACTCTTGGTAAACCATTTCTGATTTTTGTCAAGTTTTGATGCAACTCGTGGTAAACCATTTCTGATTTCTGTCAAGTTTTGATGCAGCTCTTGGTAAACCATTTCTGATGTTTGCCAAGTTTTGATGCAACTCTTGGTAACCCATTTCTGATTTTTGTCAAGTTTTGATGCAACTCGTGGTAAACTATGTCTGATTTTTGTCAAGTTTCGATGCAACTCTTGGTAAACCATTTCTGATTTTTGTCAAGTTTTGATGCAACTATTGGTAAACTATTTCTGATTTTTGTCAAGTTTTGATGCAACTCGTGGTAAACCATTTCTGATTTCTGTCAAGTTTTGATGCATTTCTTGGTAAACTATTTCTGATTTTTGTCAAGTTTTGATGCAACTCTTTGTAAACCATTTCTGATTTTTGTCAAGTTTTGATGCAACTCTTGGTAACCATTTCTGATTTCTGTCAAGTTTTGATGCAACTCTTGGTAAACTATTTCTGATTTCTGTCAAGTTTTGATGCAACTCTTTGTAAACCATTTCTGATTTTGTCAAGTTTTGATGCAACTCTTGGTAACCCATTTCTGATTTCTGTCAAGTTTTGATGCAACTCTTGGTAACCCATTTCTGATTTCTGTCAAGTTTGATGTAACTCTATACATTTTAATGTATGTGATTTGTGTCAAAATTTCTTGAAACTGAAGCTGACACCAACAAAACATAAAAGAGGGACGCTCTGAAAACTTCTAAAGCAACATTTTAGAATCGTGAATCTCAACGGCTCATTAGGAAGCGGAATCGCTGGCACAGCTCTTTTAAATGTTGCATGGCATCTTGAAAGATGGGGGAATAACATTGCGCAGGTGGGGAAATTCATTAGTGACGCCAAAACACATTTCTACCGGGCACTTCTTTCAATATATCAAACGTAGAAGGCAGTTACCAGAAACGTTGAGGACTAGTCCTGAAGGATGAGATGGACTATGAGTTAGGAGACACGACAGAGAGGGTTGGCTTTAATGAGATCTTTAGTTGTTACGCCGGGTAGTACATGTACATAGTAGCAGTGAGAGGAAAGAACTGAAGTGGGGAACCGGTCAAAGGATTGTTGAAAGTGTCGTTTTAGCTATATTGGTTCATAAATGTCTAAGTTATCATCTGCTTTTACAATCTGAAGCTAGAAATTTGATGATTAATTTACTTTAATTGAATTATCATCTTGTAGTGAGGAAAATTGACCAAATAAATGTATACTTTACAAATATACACCTGGAGCCGAGAGACATATAGTGAATCAACAAAAATAGTTTGGCGACTCAGAGTTGGTTGCTGGCGTCAGGATCAGTGAAACATAACTGAGGAAGATCCTATTCCTCTCGCCAGCTATGACCCTAGTAACAGATTAACTAGTCTGAACAACTATTGGTCGTTTCAAAATATTTTGAAGGTGTTTAAAATTCCATATCTCTGCAACCAATTGATTGATAATGCTGAAATTTTGCATATGGTCTTGTGATTTTTTGGTCCCAAGAAGTACATTCATTTCCTAACCAACAAACGTATAGTTTTAAATATTCTTTATTTGAAGTATACAAATTTAAGGCATTTTGGTCAAACCATATATTTGGAGGAATTACCGCTTCATATGAGTGAGCACCCACGGACTTGTCATCTTGAACGTAATGCGCGCCAATTTCCCTGTTTTAAGCACTAAAAAACACATAAAACGCGTCATAGTTATAATTTTATATCCGGTGCATCCCATTTCCTGTCGTTTTGTTGTGATTTATGTGCAACGGCGTATCCTAATTATTGGGTAATTTCGTTAAATTTGTGATCTGTTAGTCAATGGGTATAAAAGTAAAGTTCCTTACATTGCAATCAGTGGCAATAAAGGTGTATAAATATTTTTGCATAGAAGCTAAGCGTGGAAAACTGTATCGAAGCATCTCAAAGCCAGAAAAGAGAACTATTCACGCATTGGGTATAAGCAAACGCTTTTTCAAACAAGTGCTTAAAGCTAACGGAGTGTCCAGTTCAATCAAGACTAGGACGCTAGGAAGAAAGAAAGTAGTAGATAGTTTTGACAAGGAAGTGATTAGAAGAGCAATTTGTAAAATGTTCGATTCCAAAGAAACTGTGACTTTAAGAAAACTGAAAATTCGACTGAGAGCAGAAAATGACATTGTTGTGTCGAAAACAACATTATGGAGAACTGTTAGAAGCATCGGTTTTACGTTTAGAAAGTACGATAGTGGTAGAAATGTCATCTGCGAGAAGCCGCACTTAGTTTCTATGAGGAGTAAATATTTACGTGAAGTACGGGAAATGCGTAACCAAGGTTATGATATTGTATTTCTAGATGAATCTTGGATAAATTCTCACCACACAAGTGCAAAGGAATGGCAGTTATCAGATGGAAGTATTAAAAGATGTGTACCCACTGGAAAAGGACAGCGTATTATAATGGCACATGCAGGCAGCCGAAAAGAAGGGTTGGTGAAAAATGCAGAACTTATATTCACCTCTAATTATACTGACAACAGGGACTATCACACCGAGATGAATGGCCATATATTTAGAGAGTGGATTGAAAATACTCTTCTTCCAATTCTAGACAGACCATCCTGTCTGGTAATGGACAACGCGTCGTACCACAACGCTGTGGCAGAAGAAGACAAAATTCCTACATCTACCAGTACAAAAGATGTTATATAAAGATTTGGCTAAGAAAGGAAGGAATTCCATTTAACGAGGGATTTTTGAAACCTGAATTACTGTCACTTGTTAAGAAATCGCAAAAGACCAAAGTATTCCAAATAGACAAAATCATTCAACAGCATGGTCATACGTGTTTGAGACTGCCCCCTTATCATCCACAATTAAACCCCATTGAACTCGTTTGGGCAAAAATTAAAGGGCAGGTGGCAGCTGAGAATACAAGTTTTAAACTATGCGATATAAAAGGACTGACATATGCTGCTCTATCACAGATTGACAAAGATTTTTGGTGCAAATGTGAAGATCATGTCTTAAAAGAAGAAAATGACTATTGGAAAAAAGATGGACTATCGTTCGTTCAGCCCAGATTAGTAATCAATATGATAGACTCCTCTGATTCAGAATAAATGAAATAATAATGGACGTTTTTATATGTCCGCATGATCAATCTTTAGCTAAAGTTGATAACGTTTTGAAAATGTAAAGATTCTTGATATGTGTACTGCAGGCATGCAAAGAAACTAAATCACTTTCATATGTCTTGTTTACGTAAAATAATGAAAGTCACATGGAAAGACATAAAACGAACAATGTAGCTCTTTACAGTGAAGAGGATCCCGTGCTTACATCGGACTCTTTAGTCACATGCGTACCCATAAACAATAACTTTGCTTGATATGTCATGCTCGTTATCGCTCGCAACGGATAATTAATTTTTTTAAATGTATTCTTTGTTGTATATTGTTTAAATAGTTTTCATTAATGGAACTGTTTATACGCTGATTTGTTTTAGACCGTCTGTAAAGGCTATAACATTGACATTCTCATAGTGTTTTAAAGAAAGTAAACAATAGAAAGTAAACAGTTGATAAACGCCTCCAACTTTCAAGTTGTGTAGAGACGCCTATGTCGAAAAGCTGATTTCCATTAATGTACGGTAAATTATTTTCTCCAGGAGCAAAAAGATCCGTAAATTCACTGAGATCAAAGGAAAGTGCTGCTTCATGATGAAGCATACTTCCTACATCATTAAATTTTGTGAAATCGGTGGGACCTTGGAAAAACAAGGCCAGATGCAAAAAATCAACATAAAACATTTAGATTTGAAACGACCAATAAGATGGGATCGAAGATGGAAAGCAAAACCAGTATCCATAATTTTTTTAATGTCACTTTCAAGTCGGATGTGTTAGGCCGAAATGTGAACCTTGTGTTATACAACGGCACAATTCAATTGTTTGATGTGCGACGGGGATAATCTGACAACTATTGGTCGTTTCAAATCTAAATGTTCACGATTAACATGAAATATCTCCTCTTTCCCTGCACTTACAAACTTGATTTTTTGCATCTGGCCTTGTTTTTCCAAGGTCCCACCGATTTCACAAAATTTAATGATGTAGGAAGTATGCTTCATCATGAAGCAGCACTTTCCTTTGATCTCAGTGAATTTACGGATCTTTTTGCTCCTGGAGAAAATAATTTACCGTACATTAATGGAAATCAGCTTTTCGACATAGGCGTCTCTACACAACTTGAAAGTTGGAGGCGTTTATCAACTGTTTACTTTCTATTGTTTACTTTCTTTAAAACACTATGAGAATGTCAATGTTATAGCCTTTACAGACGGTCTAAAACAAATCAGCGTATAAACAGTTCCATTAATGAAAACTATTTAAACAATATACAACAAAGAATACATTTAAAAAATTAATTATCCGTTGCGAGCGATAACGAGCATGACATATCAAGCAAAGTTATTGTTTATGGGTACGCATGTGACTAAAGAGTCCGATGTAAGCACGGGATCCTCTTCACTGTAAAGAGCTACATTGTTCGTTTTATGTCTTTCCATGTGACTTTCATTATTTTACGTAAACAAGACATATGAAAGTGATTTAGTTTCTTTGCATGCCTGCAGTACACATATCAAGAATCTTTACATTTTCAAAACGTTATCAACTTTAGCTAAAGATTGATCATGCGGACATATAAAAACGTCCATTATTATTTCATTTATTCTGAATCAGAGGAGTCTATCATATTGATTACTAATCTGGGCTGAACGAACGATAGTCCATCTTTTTTCCAATAGTCATTTTCTTCTTTTAAGACATGATCTTCACATTTGCACCAAAAATCTTTGTCAATCTGTGATAGAGCAGCATATGTCAGTCCTTTTATATCGCATAGTTTAAAACTTGTATTCTCAGCTGCCACCTGCCCTTTAATTTTTGCCCAAACGAGTTCAATGGGGTTTAATTGTGGATGATAAGGGGGCAGTCTCAAACACGTATGACCATGCTGTTGAATGATTTTGTCTATTTGGAATACTTTGGTCTTTTGCGATTTCTTAACAAGTGACAGTAATTCAGGTTTCAAAAATCCCTCGTTAAATGGAATTCCTTCCTTTCTTAGCCAAATCTTTATAACATCTTTTGTACTGGTAGATGTAGGAATTTTGTCTTCTTCTGCCACAGCGTTGTGGTACGACGCGTTGTCCATTACCAGACAGGATGGTCTGTCTAGAATTGGAAGAAGAGTATTTTCAATCCACTCTCTAAATATATGGCCATTCATCTCGGTGTGATAGTCCCTGTTGTCAGTATAATTAGAGGTGAATATAAGTTCTGCATTTTTCACCAACCCTTCTTTTCGGCTGCCTGCATGTGCCATTATAATACGCTGTCCTTTTCCAGTGGGTACACATCTTTTAATACTTCCATCTGATAACTGCCATTCCTTTGCACTTGTGTGGTGAGAATTTATCCAAGATTCATCTAGAAATACAATATCATAACCTTGGTTACGCATTTCCCGTACTTCACGTAAATATTTACTCCTCATAGAAACTAAGTGCGGCTTCTCGCAGATGACATTTCTACCACTATCGTACTTTCTAAACGTAAAACCGATGCTTCTAACAGTTCTCCATAATGTTGTTTTCGACACAACAATGTCATTTTCTGCTCTCAGTCGAATTTTCAGTTTTCTTAAAGTCACAGTTTCTTTGGAATCGAACATTTTACAAATTGCTCTTCTAATCACTTCCTTGTCAAAACTATCTACTACTTTCTTTCTTCCTAGCGTCCTAGTCTTGATTGAACTGGACACTCCGTTAGCTTTAAGCACTTGTTTGAAAAAGCGTTTGCTTATACCCAATGCGTGAATAGTTCTCTTTTCTGGCTTTGAGATGCTTCGATACAGTTTTCCACGCTTAGCTTCTATGCAAAAATATTTATACACCTTTATTGCCACTGATTGCAATGTAAGGAACTTTACTTTTATACCCATTGACTAACAGATCACAAATTTAACGAAATTACCCAATAATTAGGATACGCCGTTGCACATAAATCACAACAAAACGACAGGAAATGGGATGCACCGGATATAAAATTATAACTATGACGCGTTTTATGTGTTTTTTAGTGCTTAAAACAGGGAAATTGGCGCGCATTACGTTCAAGATGACAAGTCCGTGGGTGCTCACTCATATGAAGCGGTAATTCCTCCAAATATATGGTTTGACCAAAATGCCTTAAATTTGTATACTTCAAATAAAGAATATTTAAAACTATACGTTTGTTGGTTAGGAAATGAATGTACTTCTTGGGACCAAAAAATCACAAGACCATATGCAAAATTTCAGCATTATCAATCAATTGGTTGCAGAGATATGGAATTTTAAACACCTTCAAAATATTTTGAAACGACCAATAACTGTGTGTCTTTATATTCGGAATTGGAGTCAACAACGGTGGCCTAACATCATCAAGCGCTCTACATTTTTTAAAAATATGACGATCATCATTTTCAAGAGGACGTGAACTTCCGGTATATGGTGGATAGGCGGCGGGAACAATTGAAGGCTATTTGCATGAAAAGTGTTCCTTGTTGCAGTTTCCTCATATTCCAAGTCCGGCTTGTTGCAGGGGCTACTGAGTTAAGTGCTCTGTGCACACCGTGAGCTGTGTGTCTCATCCGTTTTGATCATGTTTAGATATTCCAATTGCTTTCGATAAATGATGATATCGTATGACAGGGCACAGTTGGCTGTGTTCACTTTCTGCGCGGTTTCGCCTTATGTTTTTAGCGTGTGCTGAGACTGCTATGGTGGGGTCTACATTTACCTTTCTTTGTTTGGGAGATGAGAGTCGGATGAATAAGCTGGCACGGGCGTTTGAGCAATTATGGATTTGAATTCGTTTGCAGTGATCCGGGGCCTTCCATAACCAAATAACAATTCAACTTTAAAACACTACTTGAAATGTAAATGTTGGCAATTTGAATAATTTTAATCTTGACAAATTGAAATATGTGATTGAGGACTATTTGAAATATGTTAGTATTGACTACTTTTACCACACGAATGCTGTCTACGTACGCGATTTAAATGTTGAGACATGAACTATGCCAATAAAAAAAAAAAAGTCAAATACCTCCGTTACACCAAGTGGCGTATAGGAAATTTGGTGTTAGTGACCATGCATTTTACAGACCTTCAGTAAATGATTTTTGGGGTAATGTGATCGGTATTACGACCGTGCCGCTTTACTTACCCTTAAAAACAATGATTTTTTCATTTTTTTACGTTTAGCAACGAGTGATTTAGCATTTCTTTACGTTTAGCGGTGCAGCCGCATTGATCATCTAATCAATTAATAGCAAATTCATAAATTTTGTTATATTTTTGTAATTGTTTCGCATATTAAGTAGTATATTTAATATATTTGTTGGCTTGAGTGTTCAATTTGTATTTGTTCAATTTGAGAATGTACAGATTTGTTTTGTTCATGTGTTTATCTAACTGACCATTGTTCTTATTTTATTATGTATTTTTGGTGATTTTATCCATTCTTACTAAACTTAATTTCCTTTCTCATTTAACTTTCAGCGTCGAGGAGAGATACAGTTGGCGCCGTTTTACCCTTCTTATGTTGACTTCTCACCCCGTTAAGTTTCAGAGAGGGTTTCTACGAGTAATAATTCATCAATCCATCTCTTTTGTGGTTGACTTTTGAATCTGATGCTTTTGAAGCGTTTTTTTTTTGAAGGTTCGTTATGTTGTGTTTTGGACTTTCTGTTTATCAAGCGGATAAACCATCGTATCTGTTGTTTCTTTATGGGCTCTATGGCGGGAAATATTCCCGGCTTTTCTTTCTCCTCTCTTCACTCAACACACACGGTTAATCCACCCCTAGATATGACTGTGTTGTCTAGTTGCACGCCTCGCTTCATTCTCCCGTCTAAATAATCTTTTTCAAGCATCTCATTTATCAGGCTTGAGGCTTGATCATTTGGACTTTGCCATTACAGAGATTCTCATTTTTGTCAGATAAAATCACTTGTAACCGTGTAAGGTGAGGAAGGCGAATATGGCAGACCACCGTGAAAGAGATTGGAGCCTAATCACGTACTAGTCCAGAGGAAGCCATGGACAGGAATTCAAATCCACTAGATATAACAGCTTTAAATCAAAAAGATATTAAAGATACCTATACAAGTAAAGAACACATACCAGTAGCTGCTAGAAGAAGGAATTGAACAATACAGAAGATAAAATCCTGATGAAAAATTAACAACCAAATGGCAATGCATAAAGAAAAGCATACAAGAAACCTGCGACACCTTACCCAAAAGAGAAAAGAACAAAAAACAAATATGGATAACTAACACAATCTTAGAAAAAATGGAAGAAAGGAGACAAGCGAAGAACACTGCCCAATACAATAAAATAGATAAGGAGATACGCAAAATGTGCAAAAGGGCAAAAGAAGACTGGCTCAGCCAAAAATGTATAGAAATAGAAACAATGGAAAGCAAACAAGACTTAAGAGGAATGCACACAGAAATAAAGAGAATGACTAATAAAAATAAAAAAGCCACAGAAGGTGGGTGCATTGCAGACAAAAAAGGAAAAATGCTAACAAACAATAAGGATATTATAGATAGATGTCAGGAATATATAACACAACCATTACAGGATCAAAGGGACAAGAAACCAGTTATAAAAAGTACATCAGGCTATAATATCTTAAAATCTGAGTTGGAAAAAGCTATAAAAACAATGAAAACGGGAAAAGCAGCAGGACCTGACAGCATACAAATAGAGGTGATATAGGCACTAGAAGATTTTGACATTGAAGTGATTACAGAAATATGCAACGACATATACCATACAAGATACATAGCAAATGAACTAAAAAATAAACTTTCATTGCATTGCCTAAAAATAATGGTGCAGTTGAATGCAGTGACTTTAGAACAATAAGCCTAATGAGCCATGTTACAAAAATCTTGCTAAAAGTTATACAAGGAAGGAGTCAGAATAAAATCAATACTGAATTAGATGAGCAGCAATTTGGATTTAAGAAAAATAGCGGGACAAAAGAAGCTATATTCTGCATGAGAACATTAATCGTAAAATACACAGAAGTAAACAAACCAATATATGCCTGCTTCATAGACTACACCAAAGCTTTTGATAGAGTACACCACAAACAACTTATAGAATGCCTAAAAGAGATACATCTAGATGACATGGACATACGACTAATATGTAATCTATACTGGGAGCAAACAGCAATACACTGAGCAAATTATAAAAAAACAACATAGAAATGTCAGGCCTACAAATTAATGGAAAAATAATAAATAACCTGCTGACGATACTGTACTACTAGCAGAAAATCCTAAAGATCTACAACAATTACTTAATGAAATAAACATGACAAGCAAAATATATGGACTAGATATGAATATCAAAAAGACTAAAACTATGATCATAAACAAAGAAGATACTCAAAACCAACAAGTGGATATCAAAATAGAAGGAATAGACCAGGAGACAGTTCAGAACTACAACTACCTTGGACATACTATAGCCAGTGATGGAAAATGTACAACTGAAATAAACAAAAGAATAGGAATGGCAAAAAGTAATTTTAATGTCATGAAGAACATACTAACATCAAAACAAATAACACCAGGGCTAAAACTAAGAATAGCAAAATGTTACATCTTCTCAATATTCATATATGGTGCAGAAACATGGACATTAGACAAGAAAACAGAACAGAGAGTTGAAGCCTTTGAAATGTGGATATATAGAAGAATGGGTAGAGTTGGATGGAAGGAAAAGAAAACAAACGGTAAAGTCTTTAAACAACTAAAAATAAAAAGAGAACTACTAAACACAATTCAAACAAGACAAATGCGATTTTGGGGGCATGTTAAAAGACACAACAGCCTACTAAAAGTAATCCTGGCGGGGAAAATACAGGGTAACAAAGTCAGAGGCAGACCAGGATTAACATGGACGAGTAACATCAAAAGATGGACAGATCAGCCTATGACATCCTGCACAATCAAAGCAAGAGACAGAGCAGAATGGCGCTCCATGGTAGCCAACTTTCGTTGCGGAGAAGGCACTAGATGATGATGATGAACCGTGTAACAAATGCACACGCAGTCTAGAAACCATTCACAGGTAAATAATATTTTTTTTTAAATGGGGAGGAGGTGTTCCTTGAATAAATGTTCCATATTTTAAAAAAATATGAAAACCATTTTCTGCTGTAGAAATGATCTACATTTTGTTGTTATTACGAAACTATTGTTGACATGAAAGCTACAAGTAGGACAACTATCGGCAGGTGTCACTGGCAAGTCTTAACGTAAAGACGGTCGCTGATAACAGTATCTTTACTTGAACCACTCCAAATCAGATAACAAGGACGTGAAGGATACCAAACGATACTTTACAATGAAAAGGACAGGTATGCAACGCTGATACCATGTAGTGTTGCGGTCCTTCAAATGTTCATATATAAAGAAAGGAACATGTTGCGGGAAGAACATAAAAACAGTTTGAAAACTTCTCGTTATATTCATTAATTAAATGTTTCACAAACTGTTTCTATGTTACCAATATAAGATGATTACAAACAACAGGAGGAAGCAATCCTTATTTTCAGTCCATGTAACATGTTGCCATTCGGCTCAGAAACAGACAATGCTGTCAAATTCCCACATTGTTGTCTGTTTGAATAATAATATTGGTGATACAAATTAAAACAATCAGAAGTGAGAAATAAAGAAGTCACTGATCGCATCAGAATTTTGGATTGTGTAATCGATATCTGTTGGTTCAAGTGTGCATTTATTTGTGTATGTTTTTTAAAATATATTAGCAAACTGTGTATATATAATTGTTGAACCTTTAACAGGTAAACTAGCATGGTCTACGGCATGGCAGGGGAGCCGCGATAGCTCAGTGGTTAGTGAACTGGACTACAAAGGACAAGAGATAGGGTTCGATCCCAACCGACGGCATCCGGGTTCACTAAACCTTTAATGGGTGCCAGATTTTTTTCTGGGAAAGTAAAGCGGCACGGGCGTAATACCGACCACATTACCCTAAAAATCATGTGCTGAAGGTATGTGAAATGTATGGTCACTAACACCATATTCCCTATACGCCACGTGGCGTGACGGGGGTACTTTACTTTTTTTTTACGGCATTGCAGGGAAAAGTATATTAAAAAGCACGTGAAACACGTCTGTGTCTGTAAACTACCTGTCTCCTGGACTAGATCTGTGTCTGTAAACTACCTGTCTCCTGGACTAGATCTGTGTCTGTAAACTACCTGTCTCCTGGACTAGATCTGTGTCTGTAAACTACCTGTCTCCTGGACTAGATCTGTGTCTGTAAACTACCTGTCTCCTGGACTAGATCTGTGTCTGTAAACTACCTGTCTCCTGGACTAGATCTGTGTCTGTAAACTACCTGTCTCCTGGACTAGATCTGTGTCTGTAAACTACCTGTCTCCTGGATTAGATCTGTGTCTGTAAACTACCTGACTAGATCTGTGTCTGTAAACTACTACCTGTCTACCTGGACTAGATCTGTGTCTGTAAACTACCTGTCTCCTGGACTAGATCTGTGTCTGTAAACTACCTGTCTCCTGGACTAGATCTGTGTCTGTAAACTACCTGTCTCCTGGATTCTGTGTCTTTCTTCTATGTGTCTGTAAACTACCTGTCTCCTGGACTAGATCTGTGTCTGTAAACTACCTGTCTCCTGGACTAACCAAAAAATCTGTGTTATCTGTCTTCTACTGTGCTAGTCTACTGTGATTCTTACTTTTCTGTAGTCTTGTCTGTTTCTCATCCACTTCTTTATTTCTTCTCTCTCTCTCTTCTCTCTCTCTCTCTCTCTCTCTCTCTCTCTGTTTTCTTTTTCACTCACTGTTTCTCATTTATGTCTCTCTTTCGCGCTCTTGACTGCTCCATTTTCTCTCATATTTCTTATTTTTACGCTTATTTCTTTCATTCTGACCTCATCCTCACATGCTCTTTCTATCCCAAAACTTCCTGTCTCTTTTCTCCTCTCGCTTACCTCCTGGTCGTTTTCTATTTGTCCTATCCCATCTTTTTTTCAATTTACTTAACTCTTCCTCAAAGTTTCTCTCTTTTTTTCTTACTTTCTCTTCTTCCTAATTCCTCCGCACTTTTATTTATTCTCTCTCATCCTCCTTCATTCTCTCTCTTTCTCTCACTCTATATCTCTCGTCTGCTCACCCACATTTTTCACCGACTCTCAAACATTCTCTCTCTCTTCCTCGTACTATTTAAATCCTCTATTTTTCTTGTGTCTTCCATACAACCCATGTCTGTGTCTATAAGTGAAACCGTTCTTTACAAACTTACAACACTGACAAAACTCATTGTATGTCCACATATAATAACTCATTTGTCAATGTAACTTAACAGTAATCTCTCATGAGTCGTACTTAAAGGTAAAGCACATTGTATTTGTTCACTATCCAATACAAGTGATTTACATAAGATTAAATATATCATTTTTATTAGATTCAATATATCAAGTATATAAGATTAAATATCTCATTTATATAAGATATAATATCTCATTTATATAAGATTAAATATCTCACGTATATACGATTAAACAATTCATGCTACAAAAGGCGCTTGGAGTGGCCAGTAAAGACAGAATCATGAATGATATTATAAGAAAAATAGTAGGCATTGAAACACTTCTAAGTTACACCTCTTTTCTTACTGGTCATCTAGAAAGGATGGCGTGCGTTTTCTTACCATACGAAGCCGCAAATATTAAACGAAGAACAGAGCCGAAGATCAAAGAACGGACAGAGTAAGAAGGACCGACGAGATCAAAGAACGGACAGAGTAAGAAGGACAGACGAGATCAAAGAACGGACAGAGTAAGAAGGACCGACGAGATCAAAGAACGGACAGAGTAAGAAGGACAGAGATCAAAGAACGGACAGAGTAAGAAGGACAGACGAGATCAAAGAACGGACAGAGTAAGAAGGACCGACGAGATCAAAGAACGGACAGAGTAAGAAGGACAGACGAGATCAAAGAACGGACAGAGTAAGAAGGACAGACGAGATCAAAGAACGGACAGAGTAAGAAGGACAGACGAGATCAAAGAACGGACAGAGTAAGAAGGACAGACGAGATCAAAGAACGGACAGAGTAAGAAGGACAGACGAGATCAAAGAACGGACAGAGTAAGAAGGACATACGAGATCAAAGAACGGACAGAGTAAGAAGGACAGACGAGATCAAAGAACGGACAGAGTAAGAAGGACAGACGAGATCAAAGAACGGACAGAGTAAGAAGGACAGACGAGATCAAAGAACGGACAGAGTAAGAAGGACCGACGAGATCAAAGAACGGACAGAGTAAGAAGGACCGACGAGATCAAAGAACGGACAGAGTAAGAAGGACAGACGAGATCAAAGAACGGACAGAGTAAGAAGGACCGACGAGATCAAAGAACGGACAGAGTAAGAAGGACAGACGAGATCAAAGAAAGGCTTCAGTACAACATCAATTGGCAATAGTTAAAACCCGCCATATTAAAAGACTCAGCGTCCTACTAAAAGTAATGTTGGAATGAAAAATACAAGGTAGAAGAGAGAGAGGCAGACCAAGACTAACATGGACGAGTAACATAAAAAGATGGACAAGTCAGCCGATGACAAACTTCACTATCAAAGAAAGAGCAGAATGGCGTTCCATGGTAGCCAACCTTTGATGCGGAGACGGCACTCAATGCTGATGATGAAAACCGTGAAAAGGGGCGAAAACCAGAAATGTGTTATTTCCCTTCATACCCGAACGGGTAGAAGAGGAAGTGGATAAGAAGAAAATCCAATAGAGATATACATCATTTATATAACATTAAGTATCTCATTTATAACATTAAGCATTATTTATATAACATTAAACATCATTTATATAACATTGAATATCCCACCCATAAAACAATAAACCTGTTGCTCCATTATTTGACTACAGCTCGCGGCGCATTATTCTACGCTCTCTCATGGTTAGATAACCTCCGTCACCCACTGACTTTCCTAAGTCACTCCGGAAACGTGGCCTACTTGTGTTATCAGCGTTTCACAACAGACTTTAAAAATCTACCCCTTGCCCCGTTCTAATCACCTGGGTCCTGTCTCAAACAGGGCGCTCCAGACTATGGCTGGTGGGTCTTAGCCGGATTCGTGGTTTCAATTTGCCCCGACACGATAAATTAGCTTTCTAAGTAAACATTTCTAGGCAAGCATAAAGTGTCAGTGGTGCTGTTGTTAGAGCGTGCATTCGATAATCAAGTTAACGTGGGTTCGAGTCCAACCTGACACTTTCAAAAGTAACCAGCTGATAAAAACAAATGTGCAGCTGGCGAGTTAATTTGGATAAGACAATAGCTGCAAGGGTAAGCACTGACCACCTCACATCGAAATTATACGGCACGTTGACGCTTAATTTCATTGTCACCCTGCGACATATGTAAAAAGTAAAGTGCCCCACGTCACACCAAATGACGTATAGGGAATATGGTGTTAATGACCATAAATTTTATAGACCTTCGGCACATGATTTTTGGGGTAATGCGGTCGGTATTACGCCCGTGCCCCTTTATTTACCCAGGAAAAAAATCTGGTACCCATTAAAGGTTGGGTGAACCGGAAGCCGTCGGTTGGGATCGAAACCCTACCCCTTACTGCACATATGGGTAGGGGCATTTTAAGTAAATATACGTAAGCAGCCAGGTCAAGTGCTTGTTATTGTCAATTGAATCATCGAGTTCCAACTGGTTGTTGTTATTGTTGATATCATCATCACTGCACACCAGACGAACCCATAGGTGCTCCGACATCCCCCTCAAGAATCTCGAGCAAATCTGAGTAGAGGTCAAGGTAAAGTACGAGACTTGAACCGGCGTCTTAGCATGCGAGTTTCCACCCATATGTGCTCGGCCGCCTATCCAGAAATGTTCGAAGATTTCTGGGTAGTGTCGCTTCAAGCATCGAAACTCACAATGCGAGGCGGCATTTCTCACCTTCCCAGAGTAATACACTGGTACCATTTCTGCCAACGGCTGGGTCAACCGCGGGGATATTTTTTTTTCCAACCACGAGTACAGTTCACACTGCTCCCAGCGGGAATCGAACACGGGTTGTCCGAACGTCGGTAGTCCAGTTGGGTGGTTTTACCAACTAGGCTACCGAGGCCCCCGTCTGAGTAGAATTCGCTCATGTGAACGAACTTCATAGCATGACCTGGGATTTACATTGTGGGTAGGTATTTTTTTTTGTCCACCTGCTTGTTCTAACCTAAAAGTGCCGTACTCTTAGAAAAGTTGCAAAATGTTTTGGTATTGGTATAAATAGTATCTTTCTGAACGGCATATTAGATAGTAAAAGGAAAAATAAACGAGTGAAATGATTTGAAAACAGTGCTATATCCATTTTAAAATATTTCCATTGGACATCAATTTGAGAAAAGTTGTCGATTTTAGACACGCACGAAGAGACTGGCGGGATTCTACTTTTACTATTAATATCAAAAGGCACATAGCCATCGATAGACTTACAAAGGCCTGCAGGCAGAAAATAAAATCGTAAATCCTCCAACTGGCGTGACGTTTTCAGCTTTGCGAGCAGGGTCGATTGTGGGTGGAGTGACGTCAGACGTCTAAAGATGATGACGTCACACTAGTTTGAGGTTTACTGATTTTATTTTTTCCCACAGGCCTTTGTTAATTTATAGATGGCTGTGACTGTTACATAAATTTGAAGCAATTTTCACTGGCAGTTGGGGGAGGGGGGGAGAGCTGGGTGGTCTAGAAATAAGACGTCGGACTAAGAAGGTCGCGGGTTCGGTTCGATTCCCACCACAGGCTGTAGAAAGTAACAAAAAACACTAAGCTGCAGAAACCATTTCATTTAAAATTGCCAATTGACTATTCCAGATTGCCACAGTCTTCGGGGAGAGCTCAAGTGCCTGCGACCGCAGCAGCAGCAGCATCGGTGGTTTATCATCTGCCCAAGACCTACCATCGACCTCCTAGTCGGTCTTCAATGGTTAACAGCCTGTGCCAAAACAGGGTGGCTAATAGAAGCTAGGATTGTCGTGTCACCCATAGTGATAGCTTGTACTGATATTAAAGACCTAGTATATGTACTATAACAAAGTTGAACGCATTCGAAAATAAATGTCTAAGGAAAATACTTGGTATAGCATGGAACGAATTCAAAACAAATGAGGAAATTAGAGAAATCGCCAATCAACCACTAATATCTTCAGTAATAAAGAAAAGACGATGGTCATATGTTGGACATGTGATGAGAAGAGATAATAACCGAATAGAAAAGCAAGCTCTCATATAGGAAACAACAGGTAAGAGAAAAAGAGGAAGACCAAGAGAGACACTGAGAAGAACATTGATGAGAGAGGCAAGAACAGCAGGATTCGGCTCCCTCAATGAGATAGAGCTGCTTGCACAGAACAGAGACAAATGGCGAGACTTGATAAAATATCTTTAAAAGAATTGAAAACTGCTAGAACAAAAATTCAGATAAGAGAAGGAGTATCTTGGTCTACGCCCTATGGGCCGACTACGGCTCGAAAGGTCAATAGATAGATATGTACTATAGGCAGGATAAGTCACACAGTTTTCTAGCTATAGCCTGAAACTATTTCTCCCGTCACATTCATGAGTCAAAGGGCTTCTGCTCGTAATAATCCCGTGGCGTTAGTAAAACAACAACAATAACAACAACAATAACAACAACAATCTTTTCAAAGCCCTTTCCAATTTACGTCGACCAACCAAACCCATTCCAATGTACGTTTACACTGAACCCTATTTACATTGAATATCAGTCAGTTACCAAAGCATTTGATAGAATACACCATGAGCAACTTATAGACTGCCTAAAGGATATAAATCTGGATGACACAGACATACGACTGATATGTAATTTGTACTGGGAGCAAACAGCAATAATACAATGTAACAAGGAGAACTCCACACCCATTGATATAAAAAGAGGAGTAAGACAAGGATGCATCCTATCACCAAGCTTGTTAAATTTATACACTGAACAAATCTTTAAAAACATCAATGAGATGCCAGGCCTAAACATTATTGAGAAGATAATCAATAACCTAAGATATGCTGATGATACTGTACTACTAGCAGAAAATCCTAAAGATCTACAACAATTACTTAATGTAATAAACATGACAAGCAAAACATATTGACTAGATATGAATATCAAAAAGACTAAAACTATGATCATAAACAAAGAAAATTTACAAGACCTACAATTAAATATCAAAGTTGAAGGATTACATCTGGAGACAGTCCAGAGCTACAACTACCTGGGACATATTATAACCAATGATGGAAAATGTACAACTGAAATAAATAAAAGAATAGGAATGGTAAAAAGTAATTTCAATGCCATGAAAAATATACTAACATCAAAACAAATAACACCAGGGCTAAAACTAAGAATAGCAAAATGTTACATCTTCTCAATATTCCTGTATGGTGCAGAAACATGTACATTAGACCAGAAAACAGAACAGAAAATTGAGGCCTTTGAAATGCGGATTTATAGAAGAATAGGTAGAATTGGATGGAAAGAAAAGAAAACAAACGAGAAAGTTTTAAACAACTAAAAATTAAGAAAGAACTATTAAACACAATTAGAGCAAGACAAATGAAATTTTTTGCTCATGTTAAAAGACACAACAGTCTAATAAAAGTAATATTAGAAGGGAAAATACAAGGTAAAAGAGGCAGAGGCAGACCAAGACTAACATGGACGAGTAACATCAAAAGATGGACAAGTCAGCCTATGGCAATCTACACTATCAAAGCAAGAGACAGAGTGGAATGGCGCTCCATGGTAGCCAACCTTCGATGCGGAGACGGCACTAAATGATGATGCTGATGATCAGTCTGTAAATCTCATTCAAAAGTGTAGTGGGCTAGCCTTTCTTAAGGTTTCGAGAGACCTAATGTTTACTGATTCAGACAGTAAGGTCACCCACTGCAACCTTCCTGGAACTAATCGCCCTCTTCCCCCCCCCCCATCCCCACTCCCTTATTTGTTGCAGTATAATCTCCTAGCTGTGTAGGTCAGGCCATTCACAACAGTCAGGAAACTACAAATCCGCTTTAATAAAAATCAGTCTCGTTTGTAGATAAAGGAAGTGTTTACAAAGAGAAGAAGATATGGGCTGACATGAATAACGAATACAAGAAAGAAAATATCCGGCCTGTAGATTCGGCGCCTGGTGCATAATTTCTTTAACTACAGGGTCAATAAAGCTGATAGCTTTTATATGAGAATATAGTATTTCTTTAGTGAGGATATACGCTTCAATGAGTTTACTTGTAAGGGGATTCTAAAACTGTTTTCATGGTTATCTAAGTAATCCTGGAATTCATTGCTTCGGGGCTTAACTTTGATACAAGCTCTTCTTGTTTTCTCCTTCCCCATTTGCCTTTCAGCGTCAATGGGAGATATAATTTGCGGTCCTTTGCTCTTCTGTTGGCCTCTGCTGCTGTTATGTTTCTTAGCGTTTCTAAAATTCATTCAGTCCATCTTTATTCGTGGTCGGCCCTTGGGTTTGGTTTGTGCTTTGCAGAACGTTGCATTCACCACAACCGGTCTGTAAGAACCTCTGTGTCCAGCCAGATCTCCTACTTCTCCTGTTTCCTTATGCACCCGTTAGAGCTTGCACGGACCTTGCTAGTGGTAACTGCTGATAACCTTTTCGGTTGCTGTTTGTTTTCAATGTATTTTTTTCTCAGGGAACTGGAGATAAGAAGTGACTATTCACTTTCGATAAAGATTTTCCGGCCTGTAGAGCCGAAAAAAAGACTTGCAAGGAGGACGACCTTGCCAACAGAATTTATAGACGCGCTTGGGGAGATGATTTGGCAGGCGTGGAACTGATATGAAGAATTTTAGACTGCAAGGAAACTGACGACGCCCCTCGTCGCTGAAATACAAACGCGACAGAATAATAATAATAATAATAATAATAATAATAATAATAATAATATGAAGAAGAAGAAGAAGATAAAAAAGAAGAAGAATTAAAAACTGATGCCAACGATAGAATCGAAAAAAGTATAGAATTGATAAGAGCAGATATTTCTATCGGATATAAACTATGACACAACGCAACTGTGTCCATCTTAACTCCTTTTAAGACAGTCAACGAATCGAAGTAATCATTAGGTGAAGTAATTAGAAGATGCTAACTCAGTTGTTTAAATATGTACTTGTCTTATCACCCAGAGGCGTATTACGTTACGACATGCTCTTTACATTTCAAGCAAATATTAAATAAGCAGTAAGTCAGGTGTCCACTATTGTTGTCCCTTGAGTTGGCTGAGCCTGTCAGGTTGAACTGAACCACAGGTTGACCTGATCGCCAAGCCGGAGCCCTAGTAACTAGGATGCTCTCTATGAAAAGACTTGCAAATTACAAGTGCAGTATTTATTCTGATCTGCAGGGAGTATTCCATTTTAAAGCGGACTTTAACCATTCCAATTTACAACAGTCTTCAAAGCCCATTACGGTTTACACCTGTCTACAAAACTCATTCCAATGTAAATGTACGCTCAAGCTCTATTTACATTTCACATCAATCTTTAAATAAATCTCATTCAAAAGTGTAATGAGATCGCTTTTTTTTTAAAGTTTGGAGAAGCCTAACGTTTAATCATGTAGACAGCAAGATCACCATTAGAATTAACAATGGTTAAAATTAGGAAATCAAGCAATGCATCCTTCAACACTACAATCTCTCTGATCAAAGCAAATATACTATATAGCTATGTGACTATCTTTACTTGTTTTAATCTGTAGGAAAACAAAAACAACAATGCTGGCAATGAAAACAATGTTTTAAAATTCAGACTAAACATAAAAGCACGTCTTCGTCCTTTTTTTTCATTTAATTTAAATATTATTTTCCAGGAGAAAGAATGTACAGGTAAAGGTAACGTTACTAGTTTAAGCACATTAATAATTTCAGCGAAACATGCGATCTCCCCTTAGGTGACATCACAACAAAACTAGGGGGACTGGTTGGTCTCGAGGCAAGACGCAGGCCTCGAGACAGCGAGGTTGTGGGTTCAAATCAGTTGGCAGTTGGGATTCTTATCTAAGATTTCTCTCTGCGGCAACCGCCCCTAGTCTCAGCAGTGAGGCCCGGTCTGAAACGTCAATTACTCATCGACGAAAAAATACGAGTACCTCCGAAGAAGGAGTCATCTGCCTGTGCGGCGAGGGACCTGTGCACACGGCTGCCAGTGAAAAAATGCATTAACACGCAAAATTAAGGCCCTGGTTTCTAGGGACTTCGTCAGAGGTCAAAGCTGACGAGCGACCATAAAAAAAAACGACAATGGCTGTCAAATACTAACAATTATTCTAGGGTTTAGAATTAGGGTTGGGGGTTAGGTTTAGGACTTTACCATTACCGTTGTTTCTCTTTTCTCTCAAATTAGGGTATTCTAACGACAGATAAGAGAACCGCCGAATAAAGTGTAATGTTAGTTAAGGGGTCAAGTCTTGTTTGGATCACTCTTCCAAACTTAAATCATGTGTATTAAACTAGGACTTTACCCAAATAAACATTACCTCAAAATTCATGTGCCGAAGGTTTGTAAAATGTATGGTCACTAACACCATATTCCCCATAAGCCACTTGGTGTGACTGGGGTACTTTACTTTTTTTTACCCAAAAAAGCTATAGCTCTCCTCTCTCCCTCTCTGTCTCTATTATTGCAAAGCTCAGGGAACACGCAGGGAAAAACTCCCTCACTCGATATTTCTACTTTATCTTTCTCTCTCTCTCTCTCTCTCTCTCTCTCTCTCTCTCTCTCGCTATTTCTATTTTTTCTCTCGATATTTCTATTTTCTCTCTTTCTGTCTCTCTATTTATCTCTATATAAATCTATGTATATTTTTTCTTTCTCTACCTCCTGGTTGCCTAACTATTATCATGCAATATTAACTAATATAGCCCCTTTCATGTTGTTATACTATTATATAGCTGCCTGGAGATCTGCAACATTTCACCTTTTCTTGTGTACACCTTGTGTAGTCATTAAAGAATGGGTGTGTACATCCATGTGTGTATCTTCAAGTAAAAAAAAAAAGTAAAGAACCACATCACGCCAAGCGCGTATAAGGAATATGGTGTTAGGGACTATAATTTTTATAGACCTTCAGCACTTTATTTTTAGGGTAATGTGGTCGATATTACGCCCGTGCCGTTTTACTTTCCCAGAAAAATATCCGGTACCCATTTATGGCTGGGTGAACCAGGAAGCCGTCAATCAGGATTGAACCCGACTTCTAGTACTTTGTAATCCAGTTCACTAACCAACGATCTATCGCGGCTCCCTGTATTTTCAAGCACGTTGGCCAAATGTTTGATGATCGACAGCGGCCAATGACCTGATTCAAGGGAGAGAATAACGAATGCGGATATCAACATCAAGAAAGTAAACTTTCAGAAGAACTACGAGTGTAAGAAATATGTAAGGTATGAGTTACATGGTTGACGAGGCAGACCAAGACTAAAGTGGACTGATCATATCAAAAGATGGACAGGTGAACCTATGATAACGTGCACTATCAAGACAAAAGATAGAGTAAAATGGTGCTCCATGGTACCCAACCATCGGTATAGAGACGCCACCCAATGAAAAACATAAGACACATAAGCTATTATAAATAACGACTGAAAAAGAAATGAAAATAAAAAACTGAACAAAACTGGTAATAACTTAAATAAATAAAAGAATAGGAATGGCCAAAAAAAAAAAAGAATTTTAAGGTAATGAAAAATATACTACCATCAAAACAAATTAACACCAGGGCTAAAAATAAGAATAGCAAAATGTATATCTTCTCAACATTCCTGTATGGTGCAGAAACATAAACATTAGACAAGAAAACAACAGAAAATATAAGCCTTTGAGATGTGGATTTATAGAAGAATAGGTAGAATTGGATGGAAAGATAAGAAAACAAACTATGAAGTCTTACAACAACTAAAAATGAAAAGAGAACTACTAAACACAATTCAAACAAGACAAATGCGATTTTTAGGGCATGTTCAAAGACACAGCAGCACACTAAATGTAATCTTTGAAGGGAAAACACAAAGTAAAAGAGGCACAGGCAGACCAAGACTAACATGGACGAGTAACATTAAAAGATGGACAAGTCAATCTATGACAACCTGCACCATCAAAGCAAAAGACTGCATAATGGCGCTCCATGGTAGTCAACTTTCGATGCGGAGACGGCAGGCACTCAATGATGATGACTAACAAAGTGAAGAGCGCATAAAATTACTTTTGGTAATTGGAAAGTGCACGCTACACACAGTAGCCTAGGCTACATTTCAAAATATAACATTCTAACTATAATTTAGTTTAAAATTAATTTGTACTGATATCTTTTAAATGTGTCCTTCGACTTATAAGTCGAAGGACACGTTTCTGAAATGACGCCAGCGTGTTACAGAAAAGGTGCATTGTGCCAAAATCGTTCTATACACAAGAAAAAGTAGAAATTTTCATGGATAAGGTCCGAGTATAATACTGATGAAATTTCTAGATAGAAGAAGAAGAAGTAGACGAAGAAAAGAGAAGAAGACGAAGAAGACGAAGAAGAAGAAGACGAAGAAGAAGACGAAGAAGAAGAAAAGAAGAAGACGAAGAAGAAGACGAAGACGAAGACGAAGACGAAGAAGACGAAGACGAAGAAGAAGAAGACGAAGACGAAGAAGAAGAAGACGAAGAAGACGAAGAAGAAGACGAAGAAGAAGACGAAGAAGACGAAGAAGACGAAGACGAAGAAGACGAAGAAGACGAAGAAGACGAAGAAGAAGAAGACGAAGAAGACGAAGAAGAAGACGAAGAAGAAGACGAAGAAGAAGACGAAGAAGACGAAGAAGACGAAGACGAAGAAGAAGAAGACGAAGAAGACGAAGAAGACGAAGAAGAAGACGAAGAAGAAGACGAAGAAGACGAAGAAGAAGACGAAGAAGACGAAGACGAAGAAGAAGACGAAGAAGACGAAGAAGACGAAGAAGACGAAGACGAAGAAGAAGACGAAGAAGAAGAAGAAATACAGCTAACGTTAAATATAAAGTTTTAAACGTGAAACCAAGCATGGATACTCTACAATGGATAACTACGTGATTGTTGTTCCAAACAGGCAGATATTGCCACACGATTGCTGTAACCAAAGAAGATGATAACAAGAGTAGATACAAATAACCTTCACTCCCAACAAAGACGATATCTCTCGTTTTTGACACCGGCTATAACTGTCACGAACAAAGCGCTAATCATAATATAAAAAAGTACAATATAGGTTAACTGCAAACTACACTTGATATTACATACTCTAGTATTCAGTAAATATCTCTGAACAATTCGTTTGGATTAAGTTTGTGTACGTAGAGAAAGCTAACGACTAATCTGACCGCGAAAAACTAAATATATTAATATACAATAAAAGATGTCATAAATCATTAATTTTGTTTATGCAGAATAATTTTGTGATGTCACTTTGGTGCAAAGATAAAATAAAACAAAGGTGAAAATCCCGTATATGTTTGTGACACGTTTATTTTAAAGATATTAAATCAGTGAATTTCATCTGCTTCATGCTCCCATAATCAGTAAAAATTGCTTTATGTTTTACTTCATTTACGTTTGTCAGTTTGTGTTCACAATTTACAGTATGTATTATTTGTTATTGGATATTGTTCTCTTTAACCGGATTGCTACAAGCTGGATGTGTTCACAGAGACGTACGTCGTGACAAAATAACGAAGATTAACTTGCTAGATTACTTTGTTGCTTGTAACACAATAATTCCAGTAATCTCTAACGATGATTATTTAATGTAAAAAAGCGCAATAGTAGGTCTGAGACAATCAGCATCATGTTCCCACATCTAATTCTTAATATTATCTGCTTGAAGATAGTAGTAGTTACCCATAAGACTAATCTCTCTGTAGAGCTGTTATGATTGATATAAATTATTTGTTATACTCTGTATAAAATATTTGTTATAATTTGTATAAAATATTTGTTATAATTTGTATAAAATATTTGTTATAATTTGTATAAATTATATGTTATAATTTATATAAAATATTTGTTATAATCTGTACAAAATATTTGTTATAATCTGTATAAAATATTTGTTATAACCTGTATAAATTATTTGTTATAATTTGTATAACATATTTGTTATAATTTGTATAAATTATTTGTTATAGTGTCTATAAATTATTCATTACGACAAAAATGTCTTGTTCAGAATAAATTCGTGATATCCCTCTGCTGTCCTCTCTTTCACTCACTTGTTTTGAACTGCCCCTGTCCCATGAGAACAAGAACTGATACAAGGACCAGACCTACGAAGAAACAAATAAAAACAAACAAAAAATAAAGCACCAATAGTTAAACACACACAAAAAGATGCCAGTAAATAAATCGCCTTGTGACAAAGTTACAAGGAAAGGAAAAGGGTCTCATTTAGTACTCTTCGCTCATGTACAAAAGTTAGTAATTAATTCAACGTCAGTGAAGCTGTACATTTCTTTAACCAGCGGAAACAACACTTCTAGAAGTCAAGCACTCGTGGCTAACAATTACGAGTACCCGCACGTGTGTTTATTTAAAATAGAGTGAGAAACAAACAAAGCTGGGGTATCCCTTGATGAATGCGTGACCCTGTAATAGCCTCACCCCACGGCTAAAACACGAGCCTATTTGAGAGGGTTGAAATCCTGGGATCTTAGATGAGTGGCGTTTCTGGACGGACCTGATGAACTCCAGATTTTCTTATTGTTTACTCTCCCATACCACTTTCTCTCAGCTCTTTATTCTGTCATCTCGTTTTCTTTTTATACTTTACAGAGGTTTCTTCAGAGTAACCATAGATAGTTTTTTTCTTTATTTTTCTTTCTGCTGTTTGTTCTAGTCTTATTCTCTTATATACAATAAATAAGCTTTAAACTACGTTACAACAGAAAGTACAAAACATTGATTTTATTGTTGTGCTCATTTGGTAGCACGTCGATCTTTCTTTTCGAACTCAACTAGTGTTTTCTTTCGTTTTTTTATCTCCCGGATTATCATTTCCAGGTAGTCATTTTTTAAAATGCTTATATTCTTCGGCACCATATCACCCAGTCTAACTAGCTTGGCAATTAGTGTAGTAGCTTATCATTTTCATTTCCTGTACTACCTGTGTAGTAGCTTTCAGTACGTCATTTTCAATCAGCCATATTGTATGGTTCTATTTCTTCCATAACATAACCAGGTTCTGTGTCAAACATCGTTCTTCTGTCGAACCAAGGGAAGGTTGGAGGAATTGTGTGAATAGGTAAAGAAAAAAAACCTGCCCTCTACCCAAGGGAGAAAAGATCAGAAGAGAATGCGAGGGACAAGTTCCACCAAAGATGTGTTCTTAAGGCTCCACTCACAAACTACAGTATAGCTATGATTTACTTTTTACAATTTGTTTGTCACATATATTTTAGTTGATTTCTTTATGTGTCTTTCCAGTAAAATAAAAATACGAAAGCTTCTTCTATAAACATACAATCAATGTGTTTAGAAGAAGTGTATCTTAAAATGTAAAAACCTATGTTGTTATAAATTGAATAGTGATTCCCATTAAATTCTCAGGTTTGCCAATCTTTGATATTCTTCTTACAAACATTAACTACTAACATATTGTTCACACATAAATATTTACTTTAGCAAAGCATTTGACGTTTGTGTCGGGTGTCACAACTTAAAACCACTTCCGTAAAATATCTCAATTTTAAAAGTGAGAAGAATGTTCTAGGTTCAGGATATCTTCATCCTCAAATATTTCATCCGTTCTCTATATTTCAAGCTACTTCACATTTAAAAAAAAAAACTTAATAATGGTATTTTCACCAAAAAATCCCAGAAAATGATTAATTCTGTCAAGATGCATTCTTTACTTGCCGCCACTCAAGTTACATACAAGTGTATGCGATTACAATATATATATATATATATATATATATATATATATATATATATATATATATATATATATATATACATCCAGCCTAACTTGGATATATTGCCCAGGACAGGCGGGGGTGTTGTGGCAGTAAAGATGGCTGACAGTTTGGCGGGGTCTGCCACTCTGGAAGGAAACCTTACAATGGGACATAACCATTGTATTCCCTAGCGTTTGACTTTTCGTGGCAAGGCGCTGTGCCACTGAGTACGGGTTCGATTCATATATTGTTCTGTTTTTTTTCTGTTGATTATTTGTCATTTTTTCCAAGAGGTAAAACATACCTCTTCCTCTGAATTGATTCGCTGATTATCGCCTTGGAGGCTTCCCTCTATAATAATATTCATTTATTATTATTTGTCTCCAATGAGACACGAATGGCATGGTGAGGGCTTTAAAAGAAAATCTCTCACAGGATGGCGACAAGGAAGCTGAGGATAACCCACACGTCAAAAGAATGTTGGATCACGGCGTCACGCAGTGCGAAAGCAGGAAAAAAAAAACATCCACAGTGGCAAAAAATACAACACGTTCAATCAATGCAGGACAAGAACAATCAGTAAAAGAACACTTCCAATGTTGCTGGAACGAGCGGCAGAGCGGATATAGGAATGTCTCATGTGATGACGACAATCCGAAATAAAAACTAAAGTCAATACAAAATCACAAAATAACGGTGTTCAGTTAAATGAAATGTTAACCGTGCCAGACAAATTTGTAGAGGACGCTACTAAATTATAATGGGTAACACATTGGCATATGACAAAGAGAGTGTGGGTTTATCGGAACCTATTTCTAGGCGATCCAACTGAACAGAGAATAGATTATCTCGTTCATTGAGTTGGAAAAGGTATTAACAGCGAGAGAAAGCACTGGCTCCCTCAGTCAAAATTCTCTGATCTAGAGCGGTATCACGCGTGATAGGCGTGTCAGTAGTGGATAACGCTACTGCTGGACTATCCCAATTCTTACCTATGGAAGCGAATTATGGACAGTAGACACACAAATGAAAAGACGATTTGAGGCCACAGAGATGAGATTTCTCAGAAGAATGTTGAAAGTTCCCTGGACAGCTAGAAAGACCAATGAGGAAGTTCTCAAAGAGGCCAACACAAAAAGAGAGGAGCTCCTAAAAACATCCGAAAGAAACAATCAACATTTTTCTGGCACATCATGAGAAGAGGAAAGTTTGAATATTTGGTTACAACTGGCAAAATAAAAGGAAAGAGAGATCGCGGACGACAAAGAGAGAAAATACTGGATAGCTTGGTGTCATGGCATGGGAAACAGTCAACAACAGAACCGATACGATGCACTGTAGATAGAAGATTGTGGAAGGACATGATCGCCTACGCCAACCGGTATGGCACATGATGATGATGATGGACTAGATGCGGTGAATGCGGCATCAGTCGGCGGCGACGCATCCATCCCAGCCTGGTGGCAAGAGCAGCAGAGCTGAAAGATGTCAGCGACTTTTAGCTGATGGCCCTAGCCAGGATCCGTGTACCAGAACTATCTAGACCCTACTCCAGCTCTTCGCATTGCCTATAGAGATAGACGATTAATCTTTAGTCTGGCCAAGAGAGTAGGACTCGAAAATGGAAGACAACCTGGTACTCAAGAAATCCGTGCTGGAATCGAATGTGCTGGGCTGAAAGGCGCAAATGACAAAACAGCGCATCTACGACCACTTAACGTCCTTGTAAGGACGGACGACGAAGCGGACAATGAATTCCTTTAGTGGTCATCGGGTAAACGCCAGAAAGAATGAATCCCAGTTTGATACCCTCCGGTCGATATAAATGACAAGAAAATGGGTACCTGACTCACACACCGGCTCGAGGAAAGTATGTGGCAGCGAGGAACAGCACTGATAATCAACCCTGTGACACTCTTACAATTTAAATGTTTAAATGTGCCACGTCGTTTGCTCTTAATGTTGAGAAAGTTATCAATTACAAATCAAAGCAATTATACTACAAGAATGTTTAAGAATACAAATGAAGGTTTTTCTCAGCCGGATCTAGTTCTGGCAAACTAAATTAGCGCCAGATCACATTCTAAGCTTGTGGTGGTTAACAAATAACAACTAATCTTTACGGCACTATCCAATTACTGATGTCTGTAAATGAAGGAAGAGAGAGAGAAAGAGAGAGAGAGAAAGAGAGAGAGAGAGAGAGAGAGAAAAGAGAGAGAGAGAGAGAGAGAGAGAGAGAGAGGACCAGAGAATAAAGGCAGCTTGTCCTGTGCAGTCACCACGAGGTGTTCGGGTCTAAGTTTTTATTTCACCCCGCTACAGAATGGGGTGGTTGGGGGGGGGGGGGGTGTTTAAACCCTAACTGGATTCGAACTCGCGTTGTCCTGATTTGGAGCCCGGTGAGTTATCAAATCGGTCAACCGTACTCAAAGATAATGTAAATATAAGTAGCCCAAAGCTTTAGAGGGCTGGTCTAACACGACAGTTTCATTTCATTGAAAGAGATTAGAGTTCTGATAACGTTATATGGTATGTTAAGGTAAGTTAAGACATAAGTTAAACAAAACTTTAGACGTGCTTGCTCTTTGGAGATCTGCTTCTATTAGCGTCCAAAGGTGCATGGGTCAAAGGGCAAAAGTTCACATGTTGCTGAATTAATAACACATCCCCCCCCCCTTTTCTCAAATGGGTACTTTAAAAAAGCAATAATTTATTTATGCTCAACTTTCCTTTCCGTAAACAAATTTTAGACTGAACGTGGTCAGTGTTGAAAGCGTCCGTTTGACTGGTGATGTTCATTAAGACTTTTTAGCTTAATGGTGTCACTCGGCACGGCTGACACCCCATTGGCTGACATCTCCCACTGGACTCTCCTTGCGTGCCTGCTAGTTACCACATGGCCGAGTTACCTCGTCTGCTCCTCGGTTGTACTAGGCTACTAAATGTGGGAGTGTACGCAAAGGCACGGACGCTTTTAAACAACGTTTACATTAACCCCAACCCTAAATTCTTTGTTCTTTTCCTGCGCGTTCTTTTTTCCATTCTGCCTCTCTCTCTATCTTATATATTTTTTTTTCTCTCACTCTCGATATTTCTCATGTTACACCAGTTATCAAGCTACAGTTTAAGGACCACTAATAATTCAAATGAGCAACAAGAGAAATATGTTCACCTATAATTATAATATCATTATTTCTCACCAGTTGAATTCCGCCTCCTCCCACAATAGATTACCCTCCTTCTTCATTTAAAACTATTTTCTCTAACATGATAATGTGTTTCCGCTCACAAAGTAAAGTATTTCTCGTTAAAAATAAACATTTTTTTTTCAACAAGATAAATAGTTTCTATCTCCGAAACAATTTTTCCTCACAAAGATAAATACTCCTTCAAAGATACATTATTTCAAATCACAAAATAAAGCATTTACCTTCACTAGATAAAGCATTTACCTTCACTAGATAAAGCATTTACCTTCACTAGATAAAGCATTTACCTTCACTAGATAAAGCATTTACCTTCACTAGATAAAGCATTTACATTCATGAGATAAAGTATTTGCCTTCACTAGATGCATTTACCTTCAAAAGATAAAGTATTTACCTTCACGATATAAAGTATTTACCTTCATGGGATAAATTATTTTACCTCTCACAAGTTAAACCATTCCTCTTCAAATAAAAAAAACATATGAATATAAGTTTTAAGTCAAAAATAATCCCATGATCCTCGAAAGTTTAAGGGTACTTAAGAAACGTAACACTACCACTGTCCCTCTGCAAATTGACACTATTTTTTTTAATTGACACTATTTTCAAATTAACACTATTTATTTTATTAAATTATCACTATTTATTTTATTAAATTGACACTTCTTTTTATCTTATATTAAAGAAAACACATTCTTGCTTCGACTGTTACCCCTACCCGAATGAAAAAAATGCATTGTTCAAATTGTCTGGTTGTCCAAGTAAATTAAATTCCTTGTAAATAGGTAAAGCTAGGGCTTGCTACTGCTTTTTGTAGGGAATATCAAAATTATCAAGCACTGTTCCTGCTGGCGCAGGTGATCATGAGTCTGGACAACCTATCACAGTAGTTGTTCATCAAGTCTATTGTTACTTTCTACCAAACCACTCACTTAAACTGTCGGATTTCTTTCTATGTGCTCCCATCTATCTCTTTTTCTTCTGATTTTTCCTGTTGTCACAATATAATCCAGCTGTTCTCTTCCAATAATAAGGGTCTATAAATTATGCTTGTTTCATCATGATGTTGGAAATCAACTTCATCTTTGCTTTGTCCTCATTTAGAACATCCTCATTACTCTCTCTAACTTACACTGTTATTTTGTGATGTTGTATAGACTTTTGTCTTTAGTTCGGCCTGCTGTCATCGCAGTCGGGACATTCCCATATCCGCTCTGCCGCACATTCCAGCAACCATCAAAGTGTTAGTCGACTGATTGTTCCTGCCCTGACTTATTGTTGCGTTCTTCTGTGCATTCTAAACATTCTTCTGTAAAACCACAACTGTGGTCTTCAAACTATCTTTTGTTCGCCTGAAGTATTGTCTATATCTGCAAAGTCGTTTCCTGTATAAATGTTACAGTCTTTTGTAATTCTTGCAGTGGCCCATATAGTTTTGTCTGTAGTGCTGTATCTATGGGTCAATGGGTTTTCCTCAGTCTACTATATTCAGTACAGTCTTGTAGTATGTATTCAGCAGTCTGGGACGCCTGTCCACAGGTACATAATCGCGAATTTTGTTTACTTGTTACTCTTGAGTCGATTGTGCCCTGTTCTGAGGCGTATATTGATAACTTGTTCCAAACTGTTCATGTTATGGAAAACATCCTGATTTTGGGCTTGTGGTACTCTGATTGATTTGATTATCTGTTTCTTTTCATGGTGTATAACTGCTGCATTTGGTTCTGTGTCCTGGCATTCCACAGTGAGATGGGATCCACTGTTCGGCACCCTGTGGTGCTTGTAGAGTCCAGTCAATAAAACAGATCTACATATGTGGTGAATTTTCTGGATTCTAGTGCCTGGAGTACTGATCTTGCATCTGTAAAAAACACGACAGGCTGTGGGCTAAGATTACTGTTCAGCAGTTTTACTATTGCCAACTTCATTGCTCGGATTTATGCATCGTAATTGTGACAATATTTCCCTTTGATTGAGGTTGATTGTTACTATTCTGTTCCTCCTAATCAAGTGTTCCTTTCACGTCTGTCCGTATTTCTTTTGTCAGGCCAACATCATTACAAGGCCAACGTCGTTACTATGCCAACATCGTTACAAGGCCAACATCATTACTAGGCCAGTGTCGTTACTAGGCCAACATCTTTACTAGGTCAACGTCCTTACTAGTCCAACGTCACTACTAGGCCAACATCGTTACTAGGCCAACGTCCTTACTAGTCCAACGTCATTACTAGGCCAACATCGTTGCAAGGCCAACATCGTTACTAGGCCAACATCGTTACCAGCCCAACATCATTACAAGGCCAACATCGTTACCAGCCCAACATCATTACAAGGCCAACATCGTTACTACGCCAACGTCCTTACTAGTCCAACGTCTTTACTAGGCCAACATTGTTACTAGGCCAACATTGTTACTAGGCCAACATCGTTACTAGGCCAACATCATTACCAGCCCAACATCGTTACTAGGCCAACGTCTTTACTAGGCCAACATTGTTACTAGGCCAACATCGTTACTAGGCCAACATCGTTACCAGGCCAACATCATTACAAGGCCAACATCGTTACTATAATTTAAATTCATTGACCTGTTTTAAAATTGTCTGATTTACTTTGACGCACATTTGGAGATGTCTTTCTCTTTTTTACACCGTTACTTCTGTCTTTGTGCTTTCGAGGCAAAGAATTTCTACTTTACATCACATTAACGTCGTTAAAAATCTGTAACTTGTTGTCATTGTTAGCGATTAAAGCAGTGTCATCGGCATACTTCGGTTTATTTATATGTCCACCGACTATTCCAGGAATGTCGTTTATAGATCTTAGCATACTCTCACTACACGCATGTTTGTAGAGTTATTATGATGAAGTACACATGCTTGCCTAACACTTTATTTTATTTGTACAAATATTTCCAATTAATTTCCTGTTAATACGATTCTAGTGTCCATAATTGAGGATGTGATATTTGATTCTATTGATATCAACAATAACCTTTAGATATCATTATTAACCCATTTGAGTTTTGTACTTTCTTGAGTCCTCTCGAAATTAAACTATTTCAGTTTTGTACTTTCTTGTTCTATATCTACATTCGTCCATTTCAGGTTTGTAATTTCTTGTTCTATATCTACATTCGTCTATTTCAGGTTTGTAATTTCTTGTTCTATATCTACATTCGTCCATTTCAGGTTTGTAATTTCTTGTATCCTCTCTAAATTAACCCATTTGAGTCTTGTTTATTTCTTGTGTAATCTCTAAATTAATTCATTTCAATTTTGCATTTCTCATGTCCTATTTTTATTAACCTATATCTGAATCACTCGCGACGGTGGCTCTTCATACTGATGAAAGTAATAAGCACGTACGTGTTTTATCTGTAAGATCAGCTGCTTTGTCTAAAGCCGCCTCTTTAAATAGTATGAGAACCGTTCTTTACGTGACAAATTCCAGACTGTTCCAAGTTTGAACTTCCACTCCGCGCTCACAGCGTCCTGTCTGTGTGTAGACTCACTCGTGTGGCTCCTGTCCAGGTGCAACCAATCTACTCCGAGCAGCAACAGAGAACGTGTGGGGGAAACCGGATGGTGGATCAACGTAATGAAAGTGGTCAGTGTCCGATAGGATCAGGTTACAGGACACTGCCCAGTTTTCAGATTCAGAAATTTTTAGTTAAATATTTTCTTCAAAGACATAGTGGCAGTAAAGGGTTGAAAGTGGAAATGTATATTTGACATCTGAGTTCGGAGATACAAGAAGGAAAGAGATTTGAAGAGAGAAAGAAGCAGAAAGAAATATTGCAGAATTAGGAAAATATGCCTCACATAAAGAAATTAAAAGTAGTTTCTGCTTCTTCTACATTTCCACGAATACTTATCTGGTTAGAGTCACAAGGCTACACCCATGCGTGCATACTGAGTGATTCGATGAGCATCTTAAGAAAAGTGGAGGCGGGCTATGTACGCATGAAATGGGTAGAGTCATTACAGAAGTCAAAAATACATAGTCACCTTTGTCTACGTCCCTGGACATGCGGGAGTACGGGGAAATGAAAGAGCGGACAGGTTGGCTAGCTGTGCTGTCGTTGAAGACGCAAAAACAATGGTTCGGGCGGACGTCAACAGTGCCCTCTGAGATGTGGGAAGGGCACAGGATTTGGACAACCATAGGTCTACGTCACTCCTTCGGATGAAAGAGATGGGAGTTAAGATGGACACAGCCAGAAACGAGAAACTTAGTGGGCGTCTATGAAGACTTATCAACCAACACAGAACTGGAGTCGTCAGTCGCTGGACACTGCGGGACTTCCTGAGGAGAGGATCTGAGCACCTATGGGCATGTTCGGTGTGCAATGATGATGACCTACAAATAATTCAATAACTCAATAATACTCATGCAAGTGCAGAGGAGATAGAAGGTTTTGGTTCCCACCGTTCTCACAAATTCAACAAACGCATGTTTCAAACATGTTCCCCTTTTGTCATCTTTTCTAGCGCAGTCTACCATTAGCCGAGTCATCTACTTAGAAAGTGCTCAATATATATTCCCTATAGAGTAAATCATAACCAATATCAACATTACGGACAGGGTGGGCCAAACAGCCCTGGATGGCATCCACCCAACAAGAAGGAAAACTCCAAAGTCAAACCATGATCCACGCTGCCGAAGACGGAGTATGTCAGCCACGACGCAGGTTTAGGGAAAACTTTAACACACACACACACGCACACACGCACGCACGCACACACACACATACACACACACATATATATATATATATATATATATATATATATATATATATATATATATATATATATATATATAGGGAGCTGCGATAGCTCAGTGGTTAGTGGACTGGACTACAAAGGACAAGAGGTAGGGTTCGATCCCAACCGACGGCTTCCGGGTTCACCCAGCCTTTAATGGGTACCGGATTTTTTTTCTGGGAATGTAAAGCGGCACGGACGTAATACTGACCTAATTACCCCAAAAATCCTGTGCCGAAGGTCTGTAAAATTTATGGTCACTAACACCTTATTACCTATACGCCACTTGGCGTGACGGGGGTACTTTACTTTATGTATATATATGATATTACTGACCATGCGACCAGCTCATCTTTTGTTATAATGGTTTTCTTACCCTTCCATCATTAAATAGGACAAAGAATCAAGTTCGCCTAATCATAAGACATGAACGCTGAGGGAAGAGAGGAAAAGGAAGAAAAAGGAAGAAAAAAAAGAAGATTTACCTGATATATATCTCGATATTAGACTAAGATCCATGAAAGACATACCTGAAATATAAATCGGTGGTCTTCAATCGCTAACAGTGAAGACATACAGCGAGATACAGAAAATGATTGATGTTACTATGATGAAAACTAAAGGCCTAAACAGCAAAAAGACATAATAATAAATAGTTGCAACAATGAGAAAGTTATCTCCTGAACGCACAATTAAAGTAAATGGGGCAATTTTAAAACAGGTGGATGAATTGAAATACCTGGGAACTATGTTAACTTCAGATGGTAGATGTACAACAGAGACACAGATAGTCAGTTGTAAACAGAGGTGGGGTGCAGAACAACTCCAGAAAAGGTTGCATACAAGACAATGTGGAAAATTATACGCAACCCATTTTTTTCAATAAAAATAGTTCTTCAGTTTGATGTACAACCAATCTAGGCATATGAATGCGAATGCTGGATAATCGGACAACGGGCAAGAAAATAGTCGGAGGCCACAGAAATGTGGTTTTACAGAAGAATGCTGAGAAAGGTTATTTACAGCATAAGATAACAACAATTATCATTTTTGGCCATGTATTGAGGTGGGAACAACCGGGGTGTACAATTACAGCAGAAAAATTGAGAGAAGAAGAGACAAAGCCAAGCAAAGAAAAGAAATAGCTGAAGCGAGTCATTGTGTAGGTGGTCAACTACTGAACTGATCAACAGCTTTTGAAACAGATAGTTGTGAAGAGACATGATCGTCAACGCCTGCAGTCATGGTACACGATGATAAAGCAAAATCTCCTATAATAACGTATTTAGTGTTTCCTGGCTTTTGTCCACATATGCATATCAGTTACCTTGAGCTACATAGAAAGAGTAGAAATAGAACGGTTTGCCCACATGGAGAGCTGATTCCACACAAAACATGAACAAATAGAACGGTTTGCCCACATGGAGAGCTGATTCCACACAAAACATGAACAAATAGAACGGTTTGCCCACATGGAGAGCTGATTCCACACAAAACATGAACAAATAGAACGGTTTGCCCACATGGAGAGCTGATTCCACACAAAACATGAACAAATAGAACGGTTTGCCCACATGGAGAGCTGATTCCACACAAAACATGAACAAATAGAACGGTTTGCCCACATGGAGAGCTGATTCCACACAAAACATGAACAAATAGAACGGTTTGCCCACATGGAGAGCTGATTCCACACAAAACATGAACAAATAGAACGGTTTGCCCACATGGAGAGCTGATTCCACACAAAACATGAACAAATAGAACGGTTTGCCCACATGAAGAGAACGGTTTGCCCACATGGAGCTGATTCCACACAAAACATGAACAAATAGAACGGTTTGCCCACATGGAGAGCTGATTCCACAAAACATGAACACACATGGAGAGCTGATTCCACACAAAACATGAACAAATAGAACGGTTTGCCCACATGGAGAGCTGATTCCACACAAAACATGAACAAATAGAACGGTTTGCCCACATGGAGAGCTGATTCCACACAAAACATGTCTATATCGAGGACGAGGTGACTGAGTTCCAAGAGCTAAAGCACGACCAAGTGTCTACATTATGGGGATTTGTCAACGGAATTACACGACATTGTTCGAGGCTGCCAAAAAAGCGAGTGCCAGAACTACTATCTCCACCGACAGTCAAAAGAGTATAAGAACAGGAGGGGGAGAAATCAACGGACGCACCAATCTTTAACAATCTTTCAGCATCCATTAACACACAAGAGACAAATATTAATAAAAGAATGATATTATGGAGGGAAACTCCCGAGGCGATAGGTCAGCGAATCATTTTAGGGGATGTTTACAACACTCAAAACAAATAATAATAGACAGTCCGAGGTAGGGTGGAACCGGTACTTCACACAGCACCTTACCACGAGAAACAAACGCTAGAGCACGAGGCCAACTAAGCAACTGTTACGGGTTCGATACTGCTTCGGGCTGTTTATTGTTCTTTTTTCCTGTTGATTATTTGTGAATTTTTTTCCGAGTGTTGTAAACATACCTCTTTTCCCTGAAATGATTTATTAGAGCTGATGCGACTTCTCATGTTGTCTTTGTTCTAACTCCCTGAGGATAAAGGTAGTTTCTTTGCGCAGACGAGATGCGATGAATGAGTTTTAGGCCTGCAACTGTGTATCTCCCTTTGTGTTTCATACATTGTTGGACTATATTATACTCTGATTGTTTTTCCCGTGTCGGAACGAACCGAAGTAATACACAGACCGTTTCTGGAACATTGACTATTGGTTAGTTACGCCTGACACAGATGTTACTGTCTTTCTAGGAAAGCGATATGTACATAGACCAACGAAGACACGCGAAATCGGCAAGTTTTGACTTTTAGCGTATCCTTGTTAACGAAGCGCTGCAATACGGATGGGTAAACAGCCGTTCAAGAACGACGTCTGCCAGAAAACGGCTTTTGAACTCGAGCACGTGTGTTGACAACTTTGGTTATTGATCTGTCAACAGTAGTGTAAGAAAACCCGAGCTCTGGAGCGAGAGCTGTATATCACCCATCACCAAGTTGTCTGTCTACGATCAACGACTCAGAGAACGTTTCGGATTTAAGGTCGACGTTATTACCTGTGAGAGATGCTTCCTGGTGGCAGGGGAATTTGTTAAATTTCACCAGATATAATCGACCTGGGCCAAATATTCTTGGCGTGAGGTAGTGTGGATATGTGGCGCCTTTCCCTCTTTAATCGAGCGGAGAAAAAACAACGGTCTAAAAACTTGGCTTATGTTAGCTTCACGCATGCGCTGATGTTAATAATGATGACGTGCGTTTGGCAGCTATTGTGAAAATACAGTAGGCTTGCACAGATGTGTTTGTTTATGTCAAGAATCAATGAGTGAGTACTGGGGCGAAACGTGAGAAACAAGTGAAGATTAACAACAGAAACTTTCTTTGTAAACTCACAAATAAGAAAGATTGAAACATTCTTTATAAATTTGCAAATAAGAAAGATTGAAACATTCTTTATAAATTTGTAAATAAGAAAGATTGAAACATTCTTTATAAATTTGCAAATAAGAAAGATTGAAACATTCTTTATAAATTTCCAAATAAGAAAGATTGAAACATTCTTTATAAATTTGCAAATAAGAAAGATTGAAACATTCTTTATGAATTTGTAAATAAGGAAGATTGAAAACAATATTTGTAGATTCACAGCAACAACAAAATTGAAATATTCTTTATAAACAACCCCCCCCCCACCCCAATAAAAGTGCTGACCTTTCTTTATAAATACATGAAAAAGTAAGTAGCATTGATTAGATGGTTAGAAAGACAAGGTCACGGTAAAAGTTAAAATAGAATAGCCCAACACTAGAACAAACGGAGATATATTTGATGGCTTCTCCTCGCTGTACAACATAATGGTTGACATGATCATTGTTTTTTCCTTTCTTAAGTTTTTAAAGAAAGTAAGCTTTATAATTGTTTCTCTGAAAGAGGTAAAGGAATGTCTACATCTTCCTTGAAATTAGGGAAAGGAAAGAGGGGGGGGGGGGGTGAATGAATTTAACTTCATCGTACAAGGGCCACAACTTTCACATACAACGTTTTCTCAGAGCTTCATCCTTTCACATACAACGTTTTCTCAGAGCTTCATCCTACAAGGGCCACAACTTTCACATACAACGTTTTCTCAGAGCTTCATGGTACAAGGGCCACAACTTTCACATACAACGTTTTCTCAGAGCTTCATCGTACAAGGGCCACAACTTTCACATACAACGTTTTCTCAGAGCTTCATCGTACAAGGGCCACAACTTTCACATACAACGTTTTCTCAGAGCTTCATCGTACAAGGGCCACAACTTTCACATACAACGTTTTCTCAGAGCTTCATCCTACAAGGGCCACAACTTTCACATACAACGTTTTCTCAGAGCTTCATGGTACAAGGGCCACAACTTTCACATACAACGTTTTCTCAGAGCTTCATCGTACAAGGGCCACAACTTTCACATACAACGTTTTCTCAGAGCTTCATGGTACAAGGGCCACAACTTTCACATACAACGTTTTCTCAGAGCTTCATCGTACAAGGGACACAACTTTCACATACAACGTTTTCTCAGAGCTTCATCGTACAAGGGCCACAACTTTCACATACAACGTTTTCTCAGAGCTGAGAAAAGATGAACTAGTAGACCTAATATGGCCGCTGTCCGGGTAACAATTGTTCAGCAAATCTAGGCAGGTGGAGACGTGTCTGACCTAAGGACGCTGATATCACGATTGTGTTTCACAAAAATCCAGGTACCCGCGGGGGGTGACGACCCGTCGGTCCGGTACCCATTTAAGGGTGGGTGACCCCGGAAGCCGTCGGTAGGGATCGAACCTATCTCTTGTCCTTTGTAGTCCAGTTCACTAACCACTGAGCTATCGCGACTCATGCGTTAAAGTCCTGTGAAGAAAACGTGTTGAGAAAAAGCACTTAAAAAAGGATTGTTATCGCAATCGGCTTCATTGTTTGAAATGGAGACAAGGCAGTCAGAGATTCCTTTGGTGGGAAGGTAATTCCAGGCACTGAGTGAGAATAAATGTGTCCGAAAATTTAAAAAAAAAAAGTTTAAAAAGTAGAGAGATGCGCAACCTCAGAAATTGCTCGTCAACAAAGAAAGACATAAAAGCGGAGTCCGGCGTAAATTATGTAGACTTCTTAGCGGCTGATTTACGGCTAATTTAACAGCATTTTTAAAAATAGCAAAAGACTAATTCATTTATGTCATATTTCCATGCATTTTTCATTTTTAGAGCATATTTTGCATTTTGTACGTCATAATTGCATGCGTATTTTCGATGATTTTTAGGTCATAAAAATCTGAGCCATACTAGGGACGAGTTGTGACCTGCCTAAGCGGTTGCTACGTTGCGCTACTGGCCTAGATTCCGGACAAGGAGCGTTATTGACTGACTAGCTTTATTTTCTACGATGTCCGTCTGCACAGCCTGTTGACCGTAGTTCCACAGAACAAATACCCACCCTTTTCCCTCCAAAAATTCCCGACATTCCACTCAGCAAGTATTAGGAGTACACTGAAATCTGTTCGACTCACAACACAAGTGACTGTTTACAAGAAATTGTGCAACACTGGGCCCATGGCTTGTTGTGTTCATCGTTCCAAGAATTTAAAACATTATTTACATTAGACCAAAAAAGGTGTTATTTTTACCTGTACACAGCGGTTTCCAAACATTTCAGAAAGACCACCACATTAGTTCGGTAAAAGTATCCGATCCTTTCTATAGCATTACTTACTTGTAGTCGGTACACCATTCATTAGCATTAGACTTATCACCATTGTTTGGTTTCAATTCTATCATTGCCACTATCGCCTTACAAATAAAATGCATTACAAGATATTTCTTTACAAAAAGTATGCACCACGTTTTGTTGTAATGTTGTCTTTGAGTTATTTGTCTTTGAGTTCAGCTGAAAATTAAGTGTTTGAGTCAAGGTTTTGGGGTTTGTGTTCATCGCTATTTTCGATTTTACTCCTTGCAATGTTTGGTTTACGTTTGGTGTTAATTGCAATATCTGATTTATGATTTGGTGCTCAATGTAATGTATGATTAAAGATCGGTGTTCATTGTAATGTCTGATTCATGTTTGGTGCTCATTGTAATGTCTGATTCGTGTTTGGTGCTCATTGTAATGTATGATTAATGCTTGGTGCTCATTGTAATGTCTGATTCATGTTTGGTGCTCATTGCAATGTAGTATTTATGCTTGGTGCTCATTGTAATGTACGATTTACGGTTGGTAATCATCGTAATGGATGATTTTTTCTTGTTGTACTTATCGTAATGTCCAATTTACTCTCTGTAATTATTGTAATGTGTGATTTATGCTTGGAACTCATTGTAATGTATGAAAAATGCTTGAAGCTCATTGAAATTTCTTATTAAATCGAGATATTCCACCATCAAATGTCACACCAAAACTTTCGCCATCTGATGCTGCAAGTGATCACAAGGACTGTAATCATGTTTTTTTTTTTTTACTAACTCATTTTAAAAAGTGAATTATGCTAAACTGCTGCTGTTGGTGAAGTTTTAGAAAGCTGATTATAACAAACAAGAATAGTAAATGTCATAAACAGACTACGACGAGACGATGAAATAACAGCCGTGTTTCGACTCTCTCAAATATGTCCAACTCTTCAGTCTTGCCAGTAGCAAAAGCTGGATTTCGTTTTTTGAACACTTTCTTTATACTGAAGACTGATGTATCGGGTCGAACAAAACGCTGATATTGTGACTTGTAGAAAACTAACAATACAACGCATCAACGCCTTCTTAGCGTCCTTTTAAGGGTGGACGATGAAGATGAGTAGTTGATTGAACGCAGAAGATGTAGAATACTTTCTTAGATAATATTTTTTTCCGTCATCTCATATCATTTCATTGTACCTTGTTCGCCGTTGTTTTCCTTCTGCAGATGTCTTTGCTTCGTCTGGGCCATATGTGTGGGCCACATAGCGTATCGCTGTCAACGAAGGCTCCGAGGAAACTGAAATCAATATTCCAAAGTTGTTTTGACTTTGGTTTGACTTTAGCACTTTTCAAAAGCGACAACTAACCCTCATTCAAACCATCTTGTAAGCGTAACAGAAAATATGGGACAGAATCTCTCACAGCTGTTTGTCTCTGATACTTTAGTTGATTTGCTGGTTTGTGTTTTCACAGAGACATAAAATACACATACTTCTTCTGTTTTATATTGAAAGTGATTAGATAAAGCTGTATCTTGAAATTTACTAATTCCGTAGTTACACATTGAATATTACACACTGGAAACACTCAGATTTGTCAATCTTATGATTTTTTAAAACTGGCATTAACAAATTTTTAAAAATAATATTCGTACATAAATATTGACTTTAGCTGATTAATTTAGGTTTTATGTCTGGTGTCACAAAATAAAACCACTTCCATAAAAGATCCATTTTCATCGGATTGAGAGAAATGTACTCTGGACAAGTTTATTCATAAATGCTACACATTTCCAAGGTTAGAACTAACATGCCACTTTGTGATGAAAATAAATAGCCGTGCTCTACATTCGAAACAGAAGCTGGGCAACCGAGGATGTCAGATGATGACAACAGCTCTTATTTCACTCTTAGATTATCCTCACCCCCGCTCTTTTCCCAGATTTGCTCCCTCTCATCAATAATTCTGGGCGTTCCACTAACTCCGATAGTAGTAAAACCACTTACTATAATTTATAATTTAAAATAGTAAATTCAATATTTTAATCGTGACTTACCTTCAGCCGCTTTCAGGTTGTCGGGGTCGGTACCATCATCTTCAAGGTCACAGAGAACAAGAGAAAGTCCACAAAGAAAAGAAATCACTAAAAGTAGCGGCCAGTGAAAACTCATCTTCTGAGTTTAGAAGACCGGGCAACTCATATCCCAGCCTGCCTCAGTCATGCCAACTGAACAAATAATACTGTTTCCATCGTTATTTCTTGAGTTCTAGTACATCTGAAAACAAAAATTGTACACACAATTAGTAAGCACAATAGTTAGTTAAATATGGTGTTAATTGTAAAATAATCAGCAACTTTGGAATCGTAGATGTTTGTATGGCCATAACACTGAATCAAAAGATCAGATACTGTTTATTTCCAAGAAATTGATACAATTCAAATAATTTCGAAACTTAATAACAGTATAGTAAATATTACTGATGTAAACAATTGACTATCTGGACATTGTATAATATACATGTATCTATAATACCGAAGAAAGAGTTGGGGATGACGAAAAGGGTCGAGAGACCTTTAAGATAGTGTTTTTTAGCTTGATATATTTATATATCCACGACACAACAGGGTTGATAATAGTTTCAGATCAAGGGACAGAGAGGTTACTTTAATATCTTGAATCTCGTTCAAACTCCTGGAAATGGGGTGGGCGAGACAGGTTAGTCTCGATGCAAGACGTCGCTCTCAAGACAGAGAGGTTGTGCGTTCAAATCCCGGCTGTACCAGTTGGGATTTTTATTTCTGATTTCTATCTTTGGCAACCACACTTGTCTCAGCAGCGAGGCCCGGGCTTGAAACGTCAATTACTCATCGAAGGGACACAATTATAAGTACCTTCGAAGACGGAGTTGTCTGCCTGTGCGGCGAGGGATCCCTGTGCACACGGCTGCCTGGGAAACACGGATTAACGCGCACAATTCAGTTCCTAATCTTTTGCGCACTTCGCCATAGGTGGAATCTGACGAACGCAAATAAAGAAAAAAAAAACTCCAGTGAATTGAAAGTCTTATTAAAAGTCCAGGCTTAATAACTTTGCTTTTATTTAGAGACTAGACTCTAGAGTATTTCTTTAAGAAAAAAAAGCATGTGGCTGTCGCGTGTTTCTAGGACGTCCAACAACGACAACAATAATATAGAAACTCTAAAACAGTCAAACGTGATTAACGTAATTAACGTGCCAACAAAGGAACCCCTAAATGTTAATTAATGTTTAATACTGCCAGAGGGTGGCTTCTGCAAAAATAGCAAAATTATAGTCCAAGAAAAGTATTGGGACCGTCTAACCGGTTGCAATTTTTTTTTCGTTTAATGTTGTAATTATGGATCCAGCGACCTTTGAGCTGATGCTCTTCGGCCCATTTTTATTTTAACAGTAGTGTTGTTGTATAATGGCTTCAAACTAGACTACTACAGTTAAAATAAATTTGAAAGCAAGCACATATAGAATAAACACCGAGGTCACTTATTCAAATAATCAACACAAGTAAGAAGCAAGCACCAATAGAATAGAATAGAATAGAATAGAATAGAATAGAATAGAATAGAATAGAATAGAATAGAATAGAATAGAATAGAATAGAATAGAATAGAATAGAATAGAATAGAATAGAATAGCCATGGAAAGGCATGATCACTTGATCATGGCATGAAGATGGTGGGGAAATAAATGATCGTCAACAACATCAAGGGCCGGGCTTATTTATCATTTCTGTTGTTGACCTTCTGACAAGCCATTCTCTTAAGCTGTCTGGTATTTTTTCTCTTTGCTTCCCTCTATCTCTTCGTCCCTCAATTTTTCCAGTTGTTACAATATATTCCAGTTGTTCTCTTCTCATTACATGGCCAAAAAATGATGATTGTTTCTTCCCAATATTGGAAATTAGCTCTCTTTTTGTGTTTACCTCTTTCATAACATTTTCATTACTCTTCTTAGCTGTCCATGGTATTCTCAACATTCTTCTGTAAAACCACATTTCTACAGACTCCAGTGATTTTCTTGTCTGTTGTTCTATTGTCCATGATTCACATCCATATGTTAAGACTGGCTCTACATAACATTTAAGAACTCTTTTTCTTGTTTCTATTGTCAAAAATGGATTGCATAGAATCTTCCTCATTTTCTGGAAAGCTGCTTTTGCCTAAGTCATTCTGCAACTCACCTCTTTTGTACTTCTTCCGTCCGAGGTTAACAAAGTTCCTAAATATTCAAATTCATTTACCTGTTTTAATATTGTTCCACTTGTCTTTATTTTGTACTGAGGTGATGTCTTTTTCTTTGTTGTTATTACTTCTGTCTTTTTGCTATTGAGGCTGAGTCCTTTATTGTTGCTTTCTTCCACTATAATGTCCAACATTTCTTGTAACTCATTTTCACTCTTAGCGATTAAGGCTGTATCGTCAGCATACCTTAGATTATTTATATTATAACCTCCAATTGTTATTCCAGGCATGCCCCTTATAGATCTTAAAATAATCTTATTATAAATATTAAACAAATCTGGTGTCAGCACACAACCTTGCCTAACACCCTGTTTTATTTGTTGAAACATTCCCAGTTGGTTTCCAGTTCTTATGGCCGCTGTTTGTTGCCAGTACATGTTCTTTATTATTCTTAGATCTTTGTGAAAATGAATTATAGAAAAGAATCAAGACATCTTTACTGAAATGTTAACACATCTTTTCGCTTCGCTGCATCCAAGCCCTAAAATGTGGGTCTCAAATAAGTTCTAAAAACCATTCAGTTTGTGGAGGTAGCTGATAGCAATCGGCTGGAGAGATCCATCTGACCATCGGCTCAATCTACGCCACTAAGGACAACTGGCAAAGGTTACACTGCCTTACCCTTCCAAAGAATGTGAGCCCTCGGGTAAAGTCAGACATTTTCGGAAATACGAGCAGATAAGGGGGTGGGTGGGGGAGTAACTGACCAAGTACACCTGATCTGAGCTATCTGTCTACAAGAGAGATGGAGAGAGAGAGATGGAGAGAGATATGATGAGAAAGATGGAGAAAGAGATGTAGAAAGAGATGGAGAGAGAGATTTAGAAAGAAATGGATAGAGATGTAGAAAGAGATGGAGAGAGAGAGATAGAGAAAGATGTAGAAAGAGATGGAGAGAGAGATTTAGAAAGAAATGGATAGAGATGTAGAAAGAGATGGAGAGAGAGAGATAGAGAAAGATATAGAAAGAGATGGAGAGAGAGATTTAGAAAGAAATGGATAGAGATGTAGAAAGAGATGGAGAGAGAGAGATAGAGAAAGATGTAGAAAGAGATGGAGAGAGAGATTTAGAAAGAAATGGATAGAGATGTAGAAAGAGATGGAGAGAGAGATAGAGAAAGATGTAGAAAGAGATGGAGAGAGAGATAGAGAAATATATATATATAAAGATAATTGCTGCATTATACTAAAATGTTCCGAACGGTGCAGGGAAAAAAGGGTAAGAAAATGATTGCCATTGGTTGGAACCTACACAGGAGGCTGTTCACTTGTACAAGACACACACAGGAGGCTGTTCACTTGTACAAGACACACACAGGAGGCTGTTCACTTGTACAAGACACACACAGGAGGCTGTTCACTTGTACAAGACACACACAGGAGGCTGTTCACTTGTACAAGACACACACAGAAGGCTGTTCACTTGTACAAGACACACACAGGAGGCTGTTCACTTGTACAAGACACACACAGGAGGCTGTTCACTTGTACAAGACACACACAGGAGGCTGTTCACTTGTACAAGACACACACAGGAGGCTGTTCACTTGTACAAGACACACACAGGAGGCTGTTCACTTGTACAAGACACACACAGAAGGCTGTTCACTTGTACAGCACACACACAGAAGGCTGTTCACTTGTACAGCACACACACAGAAGGCTGTTCACTTGTACAAGACACACACAGAAGGCTGTTCACTTGTACAAGACACACACAGAAGGCTGTTCACTTGTACAAGACACACACAGAAGGCTGTTCACTTGTACATCACACACACAGAAGGCTGTTCACTTGTACAGCACACACACAGAAGGCTGTTCACTTGTACAAGACACACACAGAAGGCTGTTCACTTGTACAAGACACACTCAGAAGGCTGTTCACTTGTACAGCACACACACAGAAGGCTGTTCACTTGTACAAGACACACACAGAAGGCTGTTCACTTGTACAAGACACACTCAGAAGGCTGTTCACTTGTACAAACACACACACAGAAGGCTGTTCACTTGTACAAACACCACGAGACAGACAACGATGGAGACACACCGCTGCCAAGACAGAACCTGAAAAGTACTACAAAATATTCCACCGTGGTTAATAGTTAGATTTAAGTTCAAAGTAGAAAAAAATAAATAATTGAAACCGAGTATTGGTGAAAGACAAATTGAAATTTATTTGTAAATTTAAAAAATAAAAATAAAATAGCCCTTCTGTATTTTTTTTTATTTTTGAGAATCTCAAATGAGTTTTCTTTACTTCTTCATTTGCCTCTCAGCGTTGGGGGGAGGAGATATTTTGCAATTTCTTGCCCCGTACTGCTGTCGCGTTTCCGAATATTTCTAGTAGTGTTCCTTTAGTTCATATTTCAACAGAAAGCTCACTAGATCTGTTGTTTTCGTAGTTTAATGATATCGGTGTGGCTTGTGTTTAGTTGTTTCTGTTGTGTCACGTGACCATAGTTTATTGTATTCGTAGATTTGTTCATAGCAGCGTGACTTATATTTAGCTGTTTATGTCCTGTCACGTGACCATAGTTTTTTGTTTTTGTGTATATTTGTTCATAGCAGCGTGACTTGTATTTAGCTGTTATGTCCTGTCACGTGACCATAGTTTGTTGTTTTTGTGTATGTTTGTTCATAGCAGCGTAACTTGTATTTAGCTGTTTATGTCCTGTCACGTGACCATAGTTTGTTGTTTTCGTAGATTATTTCCGCCTCGTCATGTGACCATTGTTATTTTTGTAGCTTGTTTCTGTCTTGTCACGTGACCATAGTCAGTTGTTTTCGTAGCGGTTGTATATTGCAGTGTGAATTGTGTTTATTACTGTCTAGTCACGTGATCAGACTATTTTAATTATTTTTTCCACATTCTACAGTCTAAAAAAGAGGGGTGGGGGGTTTATGTTATCCCATTCTGGTCCCTGAGCTCTTCGTTTCTGATTCTGTCTCTCGGGCAGACTTTCATCATGAATCAGACATATTTCATTTCCGTGGTATTGATCGTATTGATTGTTCTAGAATCGGTGGTCCAGGGATGACAACGTTAGCGCAACGATGATGAGTGTGTTGGTGCTCTCTCAGTTGATTGAGCGGCTTATGGTGGGACTGATATAGTGAGTGAGTGAGTGAGTGAGTTAGTTAGTGGGTGAGTGAGTGAGTGGGTGAGTGAGTTAGTGGGTGAGTGGGTGGGTTAGTACGTGAGTGAGTGGGTGAGTAATTGTGTAAATAAGTGTGCAAGTAAGGGAATAAGTATATGAGAGTGTGTTGCTGACGTCAGATATGTTTGGCCGAAAGGTGCAAATATATCAGTTTTACTGCAAACTATAGCACAACGCAAATACGCCAACTTAACGATCCCTTAAGGGCGGATGATAAGAAGGTGTATTCCTTTAGTCATCGGGCGAAGGCAAGCATGAGGTGTGTAAGTGAGTTGATAAGTGTATGAGAGTGAATTGGTGTGTATGGGTGATGTGAAGTTAGATTTAGTTTAAGAAGTTACTATACAACATAAAAGCAATCAACCAAATTTATCATCATGTGCCATACCGATTGGCGTAGGCGATCATGTCCCTCCACAATCTATAGCGCATTCTATCTACAGCGCATCGTACAAATCAACAAAAAGCAGACACATTAACCAAAGAAACGACAAACAGTCTTATTAAAGAAGCGACAGAGAAAAGTGGTCAAACAAAACTCTCCCGAATGAAGTAACGTTAGTCATTTAAATAGTATATACCGTCTCATCTTCAAAATAATTAACAAATTATATGACATTAACATACTATATACAATCTCATCTTCAAAATAATTTAACAAATTATATGACATTAACATACTATATACAATCTCATCTTCAAAATAATTTAACAAATTATATGACATTAACATACAATATACAATCTCATCTTCAAAATAATTAACAAATTATATGACATTAACATACTATATACAATCTCATCTTCAAAATAATTAACAAATTATATGACATTAACATACTATATGCAATCTCAACTTCAAAATAATTTAACAAATTATATGATATTAACATACCATATCATCATGTGCCATACCGGTTGGCGTAGGCGATCATGTCCTTCCACATTGTTCTATCTACAGTGCACCGTATCAGTTCTGTTGTTGACTGTTTTCCATGCCATGACACCAAGCTATCCAGTATTTTCTCTCTTTGTTGTCCGCGATCTCTCTTTCCTTTTATTTTGCCAGTTGTAACCAAGTATTCCAACTTTCCTCTTCTCGTGATGTGCCCGAAAAATGTTGATTGTTGATGTTTTTTTAGGAGCTGCCTTTTTGTTTTGGCCTCTTTGAGAACTTCCTCATTGGTCTTTTTAGCTGTCTAGGGATCTTTCAACATTCTTCTGAGAAATCCCATCTCTGTAGCCCCTAATCGTCTTTTCATTTGTTTGTCTACTGTCCATGATTCGCTTCTATAGGTCAGAATTGGATCTATATATCACCAATGAACTCTCTTTCTCATTTCTATTGACATAGATTTGTTGCATAAGATATTTGTCATTTTCTGAAATGCTATTTTGGCGTGAGCTATTCAGCTTTTTATTTCCGTGGTGCATTTTCCATCCGATGTTATTATTGTGCCCAGGTATTTGACGCGTAGCACTTGTTTCAAATTTGTCCTGTTTATTTTTATGCTGCATGCTGGTGATGATTGTTTCTTCTATATGACCATTATACCATATATAAACCACACAAACATTTATAATGAAGAAAAAATATAAATGGCATTAAAAAGAAAGACACCAGAAAGCTAAACTTTTTTTTCTTCCTCAAAATATATTCACTTGAAAAGTCTGACATTCTCATTTAATTTGAATGCGCGAAACACACAAAGAGGGCCTACAAAGACATTCCTTTATTTTTTTCTTTTTTAAATGGAAAGAAACGGCATCAAGGTTCAATGTAATGAAAAGGATCGTGAAATCATGAAACTACGAAATTGATGTGCTTTCAGTAGTTGAAAGAAGATACTGGGGAATTTGGCATAAAATCTAGGCACAATTAAAGGACTAGGAGTGGAAAGTAAAGACATTATTTTTTATACGAATAAAAAGGAAGAGTGACGCAGGAATTCCAATACGTTCCAGGCACACAGCTGAACGTTATGTGGGTTATAGATCATGAACCCATTTTTTGGATGTTTACAATGGACAGGTGGATTATGAGTTGATGGAATATATTATGTTACAATATAGGAGGATTGTATGGATTTTGCTGGGCAAGGTGTAGACTGGGGACATTGATGCTACTAACTAGTTATATAATGGAATGACCTGGACTAGAACAATCACTCTACTAACTAGTTATATAATGGAATGACGTGGACTAGAACAATCACTTTACTAACAGGTTATATAATGACATTGACTAGAACAATCACGCTACTAACACGGGGGCCTCGGTAGCCGAGTTGGGAACACCACCCGACTGAACTACCGACGTTCGGACAACCCGTGTTCGATTCCCGATGGGAGCAGTGTGAATTGTACTCGTGGTTGGGAAAAAAAAAATAGCCCCACGGTCGACCCAGCCGTTGGCAGAAATGGGTACTAGGGTATTACCCTGGGAAGGTGAGGAATGTTGCCTCGCATGTGAGTTTTGATGCTTGAGGCGACACTATACAGAAATTTTCGAACATTTCTGGATAGGCGGCCTAGCACATATGGGTGGAAACTCGTGTGCTAAGACGCCGGTTCAAGTCTCGTACTGTACCTTTACCTTTATCTATATATATTATATATATATATATATATATATATATATATATATATATATGAAATCAGCATTCTATATTCCTGAAACATATTCCAGCTGTTAAACTTTTTACATTCACAAATGCGATTTATATGTTCAAAGAAGCGACTAAATTGGCGTATTCTATATTTGCTGCTTTATGTGTAAACTCGTCTAAATCATTGGTTATTTCTTCAAAACAAAAACAAACACAAACAGGAGAGCACGTGTGCAATGTTCTTTGTGTGATGTTTCCAAGTGTGGTCCTAAGTAAAATATGAAAATTAAATCATCCGTGTAAGCCAACCACGACTAAAGGGAGTTTAGTTTCTGATTTAAATAGTTCAGGCAGATGTGAAACTGACAAAAACCTTCCTGGGTCTCTCAAGTAGGAAAAAAAAATAAGAAAATATTATGAGCTAGAGATAACATTTCACGATCCGCTGATTTCACACTTTAACTGAAATGCAGGTGCTAAATTAAACCTAAGTTTTTATAACTGTGTTTAAAGTTTGGAAATCGCTAAACGTTTCACCGTGTTTTGTTCTTGTCAATGAAACAGTTATTATTGTACTAGGATATTGTCGATTACACGGAAAGGTAGTACAGTGCGGGAAATACATAGCACCTTCAAAGAGACATGAAACAATTTCTGGAAACAGCTTTCATATATTTACGTGTACATACAATTTTGTTTGTAAATAATGGTAGGGATTTTACTATTTGTGTCCCTTGTATGAGCAATGATATATAGTTTGCTCTTTCGATTTACAAATGCCAGTTCTTGCGCAAGATTAGAAAAGATAAGAAAGGGAAAATGGAAGAAAAAAGATTAAAAAGAAAACAAAGAAGAAATATAACAAAACTGAGAAGAAGAGATGAAAAGAGGAAAACAAATAGAAGAAAGAGAAGAGGAAAAGATAAAGAAGTATAAGATTTGCACATAAACTAGAATACCGATATATACATATATGAAGTCTGCATTCCATATTTCTAAAACGTTTCCTGTTGTTAAACTTTTTATATTAATAGACGTGGGACGAGACCTAAATAGTTTCATTTGTTTCCGAAAGGACTCAATCTCATCTACCATGAGGTAACTGATCAGTGAAAAAAATAAAACCTAGATATGTACAAGCAGGATTTGAACTTGATACTTTTGGACTTGAGGCGAGCATATCCACGTTACAACAATACTAATTTTAAAGGGTGCTACTGAATGTCTTATGGGCAGTAAAATTAACGTAGTTTCATCGTTTTCTTTATTTGCCAGTGAGAAAGACTAAAAATTGTCTTTCTTTCTTTTTCTTCTTTGTGATATATTAGAGGAAGACACATTAGTCGACACCTCTTTCTTTTCAAACAGTACACCACGTCAGATGCTCCTACGAAAAAAACAGTCACCTCTACAACGTATTCATTTTCTGACAGCTTAGATAACAGTATTTTCTTGACGTTTTCATATTTTAAACAATTATTCATGATGGTTGGTCGAATGCTCCAGTATCACTGCAAACAATGATCCAAACAAAGAAGTCCCCACCATAGCAGCTACAGAACACGCCAAAAGGCATAAGACCAAGCGGCACCCTATAGCTCAGTGGTTAGTGAACTAGACTACAAAGGACAAGAGGTAGGGTTCGATCCCAACCAACGGCTTCCGGTTCACCCAGCCTTAAATGGGTACCGGATTTTTTTTCTTGGAAAGTAAAGCGGCATGGGCGTAATACCGACCACATTACCCCAAAAATAATGTGCTGAAGGTCTGTAAAATTTATGATCACTAACACCATATTCCCTACACACCACTTGGCGTGACGGGGGTACTTTACTTTTACTTTACAAGCGGCACCGAAAGTGAATGCAGCTGAACTGTCCTTCGTTATACATCATTCATCGTAAGCTATCGGAATATCGAAACACAATCCTGATGAAAAATACAGCTCACGATCCACTGTGCACAGAGCACTAAATTCAGTAGCTCCGGCAGCAAGTCGGACTTGGAATATGAGGAAACTGCAACAAAGAACACTTTTCAGACAGAGCCTGAACGGTTCGTGTCGCCTATCCGCCATATTGACTAGGAAGTCCAATTATTCATGAACCCCTTACAAATCTAGGACTAGTGGAAACCATCATGAACTTTGATCTCGCTTGACCTTTTTAACTCAGAAATCCACGGATGTATTTTGTTTTTCTTTATCGAGAATTATTCCTAAACTCCTTACAAACACAGGACAGATCGAAACTTTCAACGACCTGAATCAAGCTTGACATTTTCAAACTTGATGGCTCTCATTTTCTTGATTCTTTATTGAGAGAGAGAGAGAGAGAGAGAGAGAGAGAGAGATAGAGAGATAGAGAGAGAGATAGAGAGATAGATAGAGACAGATAGAGAGAGATAGATAGATAGATAGATAGATAGATAGATAGATAGATAGATAGATAGATAGATAGATAGATAGATAGATAGATAGATAGATAGATAGATAGATAGATAGATAGATAGATAGATAGATAGATAGATAGATAGATAGATAGATAGATAGATAGATAGATAGATAGATAGATAGATAGATAGATAGATAGATAGATAGATAGATAGATAGAGAGAGAGAGAGAGAGAGAGAGAAAGAGAGAGAGATCGGCAAGATCATGCTTTTCCCTTCCTGTTTAGAAAGTACCGCTGTTAAAGAAAATATTTTTATTTCTTATTGATATTCAAGACCACATTAACAAGAGCAGACACTAGCAACAATGTGCCTACTTTTAATCATCATACTAATCTATTCAAATGTTTTAATATAGGGCGTATGCTATGTTCATACAAGTAATGTGTATTCTTTTGCATTACAAAAAAAAATTAATTTCAGGAAGAACTAATGATAATGAATTTTGTATTTAATGTGTAGCTTTAAGTCTACGTGACATAATGACCCCTCACAGTTTGGACGACAGTAATAAATGTTACTGACAAAGATGTATGTGTATTATTTGTCATATATTGTTTTGGTGAGGAGTCTATTGATTTCATGTACAATCAAGTTTCTTTTTTAAACGACAAAATGTACAGCGAGTACTAATAATAATTTCTAGAAAGGGAGAGGGGTAGGAGGAGAAGGGGTTGAAAATGGACAATAGTGAAAGTGAGGATTAAGTTAGGTACAAATAATCTCTCGTTTACTTCTGTTAATGTAGCCCAGGTAAACGGCACACAGCTGGTTCATGTTTTGTTTATAACTCCCAACTACATTTTGTTGTCAACATGAACAGCTTGAAGAGCCTGTCTCCGACATTGTTGGTCGTCGCAGATAAAGAAAAAGCAAAGAGAATTAAAACGAGAATTTGAACGTCGTTGAAGGCTAGAGGTAGAGCAGTGCTGCCACGTAACTATGGCAACAGTTCTCCCTCCCATACCCCTTCATATAATAAAAGTCAAGTTTTCCCAATCGGTTTCCCCTGTTAGTTTTTCTTCCTTTCCAATATTGTAGACTGTATTTCCTACAGGAATCGTTGTTCTTTCCTTACATATGTCAGATGATCCACCGACAATGAACATCGTGGCTGGGTTACAGTGTTCCAGTGAACATCGTGGCTGGGTTACAGTGTTCCAGTGAACATCGTGGCTGGGTTACAGTGTTCCAGTGAACATCGTAGCTGGGTTACAGTGTTCCAGTGAACATCGTGGCTGGGTTACAGTGTCCCAGTGAACATCGTGGCTGGGTTACAGTGTCCCAGTGAACATCGTGGCTGGGTTACAGTGTTCCAGTGAACATCGTGGCTGGGTTACAGTGTCCCAGTGAACATCGTGGCTGGGTTACAGTGTTCCAGTGAACATCGTGGCTGGGTTATAGTGTCCCAGTGAACATCGTGGCTGGGTTACAGTGTCCCAGTGAACATCGTGGCTAGGTTACAGTGTCCCAGTGAACATCGTGGCTGGGTTACAGTGTCCCAGTGAACATCGTGGCTAGGTTACAGTGTCCCAGTGAACATCGTGGCTGGGTTACAGTGTCCCAGTGAACATCGTGGCTGGGTTACAGTGTCCCAGTGAACATCGTGGCTGGGTTACAGTGTTCCAGTTAATTGTTTCCCTATTAGGCCTCGGCAAAACACTCCACATTTTTTTATGTTTCCGACAAATTTAATAATTGTACTAACTAAAATTGAGGATCGACTCAGTCAACAAACCTTACATATCTGTGTGTGCGTGTTGTTTGTTTGATCCTGCTGAAGGCCTATTGAGCCGAAACATTGCTCAAATATGTGTCGTCTACCAATCACATAAAGCTTTTACCATACCATTTTTTTCTATTTTTTAATTTCAATTCTCCCTCACATTCAGCTTTACTGCAGCTTCGCATTTGTATGCATTCATTTCATTTCTTTGCCTTAACCTCCCCTATAGCGAAAGTAATCATCTGAAAAGAACACGCACCTCGGAAACTACCTAATATATAGGATTAAAAGAGTTGGCTTGATTCTGCCTATGCTGCACTGTAAATCTACAGACTTCTCACACCTTTCAAAAGCTGGATACCCAAAAGTGTCAAGAATTTCAACACTGCGGGCTTTATGAGCAGAGCTTTCAGTGAATGGGGACGATCGTTCTAGGTCAGGTACCTTACCGGAAAGGGGGGGGGGGTGTTGTTGTACCGTACCACGTGATATGGCCTGTTGTTCGTCTCATAGGAAATTTATGGCTTGGTATTTAATTTAGAAATAGTGACAGAGAAAGAGTGACAGAGAAAGAGTGACAGAGAAAGAGGGAGAGAGAAAGAGGGAGAGAGAAAGAGTGACAGAGAAAGAGTGACAGAGAAAGAGGGACAGAGAAAGAGTGACAGAGAAAGAGGGAGAGAGAAAGAGTGACAGAGAAAGAGTGACAGAGAAAGAGGGAGAGAGAAAGAGTGACAGAGAAAGAGTGACAGAGAAAGAGTGACAGAGAAAGAGTGACAGAGAAAGAGGGAGAGAGAAAGAGTGACAGAGAAAGAGTGACAGAGAAAGAGGGACAGAGAAAGAGGGGCAGAGAGTGACAGAAAATGTGTCAGAGAAAGAGTGACAGAGAAAGAGTGACAGAGAAAGAGGGAGAGAGAAAGAGTGACAGAGAAAGAGTGACAGAGAAAGAGGGACAGAGAAAGAGTGACAGAGAAAGAGGGAGAGAGAAAGAGTGACAGAGAAAGAGTGACAGAGAAAGAGGGAGAGAGAAAGAGTGACAGAGAAAGAGTGACAGAGAAAGAGTGACAGAGAAAGAGTGACAGAGAAAGAGGGAGAGAGAAAGAGTGACAGAGAAAGAGTGACAGAGAAAGAGGGACAGAGAAAGAGGGGCAGAGAGTGACAGAAAATGTGTCAGAGAAAGAGTGACAGAGAAATAGTGACAGAGAAAGAGTGACAGAGAAAGAGGGACTGAGAAAGAGTGACAGAGAAAGAGGGACAGAGAAAGAGGGACAAATGAAATTTTTGGGCCATGTTAAAAGACACAGCAGCATAATAAAAGTAATATTGGATGGAAAATACAAGGTAAAAGAGGCAGAACAAGACTAGCGTGGACGAGTAATATCAAAAAGATGAACAAGTCAATCTATGACAATCTGCTCCATCAAAGCAAGAGACAGAGTGGAATGGCGCTCCAAGGTAGCCAACCTTCGATGCGGAGACGGCACTCAATGATGATGATGATGACAGAGGGAGAAAGAGAGAGAGTGAGCGAGAGAGAGAGAGAGGGAGCGCGCGTGTGAAAGAGAGAGTGTGAGAGAAAATGAAGGGAAGAGGGGGAGAAAGACAAGAAAAAAATAGATACGTTTGGGGTACTGAGGGTTAAAGAGGAAGGAAAAGGAAACGGATGTAGAAGACGTTTATGGAGAGAGAGAGAAAGAGAAAGTGATAGTGAATTACTACAATTGTGGCATTTATTAAAACCAATTTTGCGGGCTCGGTCGGGCTTTGAAATAAAAACAAACTTTGATTGTTGACTAACCATTGGTCTACTCAGCGGACATTCAGCAGATCATCCAAATAAAACACAAAAGTAGTTACCCAATTACACAAGTTATAATTAGATCTACCCAGAAGATAAAAATGACTCAGACAAATTGGAGGCCCCATCGGAATGAGACAATTAATGTATGATAACAAAATTCAGGATAATGTCTAAACACTAATCGATGGGTCTGTGCGGGGGGTATATTGCAATGGGCATAAAGTTATTGAGTTATTTTAGGGTTATCATCGTTTCACTCCAAACATGCCCATAGGTGCTCAGATCCCATCCTCAGCAAGTCTCGAAATGTCCAGTGACTGACGACTCCAGTTCTGTGTTGGTTGATAAGTCTTCTTACACGTCCACTACGTTTCTCATTTCTGGCTGTGCCCATCTTAACTAACTCCCATCTCTTTCATCCGAAGAGCATAAAGTAATAATAATAATTAACAAGTAATCAATGGAGTCAAGGTAAAGTACAAGACTTAAATCGGCGTCTTTGCACGCGAGTTTCCACCCATATGTGCTCGGCCGTCTATGCAGAAGTGTTCGGAGACTTCTGGATAATGTCGCTTCAAGCATCGAAACTCACGATGCGAGGCGGCATTCCTCACCTTCCCAGGGTACTATACCCTGGTACCCATTTCTGCCAACGGCTGGGTCAACCGCTTGGGGTATTTTTTTTCCAATCAGGATTACAACTCACACTGCTTCCAACGGGAATCGAACACAGGCTGTCCTAATGTCGCTAGTCCGGTCGGGTGGTTTTCCCAACTAGGCTGCCGAGGCCCCCAATAAATAGAGTTTACACAATAACGATCTGTTTTATTAGACAAAGTACAGTTTCCGTCTGGTTGCTCATGACGTCACTTTGTATAGTAAATATCGTGTCGGATTCTGACTTTATGGTTCTGAATCTTCAAAATGATGGATGATTAAAACATGAGCGGATAGACTAATATATAAATGCCAAGATGTCACGTGACATTTAGCGTCGTAGGAAGGTGGAACGTTAAACTCCGTCACAGTGGATAGCAACAATGAGAGGTGAAGGCGTGGCTGTGGCAGTCAAGAACTGTTAATTCAGTGAAGCAGGTGTGGCTAAAGTCTATGGCAGAGGCACTGTGTGTCAGGACGTGACGATCTGCTTGTCTTACACTTACGGTCATATGTCTGGAACCATGGAGCAGTTGGACGCAACCAACAGACAGTTGTTTCGTGACTTCTCCATCTGTGAAAATGACTGGAAACACTTGGCATGTGATCGCACATCACGGAGAGCATGTATAAGGAATGGTATAACATCATTTTAGACTGCTAAGGCAAAACTTAGAAGAGAAAAGATTCATGAAAAATATGGAAAACCCTGTGGATCAGTGGGCCTGACTTGTTCATTCTGTGGTCGCGTGTGTTTGACAAACATTGGTAGAATTAGCCACGAGAGAAGCTGTTCGACAAAAACAAAACCTAAAAAAAATACGCAATAGTCTCCGCTAGGCCATCTGACAAGATGAAAAGGGCCATATTAGTATCATGGAGCAGTTCGACACAACCAAAAGAAAGTTGTTGGCGGGGAATGAACACAGTGAGTTTTATCTTGGATTAGAAAAAGTTGCTAACTCAAGTGTCGTGTTGATGCGACTGTCCCTTCTGGCTCTGAACCCGAAAAGGCAGAAAATCCACAGACCCGTTAGTGTACAAACTGTGTGCATGACACTGAGTTTTCTTGCTTGCTTGTGCTCACACGATGACTAAAAGAAACACCAGTTCATCATCCGCCCTTAAATGAACGTTACGTGTTGTGTATACGTTGTGTTGTAGTTTACAGTAATGCTGAGGTATCTGTGTCTTTTGGTCGAACACATCCGACTTTAGCATGTTATTTTTGAGTACCGGGTTATCCCCCTCATCGATCCCTACTCGTCTGGCTAGACTAAACAGGTTAGCCTGTTTGCAGAGGCACAATAAAGAGGTGGAGTAGGGTCTGCATGGTTCTGGTTCACCGATCCTGACGCAAGCCGTCAGCTGTGGGTCGCTGATAGCTCTCATCTCTGCATCTGTTAGGCACCTTACCTCCACACTTAGTTTGAATCAATTACACCTGTTGGCGTATACAACTTGACTCGAGCATGTCCACAGTCCTTGCACGACAAGGTACTGAAGATGTTGACCAAGCGCACGAATACAAGCATGATACCCTGCACTGTCGCAGAAAGGATGTCTCTATCCGCTCGCTAGTCGACTCTGCTTTACAAAAAAAAAAGGACCTGGCTCAATAATTTATGGAAAGTAATTAGTTTAGTTAGTCGACAGATTATCTTCATTGCACAACAAAACCTCCATAGTGTCCACAATCCAGCAGGTTCCCCCAATATGAAGCACGCCAGATGCACACTAACAAAAGCACTGAAGATGGCTTCAGCTCAGATGCATGAACTCCGTAGCACCGCGAAGATTTTAACCCCAACTCCTTAGTCGCCTCTTATGACATGCGTAGCAGGCAGGTGACAGTGGCTTTATTCTATCTTGACCTTTACACGAGCGAAGGAAAGTAACAACAGCGGGAAAAAACCCTGGTTCGCTCCCATATAAATGACGTACAGCACATACATTACTCCTCTACCATATATCCCGATGGCTTCCGGGTTCACCCAGCCTATGGGAAAGTAAAGCGGCACGGGCGTAACACCAACCACATTCCCACAAAAATCATGTGCTGAAGGTCTGTAAAATGTATGGTCACTGTTACCATATTCCCTATACGCCACTTGGCTCTTTAATTTTTTTTGTTTATAATGATACCTACTAGATCGGACCAAAGGTACCCGAATTATATCGCATACCCATTACGTTTTCAGGCACTCGACGAGATTATGACGGTGGAGAACGTTCCCACTGCTGTGCTGAAACTTCAAATAATGGGTTCATTGTGGAGAGGGTCTGTGTTCGGGTGAAAAGGTGATGCTTGAAGTTCTGACCCACATTGTACTTTATGTGAGGCGTTTTTATTTCCTTTCTAGTTCAAGGCTATGAGTTCAAGGCTGTGACTCTGAAAATACTACGAAAAATATGTTAAAACTAACATTTTCTAAACGCTTGAGTGAAACAGATGTTGTATATAGTAGTTATCAAAATTTGTTTTCAGTTATTCTATCGCCTCGGAAGTTTTCCTCCATAATAATATTAATTTATTATTATTTGTCTACCGTTTTCAGTTATTGTCCGTTATAAGGGTGATATATCTAAAGTATAAGGGAAAAGTCCAATTAAATAAATCTTTTTTGTTTTAGCGCCATTTTTCGTAAAGTCTGGTCTTTGAAGCACTCTTCCACCACAGTAACACAACACCCACGAGTTTTCTTTTCCCTATTTTTCGGAGTGAGCAACACTTAACTCCCACATCATCTTACCCTAATCCTGCTACTCTTCCTTCCTCATATATACGAACACACATGCAAACTCACACACACACACACAAGTCTTAGAGGAGTAAATAGTTAGTGTTCTCTCTTTTGTCCATCTGCTGTTGGATTCAGAGTTTCGCGATAACTTAGACACGTTATATACAATAATCTAATGTCTGCATACATACATACATACGTACAAACATACATACATACAAACATAATTACGTACAATTTGTCAGTGACGGTAAACATCAAACACGTGTCACATTTCTTGTTCTCCACCTACTGACTTGCTTATTCTACCCATTGCGTCATAAAGCGGTAGGCGGGAACGTGAAATTTATTTTTTTCAACGTAGGTCAAGTGTGATGTACTTTCAGCTTATGGTCATCCACTGAGGATTTCTGTGATATTAATGTATCCATCGGACACTTGATTTTCCTGAAGCCCTGAAGTCATAGCGCCGACAATTGAAGACGAGCAATGGTAACCCTCACGTGTGTTACTAGGGCCTCATTAGGTGGGAAGTAAAGAATAGTGACACTGTGACCTTCCAGGCATGTCGTAAGAGGCGACTAAGGAGTTTGGTCGATGGCTTGACAAGCTGTCATTGTAAAAAGCATTGTTATGGAAACAGAACCATAGTTTTTAGAAGCAGTGATCTCTGCAATATGTGCCATTTTGGCATGCAAGGTTTCTGTTTTTGAGATTGTGGTTCTGCCCTATGTGCCGTCTTCGGCTCGAAAGGACAATAGATAGATAGATAGAATGGTAACTCACATTACCACACTCTACTTGACATGGCGGAGCACATTTGTTTCCTCTTTTTTTATCTCTGAGATTAATTCCGCGTAAAATTACGATTTTGATGATGTCATTTAGAATTCTGCCTATACAGTGGACAATCATGTTTTGTTCGGTAAACAACTTATCTCACAAGTTATCTTTCTTCCTTTTCACTTGCAGATTCAACACTGAAAACAAAAAAAATACTCCCCATAGTTAGTAGAACCTCGTCTAGGATGTCGTTGTATTTAGTCAACATCGATAGTATAAGCGCATAAGAGAATATCGCTCTAAGAGTTACCATCGACAGCAAACGTGTATAAGAGAATATCATTCTATAAGTTACCACAGACATCAAAGATGTATAACAGAATATCACTCTATAAGTTACCACAGACATCAAAGATGTATAAGAGAATATCACTCTATAAGTTACCATAGACATCAAAGATGTATAAGAGAATATCGCTCTAGGAGTTAACATCGAGTTAACATAGGAGTTAGCAAAAGTGTATACGAGAAAATCGTAGAAAAAGGTAGGCAGTATTTCAATATAGGGTTTTTTAAAGAGCAAGGAATTAAAGATACATTTCCATTCACAGCATGAAACAAATACCAAGTCCTCCAGCAACTAGAAAATACAATAAATATAGAAGATCATTGGAAAAGGTAAAGGATATATATGGAAGGAGACATGGGAAGAAACCCTGAGGAAAAGAGAACACCAGTATAAGCATGGATGACAGCTGAGACTCTGAAGAAAACTAAAGAAAGAAAGAATTTTAAAAAGCAGACATAAATAAAAGCAAACGAGAAATATTAAAGCCAAGACACAGGAAGTTTACACTTTGAGCAAAGAAGTGAGAAGATGCATTAAAAGGAATAAGAGGAAATATATAGATGAACTGGCAAAAGAGGTAGAGGAAGCGGCAAAATATCAAAGAAATGTACAACAGCACACAGAAATTAAGTGGAACATTCAAACAGACTAATGCGTTTATTACAGATAAGAAAGTGAATATGCTTACTATATAAGGAACAAATGTAGAGATGGAAGGAGAGTTTTGAAGGACTCTTGAAACGAGACGGCCCAAATAACCCTCCAGATATACTGCCAGAAGAAGAAGAGTTCACACGTTAACCGTGGAAAGCCAAGCAAGGAAGAAGTAATGAAACCCATTAAGCTATAAAAAAATGTAAAACCACAGGTTCAGATGAAATTTTTCAGAATCCATCAAAGCAGATATTATCAACTCTACCAAAGATGTTACATAATCTACTAGATAAAATATGGGAGAGGGAAGAAATATCTTAAAAATTTATAGGGGCTACTATCAGTGCCAGGAAAATATTCAGCAAAATCATTCTGGAGAGACTAAAAGAGGCCATAGAGAAACATTTGAGAGATGAACATGTAGGTTTTAGGGAAAAATCAAGGCGCTGATCAAAATAACTACTTTACGTAGAATAAATGAAAAAAGCTTGGAACTACAGTCCTGACTTTATATTGGATTCATAGATCACGAAAAGGCATTTGATATTTTAGACAGAGGAATGCTTTGGAAGTTACAGAGTCATTACGGAATCCCCACAAAGTTTATTAACCTGTTAAGAACAATGCACGAAGGAATGAAATGTAGTGTTGTGAACGAAGAGCAGCTTACAAAAGCATTGAAATAAGAACAGGGGTAAGGCAGGGATGTCTTCTATCTCCATTTCTCTTTCTACTGGCCACATATTGGATTATGAAAATAACCCAATACAACAGAAATGGGATCCAGTGGTCACTGACCAAGCAACTTAATGACTTAGACTTTGCTGATGACATAGCTCTCCTATCACATAGCCATCAAAAGATACAAAATGAAATGAGCATACTTGATGAGAGATCACAACAGTTGGAACTGAAAATAAATAGAGATAAGCCCAAAATTATTTGAATTAATGCAGTTAGCAGTAACCAAATAACAATAGGAGAAATACCTCAACTAGACGTACACTCTTGCATATATCTGGGCAGTAATATAGACAAATAGGGAGGAACAGAGGATGATACTAAAATAAAGATATTAAAAGCAAGAGGAGCATTCGTTGCACTGTGAAACATATGGAAATCCAAATAAATTAGGTGAAATACAAAAATAAAGATGTTCAACTCTAATGTTAACTCAGTCCTATTATATGGTTGTGAAACGTGGAGAGAAAAAAATCGCAATCATGAGGATGCAGACCTTCATCAATGGATCCTTGCACAGAATAAAAGGATGGAAATGGCAGGGCAAAAATCACTAACATAGAATTATGGGAAAGTACAATTCGAAAACCAGTAGATAAAGAGGACAGTGAAGATAATGTCGCTGGATAGGACACACTCTGCGGAAGCCAACTGAAAGTATTACACAACAGGTCCTCTTTTTAATCACCAGGGAAAGAGACAAAGTGGAAGATGAAAATATTCTAGCAGAAGACAGATGGAAGTAGAAATGAAGATGATAAAGAAGACACGGAATGATCTTAAAAGAATGGCAAGAAACAGAACGGCTTGGAAAGTGTTTATTGAAGACCTATGCTCCACAGGGAGCTGAAAGCGTTTGTTGAAGACCAATGCTCCACAGGGAGCTGAAAGCGTTTGTTGAAGACCTATCCTCCACAGGGAGCTGAAAGTGTTTGTTGAAGTCCTATGCTCCAGAGGGAGCTGAAAATGTTTGTTGAAGACCTATGCTCCACAGGGAGCTGAAAGCATTAGTTGAAGACCTATGCTCCACAGGGAGCTGAAAGCATTAGTTGAAGACCTATGCTCCACATGTAGTTGAAAGGAAGAAGAGGAAGAAGAAGAGGTGTACGCAGAAGAGGCCGTCATTGATGGTAAGAGTGCATCAGAGAATGTCGTTTTACTAGTTCAAATTGACAATATAACGACATCAAGAATGTCCAAATATTCAACACTGTGAATAAAATAAAACAGTTTTTTTCTTTAAGAAAACGCCTTGTCTATTAATCGCGATTGAAACAAAATCGCTCTCAACTTCGTATTCATGTTACCAATGACACGTGTACACCTGTACTTAAGACAATTATTATCATTGTACTCCAACAGTTTCAGTTAGTCTCTTTTCTCAACAAAAAGAGCTATTGCAATCTAGTATACGTGAACTTCTTCTTCTTCTTCTGCTTTTCTCTTTCACTGATACATAAAAGGTGTCGTGGTTTATATCATTTGTCGTTCTTGAGCTGCTCGAACTGTCTGAATTAGTGATTTTCCTTTGTTGTTACATGTCTCTGTCACTGCATCTATCCATCTTCTTCTGGGTCTTCCTCTCGGTCTTTTCCCATGCAAATGTACCAAATAGATCATGTAATTTCAGCTATGACAAGAACGTACTGTTTTTGAGACTTAATTACTAGAGTAGGGTGCACAAGTGGTGCCAAGTCTATTAACTTTATTAACAGAAACGCGGAGCCTATTTAGTAATAATCCGACTCCAGTAGAGCTGTGTATTTAAATTCACATACCTTAAAACCAGATATTATTGAAATAAAATTTAAAAGAAAGCTACCGTCTCATAGGAGATTTGATCCGAAAACCTTTCGAACACAGTAAACTCACAGCTACACGTTGACTAGTTGACAGTAAGTGAAGCTAGTCACAGATAATGTCACTTTATAACTGGCATCTGCCACTTTCCAATCTATCCTGTAGCCAATTGTTTGTGCAATGTTGAGGCAGAATGATCCATTTATAAGGTTTTATCAATTGAAGTGTTTCTGAAGTTGATATACTTGATCATACATCCGGCATTAATGGCAGTTCTATTCATAAATCTTGTAGCTTCCTGTTGTGATCAAGAGGGCCACTGTTTACAAAATATATTGCGGAGATGTATTTTAAAATTAAATTCTAGCCCTGGGGTCGGAAAACAATGTGGGAGAAAGTGGTCAGTGACTCATAGCTAACAGTTTGTGTCAGGATTCATCATCATCAAGTACCGGGCCTGATGACATAGGTGATCATGTCTCTCCACAACTTTCGATCTCGACAGTTATTTATCGTTTCTGTTGTTGACCTTCTGCCAAGCCATTCTCTTAAGCTGTCTGGTATTTTTTATCTTTGCTTCCCTCTATCTCTTCGTCTCTCAATTTTCCAGTTGTTACAATATATTCCAGTTGTTCTCTTCTCATTACATGGCCAAAAAAATGATGAATGTTTCTCCCTAATATTGGAAATTAGCTCTCTTTTTTCTTTGGCCTCTTTCAGAACGTTTTCATTACTCTTCCTAGCTGTCAATGGTATTCTCAACATTCTTCTGTAAAACCACATTTCTACCGACTACAGTTCAGAAAACCACCGTCGTAAAAGTACTTCTTTATACAATCATGAATCGCCACAAAAATCAGTGTTAGGATTAGCGAGACCAATTTGTCAAGATTCTCTTCCACGTGGTAGCTCTATTTCAGACTAACTAGTCTGTAGCTGCAGGCATTGAATGAGAAGAATGCCATACTAAGACTGAGGTTTTGGCTGAAATATGCCGATATTGCTGTAAACAACAACACTAAATATCTACGCCAACTAAACGTAAATTTAAGGTCGAGCGATGAAAAGGAGCAGCTGCGAAATGCAAGAAGAAAATTCAGGTCTAAAATTATGAATATATAGTGGGGGGAAAAATAGAAAAATGATGTAACAGAACGTGATTGGCAAATGAACACTGGCTTCGTTTTTCTCGTTTTGTTTCTGTTTTACTATTGTTTTTTTTATTAAACCTATATTTATATATATGATGGAATATGCTATTGAGTTTTGTTAAAACTTATATCTGACATCTCCAAATATCATTGCATAAACTCGTTTAACAAAACAAAAATTATTTAAAAGATCTGGTACAGTGAACTTATTACAGCATGAAATTAAATAAGATAGTATGCACTGTATGGTTGGGATGAAGTTGTGAAGATAAACATAACCATACAAACTGTGTCTCCATGTTGATATACGCCTGTCAACGCTGTCAGGGGTTGTCTACAGGTACGATGGCATCAGGACAGGAAAGACCCAGATTCAAAGCCCAAAAGTAGGACATGACTCACGTTCAAAGTCCAGAAGTAGGACATGAAAGATCCACGTTCAAAGTAGGACAGAGAAAACCCACGTTCAAAGCCCAGAATAAGGACATGAAAGATCCAGTTTCAAAGCCTAGAAGTAGGACAGAAAGACCCAAGGTTAAAAGTCCAGAAGTAGGGACAGGAAAGACCCACATTCAAAGCCCAAAGAAGAGGAGTTGACATTTTTTTAATAGGAAAAATGAATTCATGGTTTCTTTATAATTTTACTCGTCCCTGATCTCTTGGGTAGTGAGATCTGATGACAAGCCCTCTCGGATAACGGCAATAAACAGGAGTCCCCCGTGTGTACTCGCGCACGTTAACAACCCTTGGCAGTTAAAATCGAAAAGTGTAGGCCATAAGTAGGGTCTGTTCCCCCGCACAATTGTCATCAAAACCTACCCACACCGTGGGTACCAGGCCGAGCTACGGAGTTTGTGCACGTGGGTCAAGATTCTTCTCGGACATTTCTTGAGGGGAATATCGGAACACCCGTGGATTCGTCCAGTGTGCAGTAATGATTATCCTAAAAGAGTAAAGAGCCCCCGTCACGCCAAGTGACTTATAGGGAATATGGTGTTCTTCTCTCTTCTTCCTCTTTTCTCTTTTCACTGATACCTAAAAGGTGTCGTGGTTTATATCATTTGTCGTTCTTGAGCTGCTCGAACTGTCTGAATTAGTGATTTTCCTTTATTGTTACATGTCTCTGTCACTGCATCTATCCATCTTCTTCTTTTCTCTTTCACTGATACCTAAAAGGTGTCGTGGTTTATATCATTTGTCGTTCTTGAGTTGCTCGAACTGTCTGAATTAGTGATTTTCCTTTATTGTTACATGTCTCTGTCACTGCATCTATCCATCTTCTTCTGGGTCTTCCTCTTGTCTTTTTCCATGCATTCTCGAGAAGAACGCCCTTGATGGTGATTGATAAGGATTCATTCTGACCAGGTGGCCAAACCATTTAAGTTGTTCTATATATTCTTGGCAGGGTTTTGTTCCTATTTTTTTATGGTTTCATTTGGTATTCTATCTCTTCTTGTGTTGTTTGTTACTTTTCTCAAGCATCGCATCTCATATGTATTGATATTTCTTAGATATGATTTAGAAAGGGTCCATGTTTGACTTTCATAACACAAAGTTGGTATGAAAATGCTATTTATCATTTGTTGTTATGGTGTTAGTGACCATAAATTTTACAGACCTTCAGCACATGATTTTTGGGGTAATGTGGTCTATATTACGCCCGAGCCGCTTTACTTTCCCAGAAAAAAAAATCCGGTACCCATTTAAGGCTGGGTGAACCCGGAAGTTGTCGGTTGGGATCGACCCTACCTCTTGTCCTTTGTAGCCCAGTTCACTAACCACAGAGCTATCGCGGCTCAATGATGATCCTAATTACAAACAGTCAACAGGAGAGTTTTACTATGTTGTTTTTTTTAAATCATATTTTTTATAGTTGGTTCTAAGCAATTAATTTCGGGGCACTTGACTTAATCCCCTTCAATGAGAGAAAGTTGCTCTGTACACCGTGTTACTTGTCGCAGATAGATACTTGTCTTTTTAAAACTGTTTTGTGAGTCCAAAAAGTGTGTTGCCAGAGCTAGGTCGGGGTGGGAAGAGCTGTCTTCGTAGCGAAGTCAGGTACGGAGAGTGTAGTTCAGGTATTCGACGGATTTTAGCTGATAATGACAGTGCCTGCACTTAGAATTATGCAGGGGGTCTAACTTGTACTGGTGTTGGTTGACGGGAGCATGCCCTGTTCTAATCTGGCAGATCAGGCTTTGGTCTCTTCTCTTCAGAATTTTGATTGGATTCTGTAGGTCTGGTTTAGTTTCATGTTTGAACAATGAGTGACCAGTTGTGGCAGTGGTCCACTGGTTTAGTTTGATGATTAAACAATGAGCGGCCAGTTATGGCAGTAGCCCACTGGTTTAGTTTGATGTTTGAACAATTAGCGGCCAGTTATGGCAGTGGTCCACTGGTTTAGTCACTCTTGTTTATAGTTGGTTCTGAGAATCTGCTTGCTAGTGATGATGTTGCGGTATAAAATAAAGATCACAAGAGTGAGGCAGTTACTAGTCTGTCACAGTTAAAAGAGTCCCAGGCCCCAGCCGAATTCAAGAACTGTGTTTGAGACAGATGCTCTTAAGCTAGCGGTGTGGTGGGCTGCAGTGACTTTCTTGATATCTCTCGTGCTGCTGGAGAAGATCAGTCATGTCCAACCTTGATAATTACTCCATGCCAAAGCTGCGTGCTTGTGGCTGTTTATAAAAGACGTCGAATAATACTAGCAACCATTTTACACAGCTGCCACCACGAAGAGAAAACGAATATGCTAAGTTCTGCGGGACCTGAAGTAGGCAACTACTTCGATCAGAAGTGTTTGCGTAGAATAAGTATAGTTATTTATTTCATGTGGAATATAGTCAACTTCAGATTTCAATGCAGCAGGAGGTCGACGCCTGGGGTCATAACCCAGGCGGGCCCACCTACCCTAGAGTGTCAAGAAGTTAAAGTGCCGAAACATTTGCTCGACGATGATCAGACTGCCTCCTACTGCGAAGCTCTGTATAAAAAGAGTTTCAAATTACTTATAGAGGTACGGTAACGATTTATCTTTTTTTTTTTATCAGCAGACTCCATCACTGCGGGGATTACAGCGATAACTTGTCAAGTTAGCCAGTCTGCGCTGTCGAGAAGGAAGTGCACGGAGTGACCTTGTCAACGGAATTTACAGCTGCATTTTGGGAAATGATATATGTGCTGGAGCGGATATGGGAAACTCCTGATTGCAATGAAGTTAGTCCAATGTTCAGTTTTAATTGTGCTATTAATTATAAATAACGCATGATACATTTTCTTCTTCTTCTTCCATCTTTCAGCCCCCTGTGGAGCATAGGTCTTCAACAAACACTTGCCAAGTCGTTCTGTTTCTTGCCATTCTTTTAAGATCATTCCATGTCTTCCCCATCATCTTCATATCTGCTTCTATCTGTCTTCTCCAAGAATTCCTTGGTCTTCCTCTTTGTCTTTTCCCCTGGGGATTCCAAAAAGGGTCTACAGTGTAATACTCTCAGTTGCTTCCGCAGTGTGTATCCTATCCAGCGCCATCGTCTTCACTGTATCTCTTTATCCATTGTTATTTGACTGGTACATTTCCATAATTCTATGTTAGTGATTTTGTCCTGCCATTTCTATCCTTTTATTCTGCGTAAGCATCCATTAATGAAAGTCTGTATATTTGTGATTGTCAATTTTGTTGTTCTCCATGTTTCACAGCCATAAAATAGGACTGACTTAACATTGGGGTTGAACATTTTTATTTTGTATTTAACCTAATTTCTTTGAACTTCCATATGTTTCCCAGTGCAACAAAAGCTCCTCTTGCTTCTGACATCCTTATTTTGGTACCATTTTCTCTTTGTCCCTCCCTCATTATCTATATTACTACCCAGATATATGTAAGATTGTACGTCTAGTAGAGGTATTTCTCCTATTTTTATTTGGTTATTTTCAACAGCATTAATTCTCATAATGTTCGTCTTATATCTATTAACTGACACATTTTGCTACACATTAAATATATACGGTGGTACACTGTACACATGCTGCATACACATAGCCATCTACAGTATTAATAAGGCCAGCTGGTTTCAAGAATCGCTCAAAGCTTGTGACGTTTTCATAATTGAGAGCAGATGATTGAGAGAGGTTGTGTGCAAAATTAAGTCAACCGTCTATTGCTCGCATAGCTGAACACGTCACAAGCTTTGGGTAATTTCGGAAAACCCTCTCAGCCAGAATCCCTTAGCAAAACTGTAGCTGGCTATGACTGAACGCTGTGAAAATATTTACCGAACAAATTATTATGAACGAGCCTAGTCTAGGAATGACGCCCGACAGTAAGAACAAAGACAAATGGGTTACAATGACAATGTATATTACATCAGAGATGCTATTTTTGTCATTGCACAGCTTGAAGTCAGATAATGTTTCATTTTTGTGTGACCTTTATTGTCTCGTTTATTTTGTTGGGTTTTACTGTAACTATTTTCAAGAAGTGGCTGAGGGAAGCAGAGGGGTAAAAAGGATAATTTACGAATTTAGTGTCCCAAATTATTTCTGCTGAACGAGTGATCTCTCACTGACCGAACATGATTGAATTAATAACTGTTTCTAATTTGTGTTCGTTAATTACATTTTCTTTGTCAACAAGAGTTAGGTGTAGGCTAATACAAACTCTGAACCTAACCCAGGAGTCTTCTAATATGACAGATTCAAGAGCAACCGATCAAAATGCTAGGTGGAAAAAAAGGGAAGGGGGGGGTGTATACGAGCAGAAATAATTTGAGACACTAAACTCGTAATTATCGAAAAAAGACACCAAGCGGATTAAAGTTAAAGAAATGATAAACAGATAGAAAATTATAGGAAGACATGATCACCTACGCCAGCTGGCAAGACTCCTATTCCCTGGTTGGCCGAGAGTCCAATTCGTCCGCGATCACTGTTTGTGAAGTCAAGTGACCTAGTCCATGGCACTAGCTGCAATCACCTGCTACTGCCAATCAGATTTTATAAATTCAACCCGAGAAGGTATAACCAAGGAATTTATATCATCGATAAACAATATCCCCAAATAATTTAAATTTAGATCATCGATAAACAATATCCCCAAATAATTTAAATTTAGATCATCGATAAACATATCCCAACAGAATTTAGATCATCTATGGGTAAAGATCGAGTTTAGTGTTCCAAATTATTCCTGCTACGAGTAATGTCCCCTTGCACTTTATTCGGTCTCTCTTGAATATGTCATTAGAAGACTCTTGGGTTATGTTGATGGTTTGAAATAACCTACAACTAACCCTAAACCTTGGGTTATGTTGATGGTTTGAAATAACCTACAACTAACCCTAAACCTTGTTGTTGAAAAAATAAAACTGAACGCACAAAAACTAGAAACAGTTGATAACTTAAATATGTCCCGTCAGAGAAGGGAGATCATTCGTTTAGCTGAAACAATTTGGGACACTAAACGCGACCTTTACTCACCGATAAACAAAACGTCCCCAAAGAATTTTTAATCATCGGTAAACAATATCAATTAAAAAATTGTAATCATGGGTAAACTACATTACTAAGATACGAGCCAATTCGTTTTCCTCTCGAGACCAAAATTTCATGTTAAAAAAGCGAGATGTTTTGTCTCAAAGACTAAGGTAATCCGAACCTTTCTCACTGTCATAGAATATAAACAACTAGTGACTAGAAAATGTTTGGCTAACTAAATGCAAATACGACTATCATAGTCGTAGTTACGACTATCATAGTCACTATGCAAAAGTAAGAAAGCAAAATCTTAATAGTCTGAGAGTCTGGTGCATTGGTAAATTGTGAAATAATCGGCCAACTGATGACGATGCTACTTTAGCAAAATCAGTTACAATCATATAATCCACCAATAAATGAAAGTCAAATTTAGAAGACAAAACAGGCGAGAGAATATAACAGAAATTGTAGAATCAAGTCAAAAGTCTGGTTCCTTCCTATCTATATTTAAATATAATACAGTATAGTCACCTACTACTCAACTGTTCTACCCGACTTCCCTATTATCCCTTAGATATTCAGAAATATAGCAAAATAAGCTGTTTTACAGTTACATAATATTTACAGCACATTGTCCTGGCAGAAACCCGATGACTACAGCAGCTTGCTGTAACCTTATTATAATAAGAATAAAATAATAATACTAACAAACAAATGTACACTCTGTGTGTCAACTTATTAACTTCAATGTTTAAAACGTTAACAAAAATCTTTCTTAATCCATTCTTATGATTCTTCACAAGTCGACTACGTCATTTGTATCTCCCAAAAATTCAAAAGAACCTCCCTTACCTTTGTGTAGAAAAACACTATCCAGGTTACAATCAGAATTGTTTTGTTAATCCAGGTATTGAACTAATTCACTTGGCAGTATAGGGAAAACTTTGGCAATAATCAGTATTCAAACGCTCTTAATATGTAATATTAAATTAATAGTTTCGTAGTTATGGCATCTGATCTCAGTAATTCACAACTTTAAAATACCCTAAGATCCTAGCTATCTATATAAGTCGCTGGGAGAATTCAATCAACGAGTGGTTAATCCATTCCTTAGAGGATCTGGGACTCACATGTGTCTCGCGTTAGACGTTTGACGCTGGCTGTGTTACCTGATAGTTTGTGTGTGACAAAGAACGGAGTCAATGCCTTTTGCGTGCAAACTAAACAATAAAAACTATAAGCTATTAATCTTTTTTTTTTTTTCCACTGTTACTTTATTAAATACAGGGATAATCCACAATAAATCAAAACCTGGAAATGCGTATCACATGAATGTTCATTAAAATATTTTGTAGGTTGAAATATTTCCCTTAGTCTTTAACTTAGAACTGGTTTCCGTGGAGACACATTGATATCTTCAGTTGGGGAAACCCTCTTTGGTGAGAGTCCTATACAATCGGCTTTCCTATTTGCTGATACGACGTTGATGGTCACGTGGGTATCACCCACCTAACCCTCTCCGGCGTGGGAGAAACCTTCACTTCCAGCGACCATCAGATCACATACTTTCTGGTGCGCCACCAGATGGCGAGAGCGCTGATTCTCCTTGCGCATTCTCGATTCAACTCTCTTTTCTCCCTCACTTTCCTATATCTTGTTGGAAATATAAACTCGCATAATTCTGAATGAATTCTAGTTATGTTATTCTGAATGTATTCTTATGTTTATTCCAGTTTCTCTGTCAAGGATTCATCTTTAAATGTTGGCTGTGTTTACCAGTTCTTAGGACTAACACACAGGCCTACTTGGGTTCTGGTGACAGCCAGGAATGTTTGTTTGTTTATCTCCCATCATCATCGAGTGCCGTCTCCGCTTCGAAGGTTGACTACCATGGAGCGCCATTCCACTCTGTCTCTTGCTTTGATGGTGCAGATTGTCATAGGTTGACTTGTTCATCTTTTGATGTTACTTGTCATGTTAGTCTTGGTCTGCCTCTTTGACCTTGCATTTTCCCTTCCAACATTACTTTTAGTAGGCTGTTGTGTCTTTTAACATGTCCCAAACATTTCATTTGTCTTGTATCTCCCACATTTCTTGTATCTCCCATTATCTTCATTTATTTCCCACACTGGTTATTCTATTTAGTTTTAAGCTGTTAATGTTTACTGTCTTGTGTTATATTATATTAGGATCATAATCACTGCACTCTGGACACACCCAGAGGTGCCTCGATCTTACCATCGAAACATTGAAAACCTCGTAGGAGAACCCTGACCGACATCCACAATCTCCGTAGCACATCCACTGATTCCTACATTGTAATACAGGGTGTTTATAAAGTCTCACTACACTTGGTATCTAGGTCAATTTGAAAAAAAAATGTTTATGACGTCATCACAATATGTGCTCCCACTGTCAATGAAATTTGTTGAATAAGTTTATTGCTACTGGAAATGTGGAAGATGCTCCACGATCTGGTAGGCCTGCTGTGAATGATGAAATATGTTTAGATATCCAAGACAGAATCCTTAAAAGTCCAGACAAGTCATTAAGAAAACTGTCGCAACAAGTGAACTTACCATTGAGCACATATTGTGATGACGTCATAAACATTTTTTTCAAATTGACCTAGATACCAAGTGTAGTGAGACTTTATAAACACCCTATAGATACCTAACTTGTCAGATTTCACTACATCAAACCTAACTTTCAAGTAAAATAGGTCAATGAGCTATTATAACTGCTGGGTGGTTATGGAAGAGAATGTCAAGGCTGGCTCATGCATGTATATGCGGGTTTATTATATATTTCCTTGCACATTCTCCTTCTTTATAGCATCGAATGTTCAATTGGGATAGAACGGGTCCGGCACAATCAACTTTTGCTATGAGTTGCTGTTGTAGTTCCATAAATGTTGCTCTAGTAATTTACATTTGTTATGAGTTTCTGTTGTAATTATTGTAAATGTTGCTCCAGCAACCAATCTTTTTAATGAGTTGCTTTGCAGTTCCCTTGAGGTTGCCCCAGCAATCAGGCTTTGATAAGAGTTTCTTTTATTATGAACTACTGTTGCAATTCCGTTGACGACATCCTTTGTCATGACTTGCTGTTGTTCATTTAATGATGCTCCAGCAATCAGCCTTTGTTGCTCTAACAATCAGACTTTGTTATTGGTTGCTGATGCAATTCCTTTGATGTTGCTCTAGTTATCAGCCTTTGTTATAGGTAGCTGTTGTAATCCCCTTAATTTTGCTGCGGCAATCAGCCATTGTTATTTGTTGCTGTTGTAATTCCCGTGATGTTGCTCCAGAAATCAGTCTTTGTCATGAGTTGTTGTATTCCCTTAATGTTGCTCCAGCAATCAGGCTTTATTATGAGTTTCTGTTGTATTCCCTTAATGTTGCTCCAGTAATCAGTCTTTGTCATGAGTTGTTGTATTCCCTTAATGTTGCTCCAGCTATCAGGCTTTATTATGAGTTTCTGTTGTATTCCCTTAATGTTGCTCCAGCTATCAGGCTTTATTATGAGTTTATGTTGTATTCCCTTAATGTTGCTCCAGCAATCAGGCTTTATTATGAGTTTCTGTTGTATTCCCTTAATGTTGCTCCAGCTATCAGGCTTTATTATGAGTTTCTGTTGTTTTTCCTTAATGTTGCTCCAGTAATCAGTCTTTGTCATGAGTTGTTGTATTCCCTTAATGTTGCTCCAGCAATCAGGCTTTATTATGAGTTTTTGTTGTATTCCCTTAATGTTGTTCCAGCAATCAGGCTTTATTATGAGTTTCTGTTGTATTCCCTTAATGTTGCTCCAGCAATCAGTCTTTGTCATGAGTTGTTGTATTCCCTTGATCTTTCTCCAACAATAAACCTTTGTCACGAGTTGCTGTTGTAGTTCCCTAAATGTTGCCCCAACAATCAGGCTTTGTTATGAGTTTCTTTTGTTGTTCTCTTGATGTTGTTCCAACAATTAGCCTTTGTCACGAGTTGCTGTTGTAGTTCCCTTAATGTTGCCCCAGCATCAGGCTTTGTTATGAGTTTTTGTTGTAGTTCTCTTGATGTTGTTCCAACAATTAGCCTTTGTCACGAGTTTCTGTTGTAGTTCCCTTAATGTTGCCCCAGCATCAGGCTTTGTTATGAGTTTTTGTTGTAGTTCTCTTGATGTTGCTCCAACAATTAGCCTTTGTCACGAGTTGCTGTTGTAGTTCCCTTAATGTTGCCCCAGCATCAGACTTTGTTATGAGTTTCTTTTGTTGTTCTCTTGATGTTGCTCCAACAATTAGCCTTTGTTATGAGTTTTTGTTGTAGTTATCTTGATGTTGCTCCAACAATTAGCCTTTGTTATGAGTTATTGTTGTAGTTCTCTTGATGTTGCTCCAACAATTAGCCTTTGTTATGAGTTATTGTTGTAGTTCTCTTGATGTTGCTCCAACAATTAGCCTTTGTTATGAGTTATTGTTGTAGTTCTCTTGATGTTGCTCCAACAATTAGCCTTTGTTATGAGTCATTGTTGTAGTTCTCTTGATGTTGCTCCAACAACTAGCCTTTGTTATAAGTTTCTGTTGTAGTTCCCTTAATGTTGCCACATCAATCAGGCTTTGTCGCGAGTTTCTCTTTTAGTTGCCTTGATCTTTCTTCAACAATCACCTGTGTCACAAGTTGCTGTTGTAGCTGCCTTGATGTTACCTTTTGGCGATAAAGCAAATGCAGATAGCAACTCCGAGGTGTTTGTAGACAAATCTGTAAACAAAAAATGGATACCCGACCCTGTGTGTTGGGTACTTGGATGGCGATATTTGAAATATAATAAGAGCAAGGAATAACATCATACGCGACATTCCCCATCTTCAGCTACCAGTGTTGTAGCCTAGTAGGGTGAAATGTAATGCTTAGCTCCCAGCGTTACTACAACTTACATATACCCTATTGTACATGCATTATATACATATATCACACTTTGGCATTCAAAAGCTGAATGCCGAAGAATGAAGAAAATATAATACCAGCCTTTTTGTAAAAGGAAATACAAATAAGAAAAAGTGTTCTTCTGTGTTATGAACAAACTGTCTTGACATATGGCAACAGTTCTGAACAATTGGACAACATATATGAAAAAGCACTGAAGGTCACAGAAAAGTGGATTTACAGAAGAAATGTTGAGAATACCGTGGATCTTCTTCTTCTTCTCCTTCTTCTTTCCTCCCTCATCTGCCTTTCAGCGTCGAGGGAGATATAATTTGCGTTCTTTTGCTCTTCTGTTCGCCTCTGCTGCTGTTATGTTTCCTAGTGCTTCTAATATTCCATCGACCCTTCTTTTTCGTGGTCGACCCTTGGGTCTGGTGTTCTCACAACGTTTGTTGAAGGCTCGTTGTGTTGTGTTTTGTTCTTTCTGCCTTGTCACGTGGCCAAACCATTTTATCTGTTGTTTCTTTATATATTCTATGGCGGGGGCTATTCCTAGCGTTTTTCTCAGTTCTTCATTTCTGATCTTATCTCTCAGACTGTTTCCTGTCATTCGTCTAACACATTTCATCTCTGTAGAGGTTATTTTTCTTATTGTTCTTGCATCTAGGGTCCAGGTCTGGCATTGGTAGCACAACGTTGGGGTAAAGATTGCATTGTATAGTGCTCGTTTTGCCTCCAGAGTTATTTCCTTGTTGGACAATAGTGGTGAAAACTGTCCGATGATTTGATAAGCTTTGTTGCATCTTGATTCTATCTCTGCTGTTTGGGAATTATCGTTTGTCATTAGGCTTCCTAAATATTTGAATTCCTCTACTTGTTTTAGTTGTCTGCCTTCTATAGTTATGTTGATGTTCTGTTTATTTTGGCGACATTCATGACTTCTGTTTTGTTGATGTTGATTTTCATGTTGTATTTTGTGCCTGAGATGTTGAGTTTGTTTAAGTGTTCTTGTAGGTCTTCTATTGTTTCATGTATTAGTGCCTGATCATCTGCAAATAGAAGCTCGGTGATCTCCACTGTCTCTGATGAGTTGGCTAGCTTGCATATATGGTCCATGTATGTAATAAACAGTAGGGGGGATAGTTCGCACCCCTGTCTTACACCTGATCTAACTTCGAAGTGGTCTGTGTAGCCTGCTGCTGTTCTGACCTTGCAGCTGCTGTTGACGTAGAGACCTTTAATAAGGTTGATTAGATGTTGGCTTACTCCGTATGTTGTTAGTATCTCCCACAGTTGTTCTCTGTTTACTCTGTCGAATGCTTTTTCCTGGTCAATGAAGGCTATGTATAAGTTTTGATTGTGTTCTGTCGTTTTTTCTGCAAGCTGTTTTAGTGTGAATAGTGCGTCGGTACATCCTCTGTTTTTTCGGAACCCCATTTGAGAATCGCTTAACTGTAGTTCTATTATTGGTCTCAGCCTTTTTTCCAAGATTTTGGCGTATAGCTTTCCTACATGGCTTAGAAGAGATATACCTCTATATTGACTGCAGTCTCTTTTGCTACCTTTCTTTTTCCATATTGGTATGATGATTGCCGGTTGCCAGTCTTCTGGGCTTGTTGTTGGTGCCATGCTGTATTAAATATTATGTGCAGCCACTGCATTCCTGTTTCTCCCGCTGCTGCTATTATTTATATTGCTATGTTACTATCCCCGGTGCTTTGTTTCTTGGTGCATATTTGATTATTTCTTCGATTTCCTCTTTCATGGTGTTGGGTTCAGTATTTGTGAGTTCTAGTGTGGTTTTTGTTGTCTTATTGGTAGTTGGTATGTTTAACAGGTCTTCAAAACATTCTTTCCATCTCTGTTGCATACATTGGTTATTTGATATTGGCTGTCCATCTTTGTCATTTATCAGCTCAGTAGGATCATGGTTTTCTTTTCTCGCTCTTGTGGCTTTTACTGCTTTGTAGAAATCTCTTGTGGCTGTCTTGAAGTCCCTGCTCATGTTTTGTCCGAATTCTGTCCAATTCTTTTGCTTAGCTTCTTTGGTCAACATTTTAACTCTTGTTCGAACTAAGGCATATTTTTCATATTTTTCTTGGTTCTTGTTCTCCCTCCAATTTTTAAACATTTTCTTCTTTTCTTTAATTGCTTCTCTGATTTTTTCGTTCCACCACGGGGTGCTCTTTTTCCCTTCTCTTGTTCTTAGCTTCGTTCCACAAACTGTTTTAGAGATGTCGGTTACTGTTTCCTTAAATTGTTTCAACTCTTCTTCTACTGTGCATACATCGTTAGGGAGTTTCTTGAATTCCTCTGTTAGTTTTTCTTCAAGGGTTTTCCGTGTTTCTAGATCTTTTAATTGTTTTATTTTTATTGTCTGTTCCTTTCGCTTCTTTTGTTTGTTTTCGTATATTTCTTTATTTTTGGCTGTCTTAGTGTGATCATAACCATCTTGTGATCCGTGTCGTCTGTAATATTTGGGATTGCTCTGCTGTCGGTTACTCTTCTCTTGATCTGTTTTCTTGTTAGTATAAAATCTATCTGGCTCCTGCATGTTGTGTCATTCCATTTGTACCAGGTGTATACTTGCGACTCTCTGTGTTTGAAGAATGTGTTGGTGATAAATAAATCATTTTGATTGCATAGATCCAGCAGTCTGCTCCCATTTTCATTTATTTCAGCTGTTTTATCGCCAGAGTGTCCTAAGATGTCACTGTTCTCACTGTCGCGTTTCCCGAGCCTTCCATTAAAATCTCCCATCACTAGCATGTCGTCGCTTTCGTCAATTTTGTTAATGATTTCACTCAGTGTGTCGTAGAATTCTTCGCTGTATTTTTCGTTGTTGTTGCATGGGGCATAGATTTGAATGTAATTTGTTTTTCGATCGTCATAAGATCATCATTCGATACCGTGGATAAGTTCTGAAAGAGACCAAAGTGCAACGAGAGTTTACTTTCAACAGAGAAGATTACAATCATTATCTTTTAGCTACAATGCTATAACAAGGAAGCTATTACTACACATATTGTAATCATCATCATCATGTGCCATACCGGTTGGCGTAGGTGATCATGTCCCTGCACAATCTTCTATCTACAGTGCATCGTATCAGTTCTGTTGTTGACTGTTTTCCATGCCATGACACCAAGCTATCCAGTATTTGCTCTCTTTGTCGCCCGCGATCTCTCTTTCCTTTTATTTTGCCAGTTGTAACCAAGTATTCCAACTTTCCTCTTCTCATGATGTGCGCAAAAAATGTTGATTGCTTCTTTCTGATGTTTTTTAAGAGCTCCCTTTTTGTGTTGGCCTCTTTGAGAACTTCCTCATTGGTCTTTTCAACGTCCAGGGAACTCTCAACATTCTTCTGAGAAGTCCCATCTCTGTGGCCTCTAATCGTCTTTTCATTTGTTTGTCTACAGTCAATGATTCGCTTCCATAGGTAAGAATTGGTTCTATATAGCACCGATGAACTCTCTTTCTCATTTTTATTGACATAGATTTGTTGCATAAGATATGTTTCATTTTCTGAAATGCTATTTTGGCCTGAGCTATTCTGCTTTTTATTTCTGTGGTGCATCTCCCATCTGATGTTATTATTGTGCCCAAGTATTTGAAACGTTGTACTTGTTTCAGATTTGTCTCGTTTATTTTTATGCTGCATGGTGGTGGTGATTGTTTCTTCGATATGACCATTACTTCTGTTTTCTTACTATTCAGACTGAGACCTTTTTTGTTGCTTTCTTTTACTATTATGTCTATCATTTCTTGTAGTTCATTCTCTGTCTCTGCTATTAAGACTGTATCATCTGCATATCGCAAATTATTTATGTTGTGACCGTTGACTTCAATTCCTTTTTTGTCTACTATTGATCTCGTAATATATTCGCTGTAAAGTGAAAACAAATCCGGCGACAGAACACAGCCTTGTCTGACTCCTTGCTTTATATATTGGAATTGTCCTGTTTGGTTGTTAATTCGTATAGATGCTGTTTGTTGCCAGTACATGTTTTTTATAATTCGCAGATCCTTGCCATCAATGTTTCATTTCTCCAGCATATTTATTATTTCCACATGCTTTACTTTGTCAAATGCTTTCGTGTATTCTATAAAGCACATACAAAAAGCAAATGCTGTCACATACCAGCTTTCACCATTGCTAAGACATCCAAACATTTCTATGCCAGCTAAACAACAAATGATAAATAGCATCTTCATACCAACTTTGTGCTATGAAAGTCAAACATGGACCCTTACTAAATCACATTTAAGAAAGATCAATACATGTGAGATGCGTTGCTTGAGAAAAGTGACAAACAACACAAGAAGAGATAGAATACCAAATGAAACCATAAAAAAATAGGAACAAAACCCTGCCAAGAATATATAGAACAACAACAACTTAAATGGTTTGGCCATCTGGTCAGAATGAATCTTTTACCAATCACCATCAAGGGCGTTCTTCTCGAGAATGCATGGAAAAAGACCAAGAGGAAGACCCAGAAGAAGATGGATAGATGCAGTGACAGAGACATGTAACAACAAAGGAAAATCACTAATTCAGACAATTCGAGCAGCACAAGAACGACAAATCAGATAAACCACGACACCTTTTAGGTATCAGTGACAGAGAAAAGAAGAAAGAAGAAGATAGATCTTTCTATCAATGTTCTTAAGATGTATATTGCATTATTGGTACCCTTTCCTTCCACAAATCCACATTGTTCCTCACTTATTTCTGGTTTTATTTTGTTCATTACACGTCTCATGATTATTCTTAGTAATATTTTAGTCATATGGCTCATGAGACTAATAGTGCGATGGTCTTCACAATCAGGGCTCCTGACTTCTTCGGTATGGCTACAAAGATAGATTTTAGTAGATCTTCGGGTATGTGTCCGGTATTTTGTAATAGCATTTAAAAAATCGAAGATAAGAGAGAAAGAAGAAGCAGAGAGAGAGAAAGAGAGTCGTATGGTTGAAGTTCACAAGATAGTTGATAATCAGCTGTAGAGAAGAAAGTTGGCGAAAAGCATGATCACCTACGCCAGCAAGCACCATAGTCCTGACTATGTTGTTATGAAAAGTAAACCACATATGTAAAACAGCCGAAAAAAAAAACGAAAGCACCTGTATAATCAGAAAATTAATTAATACAACACCAAATTGATCTGAACAAAAGTGCTCGACAACCACAGTTATAAAAATGAGCACCCAAGAGTCATTACTGTAGGGAGGCAAGAAAAGGAAGCAGAAATCTTCAATGATAACAAAAATTTAAAACAAACGACAGACTTTAAATAAATAAGAAGTACCATGTTATCAATTAATAGATGACTGCGCATAATAAAGGGATGGAAATGGCAGGATAAACTCACTAACATAGAACTATGGGGGGAAAAGTACTAGTCAAATACCAGTTGATAAAGAGATACTGCGAAGACGATGGATCTGGATAGGACACACACTGCGGAAGCCAATTCATAGTAATACACAACAAGCTCTTTTTTGGAATCCCCAAGGAAAAAGATGAAGACCAAAATATTCTTGGAGAAGACAGATGCAAGCAGAGATCAAAATTATGGGGAAGACATTGAATGGTTTTAAAAGAATGGCAAGAAACAGACCGGCTTGAAAAGTGTTTGTTAAAGACATATGCTCTATCATCATCATCATGTGATGCTCTATATGGAGTTGAAATGTAGAAGAGAAGAAGCAGAAGAAGATGTCATCTAATGGAAAAGTTTGAGTACAGAGATTAGTAACAGATGCCGCGAAGCGAATCAAATGAGATAACTAATGATTGTAATATTGCAAAAAAATATGTAACATTAATACAAAAGAACACTATGTAACACAGCATTATTTGCACACTCTGATATCAGTGCACAACTTTGATATTAATAGCCAAGTAAAAATAATCTTGACGTCAGAGTTACTGAACATGTAGTTAACTCCACACAAGAAGAATACTGAAAGTGGCAAGAAACGACAGATTCATATATGAGGATATAAGGAAACGTGTTTGGATAACACAAACACTGGATCAATAAAAATAAACAACAAATCATACAGTCTAGGCATGTAACAAAATCAGGCAACAAGAGTTGCAACACTCAAAACCAACAGAAAAGGTGGATCTAGAAGACGATTGACTAAAGAAACATTACTGTGAGCAGCTTGAAAGAGACACCCTGCTGAGCATTGACCCAGAAAACTCCATTTTCCCTCGACGCTGAAAGGTAGTAGAGGCAGAGAGAGAGAGAGAGAGAGAGAGAGAGAGAGAGAGAGAGAGAGAGAGAGAGAGAGAGTAAAGTAAATGTGTTTTAGATAATATAATTCCAAGGCTACATGTGAGCTTTGTTACTGACATGTGTGTGAGTGTCTGTGCTTTGTGTCAGTGTGTAGGCGCATTGTGTGATGTGTACTCAGAATACCATAGATGAAGAAAAGGTGGGGGAAAAAACTTGTCAATTTTGCAAGAACATGAAACTCCAGATAATTGTTGGATAAAGAATATAATACCAAGGACAATAAGATATTTTGTTAATGTTAAACGACATAATGGCCTAAACAAAATAACTATGGAGGACATCTTCTACCTATTAATTCTCTGCTCATATGGGCTTTCAAGCCGTCCTGTTTTTTGCCATTCCTTTAAGATTGTTTCATGTTTTCCCCATGCTCTTCATCTCTGATTCCGTCTGTCTTCTCCAAATATATTTTGACCTTCCTCTTTGTCTTCTCCTATGGGGATTTTTTTTTTTAAATCACGCGTCTTGTAATAGTCACAGCTTGCTTCCACAATGTGTGTCCTATCTAGTGCCAGCTTCCATGTTGTATCTCTTTGTCCACTGGTATTTGACTGGCACTTTCCCATTGTTGTAAGTTAGTGATTTTGTCCTATTTTTCATCCTTTTATTTTGCGCAAGCACCCATTAATGGAAGATTTTTTCTGAGAAAGTAAATACCGACCACATTACCCCGAAAATCATGTGCTGAAGGTCTGTAAAATGTATGGTCACTAACACTATATACGCCACTTGGCGTGACGGGGCTCTTTACTTTTACTTACCCATTAATGAAAGCCTGTACCACCCAGACTGTCATTGTTATTGTTGTCCATGTTTCACAGGCATATAATTTTGGAGGGTATTGTTCTCGGTAAACAAGAGATAGAAAGACCAAGAAGAAGATGAGTGCATGCATTGCAGACGAGCTGGGATTAACTGTTGCAGGCGTTGGGCATCTAGCACAGAATAGAGATAACTTCAGAGCACTTGTCATGGGAGCAAAGTTCCGACATTGATAAGCGATACATACATTCTTTTGTTGTCTTCTACCAAGCCTTCATGTTCTACCTGCCCTGGGCTCTTTTTTTTTATATTTCAATGTTCTCTACTCATACTATCTGGGAGCCGCGAAAGCTCAGTGGTTAGTGAACTGGACTACAAAGGACAAGAGGTAGGGTTCGATCGCAACAGACGGCTGCTGGTTCACCCAGCCTTTAATGGGGTCCGGATATTTTTCTGGAAAAGTGAAGCGGCACGGGCGTAATACCGACCTCATTACCCCAAAAATCATGTGCCGAAGGTCTGTAAAATTTATGGTCACTAACACCATATTCCCTATACACCACTTGGCGTGACGGGGGTACTTTACTTTATTTTTTACTCATACTATCTTCTTCTTCTTTCCTTCATCACTTGCCTTGCTGCGTCAGTGGAGATATAATTTGCGATATTTTGCTCTTTTGCTTGTATCTGCTGCAGTTATGTTTCCTAGTGTTTCTAATATTCCGTTAAAACTCTTATTATAATTATCTTATTACAGTTGTCCATGACGTTATTATGATTCTTTTGTAAAACCATATCTCTGTGGCCTCGAAAGATCACTCAAATACACACACATGCAAACTCACATATGTCTTGGAAGAGCAAATAGTTAGTCTTCCTCTCTCTTGTGTCCTTCTGCTGTTGCCTTCAGCGTTGCACGATAACTTAGGCATGTATACAACAATCTAATGTTTGCAGTCGTTATTAAACTCCTTAAAATGCCGTGTTTGATCGACCGACTTCTAGGTACACTCAGTCTTGCACGGGCACAATAGAGATATCTCCTTGTGAAGGAAGACGCAGTACCGCAGTTTTGACCATATGGCTCAGTGCGATGATGATGGTCAAGTGAATACATTTTCTTGAACTAACCTCATTTTCTCCTTACATCACACACGAGTAGTGGAGGGCTTATTTCTTTCTATAAGCATATGCACACGAGAGAGAAGAGAGAGAGAGAGAGAGAGAGAGAGAGAGAGAGAGAGAGAGAGAGAGAGATAATTTCCATGGCACGTGAATCCCATCACCAAAATGATCGGTTCATTCTAAACCCAAACTTAAAGAAAATGGAACTGTACCCTCCGCCCCCCCCCCCCCCCCTTTTCTCCGGTCTAATGTCTCAAAGTATCGTTTCCCTCTATAGCCCTATTTCAAAATACTCCAGGCCCGACCGTGCCAGTTCTAGCCGCTATTAAATCGCAGTTCGAGATCAACGATCCATGAAATTGCCTGGTCCCACACGAGGCACAGGAAGTCTGGTCCAATGGCCAGATTCTTCAGGGAGCTCTGGTCTTCTTCATGTTTCCAGTGCGCTACATATTTGGCTCTTCTATCTCGCGAATTTTCCTCATATTCTGCTCTTTAAACCCAGATCGAGAGCTTTTAATTATTAATTAGAGTGGAATTAAATGCCAGATAAATTTTTTTGGGCAAATCGTGTAATGCCCCCCCCCGCAAAAAAAAAAAACAAAACAAACAAACAGGTTTAATCACTTTATGTTATAGTTATGGTTATCGAAGGCCAATTTATCACTGAAAACGAATTAAAATCCTTAATCGCTTAACTGCCCGTGCCAGTGGAATCATCCGAATTAATATCTCATCTCACAAACAAAGAAAGGCAGCTGCAGGCCCCATTATAGCAGTCTCAGCACACGCCAAAAGACATAAAGCGAAACCGCAAGAATTTTATGTATTCTTGTAAAAACAACAACCGTGCCTTATTTTATTATTATTGAGTTTTATTATTGAGTTTTATTATTGTGTTTTATTATTGAGTTTTATTATTGAGTTTTATTATTGAGTTTTGATAATCTGCGAGAAAAAATGCATACGTCTTGACTTCTCCTGAACACAAAAGTTAAAAAATCGCCGCAAATGATTAAAAAGATGTGACCATCAAAAACAAAATAGGTAGGAACAACGAATAAGCTTAAGAAAATCTGAAGAATCTGAGCAACAAGAAAGCTTTCTTTCTTCACTTTCACAAATATTGAACAGTTGGCAAAAAGTACAATGCAGGTAGAGATAGATAGATAGATAGATAGATAGATAGATAGATAGATAGATAGATAGATAGATAGATAGATAGATAGATAGATAGATAGATAGATAGATAGATAGATAGATAGATAGATAGATAGATAGATAGATAGATAGATAGATAGATAGATAGATAGATAGATAGACCTGAAACATGCTACATTTCTTAAGAATAGAAAAGCTATGAATATCATAATACCTGTTTGTACTGAACGGTTCCTGACATATATTTCCCACAATTATGCTTAATTCTCTAATTTTCTGGAGAAATTCAGGCGACGTAACAATAAAAGCCAACGGACATTGACTCCAGGTACAACAAAGCATTATTGGTGAAGTGATACTGTTATTGATGAAATGGCCTTGTTATTGGTGAAATGACACTGTTATTGGTGAAATGGCACTGTTATTGGTGAAATGACGCTGTTATTGGTGAAATGGCACTGTTATTGGTGAAATCTCGCTGTTAATGGTGAAATGGCACCGAAACGACTATACGTAGGAAGTGTAAGAGCAGTCCTAGAGTATGGAGTCACAGCCTGGGCTACAGCTTCCAAATCACAGCTTATCAAATTAACAGAACACAAACCAGGCTGCCCGTATCATCATTGGTGCTATGAAATCTACACCTATCAAGACTCTAGAAACAGTAACAGGTTTACAACCATTAGAATACAGACGGAAAACTAAAGTAATGCAACAAGCGGAGAAATATAAAAGGCTCCCTAGCCACCCCATGCACCAAAGAATAACTGGTTTCGGAAAAGGAAGACTAAAGAAGAGCAACTTCGCTGCAATCTCCAAAGAACTGGCAACTAGTGACCCAGTACTGTCCCTAACGATGCCGAAACCCATAATCCCATTTTATATGACTCCTCTGGGGAAACAAAAATACCAGAACTTAAGGAAGACATAATAGGAATCATGAAAAAGGCACCCAATCAGACACAGAGAGAAAACACATAGCAGAACACACACACAAACCACAACTATCCACAAAACTCCAGTAATCCAATGTTAAATATAAAAAAGTAAAAGTAAAGTACCCCCGTCACGCCAAGTGGCGTATAGAGAAATATGGTGTTAGTGGCCCTATATTTTACAGACCTTCAGCACATGATTTTTGGGGTAATGTGGTCGGTATTACGCCCGTGCTGCTTTACTTTCCCAGAAAAAAATCCGGTACCCATTTAAGGCTGGGTGAGCCCGGAAGCCGTCGGTTGGGATCGAACCCTACCTCTTGTCCTTTGTAGTCCAGTTCACTAACCACTGAGCTATCGCGGCTCCAATGTTAAATATAGACAATATATTCTAAAACATTCAGCAAGATAAAAACCTCCGTAACAAAATGTGTCAGACGTTTGATGGGAGCCGGGCAGAGAGACAAAATTAGAAGTGAAGACAGAGGGAGACAGTTGAGTATCACCCCTGCAGTATAAACTTACAGACATAGCAGAGCAAATGGTTTTATCCTGTGACAAGACAGACACAATAAACCATAATTCTTCCAACTATCAATAAATGCACAGAACAAACCGACGGGGGCCTCGGCAGCATAGTTGGGAAAACTACCAGACTGAGCTACCGACGTTCGGACAATCTGTGTTTGATTCCCGCTGGAAGCAGTGTGAGCTGTTCTCGTAGTTGGGAAAAAAAATATACCCCCGCGGTCGACCCAGCCGCTAGCAGAAATGGGTACCAGGGCAGTACTCTGAGAAAGTAAGGAATGCCGGCTCTCATCGTGACTATCCATGCTCGAAGCGACACTATCCAGAAGTCTCTGGATAGGCGGCCGAGCACATATTGGTGAAAACTCGTGCGCTAAGAGGCCGATTCGAGTCTCGAACTTTACCTTTAAAGTGCCGCGATAGTTCAGTGGTTAGTGTGCTGGACTACAAAGGACAAGCAGTAGGGTTCGATCCCAACCGACGACTTCCGGGTTCATCCAGCCTTAAATGGGTACCGGATTTTTTTTTCTGGGAAAGTAAAGAGGCATAGGCGTATTACCGACCACATTACCACAAAAAACATGTGCCGAAGGTCTATAAAAATTATGGTCGCTAACACCATATTTCCTATACGCCACTTGGCGTGACGGGGCCCTTTCCATTTTTTTTTTTACTTTACCTTTACCTTTACCAAAGGATGCCCTCAAAAAAAAAAACGCTGGATGTACAAAAGAGGAGAAACACTTGAAATATTGATCGCAGATGCCAATCGAAATCACATGGCCGGGAACAGTTTATCCGTACGATGCAGAGAAGCAAATGAGAAAGAAAAGAAAACGAACTGTTTTTTTATTTCCACACTGAAATTCAGCTTTTACCCTACTTGATCATCGTGCATAGCAAACTATAACAGGGAAGAAGATAAAAAATCGGACAGAGAGAAAAGCTGAAGTGACACATTAAAACACTGTTGCTTTAGTCCGGATGTTTTGGAGAGTGTTGCTACAAGATATCTGATGGCACTGCAAGCTATGTCAACAAACAAAGAAATCAATTACCTCCCAATAAACGATTGCTTGGGGGGATGAAAAAAAATTACTACAACATCGACGCCCCCGACCTGTCAACAACCAGTGCATTCATGTCTTCATTGTAGCTCACGCATTAAGACTTGTAGTGTCTTCAACAATTATTCTGACATGATCTAAGAGATAATAATGTCACATTCGGCACCGATGGACACAACAACAATCAATGCAGCTGTAGCTTCTTATTTCCCTTCAGATTTGACCCAATCTTTTACATTATTCATGACGTAAGCAACAAAGTTTGAGCAATGTTTGTGTGTAGAGCACCAGTATTACCCACTCCAAACTATTGCTGCTATCACCGTAAGCCCGAAAGGTGACATAAAATGGTAGTAAGTCGCGTTGTGACGTAGTTAAATCGGGGTAAAATATATTTATGTCTTCGGATAAGACATATCGGACTTCAGCTTGACACTTTTGATTGCGTGTCAGGTTTGCTTTCAAAAACGTAAAAACAATTAGAGAGGAAGGTCTGAAAGTGTTTAGAAATAAAGAGGAAGGTCTGAAAGTGTAGTGAAATACAATTAGAGAGGAAGGTCTGGAAGTGTTTAGAAATAAAGAGTAAGGTCTGAAAGTGTAGTGAAATACAATTAGAGAGGAAGGTCTGAAAGTGTAGTGAAATACAATTAGAAAGGAAGGCCTGAAAGTGTAGTGAAATACAATTAGAAAGGAAGGTCTGAAAGTGTAGTGAAATACAATTAGAAAGGAAGGTCTGAAAGTGTAGTGAAATACAATTAGAGAGGAAGGTCTGAAAGTGTAGTGAAATACAATTAGAAAGGAAGGTCTGAAAGTGTAGTGAAATACAATTAGAGGGAAAGGTCTGAAAGTGAAGTGAAATACAATTAGAGAGGAAGGTCTGAAAGTGTAGTGAAATACAATTAGAGGGGAAGGTCTGAAAGTGTAGTGAAATACAATTAAAGGGGATGGTCTGAAAAGGTAGTGAAATACAATTAGAAAGGAAGAACTGAAAGTGTGGTGAAATACAATTAGAGGGGATGGTCTGAAAGTATAGTGAAATACAATTAGAGAGGAAGATCTGAACGTGTTTAGAAATATAATTAGAGAGGAAGGTCTGAAAGTGTTTAGAAATACAATTAGAAAAGAAGATCTGAAAGTGCTTTGAAATACAATTAGAGGGGAAGATCTGAAAGTGTTTAGAAATACAATTAGAGAGAAAGGTCTGAAAGTGTTTAGAAATACAATTAGAGGGGAAGATCTGAAAGTGTTTAGAAATACAATTAGAGAGAAAGGTCTGAAAGTGTTTAGAAATACAATTATAGAGGAAGGTCTGAAAGTGCTTTGAAATACAATTAGAGAGGAAGGTATGAAAGTGTTTTGAAATAAAGAAACATCAAGAATTAGACCGAGACTAACAGATAGGTGAAAGGATAGATTTAGGTTGTAGTAGCTATACAGATAGGAAAACACAGAGGAATAATCTTTAACACTTTAGCTATTTCAAAGGGAACATAAAACAGTATTAACATATCCCTAAGATGGCATGGTGCACGATGATGGTGTTCACGATACAATGACTTGATATAACACAAATGAACAGTTGTGAAGGGCGAAATACATGTCTGGTTGGTATGGGCTAAATAAATATGTTGTAACCAACGCATGTTACGACATTGATATATGGCGAATAAATGTTGAAATATTCATAATTTTCTTCTTTGACCAACCACACTTGTGGTTGCATGTGGTCAGCACTTCACCAGGCCGATCTAATTTCTCCTATATTTCTTTAATACCACTCTCAAGGAAATCATTGATTGCTACCGAAAGGTGTTAATATGAAACGACAAAAATCGGTAAACTGCATGAGAGAGTACATGCGTACGTACATACATACACACATACACAGACACATACACAGACACATACATACATACATACATACATACATACATACATACATACATACTTACATACACACAAACACACATACATACACACATACATACATACACACATAGACACGTACATACACACACATACACATACACACATGCACACATACATACATACATACATACATACATACATACATACATGCATACATACATTCATACATACATACATACATACATACATACATACATACATACATACATACATACATACATACATACATACATACATACATACATACATACATACATACATACATACATACATACATACATACATATATATACGTACGCTCACTCTTGCTTTGATACTGCAGGTTGTCATAAGCTTACTTGCCAATCTTTTGATGTTACACATCCATGTTAGGCTTGGTCTACCTCGGCCTCTTTTACCTTGTATTGCCCTTCCAAGATTACTTTAAGTAGGCTGCTGTTTTTTTTAACATGGCCCAAAATCTCATTTGTCTTGTTTGAATTGTGTTTTTGTGGTTCTCTTTTCATTTTTAATTGTTTTAATATTTAATTATTTGTTCTCGTTTCTTTCTATCCAATTCTTCTTATATTCTTCAATAAATTCACATTTCAATACTTCAATTTTCTGTTCAGTTTTCTTGTTTAATGTCCATGTTTCTGCACCTCACATGAATGTTGAGAAGATATAGCATTTTGCTATTCTTAGTTTTAGCCCTGGTTTTATTTGTTTTGATGTTAGTATATTTTTCATGTCATTAAAATTGTCTTTTGCCATTCCTATTCTTTTGTTTATTTTATGTTTATCAATATTCATAGCCCTACCAAAGAAATCGGATGCGATTGACTGCGATGATCATCGCACAATAAGCCTTATGAGTCATATGACTAAGAAATTACTAAGAATCATCATGCGAAGAGTGCGAAACAAAATCAGTCCAGAAATTAGCGATGAACAGTGTGGTTTTGTTAGAGATAAAGGAACAAGCAATGCCATTTATATCATAAGATCTTTAGTAGAAAGAGCCATAGAGGTGAAAACAGATCTATACCTATGTTTCATAGATTACACCAAGGCATTTGACAAAGTAAAGCACCAAGAAAAATTCAAAATTTTAGAAAGCATAAACATAGACAGCAAAGATCTAAGAATAATAAAGAACATGTACTGGCAACAAAGAGCGGCTATAAGAACTGGAAACCAAGTGGGAATGTTTCAACAAATAAAACAGGGTGTTAGACAAGATTGTGTGCTGTCACCAGATTTGTTTAATATTTATAGTGAGATTATTTTAAGATCCATAATAGGGCATGCCTGGAATAACAATCGGAGGTCATAATATAAATAATCTAAGGTATGCTGATGATACAGTCTTAATCGTTAAGAGTGAAAATGAGTTAAGAGAAATGTTAGACATTATAGTGAAAGAAAGTAAAAATAAAGGACTCAGCCTTAATAGCAAAAAGACAGAGGTAATGGTAACAACAAAGAAAAAGACATCACCTCAGTGCAAAATAAAGACAAGTGGAACAATATTAAAACAGGTAAATGAATTTAAATATATGGGAACTTTGTTAACCTCTGACGGAAGATGTATAAAAGAGGTGAGATGCAGAATGGCTCAGGCAAAAGCAGCTTTCCAAAAATGAGGAATATACTATGGAATCCAATTTTGACAATAGAAACAAGAAAAAGAGTTCTTAAATGTTATGTAGAGCCAGTCTTAGCATATAGATGCGAATTATAGACAATAGGACAACAGACAAGAAAATCACTGGAGTCTGTAGAAATGTGGTTTTACAGAAGAATGTTGAGCATATCATGGACAGCTAAGAAGAGTAATGAAAACGTTCTGAAAAAGGCCAAAGCAAAAATAGAGCTAATTTCTAATATTAGGAAGAAATAATCTTCATTTTTTGGCCATGTAATGAGAAGGGAACAGCTGGAATATATTGTGACAACTGGGAAAATTGAAGGATGAAGAGATAGAGGGAAGTAAAGAGAAAAGATACCAGACAGATTAAAAGAATGGCTTGGCAGAAGGTTAACAACAGAAATGATAAATAACTGTCGAGATTGAAAGTTGTGGAGAGACATGATCACCTACGCCAGAAGACATGGTACTTGATGAGGATGATATATTTATATCTCCTTTGCACCTTTGTCAAGATAATTTTCTTTATCGTTCTTATATATAACTACTTTTTTTTTTTTTACCTCTCTCATATCTCTAAAACATTTCTTCCTCTTCTTCTTCTTCTTCTCCTTCTTCTTTGTTTTCTGCCTCTTCCTCAGCGTCCAAGTTTTCTCATCATGCATACATGACTGTCCTGTTTCATGATAGAGCAGTAGGAATGACATCATGAAATAAGATGAGCTGGTCGCATGTTCGGTACTCGTAAATGCATGTATGCTTTTATTTTCCCCCTAACTTGCGCTGTGGATGACACACTCTCTTAGGCAGGCTGGATCAAATCTGACTTTGAAGTTTTTCTTTTTGCAGGGTGGACACCGACCAAGGCTGTTGAGCCCTCCAACATACTATTTATAGTTTGTTTCCCCTAAAAAAAAAAGAACAGCACCTCTCATCCTCTTTCCTCCATAACTCTAGCACACCCATACTCTGTCAAAGCCGAATCAGAGTAAATCTCTCAGGTCTCATTCCCCAAGAACACGTGTCAAGCGGGACACATCCTGCCCGCAATGATCGTAATGAGTCCTGATAGTTTTCCAGTGCAGACAACAACGCTGTGTTTTGAGACGCACGTGCACTGACTGCTCCCAGATGTCATCTCCATTACACCACCAGCAGCAGTGGATTCCGAGGCCACAGCCACAACCATCATCAAGTGTTTTAGGTTAGCTGCACGTGGCGCCAAGTAGTTTGTAAACGGAGCAGTGGAACAACGAGTGCAGACATTTATCCAGCTATGCCTAATATCAATATAGGAATGACCAGCAGAAATATTGTTTATAAATAACAAGCCAGTAGAATTCTTGTTAGTAAAATATAAAGCACGCGGAATACATGAAAGAATAACCAGTTAAGGGAAACGTTCGCCTGAGAAATAACCAGGTGACACTAACCACTCAGTAAGGCTATTAAGATAAACAGATAATAGAATTCTTGTTAATAGAATAACAACCTAACGAAATACTTGCTGAGAGAACAATAAGTTAAGGGGAAGTTCACTGGATAATAACCAATTAACACTAAACATTCAACCACCAGGCTTATAGAACAACGAAATAATATAAATTTAAAAAGTAAAGTGCCCCCGTCACGCCAAGTGGCGTATAGGGAAAATGGTGTTAGTGACCATAAATTTTACAGACCTTCGGCACATGATTTATGGGGTAATGTGGTCGGTATTACGCCCATGCCGCTTTACTTTCCCAGAAAAAATCCGGTACCCATTAAAGGCTGGGTGAACCCGGAGCCGTCGGTTGGGATCGAACCCTACCCCTTGTCCTTTGTAGTCCAGTTCACTAACCACTGAGCTATTGCGGCTTCCAACGAGATAATATAATTCTTGTTATTAGAATAACCGGCTAACGGAATAATGGATGAAGGAATAATTAGCCAAGAGAAACAAATGCTCGACGGAATAATAACCGGTTAAGAAAACAATTCGGTTAAAGAATAAACATTTGACTGAAAATATCACTGGAAGAATTTTAATTTGAAAAACCACCTGGACTTGCTGGTCTTGAGGCAAGACGTCGGCTTCTGGACATGAAGGTCTCGGGTTCTAATCTCACCCTTGAAGGCGGGATATTTTCACTACATATCCGATGTTTCCTCGTGACTTTACTCTCATCTTGTCTCTGGGTGGTGAGATCCAATGTCCAGCCCTTTTGGGCAACAGCGAAGAAAAATCAGGGGGTCCCGTGTGCATTCGCTCACGTTAAAGTAACCTTGTCAGTTAAAATAAATTCGAAAAGAAAAAAAACACCCTCTGAGCAAAAAAAACTATTTAGCAAATCTACCCATACAGAAGACGCCCAAAGGTTGAGATATCACCACAAGCTAGCGACATTCACGCCAACTTAACGTATGAGCACTAAGAAGATGAGAAACCATTGAATGCTGCAGTAAATGAATTACTGTTTAAATAGTGCCCATCTACAGGAAATCTCAAGAAACATTTATTTAATGGAGCTCGGTGGTTGAGTGGTTAGTGTTCTCACTTCCTGACCAGAAGTGTCCGGGTTCGATCCCCAGCAGTGAGGGATTTTATTTCGGACTGACAAGGCTCCGTGGTTCACCCAGCCTCTAAAAATGGAGACCAGAGATTTGTCTGGGGAGCAAAGGCGGCCTGCGGTGACACCGATCACATCAGCCAAAAATGCGCCGTGGTCACAGAAAAATATGGTCACTAAAACGATATCCCCCATAGGCATAACAAGATAGGGATGGGACACTTTACTTTCCCGTTAAAGATGATCAGCTAGAGAAATCTCTAAATCTCTGCTTACTGTAGCTCAGTTGCAGGTATTGTGATAAGCGATCGCTCAAACAGAATTATCTTGGGCGAGTAATGTCCGAGATAAGAAAGTCTCCTTTAAATCGTCACCTGCTAGAATAATTTTTGCTGACATAAATTCTAACAAAAGGAGTATTATTTTAAGAGTGCACAGTTAAAGAAATCTTGGGTTAAAATATGTTTAGTTTAGCAAACATTTGCATAGAGTGTTTAATGAAATATCATCATCATCATCATCGAGTGCCGTCTCCGCAACGAAGGTTGGCTACCATGGATCGCCATTCTACTCTGTTTCTTGCTTTGATGGTGCAGGCTGTCATAGATTGACTTGTCCATCTTTTGATATTACTCGTCCATGTTAGTCTTGGTCTGCCTCTGCCTCTTTTACCTTGTATTTTCCCCGCCAGGATTACTTTTAGTAGGCTGTTGTGTCTTTTAACATGCCCCAAAAATTGCATTTGTCTTGTCTTAATTGTATTTAGTAGTTCTCTTTTTATTTTCAGTTGTTTTACAACTTCATCGTTTGTTTTCTTTTCTTTCCATCCAATTCTACTTATTCTTGTATAAATCCTCATTTCAAAGGCTTCAATTTTCTGTTCTGTTTTCTTGTCTAATGTCCATGTTTCTGCACCATACAGGAATATTGAGAAGATGTAACATTTTGCCATTCTTAGTTTCAGCCCTGCTGATATTTGTTTTGTTGTTAGTTTATTTTTCATGGCATTAAAATTACTTTTTGCCATACCTATTATTTTGTTTATTTCAATTTTACATTTTCCATCACTGGTTATAGTATGTCCCAGGTAGTTGTAGCTCTGGACTGTCTCCAGATGTATTCCCTCAACTGTGATATTCAATTGTTGGTCTTGAGAATTTTCTATGTTTATGATCATAGTTTTAGTCTTTTTAATATTCATATCTAGTCCATATTTTTTGCTTGTTATGTTTATCACATTAAGCAATTGCCGTAGGTCTTTAGGATTTTCTGCTAGTAGAAAAGTATCATCAGCATATCTTAGATTATTGATTATCTTTAATATCGCATGATGAAATATCGCATTATGAATAATTGGTGAAATTTTCATAAATGTGTGCTTAGTTAATGAAGTCTTGCGTAAAAGAAAGCCAAGCTAAATCAGCCTTGATTAAAGAATGTACATCAGGCAAAATGCGTTTAGGTGTTACACAATGTGGGACAAAATTCGTTTAAGGAACCTTCGACATGGTGTGACGTTTCCTGCATCTTCGACTACGCGAAACTTTTCTTTAAGAAAGGTGAGCAAGTGTGGAGTATTTTTGATGAAAGAATATTCCACTTGGAAACGTTTCTTAAAGAATCTCTGATATATGGAAACTTTCCTTAAAGAACCCCAGTCTATACGAACACTTTTCCTCCGATTTCATGGAAACTTTCCTTAAAGAACTCCATTCTATACGAACACTTTTCCTCCGATTTCATGGAAACTTTCCTTAAAGAACTCTATTCTATACCAACACTTTTCCTTCGATTTCATGGATACTTTCATTAAAGAACCGTATTCTATACGAACACTTTTCCTCCGATTTCATGGAAACTTTCCTTAAAGAACTCTATTCTATACCAACACTTTTCCTTCGATTTCATGGAAACTTTCCTTAAAGAACTCCATTCTATACGAACACTTTTCCTACGATTTCATGGAAACTTTCCTTAAAGAACTCCATTCTATACCAACACTTTTCCTTCGATTTCATGGATACTTTCATTAAAGAACCGTATTCTATACGAACATTTTTCTTCCGGTTTTATGGAAACTACTTTTTGAATCTCAACTACATGGATACTTTTCATATAAAATGCACACCTAATAGGTAAATTCATAAAAGAGTAATAACCTAAGCCATTTACAAATTACCAGTTATAGTTTAAATTCGCTTACAGGTTAAACAACTACATGAGTGTTCATGTATAGAACATTCAGCTAGAGAAACATTTTGCCAAAAAAAACGCCACCTGTCATAGCACTTTATTTACACACTATTCAGCTAACCATTTATACTGCTCTAAGGAATAATCTATTGTTAACGGAAAGCTTATCCACTTAAAGAAAATGCATAAGTCATAATTAATTTATAAAACATGAAAGGAACATTTGACAAGAAGCCTGAAACTGTTTCCAAAGCTCAACAATTAATATGGTAGCAACATTTCAGTTGTATTGTGTGTCTAACTCGCTCCAGAACACGACATTTCTTTAGCGTTTTTTTTTAAATAATTATTAAATACTCTCTTCTTGAGAGTACAGCAGAACACTTTCCAGCTCTCTTGTGTGAACTTAAAGATATTGTACACTATCACTCACGAACAACAACTATATTGTGTAGGCACCTTCAGCCACAAGATAGAGATCAGCGAATAGACGCACAAGACAGGTGTGGCACAACAATTAGGCACCCCCCTCACCCCCCCCCCCACACACACACACACACAAACATACAAACACACAGCAGATACGATTTTTTTCATTCTTCTTCTTCTTTCTTCTTTTCTCTTTTCACTGATACCTAATAGGTGTCGTGCTTTATATCATTTGTCGTTCTTGAGCTGCTCAAACAATCTGAATTAGTGATTTTCCTTTGTTGTTACATGTCTCTGTCACTGTATCTATCCATCTTCTTCTTTTCTCTTATCACTGATACCTAAAAGGTGTCGCGCTTTATATCATTTGTCGTTCTTGAGCTGCTCGAACAGTCCGAATTAGTGATTTTCCTTTTTTGTTACATGTCTCTGTCACTGCATCTATCCATCTTCTTCTTTTCTCTTTTTGTTGATACCTAAAAGGTGTCGTACTTTATATCACTTATCTTTCTTGAGCTGCTCGAACTGTCTGAATTTGTGATTTTCCTTTGTTGTTACATGTCTCTGTCACTGCATCTATCCATCTTTTTCTGGGTCTTCCTCTTTTCATTCCCAGCACAATAAACGTGTTGCTGCTGACACTTCATTGTGATATACTCATCGGTGTTAGAGATATTGAGGAGGCGCAGAGTTTGAGGTGCCGATGACACACTCATCGTCATCATTATCATCATCATCATCATCATTATCATCATCATAATCATCATCACCATCATCGTCATCATCATCATGTGCCATACCGGTTGGCGTAGGCGATCATGTCCTTCCACAATCTTACATTCACCGTGCAGCGTATCAATTCTTTTGTTGACTGTTTACCATGATCTAGGCATTGAATAAGTTATTCAACGCAACAAACCGTGCCCCCCCCCGCCCCCCCAAAAATAAATAAAATAAAATAAAGAAAGAAAGAAAAGAAAGAAAACAACATATAGCAAGACGTTCATCATCAAACCATTAAAGACAACCGAAAAGGCAGTTGTTCTGCTGCAGTTGTTCAAGGCACGTTGTCCACTGTGGAAGAAGCGATCACCCAGTTGTGGTCGTGTAATTAGAAGAGAACAGCTGAATGATATTGTGACAATTAGAAACATTTAGAGTTCAGGAAATAGGGAAAAACAGATACAGAAAAGAGAAACCCACTTAAGAAAGTGCTTTGGTAAGAAGTCAACAACAATAATATTAACTATAGTAGAGATAAAATGTTGTGGAGACACATGATCACCCATGCCAGCAGGCACTGCACTTAACAAAAATATTAACTATAGTAGAGATAAAATATTGTGGAGACACATGATCACCCATGCCAGCAGGCACTGCACTTGATGATTTCTCAAAAGGCGGCCATATCAGTACGCATTTATCTTTCTATTGGAGGTAAGGATACATTAAAAATATATCAATAAAATATTACAAAATATGTGGGCCCGCGATTATAGCAGCAGATAACTTGTAAATTAAATCAAAATTGCATCGAGCAGCTATGTTTTGCCCTGATGAAAGCTTTTGCTGAAAAGTTTTAATTTGTCTCCTCCCTCTACTAGTTTATCTGCTCCATACAATTTTGTGTTTGTTTTGCATATATTTCTATTACACATTGTGCATTCATTCCAAAGAATTTTTAATTAGATATGCTAACTGAAAGAATGTAAAGCAATAATAGAATCTCTATTCGAAGCAATGTGAAAGACACAGGGCAGGATACTGCATGCTGTTCCATGAAATTGTATATTTTTCTTATTATTTTGTGAAGGCTACTCTATTACTCTATTATAATACAAATAATGTCAGAGTTCTCTCTAAACGCTGTAAGGCATATGAGGAATACTGCCTTGGTGCTCATATTGTTTTATGAACAACGGCACTTTTTTTTTATGTGTTCAGTGCCACATCAGGCCGCCTTATTTTTCTTCCACAGAAATAATCTCTGATAACTTTTACAAGCTGAGTGAACGCCAATACCTTATTATCGCCACATTTTGATATTGAACCTAGATAATTCTTCCTCGCACTCTAGGATTCCGGATAATATGACTAAAGTTGCTTGTCTGCTGTACTGTGTACTTCCTGGTACTCTAGGATTCCAGATAATATGACTAAAGTTGCTGGTCTGTTGTACTGTGTACTTTCTCGTACTCTAGGATTTCAGATAATATGACTAAAGTTGCTGGTCTGTTGTACTGTGTACTTTCTCGTACTCTAGGATTCCAGATAATATGACTAAAGTTGCTGGTCTGTTGTACTGTGTACTTTCTCTTACTCTAGGATTCCAGATAATATGACTAAAGTTGCTTGCCTGCTTTTGTGTGTTCCTCCTCGTACTCTAAGATTCCAGTTAATGTGACTAAAGTTGCTTCTCTCCTGCAATGTTTTATTTCCACCTGACCATTTCACTTCTAGGATGTTCTTCGTGAATTAGGATTATTTTCTAAAGTTTGGAAATTGTGCAATAGATTTAAAAGTTCCCAAAATGATACAAGCAATCCGAATACATGATCCTCTTTGATTATTGTGAAGAAAAACAAAGTGGTTTGGCCACTAATTTTGATCTTTTAGAAACCATTCTGCAAAGAACTGTGACAGGGGAAAGAAGGAGAGGTAAGCAGACAAAGAAATGGAAAGATAGCATAAACGAATAAATAGGCCTGGACTTTGCAGAGTCATAAAGAATGACTTAAGATAGAGAGAAATGGGAAAAGTTGACGAATATGTTAGTGGTGCACCCACGATACCTAGGCTTATGGGACGAAGAAGAAGAGCAAAAATATAAGATGACGAGAAGAAGAAGTGTAAAAGATGACAGCAGCGTAGATTGGTGGTACACCGTTTGAATTTAAAAGCTGAGAGTGTGTCTATTTTGTTTTATTACTTAAAGAGAGCCTAATGAGCCTGCTTCATAGACAACACCAAACCTTTTGATAAAATACACTATTAACATTATTTAGTGAGTCTAGAAACAATTTATAGACTGCCTAAAAGATATACATTTAGATGAGACAGACATACGATTAATATGTAATTTATACTGGGAGCAAACAACAACAATAAAATATAACAAAGAGAACTCTACATCTATTGATGTATAAAGAGAGGAGTAAGACAGGGATGCATCCTATCACCAAGCTTGTTCAATTTATACACTGAGTAAATCTTTAAAAACATCACCGTGATCCCAGGGGTAAACATTAATGTAAAGATAATCAATAACCTAAGATATGCTGATGATACTGTATTACTAGCAGAAAATCCTAAAGATCTACAACAATTACCTAATGAAATAAATATGACAACAAAAAATATGGATCAGATATGAATATTAAAAAAGACAAGAACTATGATCATAAACAAAGATTATACTCAAAACCTACTAATGAATATTAAAGTTGAAGGAATATACATGGAGACTGTTCAGAGCTACAACTACTGTAAAATTGAAATAAACAAAAGAACAGGAATGACAAAAACTAATTTGAATGACATGAGAAATATATTAACACCAAAACAAATAACACCATGGCTAAAACTAAGAATAACAAAATGTTATATCTTCTCAACATTCATGTGAGGTGTAGAAACATGGACAGTAGACAAGAGAACAGAACAGAGAATTGAAGCCTTTGAAATGTTGATATATAGAAGAATAGGAAGAATGGGATGGAAATAAAGGAAAACAAATGATGAAATTTTACAAGTAAATATGGAAAGAGGACTACAAAACACAATTCAAACAAGACAAATGAGATTTTTGGGGCATATTAAAGGACACATGAGCTTATTAAAAGTAATCTTAGAAGGGAAAATGCAAGGTAAAAGAGGCAGACCAAGACTAGCATCGACGAGTAACATTAAAAGATGGACAAGTCCGCCTATGACAACCTGTACTATCAAAGCAAGAGACAGAGCGGAATGACGTTCTATGATAGCCAACCTTCGATGCGGAGACGGCCCTTAATCATGATGATGATTTAAAGAGAAATATAGACAATCTCCACATTTTTTTTTTTAAATATTATAATTGCATAATCTAAAGAGGATGACGATAACAAGACATTTATGATAATTCAAAATGAAAGATAAATTGACAAACCCATCATTGCCAATGAACGTCGTCAGAAACAACGTGCCGCAAGCTGTGATGACCTAATGAGGAAAAAGTCGCTAAATGTCTTTTTATTTGATGCTTTCAATGTTTCTAGTTTAATTTAGACACCTCACGAAATTAACAACCGGGAAATTAAAAAAAGAAAATTTCCAGCTTTAAGTAAACAGGATGAAATCGTAATATTGTTGCGGTACTTAAGTTTATTCGTTGCCTTGCCCAGTGGTACAGAACCACCGCGCTCTGGGCAGTCTTCGAACAGGCAGATAAAAAAAGATTTGACCTTTAAACATTTACGTCCGCCTTATTTTGATTTCTCTTTATCTCTTACCTCTAAATGGGTAGTAAGTGGGACGCATTTGGTGTAGTTAATTGCTGGCTTCCATTAAATGTGAATTTCTATAATGCACATTAGATTGCAGCAAGATATTTTTGGATACTGAGTTGTGTTTCCCTATTAGATGCCATGTTGTGTAGCCATGCTGGTTAGTTTATCCCCAGGTCCTCACTGAGAGCTGAGGTACGATCTTGGTCAGCTGTGACAATCACTTAACACCAAGATTATCATCTCGTACCGATTCCGCCATAAGGTTGGCAACCTCTGCTTTGTTTACCTTGCATTTTTCTCTTGTTGTTTCAGTAAGTTATTGTTTCTCTTTGGATTTCCTAAAATGTTATTTATCGTGTTAGTATTATGCTAAATCTTTCATCTGTATTTAGCTGTTTCAAATATTTATTATTTGTTTTCTTCACTGTACACCAAATTCTTTCAATTTTTATTTTACAAAAAAAAAAAAAAAAAAAAAAAAAAACGCATTTAAAGGGGTTTAATTCTCTTCTCCAATTTCTTATTAGGTGTCCATCAGTGGCGTATTCTCTATGCTACCGCCGGTAGCCTGAACATATTATCGAAATGCAAAAGGAAATGATAATTTATTATATTTTTGTCATAATTATATTACACATTTTCGACTATTCTATTACACATTTCGTAGGCCAATATGATTTATTTGCTTTGATTTGCATTTATTAAAGCAAGGTTTTCCTGTGACTACCCTAACGTTTGTGAATTAAACCGAAACTACTCTAAGATAGTACATGAAACCACTAATAAGCAGCGGTACAGTTCTCTTCTCTCCGACTTAGAATTAATGACCCTGACGTTAAAAAATTCCCGTCAAAATAATACGACGAGAACTACCTATACAAAATGCGGTTTCAGGGGTTATTTTTAGCTCTAGCCAATCAGTAGCGTCACAAAGTGAAAGTGAAACTATGTCTGATTACCGGAACTTCCTAACCTATTTATAACTACGTTATGGGCATCAGCATCTGTAGAAAGAACATTTTCTGCTCTCAACTCAGACACAAGAACGTCTATCTGGTTCGGCAATAATGTCCATTGAGAAATCAATCCTTCAGAAACTTAGAAACCAACCAAACATTACTTTCAATGACAAAGTCATCGAGACATTTTCGTCCCAAACAAGACGGATAGAGTTAACATATAAATAAGTAAGTAATTTAAAATGTAGTGATGTTATTATAAAATATTACTTCATGTTAGCCTACTGAATATAATGTATGTCTTTATTTATAATGTCAGCGGCAGCCCAGACCCCAAAACCAGTATACGCCACTGGTGTCTGTACGCCATACAGAAATGTTGAGTAGATACACACTTTATTATTCTAAATTTTAATTCTAGTGTTATTTGGTTTGATGTGAGTATATTTGTCATTTATGAATGCTTTACTGACATTTCATTTCTACTGTTTATTTCTCAATTGAAAATCCCAAAACTTATTATATGTCCAAGAAATTTCAATTTTTTATCTCTCTATATATTCACTAAAGCATTGTCTATTTTCCCCATTACAGCACCATCTATACCACATACTTTATAACTGTCCACAGAATATATTAAAGTGCCACCAACAACATAACACGTTCTAAAACACGTCTGTATAAATAAAGTAAAGGGCCCCTATAACACCAAGTGACGTAAAAGAATATGGTGTTAATGTCCATAAATTTTTACAGACCTTCAGCACAAGATTTTTGGTGTAATATGGTCGCTATTACGCCCGTGCCGCTTTACTTTCCCAGAAAAAAATCCGGTACCTATTTAAGGCTGGAAGTCTCATCTATACAACACTAAAACATCATTTATACCACACTAAAACATCATTCTGGAAAAATTGAGGGACGAAGAGGTAGAGGAAGGCAAAGAGACAAAGTAAAGGACAGCTCAAGAGAATGGCTTGGCAGAAGGTCAACAACACAAATGATAAATAGCTGTCAAGATCGAAAGTTGTGGAGAAACATGATCACCTACGTCAGCAGGTCCGGTTCTTGATGATGATGATACCAAACTAAAGCATCATCTATACCAAGCTAAAACATCTTCTATACCACACTAAAGCATCATCTATACCACGCTAAAACATCTTCTATACCACACTAAAGCATCATCTATACCACACTAAAGCATCCTCTATACCACACTAAAGCATCATCTATACCACGCTAAAACATCTTCTATACCACACTAAAACATCATCTATACCACACTAAAGCATCATCTATACCACACTAAAGCATCATCTATACCACACTAAAGCATCATCTATACCAAGCTAAAACATCTTCTATACCAAGCTAAAACATCTTCTATACCACACTAAAACATCATCTATACCACACTAAAGCATCATCTATACCACACTAAAGCATCATCTATACAACACTAAAGCATCATCTATACCACACTAAAGCATCATCTATACCACACTAAAGCATCATCTATACCACGCTAAAACATCTTCTATACCACACTAAAGAATCATCTATACCACGCTAAAACATCTTCTATACCACACTAAAGCACCATTTATACCACACTAAAGCATCCTCTATACCACACTAAAACATCATCTATACCACGCTAAAACATCATTTATATCACACTAAAGCATCATCTATACCACGCTAAAACATCTTCTATACCACACTAAAGCATCATCTATACCACACTAAAGCATCATCTATACCACACTAAGGCATCATCTATACCACGCTAAAACATCTTCTATATCACACTAAAGCACCATCTATACCACACTAAAGCACCATCTATACCTCACTAAAGCACTATCTATACCACATTAAAGCATCATCAATATCACACTAAAGCATCATCTATACCACACTAAAACATCATCTATACCACATTAAAGCATAATCTGTGCCACACTAAATCATCATCTAAACCACACTAAAGCATCATCTATACCACACTAAAGCACCATCTATACTGCGCTAACGCATCATCTATACCACACTAAAGCACCATCTATACCGTATTAAAGCATCATCTATAACAGACTAAAGCATCATCTATACCACACTAAAGCATCATCTATACTGCACTAAAGCACCATCTATACCACACTAAAACATCATCTATACCACACTAAAGCATCATCTATACCACACTAAAGCATCATCTATACCACACTAAAGCATCATCTATACGACACTAAAGCACCATCTATACCGCACTAAAACATCATCTATAGTAGTAGTAGATCCAGTGATTGGACGGGTGAAAGTTCCTTTAAAGGCATCATATTCTTTATATAAATAGTCTATATGCGCATCGAGGCACATTTTTTGGTGCCGTTTTTCCTTATATGAGAGTCTACATTTTTCCTTATATGAGTCTACATATTTCCTTATATGAAAGTCTACCTGGTGACCTCTCGTTCTCTCGTGGTGGGGGTGGCGAAGGGGTGGGCTGGGGTGGTGAAGGGGTGGGCGGTGGTGGAGTTGTGAAGGGGGGTGATGTTTCGTAGAGTCATGAAATGTGTCACGACATAACTTTGTACTTTCAAAACAGTTTTATTTAAGATAAGTTTTAAAAACTTCCTTTAGAACTAAAGGTAACAACTTAGTCTGTTACACACGCTACTCGAAGGTACATTAACGAACTTAGTAACTACACGCCAAACAGAAACACCGCGTTACTAACGTTAAGCGAGATCAAAGAGCGTGGTTCTCCGTGAGTACTTACTTCCGGTTAGACGACCCGCGTGGAGATCAAAACGATACCGATGTTTTAAAGTGAGCCGCTTGGGGAAATTAACAGTGACAAATTTATTTATTTATTGTTTTATTCGTATATATTGAACAATAGATAACACATGGTTTGGACAAAAATGTATTCTTTAACTAATGTACATTATACACATATTTAATACATAGGAAACAAAGTAGTTATTTACAAGTAGTAATACATGATAGTGTTAAATGGATAAAGGGGAGGTGGTCACGTTGTCTGAATGGACCTGTCGCTTGATGTAGAAATAGGAAAGCTTACTTCCGGTTAGACGGTCCGCGTGGAGATCAAAGGATAACGTTAGTGTTTACCCGTGATACTGACCACACTAATAAATGTTATCATGGGTAACTTAAACTGGTCTAGCCGTCTAACAGAGAGACAGTAAATTAATGGACTTTGATATTCTATTACTGTTGTGTTTTGTAGTAGCATAAGTAGTTGTAGTTGTAGTGAAAGTAGTAGTGGAAGCTGTTAGAAGACGTGTTTGTTTTAGCCGTTGACAACATTCAAATTAGTGGAGGACATCTTTTGAAATAGTAGATGACAACTTCGGTGGGGGACCTGTTTTTGTTGTAGTAGTAATTGTTGTTGTTGTTGTAGGTTAGAAGTTGTAGTAGTAGGTTAGAAGTTGGCGTGCATTAGAATTTCACGAAGTGATCAACTTTACATCTGATCCAGATAGTGACCACTGTCCTCTTCCTTGTAGCCAAGATATTCCATCAGCTCTCCTCTCTCTTTGGCTCCTCGCGATCCGACCTCCCTCCATTGTAACTCTTGCTCATTCTCACAATGTATACCTAGTCGATAGTCGACCTATACCCACGTCGTTGTAACAGCCACAGATGCCATGTCGTTGTATCAGAGACGTATGCCATGTCGTTGCATCAGACATGTATGTCATATCGTTATATATCAGACACGTATGTTGGCTAGTGTGACATAATGGATGTATGTAGATTGTCTAGTGTGTCGGGGTGGATGAATGTAGGTTGTCGACTGTGTCATGATGCTTGTATGTAGGTTGTCTAGTGTAGCATGATAGTCGTATGTATGTTGTCCAGTGTGACATGATAGTTGTATGTAGGTTGTCTAGTTTGTCGTGATGGCTGTATGTAGGTTGTCTAGTGCGTCGGGATGGATGAATGTAGGTTGTCGACTGTGTCATGATGCTTGTATGTAGGTTGTCTAGTGTAGCATGATGGTTGTAAGTGGATTGTCTGGTGTGTAATGGTGATTGTATGTAGATTGTCTGGTGTGTCATGATGGATGAATGTAGGTTGTCGAGTGTGCTCCAACAAATCACCGCAACATTTAAACTTCTTTTAACACAATGGACACAGATGTTCACCAGAAGAAACCTCATTATGAGAAACCACCTGGAGAAATTCCAATAACCCTTTCGTCAACCATATTTAACATACCTAGTTTAACTTCATCAAACATCAAGCTCAACAATACTTAGCATACCTACTTTAAACACATCGATAAAATTGAATAACCTTTTATCGATAAGCCTTAACGTACTTTAAGAGCAAATAGAAAAATATTCCAACTTACCGCGTAAAATATAATCTCAATCCTTTAGAATGAATAGTAACTTTCCTTGAAGCAACCAAACTTATAACACGAAAGCCCTGAAGGGTCTAGTTTAAGTATAAATTGGTAACAAATGAATACATTATCCAATCAGAGAGTGACTATGCCAACATCGACTGATATCTGGATTAACCAATCAGAGAAGAGTATTAGCATGGGAGGCGGAGCAAAGAAATGACCGACATCTGTATTATATCCATTCAGAAAAGAGTATTAGCATGGGAGGCGGAGCAAAGAAATGACTGATATCTGTATTATAACCAGTCAGAAAAGAGCATTACTATGAACGGCAGAGTGATTAACCAATCATAGAAGAGCGTAACTTTGAAAACGGTTCCAGTTCCATCTTAAGGTAAATGAATTGGTCGGGTTCTCATCGAGGATCGTGGGCGTTTCTGGTCACACAAAAAAACCATAGAATGTGTTTGGATAAACTTATGAAGGAGTTTATGTTCTTGGGGGTTGATATTATTCATACATATGATAAGACGTGTAAGAAACATTCCAAGTTTTATAAAGCGATGGCTAACCTAGTATATACATTATCGGAGAGAAATGAGCTGTTATTTACTGGAATAATTAAGAGAGTCGGTGGTCATGATATTTACGCCACGTTTGTAACCATCGTTATCGAAATACTTTCAGACCGAATTCACAATTTCGGTCGTCTTGTTGTTCTATATACCCTCGCCTATCGATTAGTTAAGAATCATGTCAAAGACATGTTCGACTCTGATTCCGACATTTGTGCTTTAGAGAAGGACTTTGGTACTTGGACCGCTGTTATCATCGGAAGAGAATATGGAGAGTGGTTACTAAAAGAAGGTGATTTTGATCTCTGATGCAATACCTGATTAGTTACTAAAAATAGATTGTAACCTATGATGCAATAACAGAATACTCATTGTACTGGTGACCAATTGAGACTGTATGTACTCATTCACCCAATACTCTCACATCAATATGGAAAAGTGAATTCTCAGTCATAGAAAAGTATGTTGTCACGATAGGTGTGTCAATAACAAGGAACAAAAATCATTAAAGACATCGTAATTAAGTTGTGACATTTTGGTGGTTGAGAGATAAATCTGAAGATAAGCACGTCAAACTATAAGAACAAGGAAACAATAGCATATTACATACACTTAGAGCCAGTGTTAAGTTAACACGTATTTATCCGTAGTTTAAATAGAAGGTTATAAATTGAGTAGAGGCAAACTTATACCTTATGGCGCATCTACTTTTTCGAATAAACTCAAGTTCAGAAGAGGAAAACAGTGATGAAGGTAGTGATTGGTCACTGAGTGAGCAAACCACGACAATATCCCCTAGTGGTGATTTTAATAATGGTTTAACTTTAGACTCAATTTCAAAAAGACAAATGTACATGAAAGGGTTTTAAACTCTAGTGAAACCTATACCACCGGTTCTCAAAATCAGGGAGCTGGAAAACTGGAGATTCCAACTGAAATAATTAACAACCACTCCTCGACTGATAATAGAGAAATACAAATCTTTGAACAGGATATTGATTTTGAACAAATTAATGCAACGTGGAACGAACAATACGCTTGCAGCCAGCAAGGTAATACACTAAACGATAGAGCTACCAAGGTAAGTAATTGCTTTGGAGTCGAGTTTACCTTTTGATTTTGATATTCTCTGTTTCTCCTTCGTTATCTTTATTACTGGGTTATTACATAACAAGTAGAGACATTATCTTTATTGATGATGAAAAAGAGTAAATTTACACATATAATGTAACATTTGAAACTAGTTGCTAAAAATGATAGACGTTGTAGTAAAGGAAACCGAAAAAATAAAGGACTCATCCTTAATACCATAAAGAAGTAACTGTAACATGAAAGAAAAAAGACAAGTGGAATAATATTAAAACTGGTAAATATTTTGAAGTGTTAGCCTCTGGAGGTGGAGTAGAGTAAATTTTACGTAGAAGCAGGCTTAACTTACCCAATAGACTCATGGACAATATGTTAATAGGTGAGAAGCGAAAGGAAATCTTGTAATGAGAGCGGGTGTAATAACTTGTACCAACTTGAAAACGTGAGGGGCGAAAAGACAGAGGGAATCAAAGAGAAATGCCATCAGATAGAGAGTTGTGAAGAGATATTTTATTATAAATTGTTTTTCAGTCATAAGTATTTGATCGTTTTTAAACTAAAGTTGTCTCGTCTTCTTCTAGGTTCATTTTTCTGAAGAAACGATTGTTTTAACACTCCCCGATGATGAAAATGACGAACCCAATTATTTTTGGCAGCAATTTGGTATAGACATGGAGCGCTTCAGAAACCGTATACTAGAATATGCCAAAATTATTTCCCCCGTACTAGCTATTGATCACAGAGCCAAGATTCTAAAAAAGTATTTCAAAAGAAATAGAAACTAAAGTTTAGTTGCTATTTACTTGACAAGTCCAATCCTGTGCTAACAAGAACGCTTCCCTCTAATGAACATAACATACTATACTCGAGTTTGTCTCCAACTTGACAGTGTAGGCCCCGCCCTCTGGATCATCATTTGTTTTGATGACGCCATGGATACATCGGCTTCGTGGAACAAACTTCCCATGACTCATCAAAGATGGCCGCTCTCTGAACATGTCTCATCACGTCCGATGACGTATTGCATCAGTTACTATAAACAGAACGTATTCCATTGGTTACTATAAATAGACTGGCCACGCCCCCTTGTTACAGGGTATAAAGGGCAGCCGTTCTCAGTGCTGCTACATAAAGAAAGTCAGAGCCCTGTTACCAAGTCGTGTGTATTTTAGAATGGAGTCCGTTAGAATGGATATGTGTGATTCCGATGCTAATGTTGACTGTGATGGTGATTTTTTCTACGCATCTCGCAACGGCGAGTATGTAATTCCTTTACAGAAGAATGGTTTGAAGGCTGTCTCGGTTTCGAGATATCGAGCAAAGACTTTAATCCATCTTAGAAAATACGATGGAAAACGGGGATGAAGTTCCCCACACGTTACGGCATAACACTAACACAGCCTGAATTTGAGACTTTAGTGGGTCTGAAGTCTACGATTCTCTCAGAGTGTGACAGACTACAAGTAGCCACAGGTGATGCGTCTACGATTCTCTCATCTGAGTGTGACAGTATACAAGCAACCACTGATGGAGCTTCTACATTTCGCTCAGACTATGACAGAGAACAAACGGCCAATGATGGTGACTGGTCGCTCACTGCTCCTCCCGTTTATGACGACTTCCAGTATCAACAGAGTGACCTTTCAACTGTTCTCACAGACACAGCCCACAAACGAATTGATCCCCGTTCGATCACTAATATAACTGATGGATCTTATGTTATTAAGAACAATAAACAAAATTGTGTTAAGTTTTCCGATCCTTATGTATTAAAAAAACCACGTGGGAGACCACGTAACTTGTAATTTAAGCACTGAACACATGACTATGTTGTTATATGTGTACTTTTTTCAGATGATTTGTATCCATATTTGTACTATTGAAATCATCAGTGTTCAATTATAAATATTTGAATGTGTAACATGTGTTGTCTACGTTGATGTATTAAAATAAAACTATGTTTCATTGTGAAAATAAAATTATATAGAAAAGCAAACAATTTGTTTGTTTTATTTGACTTGTTTTAATTTATTTAATTTTAAATTATTTTGTTGTATTAAAATAAACAACACTATAGATAAATACGTGTTAACTTAACACTGGTTCTAAGTGTATGTAATATACTATTGTTTCCTTGTTCTTATAGTTTGACGTGCTTATCTTCAGATTTATCTCTCAACCACCAAAATTTCACAACTTAATTACGATGTCTTTAATGATTTTTGTTCCTTGTTATTGACACACCTATCGTGACAACATACTTTTCTATGACTGAGAATTCACTTTTCCATATTGATGTGAGAGTATTGGGTGAATGAGTACATACAGTCTCAATTGGTCACCAGTACAATGAGTATTCTGTTATTGCATCATAGGTCACAATCTATTTTTAGTAACTAATCAGGTATTGCATCAGAGATCAAAATCACCTTCTTTTAGTAACCACTCTCCATATTCTCTTCCGATGATAACAGCGGTCCAAGTACCAAAGTCCTTCTCTAAAGCACAAATGTCGGAATCAGAGTCGAACATGTCTTTGACATGATTCTTAACTAATCGATAGGCGAGGGTATATAGAACAACAAGACGACCGAAATTGTGAATTCGGTCTGAAAGTATTTCGATAACGATGGTTACAAACGAGGGTAAATATCATGACCGCCGACTCTCTTAATTATTCCAGTAAATAACAGCTCATTTCTCTCCGATCATGTATATACTAGGTTAGCCATCGCTTTATAAAACTTGGAATGTTTCTTACACGTCTTATCATATGTATGAATGATATCAACCCCCAAGAACATAAACTCCTTCATAAGTTTATCCAAACACATTCTATGGTTTTTTTGTGTGTGACCAGAAACGCCCACGATCCTCGATGAGAACCCGACCAATTCATTTACCTTAAGATGGAACTGGAACCGTTTTCAAAGTTACGCTCTTCTATGATTGGTTAATCACTCTGCCGTTCATTGTAATGCTCTTTTCTGACTGGATATAATACAGATATCAGTCATTTCTTTGCTCCGCCTCCCATGCTAATACTCTTCTCTGATTGGTTAATCCAGATATCAGTCGATGTTGGCATAGTCACTCTCTGATTGGATAATGTATTCATTTGTTACCAATTTATACTTAAACTAGACCCTTCAGGGCTTTCGTGTTATAAGTTTGGTTGCTTCAAGGAAAGTTACTATTCATTCTAAAGGATTGAGATTATATTTTACGCGGTAAGTTGGAATATTTTTCTATTTGCTCTTAAAGTACGTTAAGGCTTATCGATAAAAGGTTATTCAATTTTATCGATGTGTTTAAAGTAGGTATGCTAAGTATTGTTGAGCTTGATGTTTGATGAAGTTAAACTAGGTATGTTAAATATGGTTGACGAAAGGGTTATTGGAATTTCTCCAGGTGGTTTCTCATAATGAGGTTTCTTCTGGTGAACATCTGTGTCCATTGTGTTAAAAGAAGTTTAAATGTCGCGGTGATTTGTTGGAGCACACTCGACAACCTACATTCATCCATCATGACACACCAGACAATCTACATACAATCACCATTACACACCAGACAATCCACATACAACCATCATGCTACACTAGACAACCTACATACAAGCATCATGACACAGTCGACAACCTACATTCATCCATCCCGACACACTAGACAACCTACATACAGCCATCACGACAAACTAGACAACCTACATACAACTATCATGTCACACTGGACAACATACATACGACTATCATGCTACACTAGACAACCTACATACAAGCATCATGACACAGTCGACAACCTACATTCATCCACCCCGACACACTAGACAATCTACATACATCCATTATGTCACACTAGCCAACATACGTGTCTGATATATAACGATATGACATACATGTCTGATGCAACGACATGGCATACGTCTCTGATACAACGACATGGCATCTGTGGCTGTTACAACGACGTGACATGCGTGTCTGATACAACGACATGATGTCCATTGTGTCCAAAGATGTTTAAACGTCACCAAGCTATGCTGAAGCATATTCAGGACGCGTTGACATTGCCCTGCTCAACAGACCCGATACAAAATGGATAGTGGAGAACATTCCCGCTTCAAAATTTTATTTATTTCACCTACATGCCTTCTCGGTTGTCTGCCATTTGTTAAAGTGACAAAGATAAAGTGGATAGTGGAGAACTTTCCCTCGATCTAGTTGGTTTTGTCGGTGAAACTTGATGATGATGAAGATGGTCTGGACTCGTGTGTATTTCCACATAAATTCCATTCTGCCATTCAACGGTTCAATTCAGTAAAATGATTATTCGTAAAGTCCAAGAAAATTAATCGTAGAACCCTTCAAGCAGATTACGCCCCTAAAATTTCATTACCGGTCAGCTGTTAAACTCACTAGCAGGACCTTGGACATTACTTGGTCAAGCACTGAGTAAGTTGTATGTTACCATTAATTTCAAAATAAACTTTATAGATATATTAAAGTTGTCATGAATAAAAATAATTATAAAACTCTACCATCTCTCTACTACTCATGAAACAAGTCATACCCCCCCCCCCCCCCTGTTATAACTCTACTAAATGCAATTCACACTAGTTGTACAACTACAACAACGACTTTAACTACTACTGCCACTACGTCTACTACTACAACTACTACTTCTGCTACTACTACAACGAGAGAGAGAGAGAGAGAGAGAGAGAGAGAGAGAGAGAAGTCTATGAGAAGGAAGAGTTGGTACAAGTGTTAACGGGTGAGCGTACGAGTTACATTGGAGGGAGGTCCGAACGCTAGGAGCCAGAGAGAGAGAGAGAGAGAGAGAGAGAGAGAGAGAGAGAGAAAGAGAGAGAGGGGATGGCATGGGAGGCGATGAGTCTAGAAGAGAGAGAGAGAGAGAGAGAGAGAGAGAGAGAAAGGTGAGATGCTAGGTATACATTGTGAGAATGAGCAAGAGTTACAATGGAGGGAGGTCGGATCGCGAGGAGCCAAAGAGAGAGGAGAGCTGATGGAATATCTTGGCTACAAGAAAGAGGACAGTGGTCACTATCTGGATCAGATGTAAAGTTGATCACTTCGTGAAATTCTAATGCACGCCAACTTCTAACCTACTACTACAACTTCTAACCTACAACAACAACAACATTTACTACTACAACAAACACAGGTCCCCCACCGAAGTTGTCATCTACTATTTCAAAAGATGTCCTCCACTAATTTGTCCTCAACTAAATGTTGTCAACGGCTAAAACAAATGTGTCTTCTAACAGCTTCCACTACTACTTTCACTACAACTACAACTACTTATGCTACTACAAAACACAACAGTAATAGAATATCAAAGTCCATTAATTTACTGTCTCTCTGTTAGACGGCTAGACCAGTTTAAGTTACCCATGATAACATTTATTAGTGTGGTCAGTATCACGGGTAAACACTAACGTTATCCTTTGATCTCCACGCGGACCGTCTAACCGGAAGTAATCTTTCCTATTTCTACATCAAGCGACAGGTCCATTCAGACAACGTGACCACCTCCCCTTTATCCATTTAACACTATCATGTATTACTACTTGTAAATAACTACTTTGTTTCCTATGTATTAAATATGTGTATAATGTACATTAGTTAAAGAATACATTTTTGTCCAAACCATGTGTTATCTATTGTTCAATATATACGAATAAAACAATAAATAAATAAATTTGTCACTGTTAATTTCCCCAAGCGGCTCACTTTAAAACATCGGTATCGTTTTGATCTCCACGCGGGTCGTCTAACCGGAAGTAAGTACTCACGGAGAACCACGCTCTTTGATCTCGCTTAACGTTAGTAACGCGGTGTTTCTGTTTGGCGTGTAGTTACTAAGTTCGTTAATGTACCTTCGAGTAGCGTGTGTAACAGACTAAGTTGTTACCTTTAGTTCTAAAGGAAGTTTTTAAAACTTATCTTAAATAAAACTGTTTTGAAAGTACAAAGTTATGTCGTGACACATTTCATGACTCTACGAAACATCACCCCCCTTCACAACTCCACCACCGCCCACCCCTTCACCACCCCAGCCCACCCCTTCGCCACCCCCACCACGAGAGAACGAGAGGTCACCAGGTAGACTTTCATATAAGGAAATATGTAGACTCATATAAGGAAAAATGTAGACTCTCATATAAGGAAAAACGGCACCAAAAAATGTGCCTCGATGCGCATATAGACTATTTATAAAAGGAATATGGTGTCTTTACAGTGACTTTCACCCGTCCAATTACTGGATATACACTACTATCTATACCACACTAAAGCATCATCTATACCACACTAAAGCATCACCTATACCACACTAAAGCATCATCTATACCACACTAAAGCACCATCTATACCACACTAAAGCATCATCTATACCACACTAAAGCGCCATCTATACCACTAAATTATCATCTATACAACACTAAAGCACCATCTATACCACACTAAAGCACCATCTATACCACACTAAAGCACCATTCACACCACCCTAAAGCGCCATCTATACCACACTAAAGCATCATCTATACCACACAGAAGCATCATCTATACCACACTAAAGCATCATCTATACCACACTAAAGCATCATCTATACCACACTAAAGCATCATCTATACCACACAGAAGCATAATCTATACCACACTAAAGCCCCATATATATTTCACTAAACATCATCTATACCACACTAAAGCAACATTTACAATACAAACTAAAGCACCTTCTCTTTTGCACAGAAAAATCAGTATCTACTAATAGAATAGAAGTACATGGAAATATCTCGAAAGCAAGCAGAAAATGACCCTTACCAGGAACACCACAATAACTATCAGCATGCTAAAGCCAAATTTCAATGGATTAAACTACAAACCAGACGGAGAAGCTGGAAAGAGAAAAAAAAAAAGTCCTTCTATCTTGAACGGGACACAAGAAAACTGTCGAAGCTTGCAAAAAAGCTGAATGATGAGTGTACAGGAAGGAACACCAAAATCACACCGAAGAAGGATGGAAACTTCCTAACAGGTAAGCATGCAACAAATCACTTTGCAGACTCCTTTGCAAATGACAATAATATTGAAATCAGCGTAGAGAAACGACAAGAGACCCGTTTAAAACAACAAAATGCAAGAGAAGAAGAGACAACACATGAAGTCATGGAAATACCCATTACACAAAGAGAGCTAGAGCTGGCAATATCCAAATTAAACATGAAAAAGTCACCAGGCAGTGAGGGAGTGTCCAATGAAATGATTAAGAGCTTGGGAACTGCAGCTAAAGCAAAACTACTGCAGATCTACAACATTTGCTGGATCACAGGTAGAGTGCCACAGGCATGGAGATAAGCAATTATGATACCATTACTAAAGCCAGGAAAAGATGGTTCAACGACGTCCAGCTATAGACCAATCAGCCTTACAAGCTGTTTGTGTAAAACAATGGAACGTATAATCAATCTCAGACTGCAGTGGTACCTGGAAAGTGAAAATCTCCTTGTCCCACAACAAGCAGGCTTTAGACAATGTTACTCTACAGAAGATCAGGCAACCTATTTTTCCCAGGAAATTGAGGATGCGTTTCAAGAAAAGAAACTGGTACTAGCAGCATGGATAGACCTACAGAAAGCATTTGATAAGGTATGGAAGGAAGGGCTTTTGAAGAAACTGAGAAATTGTGGAGTAAATGGCAGGATGTACAAATGGGTCAAAGCATACCTGCATAACAGGTGAGCCAGACTGCAACTGGATGGCTTTAAGAGTAAGGTCTTACTGCGCCAGGGCATTCCACGGGGAGGGGTACTATCTCCAACACTTTTTCTGATCTACATCAACGACCTAGTTACTGAACTACAACATGGCATCAAAGTGGCAATGTAGGCAGATGACTTGGTAATGTGGTGCACAGAGGAGTATGCAACAGTGGCCTCCAAATTGCTACAAAGAGCTATGAATACACTGAATTCATGGACAAATAGATGGTGTATCAGCATCACTACAGACAGATGCAGCACTACACTTTTCACTCTCTCCCCAAAACAAAAAACAGGAACCATCTACATAAACAATGAGCCTGTGAAAGAAGACATACAAGCTACGTATCTCAGAGTTACATTTGATAACAAACTATCTTGGAAACAGCAGATAAATAAGGCGACCCAAAAAGCAAGGAGGAAATTGGCTATTCTAAGAAAGATGTGTGGAACCACATGGGGTACGAGTGGGAAAATACTCAGTAAAATTTACCAACAGAGTATACGCCCACATTTAGAATATGGATCATCCGCGTGGTGCTCAGCATCAAACACCACATTGCAAGAACTGGACAAAGTACAAAACCAGGCACTTAGGGTCATCACAGGAGCAATGAAATCAACACCAATATTGGAGATGGAGAAATTGTGGAGGATACCAGCACTGAGAGAACGGAGGGACACAAGGGTGCCGATACAGGCAGAAAAATTTGCTTGCATGCCGAGACATCCAATGAAGGACCGATTCCAAAATCTTGCATTGGGACGACTTAAGAGAAGCAGTTTTATCCACCAAGCCAAGCGTATTAGTAGACAAACACCAGACATGCCAAGATTTGTTAACCCCCTACTGCCCATACCAGAACAGACTCCCTGGACAGAGGGATCAGGATTATCAGTTCAAATACGGACAGAAGTGAAAGGAATAGTTGACAATGAGGAACAAAATAGTCTACAGCGAAAAACAATAACTCTCAGTTTCCTGGATTAAGAATACCCACAAGACCTATGGATTCGTGTGTGCACAGATGGATCAGCACAGAATGCAGTAAAGAATGGGGGAGCAGGTGCATATATAGTGTACCCAAATAACACTAGGGATATGAATAAAATAGCAACAGGGAAATATTGTCACAATTATAATGCAGAAATACAAGCAATAAAGTTGGCAATAGAAAAACTGCTGAACAGTAATCTTAGCCCACAGCCTGTAGTGTTTTTGACAGATGCAAGATCAGTACTCCAGGCACTACAATCCAGAAAATTACCACATCTGCAGACCGTATTGACTGAACTCTGTAAGCACCACAGGGTTGCCCTGCAGTAGATCCCATCTCACTGTGGAATACCAGGAAATGAGAAAGCAGATCAGTTGGCAAAGGAAGGTTCAACAGGCATACAACTAGATACACTGGTTACATATCATCATAAGAAACAGATAATCAAATCAATCAGATCACCACAAGCCCCAAATCAGGATGCCCTTCAAAATATGAATAGATATGAACAAGTTATCATTATACGCCTCAGAACAGGACACAATCGACTCCATAGTCACATGTATACAAAATTCAAGATCGGCACATCAACTACTTGTACATGTGGACAGGTGCTCCAGACTGCTGAACACATATTTCAAAACTGCAATGAATATAGCAGACTGAGGAAAATCCATTGGCCCATAGATACAACACCACAGACAAAACTATATGGGCCACTGCAAGAATTACAAAAGACGGTAACATTTATACAGGAAACGACATTGCAGATATAGACAATACTTCGGGCGAACGAAAGATAGATAGACACTAAAGCATAATCTATACCACACTAAAGCAACAATTACACTACAAACTAAAGCACCTTCTCTTTTGCACACAAAAATCATTATCTACTAATAGAATAGAAGTGAGCTGCCTCAGAAAAACTAAAACATTCAATGGCAGGACAGAGAAAACTTTGCAAATGACCGTAGCACATGTAGAAGATGTAGTATCGTCATGATAACATTTGATAATGAAATAAGGTCACAGTTAGAAAGAAAACTGAGAAGGAAATAATCGAGACCTCTGGACATAAAATTGACTGGTTCCTTCTGCCGCAGGATTTGTCTTTACAATATCGACCAGATTAGCCATGAGAGAAGCTGCTCAACAAAAAATGTCAGGCGGTAATTATTGTTTGCCAGCATCTACTTGCTTCTAGCCGTCAGTGAAGACGCAAAAGGAATTAGGTAAGGAGATTTTGTTGTGTCATAGCTGGATGGTTCATTGTACCAGGGTCTTTGCTCGTGCTGCGGAGTCTGTACTTCTGTGCTAAAACCATCGTCAGTGCCTTTCCTAGCAAGTGATGGTGCAGCATGCTGGTGGGGGTATCGGAACTCCATGAAGTTATCTAATGCGCAAGATGATCTGTTGAATAAATTATTCATTGTAGGTGTGCCCAGTAGTCAAAATGGAGCAAAATAGAGCCGAAGAACATTATATTTGGGGCTCCATATGTACAATTTGTACACTTGCATCTTATTAATTCAGTGAGGCCGCAGAACATTCTCCACCTTACAAATCCCAGAAACAAATACCTAATACTAGAATCATCCTTTCAGCTCACTATCGAGCACTGGACTTCAGTAAACATGCTCCAGTTTGTCGCTCTTCACAAATTAAACTCTCATCAACATCATCATCATCATCATCAACAACGAGTGCCTTCTACGCATCGAAGGTTGGCTACCATGGAGCGCCATTCTACCCTGTCTCTTGCTTTGATGGTGCAGGTTGTCATAGGCTGTCTTGTCCATCTTTTGATGTTACTTGTCCATGTTAATCCTAGTCTGCCTCTTTTACCCTGTATTTTTCCTTCCAATATTACTTTTAGTAGGCTATTGTGGGGATTTTTTTTAAATGTCCCAAAAATGTCATTTTTCTTGTAATTGTATTTAGTAGTTCTCTTTTTATTTTTAGTTGTTTTAAACTTCATCGTTTGTTCTCTTTTCTTTCCATCCAATTCTATTTATTCTTCTATAAATCCACATTTCAAAGGCTTCAATTTTCTGTTCTGTTTTCTTGTCTAATGTCCATGTTTCTGCACCATATAGGAATAATGAGATGTAACATTTTGCTATTCTTAGTTTTAGCACTGGTGTTATTTGTTTTGATGTTAGTATGTTCTTCATGACATTAAAATTACTTTTTGCCATTCCTATTCTTTTGTTTATTTCAGTTCTACATTTTCCATGACTGGTTATAGTATGTCCAAAGTAGTTGTAGTTCTGAACTGTCTTCAGGTCTATTCCTTCAACGTTGATACCCACTTGTGGGTTTTGAGTGTAAACTAAACTATAAACTTATATTAATGTCCAGCACGTCCCAGTTACATTTGCTTTCCATTTCCTATACAGGAATACCCCGAAAATTGATTGTTAGAAGTGCATTCTGTACACGGGCACTAGCAAACATGTTCTCCCTATTAACATCTTTTCTCCAAATTGTGCGAGCTTGTTTCGCAAGAAGGTCATGTCACTGCATGACGCCATCTTTCGATTGGCTTCTAATTATATGTTATTTTCCCTTTTCGGAACACACGCTGTGTTTGGGATGATTGAGTGAGAGTTATTATCTTTAATTGTGTTTTCAGTGATTAGTTGCAGTTTATAAAGTTGCTTTTGTTTTCCACAGTGTGAAGATAATTTGAAGTAACAGTCACATGTCAAAACATTCTGTAATTGTCTTTTTTTAATGAAAAAAATGTGTGATAGATAATGTTTTTTTTTTCTACCCGGAGCTTAAATTGATGTGAGTTAAATATTAATGTTCATTTCCTGTCTATAAACTGTAAATCCAAGTTGTAACTAACGGGGACGGATAAAGGTTATCTCATATATATATATATATATATATATATATATATATATATATATATATATATATAAAGTAATGAGCCCCGTCACGCCAAGTGGCGTATAGGGAATATGGTGTTAGTGACCATAAATTGTACAGACCTTCAGCACATGATTTTTGGGGTAATGTGGTCGGTATTACGCCCGTGCCGCTTTACTTTTCCAGAAAAAAAATCCGGTACACATTTAAGGCTGGGTGAACCCGGAAGCCGTCGGTTGGGATCGAACTTTACCTCTTGTCCTTTGTAGTCCAGTTCACTAACCACCACTGAGCTATCGCGGCTGCCATTTATTAATATGTGTGTGTGAGTGTGTGTTTGTGTGTGTTTGTGTGTGTATGTGAGTGTAAAGTTCATAGAGTATCAACCACACAAGTAAAACGTAAAAATCGTAATATACTTGTAAAAAGCCCCTGAATCGCAGATTATCTTACACTTGTCAAGAGAAGAATCAAGAAAGTGATTTATATCTGCTGAATGATTGGCTACCCTGTTCTCTAGAGTCACTCTTTCAAAACTGCTATTTTCGACTACTGTAAACGATACGATAAAGGGGACCGCCATTTTTGTCTGTCTTCAAATACGTGTCGTCAGTGTCTTTAAAAAGAGAAATAAAGTGGCACAATTATTCTGTAAGTTCGGCAAATCAAAAGAGTATTCTAGCTTTGACGTTTGTGTCGGTATAAGGAAGGACAGCTAAGAAGAATAATGAAAACGTTCTGAAAGAGGCCAAAGCGAAATGAAAGTTAATCTCCAATATTAGGAAGAAACAATCATCATTCTTGGCCATGTAATGAGAAGGGAACAGCTGGAATATATAGTAACAACTGGGGGAGACGAAGGCACGCCTCCCAGCACCAGAGCTGGAATTTGTCAGCGACCCACAGCTGATGGCCTGCGCCAGGATAGGTAAACCAAAACCATCCAGACCCTGCTCAACCTCTCCGTGGTGCCTCCAGTAACAGACTAACCTGCCTAGTCTGGCCAAGTGAGCAGGGATCGAAGAGGGAAGACAACCCGGTACTCAAAAATGTCGTGCTGAAGTCGGATGTGTTGGGCCAAAATGCGCAAATATAACAGTTATACTGCAAACCACAACACAACGCAGACACGCCCACTTAACGTCATTTTAAGGGCGGATGACGAAGAGGAATTCTACAGTCTACAAATACTCTAGAATACTTTATTAATCATCTGACGAACGTAAGCAGTAATAACTGGGAAAATTGAGGGACGAAGAGATAGAGGAAAGTAAAGAGAAAAAATAAAAGACATCTTAAGAGAATGGCTTGGCAGAAGGTCAACAACAGAAATGATAAATAACTGTCGAGATCGAAAATTGTGGAGAGACATGATCACCTACGCCAGCAGGACCGGTACTTGATGATAATGATGATGATGATGATAAAGAATGAAGGTGAATGGTATTTTTTTATAATAAGTCGCTGCCGACATCCAGGAGTTATCGATCTCTTTGGAACAATTAACTACCTTTATTACAAATTTTTATGGATTTTAATTCGTTTGCAGTGATACCGAGGCCTTCCATAACCAATAACCAATATTACAAATTTGGCGCCAATACCAAACATATGCATTATACTATTAAAATTACATTAAATGTTGAGTAACAAAATGAGAAACCGACAAGAAAACTTGCTAATAATACATTTAGCGCTGGACCCGGCTGTTAACATCATAAATGTTTACCAGATTTTAGTCATGCATACATACATACATAGATACATACATATATATTTATTTATATACATACATACCTATATACATACATACATACATACATACACATACATAAATACATACTGCACCGGTTGGGATTTTTATTCATAATTTCTCTCTGCGGCAACCACCCCTGGTCTCAGCAGCGAGGCCCGGCATGAAACGTCAACAATATCATTGACGAAAAAATATGAGTACCTTTGGAGTCTGAGTTATCTGCCTGTGTGGCGAGGGACCCCTGCGCACACGGCTGCCAGGGAAAAATGGATTAACGAGCAAAATTCAGTTCCTAGTTTCTAGGGACCTCGTCTGAGGTAAAAGCTGGTGAACGAAAAGAAAAATATATACAGTAAATATGCAAATAACGAGCTTTCTCAGTGTTTACGTGCATCTTGAGCCATTTTTTTTCTGAATGAAAACGTGACATTAAGACTCAGGCTAACATGATACAGACGCAATTTTAGTTACATATCTGTAGATAAGATAATATCCAGACAGAATTAAAACGTGGAAAGGTGTCATTATTTGCGCTCCATTTCTTGCTTAATTTGAGCTTTTATGGGTAAAAACATTTAAATCAAATGTGTATGCAGAGTTCTTTTAAATACATGTGTGTGCTTCTTCTTCCTCTTCCTCTTCTTCTCCTTCTTTTTCCTCTTCTTCGTCTTCATCTACTTCGTCGTATTCTTCTGCATCCTTTCATCGTCATTGCCTTATTCTTCCTCGATGTCTTCTTTCTCGTCGTCGTCGTCTTCTTCTTCTTTGTCGTCGTCTTCTTTATTGTCTTCTTCTCCTTCGTCGTCGTCGTCTTCTTTATTGTCTTCTTCTCCTTCGTCGTCGTCGTCTTCTTTATTGTCTTCTTCTCCTTCGTCGTCGTCGTCTTCTTTATTGTCTTCTTCTCCTTCGTCGTCGTCGTCTTCTTTATTGTCTTCTTCTCCTTCGTCGTCGTCTTCTTCTTATTTCTTTCTTCTTCTTCGTCGTCGTCGTCCTCTTCTTATTTCTTTCTTCTTCTTCGTCGTCGTCGTCCTCTTCTTATTTCTTTCTTCTTCTTCGTCGTCGTAGTCTTCTTCTTATTCCTCTTCCCCGTCGTCTTCTTCTTTCTTCCTTCTCATCGTCTTCTTCTTCGTCGTTGTCGCCCTTTTCTTCATCGCCGTCGTCAGCGTCCTTCTTTTCCGCCGTCTTCTTCTTTTTCTTTCTCGTCTTCTTCCTCGTCGTCTTCTTCTTCGTCGTCATTTCCTTTATCTACCCCTTCTTTTCCTCTGCGTACACATAACGACTCATCGACAGCCCCTAAACAAATTGGACTCAGGTGCGTTGTTTTGTGTTTTCCATCTAACTGCAATATCCGCACCGTTTGGCCCCAAACATCTGACTTTATCATGGTGATTCTGTGCACCGCGTTCCCTTTCCTCTTGCATCGCTCGGATATCCTGGTTAGTCTGTTTCTGGGCAACCACGGGGGGGATGCGGTAAAATCTTGATTAGTTTTTGTTCATTTACCCTGATGCAAGCAGTCAGGTATACGTTGTTGACCACTTTCAGCCAGATGTTGTTGACTATGTTGGGCTAAAGATATTTATTTGATTATAAGATATCGCAATCTAACATTATATAGACCTAGCACGTTTTCTAGAACTTATCAAAACATCTAAAGCATTTGGAGTGGGAGATTAATGTCGATAAAGCTAGACTTACGATCGATAACTCTGGAAACATTAATTAAGATGTCAGAATTAATGAACATCTACCAGACACGACCAGATAAGCCATGGCTGCGGAGTAGTTAGTGTTCTCGTACTGACCAAAGAGGTCCGGGTTCAGTTTCCATATAAGACATTTTCTAATACACAAGGCTTCGGGGTTGAAAATGGGTACAATGTATTTTTTTTTTCGGAATAGTTAGGCGACCTGGCGTGATATCTACCGTAACACCTTTAAATGTTTCATTGTCCATTGAAAAATGTGGACAATAATATATCATTTCACATCCGCATTTAGATATAGGAGGAATTCTAAAGTATCTTGTAACTCACTTGATTCTCGATTTTCCCAGCGCAGTTAGATGGCTCATAGTGTTCATAGAGTCTCCCGTCATTGTATCTATTCTTGTCGAGTTGTTCGAATATAGAGAGTGAGTCAGTGCCTGCCACACTTGCCTCTTTTGTTAAAGTTCAGTGTTTCTCGATGTCATCAACTTTTTTTTTCTCTGAACTAAAATTTCCCATTTAAGAGCCGCTTATTAATTCTCTGGTCATTACTTCTAAATACAAGACCGATATATGTCCATCTTCTTGTCTTAATAGTGGATGAGATAAATTGTTGCATGGGCTTTTTTCTCCTATTTCTTTTCACTTACTAAAACAAATATTTAGAATATCTATTTTCGATTGCTTCTGAGCATGGTTCTAAACCTGAGATAGCGTCAAGAACTGCAAAGTCTTCAACAGGTTTTGTAAAATCCAAGCTAGTCTTGATAGATGTGAACATCGTGGTCAAGTCTGAAAATAGATTGTCTCCAAATAACATTCTGTCTCAAATACATCGCAGAAAAAACAATAGAAAAGGTTCTAGATAAAATACTCGCAGACTTTCATAACAGTACTGTTCCACTTGATGATATCATAGAATTCTGTTGCTCTAAATTAGCTCTACTAAATTGTCTCTAAACATCCGTTGGGAGATGAACACATTGCGAACAAAAAAGTCTCCAGAAGATCAGACATTAACAACATTAATCAAGAAATGAAAAGAAGACGCTGGAAATAGCTAGGCCACGTTCTAAGAATGAAACAAAAAGGCATCCGCACTTAGCATGACCATGGACACCACATGGCAAACGAACAGAGGAGGCAGACCATTGAGGACATAGCGATGAACCATACATGATGAAATAACAGAGACAGACTATTCCTGACGAGAGTTGTCAGCGTTTGCTCCAAACCGGATTGGGTGAAGACCTTTTATAGTTGACCTATGCTTCGATCTGAGTTCAAAAGATTACAAATAAATCAGCTCTCCAAGTCTTGGAAATGATATAAAATAATATCTTCAACATTCAGCTATTATTACACCTGCTGCTAATATCATTTGGCAACAAAATCGTATTTTAATGGGTTCGTGGTATCTCGGGCAATTGAACAAACAGATCGATTGTCCAGAGAATTAGTAGCATTGCTCAAGGCCTCCACAGACAATATTCTAAACACCTGCGACAGATTCTGATAAATAAATATCGGGAAATATAGCTGACCTAAGAGGCCACAACCCAAACAGGACAGTCGCGCTTTAAACACCTATCATAGCTAGAAACACCTAGGAAAGCCCGAAACACCAAGCATAGCCAGAAACACCTAGCATAGCCTGAAACACCTAGCATAGCCAGAAACATATAGCAAAGTCTGACGTTAAAGATCAAATTAAACAACTGAAATGAAAAGTCTGGTCTGATTGTCCAGTTGAGAAAATGTCGTGCACCTGCGAACAGACACCTAAACAAACGTGATCGCTCAGGAAATCAAAACTACAGGCACTTTTACTTCACATGGAAACAATTGAACACCAGTTACTGCATTGCTCCAGTTGATGTTGGGCTTTTTATTTACGATTTCTCTATTTGGCAACCACCCTTGGTCTTAACAGCGAGGCCCGGCTTGAAACCTCAATTACTCATCGGCGGAAAAAAATGTGAGTACCTCCGAAGTCGGAGCTATCTGCCTGTGCGGCGAGGGACCCCACGCAAAATTCAGTTCCTAGTCTCTAGGGACTTCGTCAGAGGTAAAAGCTGGCGAACGAAGAAAAAAAAAATCTATGTTGTCTGCTTCATGCAACACATCATACCACAGCCAACATATTTTATACAACATCAACAGAACTGAGGAACACAGGAACCTTGTCATGAGAGTCCATGTGCTGTCAACAGCTACGCGTTAATATCTGAAGTAGTAGTAGTAATAATAATAACCATCATCATCAACTCACTATGTCAGTAGGAAAAGAGAAACAAACAAATCCAGTTAAAAGGTAAAGGTAACGATCGAAACATAAATCGGCGTTTTAACACGCGAGTGTTCACCAATATGTGCTCGGCCGTCTATCCAGAAGAGTCCGGAGACTTCTGGACAGTGTCGCTTCAAGCATCGAAACTCACGATACGAGGCGCCATTCCTCACCTTCCCAGAGTAATACCCTGGTACCCATTTCTGCCAGCGGCTGGGTCGACCGCGGCAGTATTTTTTTTTTCAAACCACGAGTATAATTCACATCCAGTCCAAAAATATCAACGAAGTCAGGTGTGTTTTATCAAAAGTCGCAAAATATCGGAATTAGATAACTGAGATGTACGATATGTTTCTGATAGTAAACTATGCCAAATTCGACAAAAAAAGATGCAGGTTACTGTTACATTGTCAAGATTAGTAACGTTACTGTTACAGTGTCAAGATTAGTAACGTTACTGTTACATTGTCAAGATTAGTAACGTTACTGTTACAGTGTCAAGATTAGTAACGTTACTGTTACATTGTCAAGATTAGTAACGTTACTGTTACATTGTTAAGATTAGTAACGTTACTGTTACATTGTCAAGATTAGTAACGTTACTGTTACATTGTTAAGATTAGTAACCAACTGAAGCACTTTGTATATAAAGTAGACCCCTCTTTTTTTTTTAATCATCATCATCAAGTATCGGGCTTGCTGGCTATGTGATCATGTCTCTCCAAAACTTTCGATCTCGACACTTATTTATCATTTCTGTTGTTGACCTTCGGCCAAGGCATTCTCTTAAGCTGTCTGGTATTTTTTCTCTTTGCTTCCCTCTATCTCTTCGTCCCTCAACTTTTCCAGTTAAAAAAAAAGTAAAGTACCCCCGTCACGCCAAGTGGCGTATAGGGAAATATGGTGTTAGTGACCCTATATTTTACAGACCTTCAGCACATGATTTTTGGGGTAATGTGGTCAGTATTACGCCCATGCTGAATTACTTTCCCATAAAAATCCGGTACCCATTTTAGGCTGGGTGAACCCTACCCCTTGTCCGTGGTAGTCCAGTTCACTAACCACTGAGCAATCGCGGCTCCCAATTTTTCCAGTTGTTACAATATATTCCAGTTGTTCTCTTCTCATTAATAAGGGAAACAAAAAGAATTACTGGGTTTATGCTACAGCCTAGTAATTAACGTAATATATGCGCACAAATACATGTATGTTTGTGTATGTGTATTCCTATCTGAATATATGCAACTTCAATCAAACTAATTTAAATAGAAACATACAATATACATTTATATAAAAGTCTACAGAACCAGATATCCCAGCTGACAGTGATTACCGCAATAGTCTCCCTCAATGGAAGTAAGTCAAATAAAAAAAAAAGAAAAACATCGTCACGCCAAACGGAAGTGAGTGAATGAAGATTAATGAACAAGCATGAAGATCGTTGGGCGCGGCAGAAAAGAGGCTGTAGATGAGAATGTTGAGAATATTATGAACAGCTTAAATGAATAATGAAGTCGTCGTTAATTAAATGAAGCCACCGCATAAAGGAAGCTTTTGAAGCGTTTTGAGAAAAAAACCCAATATTCTAGCTCAGCGGTTCTCACACGATCCTTTAACTCGGACCCCCAATAAATATATTTTGTAGTTGCGGGCCCCCAATAAATATGTTTTGTAATTGCAGACCCCCAATAAATATATTTTATAGTTGCGGACCCGTAATAAATACATGTTGTAGTCGCGACCCCCAATAAATACATTTTGTAGTTGTGGACCCTCAATAAATATATGTTGTATTTGTGGGGCTCAATAAATACATTTTGTAGTCGTGGTCCCTCAATAAATACATTTTGTAGACGTGGACCCGAGCTTGTGGCAATTCATGTTCACCTACGTCTGTTGTGTGTTTAACAACTGATGATGATGTTATGATGATGATGATGATGATGATGATAATGATGATGATGGTGATGATGATGGTGGTGATGATGATGATGGTGATGATGATTTAAAAATAAAACTTATCTGTGAAGTTTCTAAAATAAAATAAATTAGCCTTTCCTCTGATGAAATAGTCTATTCCTACTCCTACAGTTTATACACAGCCAGCTTTAGAGACTATAAAGCTGTCTACGGTTTATATAAACCAAAGCTTAGAATACAACAGTGATGCCTTGTGCATGCAACTGTCTAAAATGTATGAGTCGGGAACCTCTCAATACCACCCTTTCCTGTTTGTACATAGAAGTATATTAAAAAAAAAATTAATTTATCATTTATAATTTTAAAGAAAAGAATGCATAATTATAGTGTATTAAATAAATAATTCAGTTTTATAGACAAAACTACATTGCAACACGTAATTTCAGCTTCAAGTGCAGTGTTTGTAGTAAAATAAATAAAGGATACCTCTGTTGTCCAGTGACTAGTGCCCTCACCAGCGACCAATAGATTCAGTTCTTAAATGTGGCAGAGATTTTTTCGGACTTAGGCAACTTCGTGGTACACTTGTTTTACTAAAAACGTGTACCTGGGAAAGTTGTACCCGAAATGTCTTTTTCATGGGAAAGTTCGACGTGATATCGACCAAATCAGCCGTAAAATGCGACAATGTTTATTGATCAATATAAGCACCAACGCAATATTCTATTACGCCTTCAGGCGTGGCGGGAATAGTTTCTTATTTGTATGTTAATTCATAGCTCATCCCCATAATAGGTGAAACTTTATATGAGAATGACTAGACTACATCTGTTCGTGTATACTTGTCCAGAGCTTGAGGGTGTGTGTGTGTGTGTATAGAGGTACAAACATAACAGCAGCAGAGGTCAACAAAAGAGCGAAAGACCGCAAAGTGTATCTGCCCTCGACGCGGAAAGGCAAATGAAGAACGAAAGAAGAAGAGGAAGAAGCCCATTCCCCTTTGCTCTTCTCTTGTAAAATAATTATCCACATTAGTTAGTTTGTCAGACTACACAATTCTATCTCTTGTTTTCATCAATGTCTCTATTTATGCGTGCTCTAAACAGCAACATTTATGTTAGTAGCTTTATAATTTATCCATTCAACAACTTGTTGCTCTAAATAGGAACATTAATGTTAGTAGCTTTATAATTTATCCATTCAACTACTTGTTGCTCTAAATAGCAACATTAATGTTAGTAGCTTTATAATTTATCCATTCAACTACTTGTTGCTCTAAATAGCAACATTAATGTTAGTAGCTTTATAATTTGTCCATTCAACTACTTGTTGCTCTAAACAGCAACATTTATGTTAGTAGCTGTATAATTTGTTTGTCCATTCAACTACTTGTTGCTCTAAATAGCAACATTAATGTTAGTAGCTTTATAATTTGTTTGTCCATTCAACTACTTGTTGCTCTAAATACCAACATTAATGTTAGTAGCTTTATAATTTGTTTGTCCATTCAACTACTTGTTGCTCTAAATACCAACATTAATGTTAGTAGCTTTATAATTTGTTTGTCCATTCAACTACTTGTTGCTCTAAATAGCAACATTAATATTAGTAGCTTTATAATTTGTTTGTCCATTCAACTACTTGTTGCTCTAAATAGCAACATTAATGTTAGTAGCTTTATAATTTGTTTGTCCATTCAACTACTTGTTGCTCTAAATAGCAACATTAATGTTAGTAGCTTTATAATTTGTTTGTCCATTCAACTACTTGTTGCTCTAAATAGCAACATTAATATTAGTAGCTTTATAATTTGTTTGTCCATTCAACTACTTGTTGCTCTAAATAGCAACATTAATGTTAGTAGCTTTATAATTTGTTTGTCCATTCAACTACTTGTTGCTCTAAATAGCAACATTAATGTTAGTAGCTTTATAATTTGTTTGTCTATTCAACTACTTGTTGCTCTAAATAGCAACATTTATGTTAGTAGCTTTATAATTTGTCCATTTAACTACCTGTTAGGCAAAAGTCTTCAACAAAAACTTTTCAAATTATCCTGTTGGGTGCCGTTCTCTTTAAGTCACATTATCTTTATCATCCCTGTTTTCACCTGTCTTCTCCAAATATATTACGGCCTTCTCGCTTGTCATTTTCCCTGAGGATTTCAAAAAGAGTTTGTCGTATACAACTCTCTGATGGCTTCCGTAGCGTGAATCCAAACAAGTGACATCCGATCGTCTTTGTTACATCTATTTTCATCCACTAGTGTTTGTTTCTGATAGGTTTATTCAAGATTTATGTTAGTACATATAGACTTGATTATTTGATGAACCTTTATATCAGAGTGACTAGGACTACATCTGTGCGTGTGTCCAGTGCATGAAGGTGTGTGTTTTCAGAGATACAACAATGAATGGAGTTTTATCCAAGTGATGATTCATGTCAGTGTGTAGGATTATGTGAGAAAGTGCATGATTATCCCAGTTCGTTCAGACGAATTGTTTTGTGTGAAAACGTATCCCAGTTCGTTCATTTGACTTGTGTGTGAAAACATATCCCAGTTCGTTCAGACGAATTGTTGTGTGTGAAAACATATCCCAGTTCTTTCAGACGAATTGTTTTGTGTGATAACGTATCTGAGTTCGTTCAGTTGAATTGTTGTGTGTGAAAACGTATCCCAGTTCGTTCAGACGAATTGTTTTGTGTGAAAACGTATCTGAGTTCGTTCAGTTGAATTGTTGTGTGTGAAAACGTATCCCAGTTCGTTCAGACGAATTGTTGTGTGTGAAAATGTATCGCAATTCGTTCAGTTGAATTGTTGTGTGTGAAAATGTATTCCAGTTCGTTCAGACGAATTGCTTTGTGTGAAAACGTATCCCAGTCCCTTTAAACGAATTGTTTTGTGTGAAAACGTATCCCAGTTTGTTCATACGAATTGTTGTGTGTGAAAACGTATCCCAGTTCGTTCAGACGAATTGTTGTGTGTGAAAACGTATCCTAGTTAGTTCAGACAGATTGTTGTGTGTGAAGACGTATCCCAGTTCGTTCAGACAGATTGTTGTGTGTGAAAACGTATCCCAGTTAGTTGAGACGAATTGTTGTGTGTGAAAACGTATCCCAGTTAGTTCAGACAGATTGTTGTGTGTGAAAACGTATCCCAGTTCGTTCAGACAGATTGTTGTGTGTGAAAACGTATCCCAGTTAGTTCAGATGAATTGTTGTGTGTGAACCGTATCCCAGTTTCTTCAGACAGATTGTTGTTTGTGAAAACGTATCCCAGTTAGTTCAGACGAATTGTTATGTGTGAAAACGTATCCCAGTTCGTTCAGACAGATTGTTGTGTGTTGAAAACGTATCCCAGTTCGTTCATACGAATTGTTGTGTGTGAAAACGTATCCCAGTTTGTTCAGACAGATTGTTGTGTGTGAAAATGTATCCCAGTTTGTTCAGACAGATTGTTGTGTGTGAAAACGTATCCAAGTTAGTTCAGACAGATTGTTGTGTGTGAAAACGTATCCCAGTTTGTTCAGACAGATTGTTGTGTGTGAAAACGTATCCCAGTTAGTTCAGACGAATTGTTATGTGTGAAAACGTATCCCAATTTGTTCAGACAGATTGTTGTGTGTGAAACGTATCCCAGTTCGTTCAGACGAATTGTTGTGTGTGAAAACGTATCTCAGTTAGTTCAGACGAATTGTTGTGTGTGAAAACGTATCTCAGTTCGTTCAGACAGATTGTTGTGTGTGAAAACGTATCCCAGTTTGTTCAAACGAATTGTTGTGTGTGAAAACGTATCCCAGTTCGTTCAGACAGATTGTTGTGTGTGAAAACGTATCCAAGTTAGTTCAGATGAATTGTTGTGTGTGAAACGTATCCCAGTTCGTTCAGACAGATTGTTGTGTGTGAAAACGTATCCCAGTTCGTTCAGACGAATTGTTGTGTGTGAAAACGTATCCCAGTTTGTTCAGACAGATTGTTGTGTGTGAAAACGTTTCCCAGTTTGTTCAGACAGATTGTTGTGTGTGAAAACGTATCCCAGTTTGTTCAGACAGATTGTTGTGTGTGAAAACGTATCCCAGTTCGTTCAGACAGATTGTTGTGTGTGAAAACGTATCCCAGTTTGTTCAGACGAATTGTTGTGTGTGAAAACGTATCCCAGTTAGTTCAGACAGATTGTTGTGTGTGAAAACGTATCTCAGTTCGTTCAGACAGATTGTTGTGTGTGAAAACGTATCCCAGTTAGTTCAGACAGATTGTTGTGTGTGAAAACGTATCCCAGTTTGTTCAGACAGATTGTTGTGTGTGAAAACGTATCCCAGTTAGTTCACACAGATTGTTGTGTGTGAAAACGTATCCCAGTTCGTTCAGACAGATTGTTGTGTGTGAAAACGTATCCCAGTTAGTTCAGACGAATTGTTGTGTGTGAAAACGTTTCCCAGTTTGTTCAGACAGATTGTTGTGTGTGAAAACGTATCCCAGTTAGTTCAAACAGATTGTTGTGTGTGAAAACGTATCCCAGTTAGTTCAGACAGATTGTTGTGTGTGAAAACGTATCCCAGTTAGTGCAGACAGAATGTTGTGTGTGAAAACATATCCCAGTTTGTTCAGACAGATTGTTGTGTGTGAAAACGTATCCCAATTCGTGTTGATGTCTGAATGTATCCAATTGTGGACCAGGAACAATCACAAACGTTCCCAAAACTATTCTACTCTCCCCGACACCAAAGACAGACCAAAGCAAATTGTTTACATCCTTCTTAATTCTGTTTACGCGGGAGTCGTGTTCTTTCCCAAAGAATGAGCCGGAAGTATACCCACCACGGTGCACATACATAACACAGACTGCACTATCCGCTCTACCGAGTACAAATGGCAAAAGGTGTATCAATCTTCTGCGTGAAACAAATAAATCTTTCACTCGACCTGGATCTGTAGATAACTTTCACCTGCCAGGACTGGTTCAAATAAGAATAACTTCGACCTTGAAGTTGTCTGCATGAAGGACCTCATTCATTTAAGATCTTCTAATGTTCCAGAATTTACTTGGCTCCTCGCTAATAGTTCAAAGGGCACTCGTAGATGGTTATTAGCCTTCAACGATTGGTTCCGAAAGTTCAATGCTGAGTCTGTGTTACTGAGAAAAAGGGGTTGATTTGCTAAGCCACTCGATCAAAGCTTCAAAGGAGAGAGTGGGTAAGGTGGGGGCGCTAGGTGGTTCATATGCTCCAGACAGTAATTCCTCAAATTAAGAAAGAACAGATTTTTAAAAAATGGTTATGTGTTTTTTTTATATAACTCTTTTGTTAACTCTTATAAAAAAAATATATGGACTGACAGCAGAATTGAGTTACCTGTTTTTTGATAGGTTGTTTTATGATATCAGTAATCTATTAAATCTAAATCTTTAAATGATAATGGTTTAATAGAGCAAGTTTTTATTGAAGACATACGAGCTTTTGTTATGATTAAGAAAGAAGGTAATTTCGCTTAAACCCCTATAATCTTTCTCATATTTTTTTTGGCTCAGATCTCGTGGCAAGGAGATTCCAATGAATACAAGATTTAATCTTGTTGTTTACGTTGATTTTCTGTCTTTTCTGTTTCTTTCTATATTTTCTATAGCTCGTTAAAAAAAATGTATGTACAGTAAAGTCTCGATTATGCGGTACTCAATAATCCGGAATTCTCAATTTAACGGACTTTTTTTTTTTTTTTTAATTATTATAGGGAGAAAGCTTGAATCATGTTTTGTTCAGTTAAATTAAATGCCTTTATCCGGAAATCGAAAACGCTACAACACGGTTTGTGCGCTGCGCTTACTTCTACAGGCTCTATCATTACACAATATTGCGTTTACAATAGTGTATTTACTGTAATATACTTCAAATAGGAGCGAACATATTTTATTCAATCCAGACATTGTGTCTCCAAATATTCCAAGTAAAAGCGACAGACAGTCTATATCTTCACTTTTTCCCCCGACTAAATGTTTTTGTCGGGAAATCTTAGTCGTGCCAAAAACACTTATCTACATGATTTTACAAATTTGCTTAATTTTCTCATAGCCTACTTTAGATCTAAAGTTGGTCGTGAATTTGTCAAAAATATGGCGTTTGACAGTCTGACCGAACATTAGAAGCAGACGTATTGTTTGTGAAAATTGAAGAGCCCATAACTTTGATGATTATAAATCAAAGGTTGAGCAGCCGGCGTGCAGTGACATAGAGATGGTGAGAAGAAAGGGGGAGGGGTTCAAAAATTACCGACTGGAAATTCAAAAAGAGTAAGATACAGAGTTTGACGTTAGTTTGTCTCAGACATTTGTGCAAGCTGAAATTCGTTCCATCAGTATAAATTATACATGATATGCTATAAACGCATGTGTGCATACTTTTTAACGGAATACATTTTTGTGTTAAATAATGGCCTCTGCGAGTGCAAACCACACCTCAATTTCCCGCAAAGGTAAACGCAAGCGAACTGTATTGACACTGAACCAGAAGATTGAAATCGCTAGTAGACTTGAAAAAGGCGTTAATCGCAACGTTTTGATGACTGAATTTGGCATAGCCTCTTCAACATTATATGACATACGAAATCAAAAAGATGAGTTGTTTAAGTTTACGTCGGAGTCTGAAAGCAGCAACAATATACACCAGAGACGAAGTATGAAACGGCCAAAATTTGAAAAACTCGACGACGTCCTTTATGTGTGGTTTTTAGAAAGAAGAAGAAAAGGAATGCCAATATCAGGACCCATGTTGATAGAGAAAGCTAGTGAATGTCACACGAATTTAAATATTTCTGAGCATTGCAATTTTTCAATCATGTTTTTTCATAAATTTTGAGTTTGGTTTTCTTACTCTCGATTATCCAGAAAAATTCAATTATCCAGAATGGGTTCTTCCCCGAGCATTCCGGATAATCGAGACTTTACTGTATATTTGTTTTGTATACTGAATAATCGGTTCCTGAAACGTAAAAAATAATTGCAACATAAATGCCCAGGGAGTGTTTTTATGGGGAAATAAAGACGGCCTGGCGTGATGGCGATCATGTCACCGAAAAAAATGTGCCGTGGTCACGAAAAAAATATGGTCACTAACACCATATACCCCGTATGGTAGCATGGGAGCCTTTACTCATTTTTAGCCAGGTACATCATCATCAAGTATCGTGTCAACTGGCGTAGGTGATCATGTCTTTTCACAACTTTCGATCTCGACAGCTATTTATCAATTCTGTTGTTGACCTTCTGCAAAGCCATTCTCTTAAACTGTCTGGTATCTTTTCTCTTTGCGCTATCTTTTCGTCCCTCGATTTTTCCAGTTCTTACAATATATTCCAGCTGTTCCCTTCTCATTACATGGCCAAAAAAAGATGATTGTTTCTTCATAATATTGGAAAATAGCTCTATTTTTGCTTTGGCCTCTTTCATAAAGTTTTAATTACTCTTCTTAGCTGTCCATGTATTATCAACATTCTCCTGCAAAATCACGTTTCTACAGTCTCCAGTGATTTATGTGTCTGTTGTCGTATTGTCTATGATTCACATCTATATGTTAAGACTGGCTGTACATAACATTTAGGAACTCTTTTCTTGTTTCCATTGTCAAAATGGATTGCATAGATAGTATTTTCCTCATTTTTTGAAAAGCTGCTTTTGCTTGAGCCACACTGCATCTCACCTCTGTTGTACATATACAATCTGAGGTTAACAAAGTTCCAAATATTTAAATTCATTTACCTGTTTTAATATTGTTTCACTAGTCTTTATTGTGCATTGCGGTGATGACTTTTTCTTTGTTGTTACCATTACTTCTGTCTTTTTGCTATTAAGGCTGAGTCCTTTATTTTTGCTTTCTTTCACTATAATGTCTAACATTTCTTGTAACTCATTTTCACTCTTAACGATTAAGACTGTATCATCAGTATAACTTGGATTATTTATATTATGGCCTCCGATTGTTATTCCATACATGCCCCTTATGGATCTTAAGTAATCTCACTATACATATTAAACAAATCTGGTGACAGCACACAACCTTGTCTAACACCCTGTTTTAGCCAGGTACAAGAACCAATAAATAATAATCTAGTGAAAAAAGTGAAAATTGCCAATATAAATAAATTGATATAAATGTGTTAGAATTGTTGTGATGTGGATTGTATTAACAATGATAACAGATGTCTCATAGTCTATGGTTATCAAAGAAAGTCCAAAATAGGATGACATGAGTTATTACCCTTGAACTTCAGAATTAGTGTAGAAATTGTTCGTTATTAATGAAGACTAGAAATGTGAAAATGGTTGTTGGCAACAAGAAATCAGAAATTGTATAAAATGGGTTGTTAGTAATCAGAAATTAAAAATATATATATATATATATATATATATATATATATATAATGGGTTGTTGTTAACAACAATAAGAAAATAGTCTCCAAAATGAGTAGCTGTTAACGAAAATTATAATTATTTAGAGTCACAAGACTACACCCACGCCTGTATACTGAGTGATTCGATGGGCATGATACGAAAAATGGAGGCGGGATCTGTATGTAGGCAATGGGTAGAGTCATTACAGAAGTCAAAAATACGTATACGAATAATCCTTGTTCTGAGTCAAGACTGCCAAGCTTCAATAGACGCTACTGTTGTAAAATATTTGATCTTAATAGTAGATTTAGTTTTCTTATTAGTCTTCTTTCCTTTCTCACTTGTCTTTCAGCGCCGAGGGGAGATATAATTTGCGGTCTTTTGCTCTTCTGTTGGCCTCTCCTGCTGCTATGTTTTATAGTGTTTCTAATATTTCATAAATCCATCTTTTTCACGGCCGGACCTAGAGTCTGGTGTTCTTGCAACATTTATTGAAGGCACGTAGTGTTGTTTTGATCTTGTTCTTGCAACGTTTATTGAAAGCACGTAGTGTTGTGTTTTGATCTTTCTGCCTTATCACATTGTCTAAACCATTCTATCTGTGGTTTCTTTATGGACTCTATGGCGGAAATTATTCCCAGCTTTTTTTTTCTCAATTCTCCATTTTTGATCTTATTTCTCAGGCTGGTTTCTGTCACTCGTCTAACACATTTCATAGAAGTAGTGGTTATTTTTCTTATTGTTCTTACATCTAGAGTCCAGGTCTGGTATTGGTGGCACAACGTTAGAATAACGATTGTGTTGTAGAATGCACGTTTTGCCTCTAGAGTTATTTCCTTGTTGGACAATAGTGGTGATAGTTGTTCGTTGATTTGACTAACTTTTTTTTGCATTTTGAGTCTATTTCTGTAGACTTAATGAAAGTAGATAACCCCGATTCACGTAGCAGATTTGTAATGCGATATAAGATACATCCTTACAACATTCCAAGTTATTGAATTACTATCTCTTGACCAATGGTCTTTATATTAAGCCAGCCGAAGAATGTTCAGAGACATGCGAGTAAGATAAAGAAAGATAATGGAACGAGAGTCACGTGTTTGTATCTCATGGAAGAATGAATCATAACTACATAGATTAGTTGATATCACATTATGTGAGTACATCTAGTAAAAAAAAGTAAAGAGCCCCCGTCACGCCAAGTGGCGTATAGGGAATATGGTGTTAGTGAACATAAATTTTACAGACCTTCGGCACATGATTTTTGGGGTAATGTGGTCGGTATTACGACCGTACTGCCTTATTAGGTTCGGTACCCTTTTAAGGCTGGGTGAGTCCGGCAGCCGTCCGTTGGGATCGAACCCTACCTCTTGTCCTTTGTAGTCCAGTTCCCAAACCACTGGAGCTATCGCGGCTCCTGAGTGCATATGCAAAAGCTAAAAATAGACGACTTGAAAAACAAAGAAACACAGTGAGATAAGGGACGTGTATTTTAACATTGGGTAATACGATTGATCAGGGCACATGCTAGTAATCTATGTCATTATAATTAGAAAGACAGAACACACAGCCCACTCGATATAGACAGAATAAATATTGTTTTGATTTAGACAGAACATGCTCGTCCCAATGTAGACAGAATAGATACTGTTTTGATTTAGACAGAACATGCTCGTCCAAATATAGACAGAATAGGCACTGTTTTGATTTAGACAGAACATGCTAGTCCCAATATAGACAGAATAGATACTGTTTTGATTTAGACAGAACATGCTCGTCCCAATATAGACAGAATAGGCACTGTTTTGATTTAGACAGAACATGCTAGTCCCAATATAGACAGAATAGATACTGTTTTGATTTAGACAGAACATGCTCGTCCCAATATAGACAGAATAGATACTGTTTTGATTTAGACAGAACACACACGTCTCTATCTGTGAGGGATGTGTGTATTAAAGCTCTTATTAATTTACGTAAAATTATTTTTTCTCACATCAACACATGCTTTGTTGTAAATATCTTATATACGTATTCTAGCATTCTATTCTATAAACGAGAAAATAAGCCCAAAAAATCGTAATGTACCACGACTTGAAAGCTATTATTTTATTACAGTTGTGGTGTCGTTGTTAACAGCAAGAATGTTTCATTCTGGTAGCAATTCTAGTTGACTAGCGTTAAAGTCATAAGAATTGTAAGGAATAAATCTCTCTGACCGAAAAACAGAACATTATTACTATTATTTTAGTGCTTTTTCTGGAAGAAAAACGTTAAACAGAAAGCTATCACACTTTTCATTAAACAAAAACAAACAAAAAATGGAAATGTACCAGGTTTCTTGAGCTCTGGTGCTCTTACATTTTTACAAGAATCTGTCAACCACCATAACGTGATAATTTAATTTGGCAGAAGTTATGCTGAACATTAATGGAAAGATATTCAATTACCTAAGATATAATGATGATACTGTTCTAGTAGCAGAAAATCCTAAAGACCTATAACAATTGCTTAATGTGATAAACAAGCAAAAAATATGGACTAGATATGAATATCAAAAAGGTTAAAACTATGATCATAAACAAAGAAAATTCTCAAGACCTACAATTAAATATCACAGTTGAGGGAATACATTTGGAGAGTTAAGATCTACAACTACCTGGGACATACTATAACCAATGATGGAAAATGTAAAATTGAAATAAACAAAAGAATAGGTATGGTAAAAAGTAATTTTAATGCCATGAAAAATATACTAACAACAAAACAAATATCAGCAAGGCTGAAACTAAGAATGGCAAAATGTTACATCTTCTCAATATTCCTATATGGTGCAGAAACAATGACATTAGACAAGAAAACAGAACAGAAAATTGAAGCCTCTGAAATGTGGATTTATAGAAGAATATGTAGAATTAAATGGAAAGAAAAGAAAACAAACGATGAAGTTTTAAAACAACTGAAAATAAAAAGAGAACTACTAAATACGATTAAGACAAGACAAATGAAATTTTTGGAGTATGTTAAAAAACACAAGAGCCTACTAAAAGTAATATTGGAAGGGAAAATACAAGGTAAAAGAGCCAGAGGCAGACCAAGACTAACATGGACGAGTAACATGAAAAGATGGACAAGTCAATCTATGACAGCCTGCACCATCTAAGCAAGAAACAGCGTAGAATGGCGATCCATGGTAGCCAACCTTCGTTGCGGAGAAGGCACTCAATGATGATGATGAGCAGTTATAGTTTTTTAATAAATTAATTATAAAATATGCCTTTTTGGACATTTCCGAAAAGATTTAGGAAAAATAACCACTACCGAAATTAAATATGTTAGACCCATGACAGGAAACAACATGGTGAGATAAGATCAAAAATGAAGAGCTGAGAAGAAAGTTAGGCATAATTTCCTCCAGTAAATACATAACATAAAGAAATAAGTGATTTGGCCACATGATAAAACAGAAAGATCAAAACACAACACAGCGAGCCGTTAATAAACGCTACGAGAACACCAGACACAAGGGCCGAGTACAAAAAAGAAGGATAAATGGAACATTTCTTCTTCTTCTGCGGTCATGTCTCATTCAAACTAGGACTCCGGACTCTAATGAATTCAGCTGTCCGTTTCGCTGATTCGGTTGCCCCAGAGAGCTTCTCTTCCAGGGAGGTCAGTGTGGGCCACATTGTCTTCCTCAAGACTCTGTACTGGGGGCAATCCTGTAGAACGTGTTTTGTTGTCATGTTATCCAGAGCACAGAGGCATTGGTCTCGGAGAGTCCCTATTTTGAGTTTGGTGAAGATGTGGTTTCTCATTCTTTTGTGGCCAGTGCGTAGGCGAAGTATGATTTGATCCATTCTTGATAGTTTGAGGTATCCGTCCCTCTAGTTATGCTTTGAGTGTTCTTGTTTGATGGAATATTTGAAACACCAGAAAGCATAACAGCAGGAGATTCGGACAGGAGAGCAATATACCGCAAAATATATTTCCTATTGATGAAAAGCAAATGAGGAAGAAAAGGACAGTTAAGATTAAACAAGTGTTTACCAGAATGCGTTTCGGAGGGTTGGAATGAAAAACACCCTTATTATTATTGGCCACTTCTAAGATATAAGAAAAGGTCGATATTATTATTGGCCACTTCTAAGATATAAGAAAAGGTGGATATTATTATTGACCACTTCTAAGATATAAGAAAAGGTCGATATTATTATTGACCACTTCTAAGATATAAGAAAAGGTCGATATTATTATTGGCCACTTCTAAGATATAAGAAAAGGTGGATATTATTATTGGCCACTTCTAAGATATAAGAAAAGGTCGATATTATTATTGGCCACTTCTAAGATATAAGAAAAGGTCGATATTATTATTGGCCACTTCTAAGATATAAGAAAAGGTGGATATTATTATTGGCCACTTCTAAGATATAAGAAAAGGTGGATATTATTATTGGCCACTTCTAAGATATAAGAAAAGGTCGATATTATTATTGACCACTTCTAAGATATAAGAAAAGGTCGATATTATTATTGGCCACTTCTAAGATATAAGAAAAGGTCGATATTATTATTGGTCACTTCTAAGATATAAGAAAAGGTCGATATTATTATTGGTCACTTCTAAGATATAAGAAAAGGTCGATATTATTATTGACCACTTGTAAGATATAAGAAAAGACACATATTATTATTGGCCACTTCTAAGATATAAGAAAAGACACATATTATTATTGGCCACTTCTAAGATATAAGAAAAGACACATATTATTATTGGCCACTTCTAAGATATAAGAAAAGACACATATTCTTGGAGGCGAAGGCGTGCCTCCCAGCACCAGAGCTGGAAGTTGTCAGCGACCCAACAGCTGATGGCTTGCGCCAGGATCGGTGAACCAAAACCGTCCAGACCCTGCTCCACCTCTCCGTGGTGCCTCCAGTAACAGACTAACCTGTCTAGTCTGGCCAAGCGAGCAGGGATCGAAGAGGGAAGACAATCCTGTACTCAAAAATGTCGTGCTGAAGTCGGATGTGTTGGGCCGAAAGGCGCAAATATAACAGTTATACTGCAAACCACAACACAACGCAGACACGTCCACTTAACGTCCTTTTAAGGACGGATGACGAAGAGGAATTCTACAGTCTACGAATACTCTAGAATACTTTAGTCATCAGGCGAACGTAAGCAAGCAAGCACACATATTCTTATTTACCAATTCTAAAACATAACGTTTCAAACGAGAACTATTTGTTGCTATTAACAAATAAATAATCGGCACATGAAATCGCGGCAACGCCGAAATGAAGAAAACAGTTCTCAGAGAAGCTGTACGCACTTTTCGCTTATCTTTGACAAACAGCAGCCAACAGGGAGACCTATTGTCAAACCACAGGCTCTGGAGTCGATTATCAGCGGAACCAGTTCATGGGAGTAAATCATGCACAACCCATCCATTACTGTGCTGTACACAGTTACACACCGCCCTACAGACGAGTATCATGATCTTATGAGATAGCGAGTTGTACACAGTAGCCCCATCGTAAACTTGGCAGCCACTGAGAACAAGCACCTTTCATAATCTTCTGTAAATATTCCCTACTAAAAACTCATTTAAAACCCTCGAACACTTTTTTCTCCTAGCACATTATGCTACCTTTCTCATTTCTTCTTCTTCTAGTTTCTTTACTTGTTCTTTCACTCTTCTCTCTCCCTTTCCATCTCTTTTCTCTCTTTCTATTCCTTTCTCTAAACCGCCTCTCACTCCTCTTTCTCTTGCCCATTCTCTCTCTCTCTCTCTCTCTCTCTCTCTCTCTTCTCACACTCTCTCGTAGAAAACTGTTATGTTCACTGTGGACATATAATAAAGCGTTATATAGAGTTAAGTTTAGAAGTAAAAGCGGTTAAAAGTTGTGCATCTTCTCATCTATCTTTATCTCCAGCTCTCTTTCTCTCTCTCTCTCTTCTTTATTCTCTATATTTGGAAAATAAATGAAGACATATTTCAAACTCACAGTCTGTCCCTCCATATCTGTCTGTCTGTCCCTGTGTATTTATTAAATTTTGATATGAGCTTTCATATGAAAATAAAATAAATACAAAAATAGGAATATGTGAAAAAAAAAGTCTCCATTGACTATCAATGTCAGTGAACTTATGAAAGAAATGTCTAGCGCATGAATAAAGTGGAGTTGCCATCTCGTAGATAATCATCTATGCCACTCAACGACAACACTTTGTGGAGACACCAAACATTTTGATAGCAAAAGCTTAAATGACACTTCTTCTTCTGCTTCTTCTTCTGCTTCTTCTTCTTCTGCTTCTTCTTCTGCTTCTTCTTCTGCTTCTTCTTCTGCTTCTTCTGCTTCTTCTTCTGCTTCTTCTTCTTCTGCTTCTTCTTCTGCTTCTTCTTCTGCTTCTTCTTCTGCTTCTTCTGCTTCTTCTTCTGCTTCTTCTTCTGCTTCTTCTGCTTCTTCTTCTGCTTCTTCTTCTTCTGCTTCTTCTGCTTCTTCTGCTTCTTCTGCTTCTTCTTCTGCTTCTTCTGCTTCTTCTTCTGCTTCTTCTTCTGCTTCTTCTGCTTCTTCTTCTGCTTCTTCTTCTTCTGCTTCTTCTGCTTCTTCTGCTTCTTCTGCTTCTTCTTCTGCTTCTTCTTCTGCTTCTTCTGCTTCTTCTTCTGCTTCTTCTTCTTCTTCTGCTTCTTCTGCTTCTTCTTCTGCTTCTTCTTCTTCTGCTTCTTCTTCTGCTTCTTCTTCTGCTCTTCTTCTTCTTCTGCTTCTTCTTCTGCTTCTTCTTCTGCTTCTTCTTCTTCTTCTGCTTCTTCTTCTGCTTCTTCTTCTTCTGCTTCTTCTTCTTCTGCTTCTTCTGCTTCTTCTTCTGCTTCTTCTTCTTCTGCTTCTTCTTCTTCTGCTTCTTCTGCTTCTTCTTCTGCTTCTTCTTCTTCTGCTTCTTCTGCTTCTTCTTCTGCTTCTTCTTCTTCTGCTTCTTCTTCTTCTGCTTCTTCTTCTGCTTCTTCTTCTTCTGCTTCTTCTTCTTCTGCTTCTTCTTCTTCTGCTTCTTCTGCTTCTTCTTCTGCTTCTTCTTCTGCTTCTTCTTCTGCTTCTTCTTCTGCTTCTTCTTCTGCTTCTTCTTCTGCTTCTTCTTCTGCTTCTTCTGCTTCTTCTTCTTCTTCTGCTTCTTCTTCTTCTGCTTCTTCTTCTGCTTCTTCTTCTGCTTCTTCTTCTGCTTCTTCTTCTGCTTCTTCTTCTGCTTCTTCTTCTGCTTCTTCTTCTTCTGCTTCTTCTTCTTCTGCTTCTTCTGCTTCTTCTTCTGCTTCTTCTTCTGCTTCTTCTTCTGCTTCTTCTTCTTCTTCTTCATCATCTTCTCCTTCTTCTCAAACTCCACCTTTTTCTTCTCCTCCACCTCATCTTTTTTCTTCTCCACCTCCTCCTGCTTAATCTACTCCTGCTTTTTCTTCATCTTCTACTTTCCTACTTCTCCACCTTCTATTTTCCTCCTCCTTTTCTCCTCTTCCTACTCGCCTTCTTCTCTTTCTCCTTCTTTCTTCGTTCTTCGCTTTCTCCTCCTTCAATCCTCATCTTTCTCCACCCTTTCTTATTCTCCTCCGCCTCCTCTTCATTCTCTCTTCCTCATTCTTCTCTTCCTCCTTCTCCTCCTTTTTTTTTTCGTCATCTCCTTTTCTCATTCTTCACCTCCTCTTTCTTCACCACCTCTTTCGTCACCTCCTCCTTCTTCACCTCCTACTACTTCACCTCCTACTTCTTCACCTCCTCCTTCTTCACCACCTCCTTCTTCACCTCCTCCTTCTTCACCTCCTACTTCTTCACCTCCTACTTCTTCATTTCCTACTTCTTCACCTCCTCCTTCTTCACCTCCTACTTCTTCACCTCCTCCTTCTTCACCTCCTCCTTCTTCACCTCCTACTTCTTCATCTCCTACTTCTTCACCTCCTACTTCTTCACCTCCTCCTTCTTCACCTCCTACTTCTTCACCTCCTACTTCTTCACCTCCTCCTTCTTCACCTCCTACTTCTTCAACTCCTACTTCTTCACCTCCTCCTTCTTCACCTCCTACTTCTTCACCTCCTCCTTTTTCACCTCCTCCTTCTTCACCTCCTACTTCTTCACCTCCTCCTTCTTCACCTCCTACTTCTTCACCTCCTCCTTCTTCACCTCCTCCTTCTTCACCTCCTACTTTTTCACCTCTTACTTCTTCACCTCCTACTTCTACACCTCCTCCTTCTTCACCTCCTCCTTCTTCACCTCCTACTTCTTCACCTCCTACTTCTTCACCTCCCACTTCTTCATCTCCTACTTCTTCAACTCCTACTTCTTCACCTCCTACTTTTTCACCTCCTCCTTCTTCACCTCCTACTTCTTCACCTCCTCCTTCTTCACCTCCTACTTCTTCACCTCCTCCTTCTTCACCTCCTCCTTCTTCACCTTCTACTTCTTCACCTCCTACTTCTTCACCTTCTACTTCTTCACCTCCTACTTCTTCACCACCTCCTTCTTCACCTCCTCCTTCTTCACCTCCTCCTTCTTCACCTCCTCCTTCTTCAGCACCTCCTTCTTCACCACCTCCTTCTTCACCTCCTCCTTCTTCACCTTTACTTCTTCACCTCCTCCTTCTTCACCTCCTCCTTCTTCACCTCCTCCTTCTTCACCTCTTCCTTCTGCACCTCCTACTTTTTCACCTCCTCCTTCTTCATCTCTTACTTCTTGACCTCCTCCTTCTTCACCTCCTACTTCTTCACCTTCTACTTCTTCACCTCCTACTTCTTCACCACCTCCTTCTTCACATCCTCCTTCTTCACCTCCTACTTCTTCACCTCCTACTTCTTCATCTCCTACTTCTTCACCTCCTCCTTCTTCACCTCTTACTTCTTCACCTCCTCCTTCTTCACCTCCTACTTCTTCATCTCCTACTTCTTCACCTCCTACTTCTTCACCTCCTCCTTCTTCACCTCTTACTTCTTCACCTCCTACTTCTTCACCTCCTCCTTCTTCACCTTCTACTTCTTAACCTCCTACTTCTTCACCTCCTCCTTCTTCACCTCCTACTTCTTCACCTCCTCCTTTTTCACCTCCTCCTTCTTCACCTCCTACTTCTTCACCTCCTCCTTCTTCACCTCCTACTTCTTCACCTCCTCCTTCTTCACCTCCTCCTTCTTCACCTCCTACTTTTTCACCTCTTACTTCTTCACCTCCTACTTCTACACCTCCTCCTTCTTCACCTCCTACTTCTTCACCTCCTCCTTCTTCACCTCCTACTTCTTCACCACCTCCTTCTTCACCTCCTCCTTCTTCACCAACTCCTTCTTCACCTCCTCCTTCTTCACCTCCTACTTCTTCACCTCCTACTTCTTCACCTCCTCCTTCTTGACCTCCTCCTTCTTCACCTCCTCCTTCTGCACCTCCTACTTCTTCACCTCCTCCTTCTTGATCTCCTACTTCTTGACCTCCTCCTTCTTCACCTCCTACTTCTTCACCTCCTACTTCTACACCTCCTCCTTCTTCACCTCCTACTTCTTCACCTCCTCCTTCTTCACCTCCTACTTCTTCACCACCTCCTTCTTCACCTCCTCCTTCTTCACCAACTCCTTCTTCACCTCCTCCTTCTTCACCTCCTACTTCTTCACCTCCTACTTCTTCACCTCCCACTTCTTCATCTCCTACTTCTTCACCTCCTACTTCTTCACCTCCTACTTCTTCACCTCCTCCTTCTTCACCTCCTACTTCTTCACCTCCTCCTTCTTCACCTCCTACTTCTTCACCTCCTCCTTCTTCACCTCCTCCTTCTTCACCTTCTACTTCTTCACCTCCTACTTCTTCACCTTCTACTTCTTCACCTCCTACTTCTTCACCACCTCCTTCTTCACCTCCTCCTTCTTCACCTCCTCCTTCTTCACCTCCTCCTTCTTCAGCACCTCCTTCTTCACCTCCTCCTTCTTCACCACCTCCTTCTTCACCTCCTCCTTCTTCACCTCCTCCTTCTTGACCTCCTCCTTCTTCACCTCCTCCTTCTGCACCTCCTACTTCTTCACCTCCTCCTTCTTCATCTCCTACTTCTTGACCTCCTCCTTCTTCACCTCCTACTTCTTCACCTTCTACTTCTTCACCTCCTACTTCTTCACCTCCTCCTTCTTCACCTCCTACTTCTTCACCTCCTACTTCTTCACCTCCTCCTTCTTCACCTCCTCCTTCTTCACCTCCTACTTCTTCACCTTCTACTTCTTGACCTCCTACTTCAAACGATGCAGGAAAACACAAATGAACTATCATCAATAGCCAGCAAAATTGGGCTTGAGGTCAATCATGAAAAGACTAAAGTCATGAAAAGTTTAATTCCAACAAGTGACAAAATATACATGGAAAACAAACCAGTAGAAGAGATCGATCACTTTATCTATCTTGGAAGTCACATTGATCGAGAAGGGGATACGAGCAAAGAAATTAGAATCAGACTGGCTAAAGCAGCAATGTCTTTCAGAAGCCTTGAAAAGTTGTGGAAATCAAAACTCATTAGCACAAACACAAAACTTAGGCTATTCAAATCAAATGTACTATCAACCCTTACGTATGCGTGTGAAAGCTGGAAAACAACAAGAGATATAGAAACAAAGTTGAACGCATTCGAAAATAAATGTCTAAGGAAAATACTTGGTATAGAATGGAACGAATTCAAAACAAACGAGGAAATTAGAGAAATCGCCAATCAACCACTAATATCTTCAGTAATAAAGAAAAGACGATGGTCATACGTTGGACATGTGATGAGAAGAGATAATAATCGAATAGCAAAGCAAGCCCTCATATGGGAAACAACAGGTAAAAGAAAAAGAGGAAGACCCAGGGAGACACTGAGAAGAACATTGATGAGAGAGGCAAGAGCAGCAGGAATCGGCTCCATCAATGAGATAGAACTGCTTGCACAGAACAGAGACAGATGGCGAGATTTGATAAAATATCTTTAAAAGAAAACTGCTAGAACAAAAATTCATATAGGAGAAGGTGTATCTTGGTCTACGCCCTATGGGCCGGTTACGGCTCGAAAGGTCAATAGATAGATAGATAGACTTCTTCACCTCCTACTTCTTCACCTTCTACTTCTTGACCTCCTACTTCTTGACCTCCTACTTCTTCACCTCTTACTTCTTGACCTCCTACTTCTTCACCTTCTACTTTTTCACCTGCTACTTCTACACCTTCTACTTCTTCACCTCCTACTTCTTGACCTCCTACTTCTTAACCTCCTACTTCTTCACCTTCTACTTCTTCGCCTCCTTCTTCTTCACCTCCTTCTTCTACACATCCTCCTTCGTCACCTCGCTTTCCCATTGCTCTCCTCCTCCTTCTTCACCTCTGCCTTCTTACCTTTTTCTTCGTTTCCTCCTCTCCTCCTTCTCTTCCTCCCCCTCCTGCTTTTTTGTTGTTGTACTTCACCTCCTTCTACTCCTCATTCTATTCCTAAAATAGACTGAATTTTGTATTCTCTGATAGTCTGCTATCTGTTTGAGGTTATCAGGTTCTGCAAGTAATTTCTCATTGCAAGTTAGTGGGTGGGAGATACATTCTTATCATCAGCTCCACAAATCAGTCAGTCATGGAGGACATGCTCTGACGTCATATTTTTTAGTCTGCAGTGGCACACAGGTAGCTATGTTATTGGGGAGTGCAAGTGGGGTCTCATTTTGTTGTGGCCAACACCGTGAAGGAATATAAAAACCTGGTCTGGAGCGTTAAGACAGCATCTTTCTTTCTTTTATTCTTTCTGTCTTTTTTCTTTCTTTTATTATTTCTTTCTTTCTTTCTTTCTTTCTTTATTTACTTACTTATTTATTTCTTCTTCTTTTCTTTCTTTCTTGCCTTCACATGATGACTACTAAAGAAATTGATATTTCTTTCATCCTTGGCAGCCGCGATAGCTCAGTGGTTAGTAAACTGGACTACAAAGGGCAAGAGATAGGGTTCGATCCCTACCGACGGCTTCCGGTTCACCCAGCCGTTATTGGGTACTGGGTTTTTTTTCTGGGAAAGTAAAGCGGCACGGGCGTAATACCGACCACATTACCCCAAAAATCATGTGCTGAAGGTCTGTAAGATGTATGGTCACTAACACCATATTCCCTATACGCCACTTGGCACTATCTATCTATCTATTGTCCTTTCGAGCCGAAGACGGCACATAGGGCAGAACCACAATCTCAAAAACAGAAACCTTGCGGGCCAAAATGGCACATATTGCAGAGATTGCTGCTTCTAAAATCTATGGCTCTGTTTCCAAAACAATACTTTTTTACAATGACTGCTTGTCAAGCCATCGATCAACCTCCTTAGTCGCCTCTTACGACATGCCTGGAAGGTCACAGTGTCACACTTGGCATTACGGGGGTACTTTATTATTTTTTTTACTTTCATCCTTAAAAGGATGTTAAGTGGGTGTAGATGCGCTGTTTTGTCGCTTATCTGCGCCTTTCGGCCCACACATCCGACTTCAGTACGACATTGTTTAGCACCGGGTTGTCTTCCCTCTTAGATCCCTACTCGCTTGACTAGCTTATACCGGTTAGTCTGTTTGTAGCGGCGGTGCCGGGATGATTTGAAATCGTTGCTGGATGTTTGTGGTTGACCTTCATGGCGCAAACCATCAGTTCTGAATCGCTCGTATTTCCAGCTCTCTTGCTGTCAGACATCTTGTCTCCTGTTAAGACAGTTGATAATAACCACCCTTGCTGCATTTGAAGATGATTTTGCTTACAATTTGCTTGTATTTCACTAATTGGTTAGTCACTAGATTGTCCTCTAAGAAAAAAAGATGACTAAAATATTCTTTGGAGAAGGCAGATGGAAGCAGATGGGGAAGACATGGAATTATCTTAAAGAATGGCAAGAAATAGAACGACCTGGGAAGTGTTTTTTGTTTTGTTTTGAAAACCTATGCTCCACAGAGAGTTGATCCACAGCTGATGGCTTGAGCCAGGATCGGTGAACCAGAACCATCTAGACCCTACTCCACTTCTTCGCGGTGCCTCCAGAAACAGACTAACCTGTCAAGTCTTGCCAAGCGAGTAGGGAAGAGGGAAGACAACCCGGTACGGAAAAAAATAACATACTGAAGTTGGATGTGCTGGTCCATAAGATGTAAATACCACAGTTCCACTGCGAATTACAAGACAACGTAATTACGCCCACTTAACGTTCTTCTAAGGACGGATGACGAAGTGGACAAACAATTCCTAAAGTAGTCATCGGGTGAACGACAGCAAGGAAGGAGGATCTTTACCCATAAAATTGGGATTTGTCCACGCTTTATCCTAAAGTTTCTCACACACCCGTGAGTGAGACTGGTTGGTCTCGAGGCAAGACGCTGGCCTCGAGACAGAGAGGTTGTGGGTTAAATCCCGGCTGCACCAATTGGGATTTTTATTTGTGATTTCTCTCTGCGGCAACCCTAGTCTCAGCAGCGAGGCCCGGCTTGAAACGTCAATTACTCATGGACGAAAAAATATGAGTACCTTCGAAGATGGAGTTATCTGCCAGTGCGGCGAGGGACACCTGTGCACCAGTGGCTTAAAAGTTGGTTTTGGGGTCTGGGCTACCACTGACATAATAAATAAAAACATACTTTATACTCAGTAGGCTAACATAAAGTAATATTTTCTAATGACTTCACTACATTTTAAATTACTTACTTAATTATATGTAAACTCTATCCTCTTGTTTGGGACGAAAATATCTTGATGACTTTGTCATTGAAAGTACTGTTGTGTTGGTTTCTAAGTTTCTGAAGAAATTATTTCTCAATGGACATTATTGCTAAATCAGGTGTGGCCGTGCGGCTAAAACCACTGTTCCGCCAGCTGAAAAGCCGACTTTCGGTGTTCGAAGCCCGCGGTAGACAGAAAGGATTTTTTCTATCGGGGGTGAAATAAAAATCCTGAGTCTCACACGTCGTGGCGACTGCTTGACCAAGCGGCCTTTATTTCTCTGGTCGAGGTTGCCCCTCGTCATACACCAGCAATGGTACTATGTGACGTAAAGATAGTTTTTTTTTTAGATAGTTCTTGTGTCTGAGTTGTGCGACATTAAGATTTGATTCTCTTGAGAGCAGGAAAAGTTCTTTCTACAGATGCTGATGCGCTTAACGTAGCTATAAATAGCTAAGGAAGTTCCGGTAATCAGACAGTTTCACTTTCACTTCGTGATAATTCTGATTGGCTAGAGCTAAAAGTAACCCATGAAACCGCATACATCTAGCGGCAACAACCGGTACATTATTTTGACGAGAATTTTTTTATGTCACGGTCGTTAATCTAGATTCGGATAGAGGAAAAACGTACCGCTGACTCCTAGAGGTTTCAACGCAGAATAGTTTCGTTTCATTCACAAACGTTATAGTGGCCAGAAGAAAACCTTGCTTTAATAAATGCAAATAAATCATATTGGCCTACGAAATGTGTAATAGAATATTTGAAAATTTGTAACAGAATTATTTTAAAAAAAAATATAATAAATTATCATTTCCATTCGTATTTCGTTAATGTGTTCAGGCTACCAGCGGAAGCTGCGGTATCATAGAGAATACGCCACTGCTGTGCACACAGCTGCCAGGTAAAAACAAAGGATTAACACGCAAAACTCAGTTCCTAGTCTCTAGGGACTTCGTCAGAGGTAATAGCTGGCGAACGCGAAAAAAAAAAACCACCCGTGATATTGTTTTGTCTTTAGCTAACGTTTCGACCTTTGTCTCAATACTTAATCTTGTCCTCTGACCACATGCTGGTCATAACAGAAACTACCCTCTCAACAGTGCAGTACACCCTCAAAGGTAGAATAAATTCGACAAATATCTCGAAAGTCTGTATGTTTTTCTCTCATTTCAGAACAAAAAGTAATTGTACTCATCTATTAGATATTTAATGTTTTACGTATTGTTGATATTAAAAAATGGTCAAAAATGAACATTTTAAGGTTTTTATCAAATTGGCGGTACTGTAGGATAATATATATATTTTTTTTTAATCGGTACTGTTCCGTTCACAACGGTAAGTCTGGTCAAACTATATAGGACAGCCGGTGTGGCTTACACTGAGAGCAGAGATTAGGGGGTGGGGGGAGAGTAAGCGATCATTATAAATAAGGTTTGAAGCCCAATCCTTCGACGGTGAGGTAAGCATCCTAGGCTCATATTGCAGCGACCACCGCTAGAAATTCACTTCCGTGTAGCCACACAATTCTACATATTGCTCAATATTCTCTACCCACTCGTGTCTGCCCCAGTTAAGCAATGCTCGATTGTATCATGCAGGCGTTTCCACCTTCTCCAAACATTCTTTTAATGAAATGTTAATCCGCCGCGGATGGGTCCAGTGTTTGATGTTCGCGCCAACGTCTGACCCGTTTCCTCTAACAATAGAGACCATTGTGTGTTTGCCAACACGATGTGTCTGCTCAGAGACGATATAGTTTGTCAGACGAAGACAGCTACAACAGTACACTGTGTTCCAATTCTTGTTTTTCAGCTTGTGCTGCTGTAGTCTGATACTTCCTACTTTTACCAAATTCAAATTTTAAATGTGTTCTTTCTTAATTTTGTTACTCATTTTTCACTGTTGTAGCATACTTCTTCATTTGCTTTCTCATAGGTACATCACATTCACTCATAAATCTAGCTATATCTCACATATTTCTTTACTCCATGGATAATATAAAACGATCATATATACATTTCTGTCTTACATTTTTTATAGTGTGCATATAGTAAAAATAAACATCAATATTCCTATAAGGCTGACAAATGTTTATCTACATTTTTACTACTCTTCCTCGGTACTACTTTCTACAATCTACTTTCTCACACAAGTTCCATGATGTGTCTCCCAAATAACTATATAAATTGTTCTCACAAACCTGCCCACAATGTCAACCAATATTTTAACGCAAAATATATTACTCCCATAATGTTTACAGCCTGTCTCTTCCTCTCTACTTTTACCCCACTCTCACTTAAATGTAACAATATTCTTTCATAAACCTATACATTTTATATTCCATAAACGCAACCGCATGTAATTTGTGTGCTTCTCTAGTGTGTGTAATTCAATCAATTTCTCCATGAAAGTTGGCGGCCTGCAGGGCTCTCATTTCGTCACCAGATAGCATGACACAGTTTGTGACTAAGAAAACACAACGACGGCTAAACCTCACTAAGTGAAGCAGGAAAAGTTCTTTTGTTTGTTTGCCTTCGTCACCTCGGCGATCAGTTTGACAAATGATTAATTTATTAGTAAGGCAAAGGTGAAGGTCAATGTATAATCACAATGTCGTGGAATAAAAATCCTGAGTCGCAGACGTCGTGGCGACTGCTTGACCAAGCGGCCTTTATCCCTCTGGTTCTATAGTTGCCCCCCCCCCCCCCCCCCCGACATACACCAGCAATGGTACTATGTGTCGTAAAGATAGTTTTTTCTACAATGTCGTGATTGCGGTATGCGTGTCGTATCTGCTCACAGGTGTACAGAAACTAGATCCCATAAGTGTGATAACATGCCGTATTGATAATTTTCGTAGCAGGTGAGAGCGCGTGGCCGAATGTGTCAAGTTCTAAACCAGGAGAACGCTTTCTACTAAAATGACTGGGTTTATCTAAAGTGTTTTCTACATATGATGAAATAATAACTCAAACACGTACACCTCACTGTGAATGCACTGTACACGCGGCCTTTATCCCCCGGACCTATAAGTCCTTCTGACAGACCCCAAATATGGAATATTGCTGTGAAGATAACATGTTTTTTTTTCTTCGAATTTTGACACGAAAAGTTCTATATAAATAAAATTATAGACAGTTGTAACACCAAATTAAATGGTTCGGACACTTGGTAAAAATGAAATCAGACAAAGCAACAACAAAAACTTTCTGCCTCAAATATCAGGATAGTGAGAAAGAGTGAGCCCAAGATAAAGACTGATAGGCGGAATAAAAGATAAGTGCAAGAACAAAACAAGATGTAAGGGTACGAGGGTAATTGGCGTCTTAGCACGCGTGTTGTTACCAATGTGTGCTTGAGTTCATATCCAGAAGTATTCGAGGACTCCTGTCTAGTGTCGACACACTCATCGTAACTCATGAGCGAGGCGCCTTTCCTCATCTTCCTAGAATATGAACCCTAGTACCCATTTCTGCCAGCGGCTGGGTCGACCGAGGGGGTATTTTTTTTTCCAGCCACGAGTACTATTTTTACTGCTTCCAGCAGGAATCGAACACGGGTTGTCCGAACATCGGTAGCTAGTGGTGACATGCAAGAACAAAAACATGTCTATCTTAACAACATTCAGATATCGAAAGAACTTCACTACGTCTAAAAGGGAAATGGGTAAAAGAACAGGCATTACTGCACTTTCAGACATTAAATTATATTATGCATTCTTCCTTTCTCCTGCGATACCTTAAGGCAACAGCAGACAGACAATATAACCAGAAAAGAGAAGCTTGACAGTTGTTGGTTAACCGTGAGTAACTAGCTACAAGCGGTAGGGTTCTATCCCAACCGACGGCTTCCCGGTTCCCCAGCTTTTAATTGGTACCGGATTTTTTTTCTGGGAAAGCAAAGCGGCACGGGCGTAATACCGACCACATTGCCCCAAAAATCATGTGCCGAAGGTCTGTACAAATTATTGTCACTAACACTATTTTCCCTATACGCCACTTGGCGTGATGGGGATATTTTACTTTTCTTGTTTTAACTAGCTAATTAATTTCATTAAAATAAATAAAAAGTCCTCACAAATATTAATGTTCATATATTCATTTACTTCTCGACATTGCATTTCAAGACTGCGAGCGTTCGGATTATTTTACCTCATCACTTTCATCATTTTGACCCACACTGGGCAGAGCCGATCTTAAAACAAAGACCTCTTTAATTTGCTTACTCAAACAATGCTTTTTTCTTCTATTTTTTATAAAATATGTGAACGTGCAGACGTCATATGGCAAGCAAGTGTCCCAGATGATGCTCATATCATGACAGACTGTGCGGGCGCGCACACAACATGCCCACAATAAGTACAGGAATGGAAGCCTCGTGGGGAGGAGGTAGTAGACGAAGATAACTAGCAATCATATTCACCCGCCAGGGTATTTTTAAATCAATTCCTGCAAGTGTATGAGATAATGAACAGATTGTGGGCGTGTTTGTATTTACGTTTCGGGACAAGAAACCTATAACATATAAACCATATATTTTCTTCTTCTTGGCTCTCACAAGGTTTGTTACGTTATGTCCCAAATTACAGCCTGACTTAGTACGGACATGTTTCTCTTTTTTGTTTTTTTTATTATCTGAGCCTCCAATCCCTATTCTAGTAAATTACGAGCTCTCTCCACGCTTCAACGTATACAGCGACTATAGCTGTGGTGCCAAATTTGTGAAAAAAGGAGAAAGAACAAAACTAAAATTAGGGCAACATAAAGCCCTTTTCTTGGTCTGCCAATTTCTGGACTACAATGGACAAGAGGTAGGGTTCGATCCCAACCGACGGCTTCCGGGTTCACCCAGCCGTAAATGGGTACCAGATTTTTTTTCGGGAAAATTAAAATAGCACGGGCGTAATACCGACCACATTACCCCAAAAATCATGTGCCGAAGGTCTGTAAAATTTATGGTCACTAAAACCATATACCCTATACGCGACTTGGCGTGACGGGGATATATATATATAGGAACTCTTTTTCTTGTTTCTATTGTGATAAATGGATTGCACAGAATCTTCCTCATTTTTTGGAAAGCTGCTTTTGCCTGAACCATTTTGCATGCATCTCACTTCTGTTGTACATCTACCATCTGAGGTAAACAATGTTCCCATATATTTAAATTCATTTACCTGTTTTAATATTGTTCCACTTGTCTTTATTGTGCATTGCGGTAATGTATTTTTCTTTGTTGTTACCATTGCTTCTGTCTTTTTGCTATTAAGGCTTATTCATTTATGCTTGTCTCCTTTCACTATGGTGTCTATATATCATTTTTTGGCCATGTAATGAGAATGGAACAGCTGGAATATATTGTAACAACTGGGAAAATTGAGGGACGAAGATATAGAGGGAAGCAAAGAGAAAAAATACTAGATCGCTTAAGAGAATGGCTTGGCAGAAAATCAACAACAGAAATGATAAATATCCGTCGAGATCGAAAGTTGTGGAGAATCATGATCACCTACGCCAGCAGGTTCTTGATGATGATGATGATGATGAGGATGAGGATGATGATGATGATGATGATGATATATATATATATATTTTTTTTTAACGATGCTGACGAATAAAGACCGTATTCCCGGTACCGTCGTCACGTGGTGTTTAAAGTTGGAGATTTGATTTCAATCCATATTAAAAAAAAAAAGGAACTGCTTGACCTTTACCTTGCCAGTCTCAATAAATTGGATAAATGCCGTAATGATTTAGTGTTAGAACATTGGTAAAGTACCAGGAGCCGGCTCAAGGTACTGGCAACTTTAACGGTTGCCCGGGCGCGCCGTGTGCTTATGGGCACCATCAATGATCTCCCAAACTTTTATAATTATACTTAAAAAGGGCCCCGAAGTTCAGCTTGCCCAAGGCGCCAACATCCATAGTGCCGCCTATGAAAGTATTGTAGACGCCACATACAGGTTTTACTACTCAGAAATTGGGGGCTAACATTTTGACGGACATCTCTTGGCTAGTAAGAATAGCGAAAACTCACGGGTCACCACACCCTGACTGGCATTGTTTAATTTAGTGGCTTCTGTTCATATAATTCAAATACTGGATAGTTTGGTGTCATGGCATGAAAAACAGTCAACAACAGAACTGATACGATGCACTGTAGATAGAAGATTGTGGAAGGACATGATCGCCTACGCCAGCCGGTATGACATATGATGATGATGATGATTCATATAATTCGAACCCCTTGAGAAAACATACGATAGTGATATCTTTGCTACGTGAGTTATTATTACTTTCAATAACACATTTGTTTTCGATGTATTTTGCCCGTGCTTTCAATTAATTGCCTGCATCTGCTATAAGTCAGGCGTCTGTAGTTCATTTAACCGCATGCATTTTCAATTAGTCGCATGTGCTTTTAATGAATCTCCTGTAATTTCAATAAATCTCCCGTGTATTCAATGAATCTCCAGCACTTCTACTGGGTCCTCTGTATTTTCAGCGAATCATCACCTGGCACAAACACCGACATATATGAGTCGGCGGCAGCGTACTGATCTGTTGCTGTCGGGTCGTTGCCCCTTGTTTTTTTTTCAAGAGTTGCTTGTGTTTTTCTTATCAATACTCTGTATGTATTTTCAATAGACTGCATGTATTTTCAATAAACCACCTGTATTTTCAATAGACTGCATGACATTTCAATAAACCAACTGTATTTTCAATAGACTGCATGTATATTCAATAAACCACCTGTATTTTCAATAGACTGCATGTATTTTCAATAAACCACCTGTATTTTCAATAGACTGCATGACATTTCAATAAACCACCTGTATTTTCAATAAACTGCCTGCATTTTCAATAAACTGCCTGTATTTTAAATAAACTGCCTGCATTTTCAATAAACCACCTGTATTTTCAATAAACTGCCTGCATTTTCAATAAACTGCCTGTATTTTAAATAAACTGCCTGCATTTTCAATAAACTGCATGTATATTCATAATTTGTCTGCATTTTCAATAAATTGTCTGCATTTTCAATAAACTGCCTGTATTTTTAATAAACTGCCTGTATTTTCAATAAACTGCATGTATATTCATAATTTTTCTGCATTTTTAATAAAATGTCTGCATTTTCAATAAACTGCCTGTATTTTCAATAAACTGCTTGTATTTTTAATAGACTGCCTGTATTTTCGTTGAATCTCTTGTACTCAAAGCAAATTATCAGTCAAGAAAACAGCGTTTTCACATAAATCTCACCATCCACAGCTGCCGCCAACTGTTTAACAAGCAGGTTTCCCAGCTGAATGCCAGGAAAGTAAAACATAACACAACGCATAAGCTGTGCACAAAAGCAAACATTGTAATCCGTAGGTTATTAAAACTGAAAGAAAGAAATCAGCTCTAGTGGAAAGTGATAACCTGTACCCGCATTAAGTTGCACTTTCATATTCTTCTATTTGATACGCACACAAACGTTCTCATTGTGTCTACTGCGAATTCACACCAGCCTTTCGCCTTATAAGTGCAATAACAATGTGGAGAAATTGCCTTTAAGAGCACATTTAATACTATTATTATTAGACAGCGGCAGCTAGAGTTACACGCAGCACAAACAATGATAACATTCATAGCTTGCATGGGGGATTAGCACGGTGTTATTTAGTCGGCGGAGTATTCACTCCCCCGTCCCCCTTTTTTTCTAACAGCAAGTCTTTATGTTCTCCAGTACAAGTTAAATATATCGTGTACTAACTTATGAAAATCATCATCATCATCATCATCATCATCATCATCATCATCATCACCATCATCATCATAGAGTCCTGTTTCGGGATCGAAGTTTGGTCTTCACGGGAGCGCCATTGCGTTATGTCTTTTACTTTGATAGTCCAGGTTGTCATAGGCTGACTTGTCCATCTTTAAATGTTACTCGCCGATTCTAGTCTTGGTCTGCCTCTTATACCTTGTATTTTCCATTCCAAGACTACTTCTACTTTTAGTAGGCTTCTGTGTCTTTTAATATGCCTCACAAATCTAATTTGCCTTGTTTGAATTGTGTTTAGTAGTTCTTTTTTCATTATTGGTTGTAAAATTTAATCATTTGTTTTCTTTTCTTTCCATCCAATACTTCCTATTCTTCTATAGATCCACATTTCAACACCTTTAATTCTCTGTTCTGTTTTCTTGTCTAATGTCCGTATTTCTGCACCACACATTAATGTTGAGACGATATAACAGTTTGCTATTCTGATTTTAGCCTTTGTGTTATTTGTTTTGATGTTAATGTTTTTTTTTCATGGCATTAAAATTACTTTTTGCCATTCCTATTCTTTTGTTTATTCCAGTTTTACATTTCCTATCACTTGTTATTACATGTCTAAAGTAGTCATAGATCTGAACTGTCTCCAGGTTTATTCTTTCAACTTTGACATCTTCTTGTAGGTTTTGAGTATTATCTTTGTTTATGATCAATTTTAGTCTTTTTGATATTCATATCTAATCCATATTTTTTGGTTGTCATGTTTATTTCATTAATAATTGTAGATCTTTAGGATTTTCTGCTACTAATACAGTTTCATCAGCATATCTTAGGTTGTTGATTATCTTTTCATTAATGTTTAGGGATTTAGCCTGGCATCTCTGTGATGTTTTTAAAGATTTGTATAAATTGTACAAGCTTTGCTGATAGGATGCATCCCTGTCTTACTCCTCTCTTTATATCAATGGGTGTAGAGTTCTTTTTGTTATATTTTATTATTGCTGTGTGCTCCCAGTATAAATTACATATTAGTCGTATGTCTGTGTCATCTAGATGTAGGCCTATATCTTTTAGGCAGTCTATATATAAGTCTCCCATGTGTTACCGGATTTTCCTCAGTCTACTATATTCAGTGCAGTCTTGAAGTATGTGTTCAGCAGTCTGGTGCGCCTGTCCACATGTACAAGTAGTTGAGGTGCAGGTCTTGAATTTTGTATGCATGTGACTATGGAATCGATTGTGTCCTGTTCTGAGGCGTATAATGATAACTTGTTCATATCTATTCATATTATGAAAGGCATCCTGATTTTGGGGCTTGTTGTCTTCTAATTGATTTGATTATCTGATTCTTATGATGGTATGTAACCAGTGTATCTAGTTGTTTTGCGTGTTGAACCTTCCTTTGTCATCTTATCTGCTTTCTCATTTCCTGGTATTCCACAGTGAGATGGGATCCACTGCAGGGCAACCCTGTGGTGCTTGAAGAGTCACGCCAATGGGCCCATCTATCAATAAGCATCTGACTTGCAGTTTATGGTAAACTCTAAATCGACACGGAAACTACGGAAAGAGTACTTTGTCATTAGACTTTTGCACATTTCTTAAGATGATGATGAACAGGCAGTGGCGTAGTTGAGGAGCAGCAGATGGGAGAGAACTCGTACTCTCAGGTGACAAAAAGTTAGGACCGCAAAGAAAGAACAATATTCTACGCTCCGCCACTGCCAAGATTTGCAATATGACAGAAGTGAAATTAGTTAAAATATGGCTCACAATAGCCACACATTTTCCTTCCTGTTAGCGTTTTCCGATGACTAAATGAATAGTTAGACCTAGCAGTCATCTGTCCTTAAGAGTAGGTTACGTGGGTGCAAATGCGTTGTGTTGTCTTCTTCTTCTTTCCTTCCTTCATTTGCCTTTCAGCGTCGAGGGGAAATATAATCTGCGGTCTTTTGCTTTTCTTCGCCTCTGCTACTGTTATGACTCCTAGTGTTTCTAATATTCCGTCATTCCATCTTTTTTGTGGTCGGTCCTTGCGTTGTGTTGCTGTCTGCAGTAAAAATGTGATATTTGTATCTTTCGGCCCAACACATGCTTCTTTGACATGCCATTTTTGAGTACTGAATTGCCTTTCATTTCCATCCCAAATCACTTGGCCACACTATGCTAGTTTGTCCGTTACTAGTTGCTCGACGAAGAGTCAAAGCTATGCTAGTTTGTCCGTTACTAGTTGTTCGACGAAGAGTCAAAGCTATGCTAGTTTGTCCGTTACTAGTTGTTCGACGAAGAGTCAAAGCTATGCTAGTTTGTCCGTTACTAGTTGTTCGACGAAGAGTCAAAGCTATGCTAATTTGTCCGTTACTAGTTGCTCGACGAAGAGTCAAAGCTATGCTAGTTTGTCCGTTACTAGTTGCTCGACGAAGAGTCAAAGCTATGCTAGTTTGTCCGTTACTAGTGACTCGCCGAAGAGACAAAACAAGGCTAGTTTGTCCGTTACTAGTTGTTCGACGAAGAGTCAAAGCTATGCTAGTTTGTCCGTTACTAGTTGCTCGACGAAGAGTCAAAGCTATGCTAATTTGTCCGTTACTAGTTGCTCGACGAAGAGTCAAAGCTATGCTAGTTTGTCCGTTACTAGTGACTCGCCGAAGAGACAAAACAAGGCTAGTTTGTCCGTTACTAGTTGCTCGACGAAGAGTCAAAGCTATGCTAGTTTGTCCGTTACTAGTTGCTCGACGAAAAGTCAAAACAAGGCTAGTTTGTCCGTTACTAGTTGCTCGACGAAGAGTCAAAGCTATGCTAGTTTGTCCGTTACTAGTTGCTCGACGAAAAGTCAAAACAAGGCTAGTTTGTCCGTTACTAGTTGCTCGACGGAGAGTCAAAGCTATGCTAGTTTGTCCGTTACTAGTTGCTCGACGAAGAGTCAAAGCTATGCTAGTTTGTCCGTTACTAGTTGCTCGACGAAGAGTCAAAGCTATGCTAGTTTGTCCGTTACTAGTTGCTCGACGAAAAGTCAAAACAAGGCTAGTTTGTCCGTTACTAGTTGCTCGACGAAAAGTCAAAACAAGGCTAGTTTGTCCGTTACTAGTTGCTCGACGAAAAGTCAAAACAAGGCTAGTTTGTCCGTTACTAGTTGCTCGACGAAAAGTCAAAACAAGGCTAGTTTGTCCGTTACTAGTTGCTCGACGAAGAGTCAAAGCTATGCTAGTTTGTCCGTTACTAGTTGCTCGACGAAGAGTCAAAGCTATGCTAGTTTGTCCGTTACTAGTTGCTCGACGAAGAGTCAAAGCTATGCTAGTTTGTCCGTTACTAGTTGCTCGACGAAGAGTCAAAGCTATGCTAGTTTGTCCGTTACTAGTTGCTCGACGAAAAGTCAAAACAAGGCTAGTTTGTCCGTTACTAGTTGCTCGACGAAAAGTCAAAACAAGGCTAGTTTGTCCGTTACTAGTTGCTCGACGAAAAGTCAAAACAAGGCTAGTTTGTCCGTTACTAGTTGCTCGACGAAAAGTCAAAACAAGGCTAGTTTGTCCGTTACTAGTTGCTCGACGAAGAGTCAAAGCTATGCTAGTTTGTCCGTTACTAGTGGTTCGACGAAGAGTCAAAGCTATGCTAGTTTGTCCGTTACTAGTGGCTCGACGAAAAGTCAAAACGAGGCTAGTTTGTCCGTTACTAGTTGCTCGACGAAGAGTCAAAGCTATGCTAGTTTGTCCGTTACTAGTTGCTCGACGAAGAGTCAAAGCTATGCTAGTTTGTCCGTTACTAGTTGCTCGACGAAAAGTCAAAACAAGGCTAGTTTGTCCAATACTAGTCGCTCCACGAAGAGTCAAAGCTATGCTAGTTTGTCCGTTACTAGAGGCTCCACGAAGAGTCAAAACTGGGCTAGTTTGTCCGTTACTAGAGGCTCCATGAAGAGTCAAAGCTCAGCTAGTTTGTCCGTTACTAGAGGCTCCACGAAGAGTCAAAGCTCAGCTAGTTTGTCCGTTACTAGAGGCTCCACGAAGAGTCAAAGCTCAGCTAGCTTGTCCGTTACTAGAGGCTCCACGAAGAGTCAAAACTAGGCTAGTTTGTCCGTTACTAGAGGCTCCACGAAGAGTCAAAACTAGGCTAGTTTGTCCGTTACTAGAGGCTCCACGAAGAGTCAAAACTAGGCTAGTTTGTCCGTTACTAGAGGCTCCACGAAGAGTCATAACTAGGCTAGTTTGTCCGTTACTAGAGGCTCCACGAAGAGTCAAAACTAGGCTAGTTTGTCCGTTATTTGAGGCACCACGAAGAGTCAAAGCTAGGCTAGTTTGTCCGTTATTTGAGGCACCACGAAGAGTCAAAGCTAGGCTAGTTTGTCCGTTATTTGAGGCACCACGAAGAGTTAAAGTAGGGTCTGGGCAGCTCTGGATCACCTATCTTAACCCAAAACATCAACAATAAGTCGCCGGCAGCTTTCAGCTGTGTTGCTTTCGGGTCCTTCCCCCCCCCCCCCCCCAAACACAATTGTGCCCTTAAATTAATCTCACTGGACTTCCGGTCAATATGGCGGATTGGCGGCAAGGAATTGTTGAGACAGTCTGAAAGGGTTCCTTGTTGCAGCTTCCTCATATTCCAAGTCCGGCTTGCTGGTGGAGCTGCTGAGATTAGTGCTCTGTGCACACCGTGAGCTGTGATACATCCGGAAGGTGTTTCTATATTCCGATTGCTTACGATGGATGATGATATCGTATGAGGAAGGACAGTTCTGTTGCATTCACTGCCGGTGCTAAAACGCCTCATGTCGTTTGCTGTGTTTGCTACGATGGGGGACTGCAGCTGTCTTTCTTTGTCTTGATATTCGATGAGATGTTAATTCGGATGATTCCACTGACAAGGGCGGTTCAGCAATTATGGTTTTCCATTCGTTTGCAGTAATACCGGGGCCTACCAGTAACTATAACTATATATCTCTCACTACAAAGTTACACAGATTTCAATGCCTGACATCATCAACAAATTATGCTCTTTTGCATGGAAATAAATACTCGAAGTGAAATTGCACCATTTTAAAATGCTGAGAAAATAAAAGAAAACTGGCAGCTTGTATATACCCTTTTAACCCGATAGTTTAATAACATAAATAACACGTGGGGCATCTGCAGGAGAATTTATCCACATGTTTTGATTTGTTGCCCTAAGAGAGCTCATATATTTATATTTTTGCTATAAAGTGTATAACGGAGTATCTACATAATCTCTCCATCAGTTAAATGTGACACGCTGGGTTTGACTGTTGAGTTATATCTTTTCTTTTTGTGGTTTTAAAGGAAAGCAATCCCATAGCAAAGCACTTGTATACATATACATATATATTCATTTCTTCTCTTATTATACCAGATTTTGTTGGGGTGTTTTCTGCAATCTCTTAGCCGTAGATGTTGCTTGCTGATTTTTGGTCTGGGTTATCGTGTGCAAGGCATCTTTTACATTATCCCGCCGTTTTTTTCTTCGTTTTTCCTGTTGGTCTATATCAACTTATTAACTTGGTGTGTGCCCTGAAAGGTCAATACTTTGTTAACCATTATGACGTCTGATATCGATCAGGTTTTTAATTTTTAATTTGATAAATTAAAAATAATATAACAATATAATGTGATAAATTAAAAATAATATAACATTAAAATTTGATAAATTAAAAATAATATAACATTTTAATTTGATAAATATAATATGCATTCAACACGTGTAAGCACAACAGAGTCACAAGAACCTTATGAGTTTCTCGTTATATGAGATATGGTAGTGTTCCAATAACCATTTTTTTAGACCAGACTCGCTGGATATATACATTTCATACAGATACACGCTCACTCATGCACACATATACAGATACACGCTCACAAACATACATATGGATACACGCATATACACTCACACACACACACGCACACACACCCAATACTGACCGCTATGTTACGTTTCACCAGCACATTGATTCGCTGATTATCGCCTCGGAAGTTTCCCTCTATAATAATATTCATTTATTATTATTTGTCTCCAGCCTAAATAACTGGAAACTACTATTCGTGCTGTTTCGTCCTAAATGTTTGTCTGCAACGCAAGTATTCAGCCCTACCCTTCCGGGAGATACTTGTCTTAACAGGAAAACATACAGATACACTATGTATTTCCGAGCTGTGATCGCGGCCTTATGCTATAGCCATGAGAACACCAGCGCGAAAGACATTGCCTACGAAGCAAATTTTTCAGTTAGCTGAGTGGCAGTGTTCCCTAACGTTCGGCTTTTCGTGGGAAGGCGCTGTGCCACTGAGTGCGGGTTCGATCCTGCTTTGGTCCATATTTTGTTCTGTTTTTGATTATTTGTCAATTTTCCCGAGTGCCTCGGAAGTTTCCCTCTATAATAATATTCATTTATTATTATTTGTCCCGTGTATAATTGTAGTATGGCGATGCCGTGCTGTTGAGGTATAAGAACAAATAATTCACTATAGGCCGTCTCCCTCGCTTGCGTAGTTTCTGAACAACTCTGTTCGATCGCTTGCTTAAACTCAATACTTTTGGTGGACTGTTTCTGCAATACTTTAGTTATTTTAACGAGAATACACAACATAACGCGCGTGTTGAGCGGGGAATTTGTTGTTGTTGTTTTTTTTTTTTGTTAAAATCCCCTTTGATGTTTGGAGTGAGAAAGACATTTGAGATAGACCAAATAGGGAGCCTCTTCTAACAAATAATTCCCAAATTGTGAACGCAAAGATTGGCTGGTGTTTATAAATATCCAGCGAGTGTGCATTACATGGCACAGTATTTGTTTCACCTTAGACTTGATTATGTACCAAGATCGCTGTAATTTAATGCTTATTTCTTGAACAGAAACTTCAACTTTGTTGGAATTTTGTTTCTTTAAGTTATGTTTCTGCAAAGGGAGCCGTGATAGCTCAGTGGTTAGTGACTACTAAGAATAAGAGGTCAGGTTCGATCCTGATCGACGGCTTCCGGGTTCACCCAACCTTAAATGGGAACTGGATTTTTTTCTGAGAAATTAAAGCGGCACGGGTGTAATACCGACCACGTGACCAGAAAAATCATGTGCCGAAAGTCTATTAAAGAAAAATTATGGTCACTAACACCATATTCCCTATACACCATTTAGATGGACGGAGCTCTTTTCTTTACTTTTGCTTCTGCAAGATTGTGCTAAGCACTGAGTCGTGCTGTAGTGCCTTGTCCCTCCAAAAACATCGTCAATTTTGGCTGGGTCATCTTACATTTCTAAAGACATCTTTTATGGAGAAAAAAACTACGGCAAAAGAATTAAAGGAGTACTCCTCCAACGCTTCAGTTGCGTCTGTTAATGTGATATCAGTATACTTGATAAAAACATTACTATTTAGGAAGAACATTAAATATAAGTTCTAATGGAAGCAGTCTATATCTACTGCCCAGAAATCAGACGAAATCAAATTAAAACAGGTTCCCAGTTGCAGGACTCCTCCATCAATGTGATACATTGTTTAATAATATAGGCTAATCGTCATACTATACTTTTCACTGATAAGCATACAATCAACCTTTGACACCACATAATTTAACTGGTAACGATAGTTCCATCAGAATGCAACTGATGCTCTCTCTCATGTTCAATTAAAAACATTCTTGAATCTCTTAGATAATTGATTAATGACACTTTATTTTAATTGTAAAATAAAGATAACTGGACAAACTAAGTTATGATGAGAGCTTAAGTCAACTAAGGATTGCCGCCTTGTGGTAATACATATTAGTCGATTTTCCTGTTTGCAACAGAATGTGTGTACTAAAGAATCATATTACCTCTGCGCTGATGATTATGAAGTACTGGGAAGCTTTCATTATTATATTACCCGCCACGCCATTAGCCAAGTAGTAACATCTAATATCCTAACATAATTTACTAACCTGATAATGTATGAAAGAATTAAATATAATTTTGTACATGGAGGACAGAGGCATGTAAATAAGAATAGGAGTGAGACAGAGATGTCTGTTATTTCTATTTCTGCTGGTCATAGATTTCTTTAAGAGAAGAACAGAACAACAGGAATGGAATAAAAAGTTCATTTAACCAGCAGCTTACTGACCTGGACTTGACTGATGACGTGGCTCTCACATTATAATAAACAGATGCAAGGTAAAATGAAAGGCTACAACTGTGAGGACCGAACATATATAGAGATAAGACTAACATCTTAAGAATAAGTGCAGGTGGCGAAAACCAGACAACAACAAAGAAAAAAAGTACTCCCGTCACGCCAAGTGGCGTGTTAGTGACCATAAATTTTACAGACCCTCGGCACATGATTTTTGGGGTAATGTGGTCGGTATTACGCCCGTGCCGCTTTACTTTCCAAGAATAAAATCCGGCACCTATTTAAGGCTAGGTGAACTGAAAGCCGTCGGTTGGGATCGAAATCTACCTCTTGTCCTTTGTAACCCAGTTCACTAACCACTGAGCTATCGCGGCTCCCTGATAACCAGATACGGCTGAAAAAATGTCTCTCCCTGATAATATATATATATATATATATATATATATACACACACACACACACACACACACACACATATATATATTCACACACACACATATATATATATATATATATATATATATATATATATATATATATATATATATATTTAAATATATATCTATCTATATATATATATATATACTCACACGCGCGCAGTAAAATTGACAAAGGCGGGGGAAAAGAAAATGATGCCAAATTAAGGACACAAAAGGAACTTTCAAAGCTGCAGGAAACATTTGCAAGTTCAAAGAAAATACGTTAAATACAAACATAGAAATGTTCACCTTCAATGTTAAAACAGTCCGATCATATGTTTGTAAAACATGAAGAACAACAAAAGCGGCAGTCACAAAGATACTTGAGGTATTAATATGTACTTGAGCATGAATAAAAAGATGGAAATAGCAAGACAAAAAATACTTAGAATTATTGGAAAAAACCGGACAAATCCCAGTGGACAGATGTGCAACAAAGCGATCTTAAGAGAATTACACCAAACAGGGCAACAGCAAACTTGTTTTTTTGGAAGAGTTGTGCTCCACAGGTTGAAAGGTAAAAGAAGAACAATAAGAAATATTAGTATAATTAGAATGTAAACGTTTATCCTATTTTCTGTCCTACTATAACTGTCTTTTGAACAACGATTTACAGGATTGCAGTATGAACATCATGGTTTGGCATTTGTACCGTACCGTTTCTACATATTCTGGGAACTGAGAGTATGAGTCTATTTTAAGTATAATACAAATAATAATACTACTAATAATAATCATAATAATAACAACAATAATAACATTGCTTCGAGTGGAGACTCATGATAATTGACATTGTTGTAATGTAATTAAAATGTGGCTCTCGTATTTCACAACAACCTCTTCTTACATGCAACTCTAACATTTTTAAAAAGAAATGTTTTTGGCGTTAGTTTTATGAAAAAGGGAATACTGTTGTTATCACTGTTGTTTGGAGCCAAACACTTGATGTCAATTATCCTTAGTTCCATATGCTCAACCTCGCAGTTCTCTTGACTTCACAAGATATTGTCGGCTATTAAATATTGTGTAATCTTAAATTACCTTTACTTGCTGGTGACTCACGTTTGAGAAGTAACAGGACAGATTGTTGTAATGTTAAATTATCCTTTTTTGCTGGTGACTCACGTTTGAGAAGTAACAGGACAGATTGTTGTAATGTTAAATTATCCTTTTTTGCTGGTGACTCACGTTTGAGAAGTAACAGGACAGATTGTTGTAATGTTAAATTATCCTTTTTTTGCTGGTGACTCACGTTTGAGAAGTAACAAGACAGATTGTTGTAATGTTAAATTACCTTTACTTGCTGGTGACTCACGTGTGAGAAGCAACAGGACAGATTGTTCTAATGTTAAATTACCATTTTTTGCTGGTGACTCACGTTTGAGAAGTAACAGGACAGATTGTTGTAATGTTAAATTATCCTTTTTTGCTGGTGACTCACGTTTGAGAAGGAAGGGAAATCCGAGACAATCTTCACTAGCGTGACGTATTCAGCTCACGGATGTTTATTGGTGATATTTTAGTAGTCTTGTGAAATGTTCTCAGTTCCGAAACATGACTTGAGTATAGTTCTCCTATATGACACTACAAGTTATTATAGGAGAGGCTATAAATTCCATTTTTCAAACATTTGTAGTTAAATTATGATTACTGTTACACTAGAAAGGGTTGAATTTGTCAAATTTTGAAATATTTATTCCCATAAACGTTAATGGACTGAATTATCAATCGCATAACATTGAACGGTTCTAGAATATTTATATTTTTGTTCACGTCTCTATTTGGAACCACTCCAATAACATATCAATCTCCAGACTGAATAGAATGTAGTTTCATCAGGACGTCCTCATTTATACATGTAGCAACATTTTTATGAATGTAACTAAAATACTACTTTGAGGTTAAAGCAAACAGCCGTGAGTCATGTGAACTATGGACGGCTGACGTCATTCTAGCCACAACAGTCCCCTCTCGCAAAGCTGAAATTGTCACAGGACTGAGGTTTTCCGTGGTTTCCCTCTCTGCGCTTAGAACTATCTAAAGTGGTCTATAGACTGTCAGAGCACAGCTCTTCATCAGCAAGGCTACGAAAAAAAAAAACAATCTTTATTATTAAAAAAAAGTAAAGTGCCCCGTCCAGCCAAGTGGCGTATAGGGAATATGGTGTTAATGATCATAAAGTTTACAGATCTTCAACACATGATAATGTGGTCGGTATTACGCCCGTGCTGCTTTACTTTCCCAGAAAAAATATCCGGTACACTTTTGAGGCTGGGTGAACTCTGAGCCGTCGGTTGGGATCGAACCCTACTTATTGTCCTTTGTAGTAATTTATTATAAGGCTGGAGAATAAGGCCGCTTGCCCAGTGTAGTCGACACGAAGTTCTCGTGTCAGAGCTTGTAATCACCCCCGAGAGGGGGAAAGAAAAAACATATACATTCCTCTCTGATCCGAACCCACGTACACCAGATTTAGAGCACGTTGTCAAATCAGTAAAAAATTAACGATATTAATCAGTCAAAAATTAACGATATTATTCAGTCGAAAATGTTGATTTTCAAGCGATTATAGAATTATAATCTTAGACACAACGGAACGCTGTGATTAAAGATGACAAGCAAAATAGAGACCTCACAAAACAGTACTCAGGAAGGCAAAAGAAAATATACAGTAGAATATGAATTAAGAACAGTAGTACGGCTTCTATTCTTAATATATCCATTTACCCTTTCTGCTGGTCATATATTGGGTTATAAAAATAACTCACAACAACAAAAATGGAACCCAGTAGTCACTGACAAAGCAACTTGATGATTTTGACTTTACTGATGATATAGCTCTCCTATCACATAATCATCATCAGATGCAGGATAAAATGAGCTTACTTGATGAGAGATCACAACAGACATGACTGAAAATAAATAGAGATAAGACTAACATTGTGAGAATTAATACAGTTGGCAATAACCCTCTCGACGCTGAAAGGCAAATGAGGAAGGAAAGAAGAAAAAGATGACAATAACCAAATAACAATAGGAGAAATACCTTTACTAGACGTATAATCTTACATATATATGGGCAGTAATATAGACAAAGAAGGAGGAACAGAGAATGATACCAAAATAAGGATACAAAAGGCAAGAGGAGCATTCGTTGTACTAGGAAAATTACAAATCCAAAGAAATTAGGTAAAACAAAAATAAAAATCTTTAACTTCAATGTTAACTCAGTCCTATTATATGGCTGTGAAACATGGAGAACAACACAAATGACAATCACAAAAATACAGACCTTCATTAATGGATGCTTGCGCAGAGTAAAAGGATGGAAGTGACAGGACAAAATCACTAATATAGAATTATGGAAATGTACCAGTCAAAAATCAGTATACAAAGAGATACAAAGAAGACGATGACACTGGACTGGACACACACTGAGCAAAGCCAACTGAAAGCATTACATAAACCCTTTTTTGGAATCCCCTGGGGAAAAAACAAAGTGGAGGATCAAAACATTCTTGGAGAAGACAAATGGAACAGAGATGAAGATGATGGGGAGACATGGTGGGATCTTAAAAAGAATGGCAAGAACCATCAAGACAAGAGACAGAGTAAAATGTCGCTTTATGGTAGCCAACTTTCGATGTAGAGACGGCACCCAATGAATGAGAGAAAGTTGGACATGAACATTCCCATATACCCTTCTTGCTTTTCTTGGTTCAGTAGTTGCAGAAAGAGTGAAGAATGATTTAATTAACATGAACAACTTCAATCTCTGCTTGCGCAATTCGCATGCAGTTGTTACTAACGTTTTTCTGATCCATTGAAACCTGTGAACTTATTGTAGGCAGTGCGTCCATTCTTGGCTTAGCTTGCAGTGAGATACCAAATCTTATCTCGCTAAACACAAGTTTATGTAACTCAATATAGACGGTTGTACCACAAATATGATTTTTTTTTCCTTGTGTCGCGTGTTCGCGGTTCGACAGGCAAACACATGGTTTTCAACAACATTGGCGTCGTCCGGTTAAGTTCATTCCGAATGTAAAAAGTCTGTGACGGTGGATGGGGCGGAAGAATCAGAAATGATCAACGGCCTAGAAAGCGAAAACAGCAAAGTGTGGGGTACACATCAGGCATATTCAGAACACGAAAGACGAATATGGCAGACCACCGTGAAAGAGATTGGAGCCTCATCACGTAACATTCCAAAGAAAGCCATGGAGAGAAATTCTAACTACTGTTTTAGGAACGAGCAAAACTAGCCACATGGAATGTTAGGACCTTATACCAACAAGGAAAATTAGAAACAATTAAATATCAAAGTTGAAGGAATACATCTGGAGACAGTTCAGAGCTACAACTACCTCTTCTTCTACCTTTTAGCTCTCAGTAGAGCATAGGTCTTCAACAAACACTTTCCAAGTCGTTCTGTTTTTTGCAATTCTTTTAAGATTATTCCATGTCTTCCCCATCATCTTCATCTCTGCTTCAATCTGTCTTCTCCAAGAATTCCTTGGTCTTCCTCTTTGTCTTTTCCCCTGGGGATTAAAAAAAAAAGGGCATGTTGTGTAATACTCTCAGTTGGCTTCCGTAGTGGGTGTCCTATCCATCGCCATCGTCTACGCTGTATCTCTTTATCCACTGGTATTTGACTGGTACATTTCCATAATTCCACGTTAGTGACTTTGTCCTGCCATTTCCATCCCTTTATTCTGCGTAAGCATCCAATAATGAAAGTCTGTACCTTCGTGATTGTCAATTTTGTTATTCTCCATGTTTTGCATTCTACAACTACCTGTGACACACTATAATCAGTGATGGAAAATGTACAACTGAAATAAACAAAAGAACAGGTACGGCAAAAGTAAATTTAATGCTATGAAAAATATGCTAACATAAAAACAAATAACACCAGGCCTAAAACTAAGAATAGCAAAATGTTACATCTTCTCAATATTCCTGTATGGTGCCGAAACATGGACATTAGACAAACAAACAGAACAGAAAATTGAAGCCTTTGAAATGTGGATTTATAGAAGAATAGGTAGATTTGGATGAAAAGAAAAGAAAACAGACGACGAAGTTTTACAACTAAAAATGAAAAGAGAACTACTAAACCCAATTAGAACAAGAGAAATGAAAATTTTGGGCCATGTTAAAAGACACAACAGACTAATAAAAGTGATATTGGAAGGGGAAATACAAGGCGAAAGAGACAGAGGCAGACCAAGAATAACAGGGACGAGTAACATAAAAAGATGGACAAGTCAACCTATGACAATCTGCATCATCAAAGTAAGAGACAGAGTTGAATGGCGCTCCATGGTAGCCAACCTTCGATACGGAGATGGCACTCAATGACGATGATGATGATGATGATGATGATGATGATGATGATGATGATCACAAACCTTTGAGCAAAGACTACTCTCCTCCGAAAGTTGTTGTTAATGAACATTGGATTAAAAAGTCGGATTCTATCCCATTCAACGACTTCTAAGATAACCCCGCCTTAAATGATTTTCTGGGGGACTGGTTGGTCTCGAGGCAAGACGCTGGCTTGGTTCAAATCCCGGCTAGACCGGGTAGATGGGATTTTTATTTATGATTTCTCTCCGTGGCAACCACCCCTGGTCTCAGCACGAGGCCCGGCTTGAAACGTCATTTACCCGTCGACGGAAAAAAATATGAGTACCTCCGAAGTCGGAGTTATCTGCCTGTGCGGTGAGAGACCCCTGTGCACAAGGCTGCCAGGGAAAAATGGATTAACACGCAAAATTCAATTTTTAGTCTCTAGGGACTTTGTCAGAGGTAAAAGCTGGCGAACGAAAAAAAAAAGATTTTCCTTGAAAAGAAAGAAAAAACTTGCGTAATGTTGGCTTCGTTTTCTTCTTTCCCACCTCATTTGCCTTTCAGGGTCTGTGGGAGATATTGTTTGTGGTCTTTATCTTTTGGTCTCTCCTGCTGTGTTTCCTAGTTGTTCTAATATTTCACAAAGTTGTCCATCTTTGAATCCTTGCTAAATTGTAAACAAATACGCTAATGGTCATGACAACATAGACACAAGTACCGTATTCCCTATACACCAGGGGGCGTGACTGGGCTCTTCCTTTGACGTCACAATCGTTCCTTTACTAAAATTAGTGTTCTTGTACTACCGCAGTGCGTTGTTAACCCAACATGAAATCTTTAACCTGGGAAACTATTTTTTCTTCTTCGGCAACAATTATCTCTATTAAAACTGTCAATAACGACATCATGTCAAACTAATAGGGTCAAAGCAAAGAAATGCACATAAATGCATACAATTACACAGTGAAGTCTTTATTTCCAATTTTCCGTTTATTTCTTCTTCTCCTTTGAAATTACTATTATGTATATTGTAATTATTATTATTATGGTAGTAAAAAGTAAGTAGTAGTAAAGTACCCCCGTCACGCCAAGTGGCGTGTAGGGAAATATGGTGTTAGTGACCATAAATTTTACATACCTTCGGCACATGATTTTTGGGGTAATGTGGTCGGTATTACGCCCGTACCGCTTTACTTTCCCAGAAAAAAATATTCAATACCCATTACAATTATTATGGTAACAACCATATAGATGATAATAATCAAAATTTTAGAAAGAATAAACGTAGACAGCAAAGATCTAAGAATAATAAAGAACATGTACTGGCAGCAAACAGCGGCCATATGATCTGGAAACCAATTGGGAATGTTTCAACAAATAAAACAGGGTGTTAGACAAGGTTGTGTGCTGTTACCAGATTTGTTTAATATTTATAGTGAGATTATTTTAAGATCCATAAGGGGCATGCCTGGAATAACAATTGGAGGTCATAATATAAATAATCTAAGGTATGCTGATGATAAAGTCTTAATCGCTAAGAGTGAAAATGAGTTACGAGAAATGTTGGACGTTATAGTGAAAGAAAGCAAAAATAAATGATTCAGCTTTAATAGCAAAAATACAGAGGTAATGTTAACAACAAAGAAAAAGACATCACCTCAGTGCAAAATAAAGACAAGTGAAACAATATTAAAACAGGTAAATGAATTTAAATATTTGGATACTTTGTTCTCAGACGGAAGATGTACAAAACAGGTGAGATGCAGAATGGCTCAGGCAAAAGCAGCTTTCCAAAAAATGAGGAAGATACTATGCAATCCATTTTTGACAATAGAAACAAGAAAAAAAGTTCTTAAATGCTATGTAGGGTCAGTCTTAACATATGGATGTGAATCATGGACTATAGGACAACAGACAAGAAAATCACTGGAGTCTGTAGAAATGTGGTTTTACTGAAGAATGTTGAGAATACCATGGACAGCTAAGAAGAGTACTGAAAACGTTCTGAAAGAGGCCAAAGCAAAAAGAGAGCTATTTTCCAATATTAGGATAAAACAATCATAATTTTTTGGCCATGCAATGAGAAGAGAAAAAGTAGAATATATTGTAACAACTGGGAAAATTGAGGCACGAAGAGATAGAGGAAAGCAAAGAGAAAAGATACCAGACAGTTTAAGAGAATGGCTTGACAGAAGGTCAACAACAGAAATGATACATAACTGTCGAGATCGAAAATTGTGAAGAGACATGATCACCTACGCCAGCAGGCCCGGTACTTGATGATGATATTATTATTATTATAGGAAGCCACGATAGCTCAGTAGTTTGTGAACTGGCCTACAAAGGACAAGGGGTAGGGTTCGATCCCAACTGACGGCTTCCGGGTTCACCCAGCCTTAAATGGGTACCAGATTTGTTTCTGGGAAAGTAAAGCGGCACGGGCGCAATACCGAGCACATTACCCCAACAATCATGTGCCGAAGGTCTGTAAAATGTATGGTCACTATCACCATATTCCCTATACTCCACTTTGCGTGTAGGTGCTCTTTACTTTTTATATTATTATTCTTTTTTTTTAAATACATCTATGTGTGTATGTTTGTTCCTGCTGAAGGCATATTGAGCCAAAACGTTGTTTGTTGTTTGTGCTGTCCTCCTGTTGCGTCGAGCTTTAACCATACTGTTTTTTTAATGTATTTTTTTTTCATTTCTCCTCAATGTCATCCTTCTAGATATATTTTACTCCTCGTTAAAACTTGTAAAGAATATCTCAAATTAAAGAACGAGAGAATACTATCAACATACAACTGTCGTCATTGGGACATTAATTTTGGAAATAAGCGTCGTGGAGAGCGGGAGCCGCGATAGCTCAGTGGTTAGTAAACTCGACTACATAGGACAAGAGGTAGGGTTCAATCCCTACCGACGGCTTCCGGGTTCATCCAGCGTTTAATGGGTACCGTATTTCTCTCTGGGAAAGTAAAGCGGCACGGGCGTAATACCGACCATATTACCTCAAAAATCATGTGCCGAAGGTCCGTAAAATATATAGTCACTAACACCATATTCCCTATACGCCACTTGGCGTGACTGGCACTCTATTTTTATCGTGGACGGCGATGGTCCGGGTTCAAAGAGTTAAAATTGTATTTTCATTCCCCATTCCAAAGCTGAAAGCATGAACAGCCAAGATGAGGAGGCCTGAGATGGATATCGTGCTAGGCAAAGTGTCATCAGCCGTAAAAATCTCCGAGCAGTCGTACTTTATTAGCCGGTCTTTCAAACATATTTTAGCGGGTAATGAGGTTGCGGCCGTTGCCGGTGCCGTTGTGATGGATTCAGCAGAGCAGTCTGAGGTCACGTCATGTATATCCAGATGGTCGAGGCAGCCACACTGTCCAGTACACGAGCTGGGCATAGAATGTCGGTCTGGCATTAGAGAGAACGAGTTAGCGCTGCTTCCTCTCAGGAATTTTGTCCAGAGCTTTGTTGGTACATAAAATAATAATAATATTGTTTTTGCTGTATTTATTCTAGCGTCTTTTGGGGGTCTGAGTAAGAAGTTTCCTTCAGAAACAACATCATTTCACTTTACACAGTGGATTGTACCAGCACTTTACTTTACACTTTAGGCGGCTCGTTCTTCTCACAGATTTGATTACAACAATAAAAATGGAAACATCGGAGACCCATAGTTGGCTGCTAGCGTCAAAATGGGCGAAACAAACAAACAAACAAACAAACAAACAAACAAACAAACAAACAAACAAACAAACAAACAAACAAACAAACAAACAAGTGCAAGAATTCACTTCATCTCCTGGCGGTAACCTCTGAAATAAACTAACAAGTCAATCGAGTAGAAATCGAAGAAAGAAGATAACATCGAACCCAGACCTAAAGAAATATCATATTCGCCCATGTCATATTGAAGTGCTTGTGGTAGGCAAAAAAGTGCAGATAAGAAATAAGCCCCGTGTTAAACAAACTACGCCCCCTTAATTAAGGTGATAAGGGAAGTAACCGTTGCACGTAATGCAGAAAATGTATTTTTTTAAATTAAAAGAAAATACATGTAAATATTGTAAAATCCAACGGACTCAAAAACACACTTTTTGAGTCTGTGGATGAAGTGAAAGTTGTTTGAAAGTTTGTGCTTTCTATCTTGTACATCGACACAATTTAGTTTTTCATCTCCGGCACGTTAGACGATTGACAGGAAACAGACTGAGAGATAATATCTGAATTGAAGGAAGCGAGGAGTAATTTCCGCCATAGAATACATAAAGAAATAACAGATACAATGATATCATCACGTGAAAAGACGGTGCGATCAAAACACAACGCAACGAGCCTTTAATAAACCTTGCGAGAACACCAGACTCAATGGTCGATTACGAATAAGATGGATTGATAGAATGTTAGAAACACTAAGAAATATAACAGCAGAAGAGACCAACAGATGAGCTAAAGATGGATTGATGGAATAATATAAACACTAGGAAACATAACAGCAGAAGAGGCCAACTCAAGAGCAAAGGATGGATTGATAAAATATTAGCAACACTAGGAAACATAACAGCAGAAGAGGCCAACAGAAGAACAAAAGATGGATTGATGGAATAATATAAACATTAGGAAACATAAGAGCAGAAGAGGCCAACACAAGAGCAAAGGATGGATTGATAAAATATTAGCAACACTAGGAAACATAACAGCAGAAGAGGCCAACAGAAGAACAAAAGATGGATTGATGGAATAATATAAACATTAGGAAACATAAGAGCAGAAGAGGCCAACACAAAAGCAAAGGATGGATTGATAAAATATTAGCAACACTAGGAAACATAACAGCAGAAGAGCAAAGGATGGATTTATGGAATAATATAAACACTAGGAAGCATAAGAATAGAAGATGCCAACAGAAGAGCAAAAGATGGATTGATGGAATGGTAGAAACACTAGGAAGCATAACAGCAGAAGAGGCCAACAGAATAGCAAGCGACTGCAAATTATATCTTCCCTCAATGTTGAAAATGAGGAAGGAAAGAATAAGAAAAAAGATCTCTGTAATTATTTTGCTCTTTTGGACATAACAACCTGACTTTATATTGTGCACTTGTTTTTTGTAGCTCAAACTTCTGTATAAAGTTGTTCCGTAATTAAGCGTGTCATATTTGAATCGTCTCCCTTTTTGTGGATATTTTCTTTTACCTGTACTGTGGGTTAGACACGCATTTATCTATTATTGTTTTTATTAGCAAGATTTAGCGACGAGAGAAACTTTTCAGCAAAAACTCCCATCCTGTATAAGACACACTAATAATTTACCAAACGGCTGACTTATCATACCAGCCGTCTGTAAAGACGCTAAAGGCCATAGATTTATTGTCAATCAAATTAAAGAGAGATCTAAGATGTTGAGGAGCTTGAAAGTGATGTTAAAGAGGTTTTACAAATAAAATCGAAACATGTATTATATTTGTATTCAGTGCCTTTTTTTTAGTTTAAAAAAAAAAGAAAGGTTACGGTACTCTGACATCTCATCAAACGAGAAAATCGTAATATACCAACTCGGGTGTACTAGCAGGTGTAGTATTGTTGTCAACGACCATAACATGAGGATGTGAGCCTGCGACAATCCTCGCTTTCAATTGGTTAAAGTAAATGTATCTTAGGACCATTAACATTATGAAAGTTTACCGGAACTCGTCCTGGGCAGTTCCGATTTAAAAAAAAAATGCCCTGCATGTAATACTAGCAAACCCATAAATATGAGTATGAGTTAAAGAGTTGCTTTAAACTAAACTAATGCTTGCTTTAATTTGTGTATCCACTTCGTATTTAAGTTGGATACCGAAGTCGTATGTGTACTTGATAGGCCTAAACTGTTTTTCTTTATTAAGCAATTGTTACTATTTTATTGTTAAATTCGACTTATGACGACCTCAATATTTCATGCTAGTCGTGTCTGTCTCTGCGTGTACTCAGACTATTATATAAGCTGTGGACTTAGCTGTACGTCTACATACATACACACACACATGTATATATTTGCGTGTAAATACCTATGTGTGTGTACATACATATTTGTTTATATGTGAATGCATGTGTAGGAAAATAGTTTCAGATTTAAAAGTAAACTGCAATGTCCTAAAGAATGTATCAAACCTATTTATGTCGGATACTTCATGGAGAGTCATCGTCATCATCACCATCTCTATCATATACCACGCCCTGGACGGAGACCATCATAATTTTACGTATTCTTCTTTGTTGTTCTTTATCACATCTAACGCAAATCTCTGTTCACTCAGCAACTGTGTGGGATTAGATTATATTGTTACAAGTGGGAAAAATTGAGGGATGAAAGGATAGAGGGAAGCAAAGAGAAAAAAAAATATCAGACAACTTAAGAGAATGGCTTGACAGAAGGCCAACAACAGAAATGATAAATAACTGTCGAGATCGAAAGTTGTGGAGAGACATGGTCACCTACGCCAGCAGGCCCGGTACTTGATGATGATATCACTCCTAAACTGTTTACTAAACTGTGTACACTTTCTTTTTTTAATCTGTCCATTATCGTCCCAACATTCATTCTGTAGGAACACACATATACCTGTCGGCCACATCCCTCGCCCATGTGACCTTTACAAGACATTTCTAGAGCCCTAAAGTGAAATGTTTGTGACCCGGAAGTCGACCACTCTTGTCACTGAGCTTGACCCTGGCAGTGTTGATTGCTGCTGCCTAGTATTTATTGCAACAGGTGGGTCATTTTTGGGGGACTTTTCGCTCATTATTTGTCAGTGGACTTGTATTTAAACATTTATTGCGGCATTTCGGTTCATTATAACTAATTGGTGTATATTGTTGTTCGACTCGATCTCTTTATTATTATATTTACAATTTACGGTAAATTTAATATTTATTGATCGATCGATACAAAACTAGGCTGAGGAGCTGCTCAAAAACAAAAAACAGAAGAGCTAGTTTGTTCAGAGGCCGGCTTATCATAACATTCATAACACTAAATAATAGATCTATTACATTCCATGGTGTTTGCTAATTAGCCTGGAGATTTACAATAATATAGTACATTGGTTGAATTTATTTACAAAAAAAAAAAAACATCACGTTCCAAGTGAAACTCAAAAGTAAGTGCTTTCCTAGTTACTCTTACTTAGTTACTACTGTGAGTGTGTTAACTAGTTTCTGTAGTGTTAAGTTAATAATTGATTCTCTTATGTCTTTATAATATTTACGTTTCATTTAATATTTAATGCCTGAAAATATATAAATTGTAGATTTGTGTAAATAGAGCTGTCTGATGGGTTGCTGTATTATGCTACAGTATAATTTAATTGATTCATTATTCATAAAATAATTTCTTATTTAATTACCACTAACAGTATTACTAGGAGTGTATTATAACATTACTCATTTAATCTACGAATAAATGTAAAATATATATATATATATATATATATATTGAATTAGGGTATTTCATTATTGTGCATATGTGTGTTATATTTTTGTTAACAATAGCATTATTAACACTGTTGGCTGTAGAAGTGAGTAGTATACAACAGCTATTAATTTAGTGCTAAACACTGAATGAGAGATAATTTATTGAACTTTTGAATTGTTTACTAAAAAAAACATTTGCTAGGAAAATAAAATACTTTAAAAACAGTTGACTTTTTGATTACCATGCAAAATCCGGTACCAATTAAAGGTTTGGTGAACCGATAGCTGTCGGTTGGGGTCGAACCCTACCTCTTGTCCTTTGTAGTCCAGGTCACTAACCACTGAGCTACCAGGGGCTATATATATTACTATATTTTGTAATTACTCTTCAATTTAGTGTGAGTATCAGTCCAGAAGTCATTCACAGAAATATAAGGAAATACTTTCCATGTAAAAAAAAATAGTTTGTGAAGTTTATATAAAATTTAATACAACTATGTTGATAGGTTTGCTAAAGTAATGTAATTTTTAATACAGTCATATGTCTTCATATCTGCAATTTCCATTCACTCTAGAATCACATAAAAAGGCAATTCCAAGAATTCTTTGGAAAAGAACATAGAATGAATAAACATTTTACTTGACACTAGCTTCAGGAAAATTGCTTTTGTTGTGTAAACTGAACTCAGAGGTGATATATGAGCCAAATAGATAATAGATGGCTGATTAGATTGGACCTGTTGTTTTCCGCTTAGGTTGATTCCTTATCAGTTGAAAATGTTTTTCTATTGGTGTGAAATTAAAACTCTAACCTCTGTCCTGAATGTACAAAGTCTGTGATGGTAGATGGGATGGAAGAATCAGAAATGATCAATGGCCCAGAAAGTGAAAACAGCAAAGTGTGTGGTACACAAAAGATATATTCAGGTCATGAAAGATGTATATGGCTGACCACCATATAGGAGATTGGAGCCTCATCACGTACTATTGCAAAGAAAGCCATGTAGAGAAACTCTAACTTATGTCAAAAGAAAGATCTTCAAATACATACATGAAATGTTAGGACTCTTTACCAAGAAGGAATATTGGAAAATCTTCTTTTAGAAGCAGAACAATTAAACATAGATATTTTAGGCATTTCCTTAAAACAACTAAAAATGAAAAGAGAACTACTAAGCGCAATTCAAACAAGACAAATGCGATTTTTGGGCCATGTTAAAAGACACAACAGACTACTAAAAGTAATCCTGGAGGGGAAAATACAAGGTAAAAGAGCCAGAGGCAGACCAAGACTAACATGGATGAGTAACATCAAAAGATGGACAAATCAGCTTATGACAACTTGCACCATCAAAGCAAGAGACAGAGCAGAATGGCGCTCCTTGGTAGCCAACCTTTGTTGTGGGGAAGGCACTTGATGATGATGATTTTAGGCATAAAAGATTAAAAGAATGTGGGACATACAGGACGAAAAATATATGTTTATATATTCAGACAACACAACAGAACATCAAAGAGGTGTAGGAATAATAATAAAAAGAGAGCTACTAAAATATATAAGCACTGCCTGGACATAGAATGATAGGATTCTACTACTCAAAATGAAAGCATAACCATTCGACATACCAATAATACAGATGTACACAATCTATACATTATATATAGACTATACTGATGAAAAAAATAGAGGCATACTATGATCTAAATAAAGTTATGAAGCCAGTTAAATCTTCAGACATCTTGGCTATAATGAGTGATATGAATGCTAAGGTAGTTTTGTGAAGAAAACAAGTTGATATTATGTAACATCTACTTTGAGCAAGAGAAAAGGAAACTATACAAATGGAAAAGCCCTGGAGATAAGAAGAGAAATCAAGTAGATTACATAATGATAAAAGAGAAATTCAGAAACAGTGTCTAGGAAGCCAAAACCTATCTAGGAGCAGATATTAACTCAGATTCCTGTAATGATTAAAATGATAGTCTCAAACTAAAGAGAAAAAACAAAAGGCTATTTCATCAACAATACCATTAGATATAACAGCTTTAAATCAAAAAGATGTTAAAGATACATATATATTACAAGTAAAGAACACATATCAGAAGCTGCTAGAAGAGGAGATTGAGCAGTACAGAAGAGAAAATCCTGAAGAATAAGTTACAACCAAATGGCAATGCATAGAGAAAAGCATACAAGAAACCTGCGTCATTTTACTCAAAAAGGAAAAGAACCAAAAAAAAATGGATAACTGACGCCATCTTGGAAAAAAAATGGAAGAAAGGAGACAAGCGAAGAACACTACCCGATATAACAAAATAGATAATGAAATAAGCAAAATGTGCAAAAAGGCAAAAGAAGACTGGCTCAGCTAAAGATGCGCGCAAAAATAAAGAGAATGACAAGTAAAAATAAAAAAGCTGTAAAAAGTAGATGTATTGCAAATAAAAGAGGAAAAATGCTAACAGACAACAAAGTTATAATCAATATATGGCGGGAATAGATAACAGAATTATTTTATGATGAAAGGGAGAAGAAACCAATTATAAAATATACATAAAATTGCGATAAAATCTGAAAATCTGAAGTGCAAAAAGCTATATGAACAATGAAAAACAGAATAGCTGCAGGACCTGACAACATAAATATAAAGATGATATAGGCATTAGAAGATTTTGGCAATGAGTGATCACAGACATATGCAACGAAATATACCATACAGGATACACACCAAATGAACTAAAAACATCAACTTTCATTGCATTGCCTAAAAAGAATGGTGCAGTTGAATGCTGTAATCTTAGGACAATAAGCCTAATTAGCCATGTAACAAAAATATTGCTAAAAATTATACAAGGAAGGATTCAGAATAAAATCAATATTGAATTAGAAGAATAACAATTTGGTTTAAAGCAAAACACCAGAACAAAAGAAGCCATATTCTGCATGAGGACATATGAGTACACCGAAGTTAACAAACCAATATATGCCTGTTTCATAGACTACACCAAAGCTTTTGATAGAATACATCATAATCAACTTCTAGACTGCCTAAAAGATAAACATCTAGACGACACAGATATATAACTAATATTTAATTTATACTGGGAGCAAACAGTAATGATAAAATATAACAAAGAAAACTCTACATCTATTGATGTAAAAAGAGGATTAATAGAGGGATGCATCCTATCACCAAGCTTATTCAATCTATACACTGAGCAAATCTTTAAAAACATCACAGGCATGATGCGAGGCCTAAACATTAATGGAAAGATAATCAATAACCTAAGATACGCTGATTACTTTATTACCAGCAGAAAATCTTTAAGATCTACAACAAATACTCAATGAAATAAACATGACAACAAAAAAATATGGATTAGACATGAATATAAAAAAGACTAAAACTATGATCATAAACAAAGATAATACTCAAAACCTACAAGTGGATATCAAAATTGAAGGAATAGACCTGGAGACAGTTCAGAACTACATCTACCTTGGACATACTATAACCAGTGATGGAAAATGTACAACTGAAATTTTAAAAAAAATAGAGATGAGAAAAAGTCATTTTAATGCCATGAAAAATATACTAACATCAAAACAAATAACACTAGGGCTAAAACTAAGAACAGAAAAATGTTATATCTTCTCAACATTCCTGTATGGTGCAGAAACATGGATTTTAGACAAGAAAACAGAACAGAGAATTGAAGCCTTTGAAATGTGGATATATAGAAGAATAGGTAGAATTGGATGGAAGGAAAAGAAAACAAACGACAAAGTCTTAAAACAACTAAAAATGAAAAGAGAACTACTAGACACAATTCAAACAAGACAAATGCGATTTTGGGCCATGTTAAAAGACACAACAGCCTACTAAAAGTAATCCTGGAGGGGAAAATACAAGGCAGAGGCAGACCAAGACTAACGTGGACGAGTAACATCAAAAGATGGACAAATCAGGCTATGACAAATTGCACCGTCAAAGCAAAAGACAGAGCAGAATGGCGCTCCATGGTAGCCATCCTTCGTTGCAGAGAAGGCACATGATGATGAGTCATTGAGTGTATTATAACTTTGGCAGAATCTTATTCTGTCTTGTCAGATTTGTTTGAATTGATACAAACTGATAACACATATCAGTTATTGTAAATGGAGTAAACCTTTTATTATGTATTATATATATTCTGTGCTAGGTTCTCTCTCTCTCTCTGTGTATGTGTGTGTTTTATGTTTTCTTGTTTCTGTATTTCTTCAATGGAGTTTTCTTGTAACTATATTTCTGTATTTCTTCAATGGAGTTTTCTTGTAACTGTATTTCTGTATTTCTTCAATGGAGTTTTCTTGTAACTATATTTCTGTATTTCTTCAATGGAGTTTTCTTGTAACTATATTTCTGTATTTCCTCAATGGATCTTGAAAGTAAATTCCAGCATGATTAAACTATTAAGAGATAAAGGCCTGTGCGCTGCTGGGGTCCGAAAAGGGAGTAAAGAATAGTGGCACTATACCGAACCAGGCTTGTTTTTAAGAGGTGAGAAAGGAGGGCTGGGCATGGGACTGGCTATCCCATACTGTAAAAAAATAAGCTGAAAAAACTTCACATTCATGGACAAGTCAAAGAAGAGTACAAAGTAAATCAGCCATCCCTCATCAAGGCCAGCTCTTTGTCGTGGGGATGGGGCTTTACAGTCACCAGGGACTGAAAACTAAGACTGGCCAGGCCTTCCTACAACCGAGCAAGACCACAGTCTGCTCTAGCAAGTTCAAGTGCTGAAGTCGGAGGCAACCAGCCAAAAGGCGCACAACAATCAGGATGCCACGCACTCAACGCAAATGGAAGTATGTCTATAACCGCAAATCGACATGGCACTCGCCCTGTGATGGACACTCAGGCAGCCGGGCCCTCAGCCTCGAAAGGGCCCAACCTCTATTACTGGATGTCCTTCTCAACCGCTCTGTGGAGACAGGGGGCGAGAGAATAGAGCTACTGGCCAATCCAAAATAAGACCACTCAAAATAATGCACTGGAATGCTGAAGGCATCAACAGCAAAAGAGATGGGTACAGTAAAAAGATAGAATTAGAAAATATCCTGCATGAAGAACAAATAAGCATATGCTGTTTGCAGGAAACCCATCTAAACAACGACATAGCCTTGAAGATTAGGGAATACCAGTGCTACTGATCTGACAGAAAAAACAGACAAAAGGGCGGAATATTGACACTTGTAAGGAACAACATTAATGCATGTCAGATTGAAGTGTATATGGATGGGGTGGAATATCAAATACTGCACCTCAGGACAGGAAATACAGACTTCCATCTACTTAACTACTACTGTCCGAGTGACCGCCCACTAGCACTAGACACAATTACATTAAAAGAAAGAATAATTGTATGTGGAGACTTTAACAGCCATTCACAGAGCTGGGGCTATGAACATATGGACAAGAGAGGTAAAGAGCTTGACAATTGGCAGGATGACAATGGGCTTATACTATTAAACCAGGCAACAGATCCACCAATATTCTACTCCAGATCATGGCATACCACATCTACACCAGACCTTGCTTTCCATTCACCAGACCTGGATTGGAATATCACACGAATTGTTGGGAAACAACTTGGAGGCAGTGACCACAGACCAGTCTTTTTAGTGGTACAAAATAAGGCCATCAGGGAGAGCAGCACTCTCTCCAGATGGAATTACAAAAAGGCAGACTGGAAAATGTATCAACACTACACCAGTGTACTGACTAAAGATATAAATACAGATAGAGACATCAACAAAATAGTTGATGAATTCAGTAGACTAATAATGCAAGCTGCCAGTGAAACAATACCTAGAGGGGCACGGAAACACTACAAACCATACTGGAGTAGTGAACTAGAGCAACTGCACAATGACATGGAAACATCTCGAAAGCAAGCAGAAAATAACCCTTGCCAAGAACACCACAATAACTACCAGCATGCTAAAGCCAAATTTCAACGGGCTAAACTACAAGCCAGACGGAGAAGCTGGAAAGAGAAAACAGAGTCCTTGAATCTTGAACGAAACACAAGAAAAGTGTGGAAGCTTGTAAAACAGTTGAATGATGAGGGTACAGAAAGGAACACCAAAATTACACTGAAGAAGAATGGAAACATTCTAACAGGTAAACATGCAGCAAATTACTTTGCAGACTCCTTTGCAAATGACAATAATATTGAAATTAGCCTAGAAAAACGACAAGAGACCCGTTTAAAATAATAAAATGCAAGACAAGAAGAGACCACACATGAAGTCATGGAAATACCCATTACACAAAGAGAGCTAGAGCTGGCAATATCCAAATTAAAAATGAAAAAGTCACCAGGCAGTGATGGAGTGTCCAATGAAATGATTAAGAACTTGGGAAATGCAGCTAAAGCAAAACTACTGCAGATCTACAACATTTGCTGGATCACAGGTAGAGTGCCACAGGCATGGAGAGAAGCAATTATGATACTATTACTAAAGCCAGGAAAAGATGGTTCAACGACGTCCAGCTATAGACCAATCAGCCTTACAAGTTGTTTGTGTAAAACAATGGAACATATAATCAATCTCAGACTGCAGTGGTACCTGGAAAGTGAAAATCTCCTTGTCCCACAACATGCAGGCTTTAGACAGTGTTACTCTACCGAAGATCAGGCAACCTATCTTTCCCAGGAAATTGAAGAAGCGTTTCAAGAAAAGAAACTGGTACTAGCAGCATGGATAGACCTAAAGAAAGCATTTGATAAGGTATGGAAGGAAGGGCTTTTGAAGAAACTTAGAAATTACGAAGTAAATGGCAGGATACACAAATGGGTCAAAGTATACCTGCATAACAGGAGAGCCAGAGTGCAACTGGATGGTCTTAAGAGTAAAAAGGTCTAATTGCGCCAGGGCGTTCCACAGGGAGGGGTACTATCTCCAACACTTTTTCTGATCTACATCAATGACCTAGTTACTGAACTAACACATGGCATCAAAGTGGCAATGTATGCAGATGACTTGGTAATGTGGTGCACAGAGGAGTATGCAACAGTGGCCTCCAAATTGCTACAAAGAGCTATGAATGCACTGAATTCATGGACAAATAGATGGTGTATCAGCATCAATACAGACAAATGCAGTACTACAATTTTCACACTCTCCCCAAAACAAAAAGCAGGAGCCATCTACATAAACAATGAGCCTGTGAAAGAAGACATACAAGCTACATATCTCGGAGTTACATTTGATAACAAACTATCTTGGAAACAACAGATAAATAAGGCAACCCAAAAAGCAAGGAGGAAATTGGCTATTCTAAGAAAGTTGTGTGGAACCACATGGGGTGCGAGTGGGAAAATACTCAGTAAAGTTTACCAACATAGTATACGCCCACATTTAGAATATGGATCATCCGCATGGTGCTCAGCATCAAACACCACACTGCAAGAACTGGATAAATTACAAAACGAGGCACTTAGGGTCATCACAGGAGCAATGAAATCAACACCAATATTGGAGATGGAGAAATTGTGGAGGATACCACCACTGAGAGAACGGATAGACACAAAGGTGCTGATACAGGCAGAACAATTTGTATGCATGCCGAGACATCCAATGAAGGACAGATTCCAAAATCTTGCATTGGGATGACTTAAGAGAAGCAGTTTTATCCACCAAGCCAAGCGTATAAGTAGACAAACACCAGACATGCCAAAAGTTGTTAACCCCCTTCTGCCCATACCAGAACAGACTCCCTGGACAGATGAATCAGGATTATCAGTTCAAATACGGACAGAAGTGAAAGGAATAGTTGACAAAGAGGAACAGAATAGTCTACAGCAAAAAACAATAACTCTCAGTTTCCTGGATGAAGAATACCCACAAGACCTATGGATCCGTGTGTACACAGATGGATCAGCACAGAATGCAGTAAAGAATGGGGGAGCAGGTGCATATATAGAGTACCCAAATAACACTAGGGATATGAATAAAATAGCAACAGGGAAATATTGTCACAATTATGATGCAGAAATACAAGCAATAAAGTTGGCAATAGAAAAACTGCTGAACAGTAATCTTAGCCCACAGCCTGTAGTGTTTTTGACAGATGCAAGATCAGTACTCCAGGCACTACAATCCAGAAAATTACCACATCTGCAGACCTTATTGACTGAACTCTGCAAGCACCACAGGGTTGCCCTGCAGTGGATCCTGTCTCACTGTGGAATACCAGGAAATGAGAAAGCAGATCAGTTGGCAAAGGAAGGTTCAACAGGTACACAACTAGATACACTGGTTACATACCATCATAAGAAACAGATAATCAAATCAATCAGAGGACCACAAGCCCCAAATCAGGATGCCTTTCATAATATGAATAGATATGAACAAGTTATCATTATACGCCTCAGAACAGGACACAATCGACTCCATAGTCACATGTATACAAAATTCAAGATCGGCACATCAACTACTTGTACATGTGGACAGGCACCCCAGACTGCTGAACACATACTTCAAGGCTGCACTGAATATAGTAGACTGAGGAAAATCCATTGGCCTATAGATACAACACTACAGACAAAACTATATGGGCCACTGCAAGAATTACAAAAGACAGTAAAATTCATACAGGAAACGACATTGCTGATATAGACAATACTTTAAGCGAACGAAAGATAGATAGATAGAAATCATCCATCCAGGAAAGATAAAGGCTCTCTGTCTAAGAGGCGTATGACGCAAGCTGGAGAAAGTCGTAAGGAGTCCAGGTTAAGACCAAGAAATTCTTGGAGAAGACAGATAGAAGCAGAGATGAAGGTGATGGGGAAGACATGGAATGATCTTAAAAGAATTGCAAGAAACAGAACGGCTTGGAAAATGTTTGTTGAAGACCTATGTTCCACATAGGTAAAGCTGAATTGAAAAAAAATTTCAAAAATGGTCTGGTTAAAGCTTTACTTAATTGATGGATGATACAAATTTGAACAACGTTTCGGCTTAATAGGCCTTCAGCAGGGACAAACAAACAAACAACACATACACTATTATACTTATTATTTGTTATTACTTGTTATCTATCTATCTATCTATCTATTGACCTTTCGAGCCGTAACCGGCCCATAGGGCGTAGACCAAGATACACCTTCTCCTATATGAATTTTTGTTCTAGCAGTTTTCTTTTAAAGATATTTTATTAAATCTCGCCATCTGTCTCTGTTCTGTGCAAGCAGTTCCATCTCATTGAGGGAGCCGACTCCTGCTGCTCTTGCCTCTCTCATCAATGTTCTTCTCAGTGTCTCCCTGGGTCTTCCTCTTTTTCTCCTACCTGTTGTTTCCCATATGAGGGCTTGCTTTGCTATTCGATTATTATCTCTTCTCATCACATGTCCAACGTATGACCATCGTCTTTTCTTTATTACTGAAGATATTAGTGGTTGATTGGCGATTTCTCTAATTTCCTCGTTTGTTTTGAATTCGTTCCATTCTATACCAAGTATTTTCCTTAGACATTTATTTTCGAATGCGTTCAACTTTGTTTCTATATCTCTTGTTGTTTTCCAGCTTTCACACGCATACGTAAGGGTTGATAGTACATTTGATTTGAATAGCCTAAGTTTTGTGTTTGTGCTAATGAGTTTTGATTTCCACAACTTTTCAAGGCTTCTGAAAGACATTGCTGCTTTAGCCAGTCTGATTCTAATTTCTTTGCTCGTATCCCCTTCTCGATCAATGTGACTTCCAAGATAGATAAAGTGATCGATCTCTTCTACTGGTTTGTTTTCCATGTATATTTTGTCACTTGTTGGAATTAAACTTTTCATGACTTTAGTCTTTTCATGATTGACCTCAAGCCCAATTTTGCTGGCTATTGATGATAGTTCATTTGTGTTTTCCTGCATCGTTTTTATCTGACTGCTGATGAGAACTATGTCATCAGCAAAGTCGAGGTCCTCCGAATTGTTTATTACTTGTTATACTATTCATTTTATAATCTTTAGTTTTAATAATAATGTAATTGTCAAGTTTTGTCAATTTAATATTTTAATAATTGTGAACAATTCTTTTCCTGTTTTAGGTGCTGAGTTTTACAATTTTGAAAATGGAATCAACTAGATCATCTGCTCAACACTTAATTCAAGCCCATATGTACAAACGAGAGCCTAGCAAACGGTGAGCTATCTTTAGAATTTTTTAAGTTAAAACTTATTTGACATCCTAAAACATTATTGATGCTAGAAGGCATCATTTATTTCAGCGCTGTTGACAAAAACAGCTCTTTTTTTAGAAATACAATTTTAGAAATAAATTACAAATAAATAAAATACATTTTATAAGTAGACAATTTTCATGTCTTTAGGCTGTATTTTATATGAATCTATCAATCTTTGTTAGTTTAAAAATGATAACAGTAAGAATATGATAATTTTTATGGCTTTCAATTATTTAGTTTGACATCCACTTCATCTTTTTTGTGATACTAAGAAAAATAACAAAAAAGTTTATGGTGACAGCTTTATGTGGTAATGGACAAAACAAAAGTCAACGTTTCGGCCAAGTAGGCCTTCAGCTGGAACAACAAACACAAAAAATATATACAAGGATAAGCGATCTTTTTTGTGACCTTGATTATTCATTGACAAAGCTGTCTGTGATTTACATACCTTGTGGTGCCTTTTAAGGCAACAACAAAATCCTGTGAACTTGCTTTGTTTATCATCATACTACGAACACGATACAAAACAAAACATGGAAGACTTTCAATTATTCAATGTTATGCGCCTACTAACGAAGCTGATGATGAAGTTAAGGATGATTTTTATAACCAACTGCAACAACTTATAAACAAAATACCAAAACACGATCTTTTAATTGTAATGGGAGACTTCAACGCCAAAGTAGGACAAGATAACGCAGGAGTGGAACATGTGATGGGGAGAGAAGGCTGTAATACAACAAGTCAGAATGGAGAAAGATTAATAGAATTATGTTTAATAGAAAATTTAGTTATAGGTGGGACATTATTTCCACATAAAAATATCCACAAAACAACATGGATATCTCCTGATGATAGAACATCAAATCAAATTGACCACCTATGTATTAAACAACAATTCAGATCATCATTAATAGATGTAAGAGCATACAGAGGTGCTGATGTTAATAGTGACCACAACCTGTGCATTGGGAAAATAAGATTAAAATTTAGAAACCAACAGAAGAGGTCAATTACACATAAAATTGATAGTCATAAACTGAAAGATGAAGCAATAAAGGAAAAGTTTAACATAGAGCTAAGTAATTGTTATTCAGCACTTGGTGAAATAGACTTAGATATCAATGAAATGTGGGACTCACAGAGCAAAATACTAATGACAGCAGCAGAAGCAAGTGCTGGACTGAAGAAAATGGAAAAACGAGCTTGGATCTCAGACACCACATGGAAATACATCAAAGAAAGAAGAGAAGCGAAGAGAGCCATGACTAATGTAAAGACAGATCTTGGAAAGGTTCTGGCAAAAGCAACATACAAAGAATTAGACAACAAAGTGAAAAGTTCGGCAAGAAGAGATACAAGAGCTTATATAGACAACTTGGCAGAGAAAGCAGAGACAGCTGCAATTACAGGAGACAGCAGAACTCTTTATACTGTACAAAAGATGCTGACAAACACCTATACATCCAGTGGAACACCAATTCTAGACAAATCTGGATTAATGCTAACAACAAGCGCAGACATAAAAGCCCGTTGGGCGGAACACTTCAAAGAAATTCTTAACCGTCCACTACCTCACAGTTTAATAGATTTTGAAGCTGAAACACCAGCAGCAGAATTAGATGTAAATTTAGATGACTTCACCTTGAGTGAAATAGAAACCACCTTAAAGCTAATGACCAATAACAAGGCTGCTGGAGAGGATAAGTTAACAGCTGAGATCCTCAAGGCAATTGATAGCCATAATTTAATACATCTCCAAAAAATGTTCAACATCATTTGGAAAACAGAGAAGACGCCTCATAAATGGAAAAAAGGAATCATTGTTAAGATCCCAAAAAAGGGCAATCTTAGAGATTGTAACAATTGGAGAGGCGTGACACTTTTGTCAGTTGCCTCAAAATTATTCTGTAAAATCATCCTAAATAGAATAAAGGATTCAATAGATACAGTAATGCGTGAAGAACAGGCTGGGTTTAGAAAAGGGAGAAGCTGTCTTGACCACATTTTCACTCTACGACTTATATTGGAGGAACACATTGAAAAGCAAAAACCTTTTGTACTTAACTTCATCGACTTCAAAAAAGCATTTGATAGTATTCATAGAGATTCTTTGTGGAAAATTCTGAAGCAATATGGCTTACCATCAAAAATCATAAATATTATCAAAGACATGTATGATGGTTACACATGTGCAGTTCGAACAGAGGAAGGACTGAGCGAATGTTTCCCAATAGAAACTGGGGTTAAACAAGGATGTATTTTATCGCCCTTGTTATTTGGAATTGTTATGGACTTCATAATGAAGAAATGCTGCACTGGTAATAAAGGCATCGAATGGATACAAGGAGACCATTTGGAGGACCTGGACTTTGCTGATGACATAGTTCTCATCAGCAATCAGATAAAAACGATGCAGGAAAACACAAATGAACTATCATCAATAGCCAGCAAAATTGGGCTTGAGGTCAATCATGAAAAGACTAAAGTCATGAAAAGTTTAATTCCAACAAGTGACAAAATATACATGGAAAACAAACCAGTAGAAGAGATCGATCACTTCATCTATCTTGGAAGTCACATTGATCGAGAAGGGGATACGAGCAAAGAAATTAGAATCAGACTGGCTAAAGCAGCAATGTCTTTCAGAAGCCTTGAAAAGTTGTGGAAATCAAAACTCATTAGCACAAACACAAAACTTAGGCTATTCAAATCAAATGTACTATCAACCCTTACGTATGCGTGTGAAAGCTGGAAAACAACAAGAGATATAGAAACAAAGTTGAACGCATTCGAAAATAAATGTCTAAGGAAAATACTTGGTATAGAATGGAACGAATTCAAAACAAACGAGGAAATTAGAGAAATCGCCAATCAACCACTAATATCTTCAGTAATAAAGAAAAGACGATGGTCATACGTTGGACATGTGATGAGAAGAGATAATAATCGAATAGCAAAGCAAGCCCTCATATGGGAAACAACAGGTAAAAGAAAAAGAGGAAGACCCAGGGAGACACTGAGAAGAACATTGATGAGAGAGGCAAGAGCAGCAGGAATCGGCTCCCTCAATGAGATAGAACTGCTTGCACAGAACAGAGACAGATGGCGAGATTTGATAAAATATCTTTAAAAGAAAACTGCTAGAACAAAAATTCATATAGGAGAAGGTGTATCTTGGTCTACGCCCTATGGGCCGGTTACGGCTCGAAAGGTCAATAGATAGATAGATAGTGTGTCTTTGGTCTGCTTTTCTTTATTATTACTTCATTTCTCTGCATCTGTCTTTGGTCTTTATTTTGTCTTTAAACTCCGTCTCTTCTCTCATTGGTTTGCATTTCTTCTCTCATTGGTCTGCCTCTCTTCTCTCATTGGTCTGCCTCTCTTCTATCATTGGTCTGCCTTTCTTCTCACTTTAGTCTGCCTCTCTTCTCTCATTGGTCTGCAGTTCTCTCTTTGGTCCGCTTTTTAATTTTTTCCTTTACTTTTTTAATTCTTTGGTCTACTTATCTTTTCTCTTTGATCAACTTTTCTCTTTGGTCAGCTTTTCTCTTTGGTCAGCTTTTCTCTTCTCTCTATGGTTTGCTTCTCTTCTCTCTATGGTTTGCATCTCTATTTGGTGTTCTTTTCTTCTCAATTTGGTCAGTTTCTCCTCTCATTTTTGTCTGTTTCTCTGTTTTACTTCTTCACTGGAGTCCATCAAAGAAAAACAGTGATTGATCCTGAATAATATATGTCAAGATCATACCATTGTTACTTTGAAAGTATTTGAAGCAGCTGTCCAAGCCTTCAAAGCAAGCTATGACTTAGAAATTTCATTGAAGACAGTAACAGCACTAAGCTGAAAGTGGTCAGCAGTTCCTGACTAACTGGTTGAGTTAGGATCAGTGGACCAGATGCTGTCAAGATATAATGGCACCTCCCATGTTGCCCTGGGAAACAGACGATACCAGTCTGGATAAATGGGTAGGGATTCAACAGGAAAGGCGATCCTATACCCAGAAATGCTGGCCGAAGTTGGATTTGTTAGACTATCAGGTGCAAAATATCACAGCTCGCAATAAAAGATGACACAAAACAGCTACGCCTATTTAATAGTGTGGACAATAAGAGAAGAAATCATCAGACAAAATAGCGAAAAAAAAAGAAATTAAGAAGGATAGCATTAAGAATTATATGTGTGTGTGTGAGATTGTGATGTGATGTGATGCTATGGAATGGTATGTGATGTATGTATGTATGTGAGGTGATATGATGCTATGAAATGGTATGAATAAAGTTAGGCATGTGTCATATCTTTGTGTGTGCATGTCTATGTCAGTCATATCTCATATCTGTATGTGCATGTTTATGTTAGTCATGTTTCATATATCTTGGTGTGTGTCAGTGTTAGTCATGCCTCGTATCGCTGTGTGCATGTCTGTGTTAGTCACGTCTCATATCTTTGTGTGTGCATGTCTGTGTTAGTCACCTCTAGTGATTCGGGCAGATGGTGCTCGTAAACCTGGGAAGGCCGACCATCTAAGGGCAGAATCCCCCTACAGAAAAGATCATCTGCTGCCTTGCAGGAAGATTGAGGACAATCAAAGGCTAAGGAAAGCAAACCTAAATAAAATGCTGGCTGAAATCGGATGCACTGGGCCACTGGTGCAGAACACAGTGCAACATTTTAACAGGTGTTCAATCAGAGTGATCTGGCAGACTCTAATTGTGATGTTCAGTCTGTTGAGGCGATCAACATACTTAACCTGACAGCTGACTTCATGTGAGAGTCTGGAATCCTACTCTGATTGAGCCCTGATCGCAGAGAGAGAGAGAGTATGGATAAAATTAACAACGTACTAAAAAAAGCATGCAGTTTATTATCATTATCCAGGAAGAACAACATGATACATGTTTGGCTGAGAGCTTCAAGAATATGAGGGTCATACCTGCTTAGGTTAGACTCCTGCAGGAAATGAAAACCACAATCTCATAAAGACACATCTGTGGGCAAATATAACAATAATAACATGGCTGCTGGCAAACCACATATGGTAGTCATGAAGAAGTTCGCTGGTATCACATTAGATGCTAATGAGAACATCCTTGAAGAGTCATACACTGGTGGAATAAGATTGGATTTTTGAATTTGGTGCATCACAGCCCTGCCACAAAAGTTATATTAAATTGAGACATCTCAAACTATAAAAATAAGCAACTAGCATCGTAACTAATCGTCCTTCGTAAACATCATCCTGTGTGTTACCGGGGCCTTATTATGAGTAAAGAATAGTGACACTGTGACCTTCCAAGCATGTCATAAGAGGTGAGTAAGGAGGTTGATCGATGGCTTAACAAGCTGTCATTGTAAAAAGTATTGTTATGGAAACAGAGCCATAGATTTTAGAAGCAGTGATCTCTGCAATATGTGCCATTTTGGCACGCTAGGTTTCTCTTTTTGAGATTGGTTCTGCCCTGAGTGCCGTCTTCAGCTCGAAAGGACAGTAGATAGATAGATAGATAGTTTGTAACTAAGCACATTAAATTCATTCAAATAATTCATGTAAGAAATATTATTTAATTACAATCAATGGAAACAGATAAGATGTTAGAATCTTACAAATTGAAAATTAAAAGATATCCTTAAAAACCAGATTAAGTTAGGAAGGTATGAGATGTAACTTTGTAGTAATGGCTAAGGAGAATATCATTAAAAAACATAGAGCTGGCTTGGTCTACTTTCAGTAAAATTATGAAAAATTCTTTCCACTTCTTGGAAAAGAAGCCAAACTTTTTTGATCTAATATGTAACATTTCAGGCATTAGAAATAAAATAAAAAAACACAGACAGAAGTTAAAAGCAAAAAAATAAACTATTGAAATCTTTAGAACACAATTGGAGGACTACTTGGTCTCAAGGCAAGATGCTGGTCCTTAGACAGAGAGGTTGTGAATTAAAATCCGGGGCGCACCATTTGAGATTTTTATTTATGATTTCTCTCATCTGCAACCACCCCTGGTCTCAGCAGCGAGGCCTGGCTTGAAGAGTCAATTACTCATCGACTCCTAGATGGAATTATCTGCCTGTGTAGTGAGAGACCCCTGTGCAGACAGCTGCCAGGGAAAAATTGATTAACACGCAAAATTTAATTACTAGTTAATGGGGACTTCACCAGAGGTGAAAGCTGGTGAACACCAAAAAAAAATTATTTCCATCTAAATCTGTGGACACATGAATCTTGACTTAACTCATGTTTCACATGACTTAACTCATGTTTCACATGACTTAACTCATGTTTCAGCCAATAGAGCATTTGGAAGTAAAGAAGATTAGTGAGTTCTTTTTGAACTGAAGATGGCGCATCAGACAGAAATAAAAGAAAAGGTCTGTGTCCGACGATTCGTTGCTGTTGAACTTCCAGTAGATGAGGCAGGTTTAGTAATTAAGTTTTTTTTTTTAATTATTATTATTATTTTTTTGCGTTCACCAACTTATACCTCTGACGAAGTCCGCAGAGGCTAGAAACAGAATTTTGCGTGTTAATCCGTTTTTCTTTTGCAGCCGTGTGCACAAGGGTCCCTCGCCACACAGGCAGATAACTCCATCTTTGGAGGTACTCATATTTTTTCCGTCAATGAGTAATTGACATTTCAAGCCGGCCTCGCTGCTGAGACCAGGGGTGGTTGCCACAGAGAGAAATCATAAATAAAAACCCCAACTGGTGCAGCCGGGATTTGAACCCCCAGCCTCTCTGTCTCAAGGCCAGCATCTTGCCTCGAGACCAACCAGTCCCCATAGTCATTAGTGAAGGAATACAACTGATATTGGTTTCTACCACATCATCATCATCAAGTACCAGACCTGCTGGTGTAGGTGATCATGTCTCTCCACAACTTTCGATCTCTGCAGCTATTTATCATTTCTGTTGTTGACCTTCTGCCAAGCCATTCTCTTAAACTGTTATTTTTTTCTCTTTGCTTCCCTCTATCTCTCCCTCCATTTTTCCAGTTGTTACAATATATCCCAGTTGTTCTCTTCTCATTACATGGCCAAAAAATGATGATTGTTTCTTCCTAATATTGGAAATTAGCTCTCTTTTTGCTTTGACCTCTCTCAGAACATCTTCATTACTCTTCTTAGCTGTCCATGGTACTCTCAACATTCTTCTGTAAAACCACATTTCTACAGACTCCAGTGATTTTCTTGTCTGTTGTCCTATTGTCCATGATTCGCATCCATATGTTAAGACTGGCTCTACGTAACATTTAAGAACTCTTTTTCTTGTTTCGATTGTCAAAAATGGATTGCATAATATCTTCCTCATTTCTTGGAAAGCTGCTTTTGCCTGAGCCATTCCGCATTTCACCTCTTTTGTGCATCTTCCGTCTGAGGTTAACAAATTCCACATACTGCAGCAAATTTAATGTGGGAGTTGAAACATTACAGATGTCCTGGTTGAACACAAGATCTATCCATCTATCTATTGACCTTTCGAGCCATAGCCGGCCCATAGGGCGTAAACCAAGATACTCCTTCTCTTATCTGAATTTTTGTTCTAGCAGTTTTCAATTCTTTTAAAGATATTTTGTCAAATCTTGTCAATTGTCTCTGTTCTGTGCAAGCAGCTCTATCTCATTGAGGGAGCCAATTCCTGCTGCTCTTGCTTCTCTCATCAATGTTCTTCTCAGTGTCTCTCCTCTTCTTCCTCTTTTTCTCTTACCTGTTGTTTCCCACATGAGGGCTTGCTTTGCTATTCGGTTATTATCTCTTCTCATCACATGTCCAACATATGACCATCGTCTTTTCTTTATTACTGAAGATATTAGTGGTTGATTGGTGATTTCTCCAATTTCCTCATTTGTTTTGAATTTGTTCCACGCTATACCAAGTATTTTCCTTAGACATTTATTTTTGAATGCGTTCAACTTTGTTTCTATATCTCTTGTTGTTTTCCAGCTTTCACACGCATATGTAAGGGTTGATAGTACATTTGATTTGAATAGTCTAAGTTTTGTGTTTGTGCTGATGAGTTTTGATTTCCACAACTTTTCAAGGCTTCTGAAAGACATTACTGCTTTAGCTATTCTGATTCTAATTTCTTTGCTTGTATCCCCTTCTCGATTAATGTGACTTCCAAGATAGATAAAGTGATCGATCTCTTCCACTGGTTTGTTTTCCATGTATATTTTGTCATCTGTTGGAATTAAGCATTTCATGATTTTAGTCTTTTCATGATTGATCTCAGGCCCAATTTTGCTGGCTATTGATGATAGTTCATTTGTGTTTTCCTGCATCGTTTTTATCTGACTGCTGATGAGAACTATGTCATCAGCAAAGTCGAGGTCCTCCAAATGGTCTCCTTGAATCCATTCGATGCCTTTATTACACAAGATGGTGGAAACAAAAAGAGAGAGAGAGAAATGGATAGAAATTATGAGATATTTACTTGAATTTGTGTATCACTATTGAGTACTTGTTATAACTTTTTGACCAAATCTTCTTCAGGGTGTTTGTGAACCGAAGTCTTTTGCTGGAGAAGATCAAGTTCTTTGGCTTTGATATGGACTATACCCTAGCAGGTCTGTTCTTTGTGACTCTTGTCTATGTGTCCTCTATGACATCATTTGTTCCTGATCATTTGTTTTATATGTAGTGATAGTATTCTCTGACTCTTTCAATTATGTTTTTGTTTGTGACATGATCTTTGTTTCTATGTAGACAAGCACAAATGTCAAATACATAAAATATTAAATACTATGTGTGGCCGTGAGTAGTATTTTATTATTATATTATCACTTTATGTTAATTTTACACGTACTTTGTTTCTGTGTCACTTATGTTTTCAGACAATAATGCCTATCTCTTCTTAGTGTCCACCCATTAAGTGAGTGTTGATGTGCTGCATCACTTGTTTATGTCAAGGTGTGATGTCTGTACCGTTCAGCCTGACAAATGGGCAGATTTTTACTATCTAATAATTTAACATGGGCTATCTTGGACTACTCTTTTTGGTTTTTAATTGCTGAGAGTTCTCTGACGTATGCAGAGTGCATGTGGGATCTCCTGTTTTATGCCCTTATCCTAGAGAGCTAAACATCAGATCTCACAACCCAGAGACAAGGGGAGGATAAAGCCACAAGGAGACCAGAGATTCAAAGTGAAAAATTCCCACCACCTGTGGGAGGATTTGAACCTGGGACCTTCCTGTCTAGAGGCCAATGCCTTACCTCTAGACCACTCATTTCCCAATAGTGTCTGTATCCTCAGTGACATGGGACTGTTTGTTCTGTGGATTATGCTTGGTATCTCTTTAAATCTTATAATTTCTAAAATTTTATATATATATATTCTCTAAAATCACTGGAGTCTGTAGTAGAAATATGGTTTTACGGAAGAATGTTGAGAATACCATGGACAACTAAGAAAAGTAATGAAAACGTTCTGAAGGTGGCCGAAGCAAAAAGAGAGCTAATTTCCAATATTAGGAAAAAAACAATCATAATTTTTTGGCCAAGTAATGAAAAAGGAACAGCTGGAATATATTATAACAACTGTAAAATTTGAGGGATGAAGAGATAGATGGAAGCAAAGGGAAAAGATACCAGACAGCTTAATTAAGAGAATGGCTTAACAGAAGGTGAACAACAGAAATGATAAATAACTGTCGAGATCAAAAGTTGTGGTGAGACATGATCACCTACACCAGCAGGCCCGGTATTTGATGATGATGATATATTCTCTGCCAGATTGGCATTTGTTTATTGCCAAATAGAGTACTTTTGTGACATTAGGAAAAAAAAAGCCCAGTTTATCTACCTCTGCCATGTAATGAGAAGATGAAAATGTGAAGATATTGTATTAAAAAAAAAAGTATAAGAAGAGATGATACTTGGTAAGTCATAAGTTTTGTGTTGTGAGTGTAGTGTCTGTTCTACACAACAATGCCTTGTGTAGTGTGCCACTTTGATTTGTGTTCTCTGTAACATCTGTTTTCCTTGACATTATGCCCCTGGTATATGTGTCTCTATATTGAAAGTCTGTAATATTATATCCCAGTAAAAGATGTATGTCTTCAATATGAAAATTGTACGTTCTCTTGCCCATATGTGTGTCTTTTTTTCAATGTATGCTTTAGGTTTAACCTGTTTTCTGTGACACATATACCTGTATGTAACCTGTGTATAGTGACATGCATATGTGAATTACCTATCTTTTGATTATCATACATCTGTTATGTAGTAATGTTCTTTGTGTCATACATTTGTAGGGAATCTGTATTCTTTGTATACAGATGTCTGATATACAAATGTTGTTCTTTTTTACTTATGGGTACTCTATATTGTATTCATTGTTTATTTTAGTATAGCATTTACTTGTAGTTGCCGTTCCAGATTTGCAAGTCTTCTCAAAACTAATGAAATAAATGTACCAGTAGTGAAACAAGTCAACAACTTTAGATACATTGCGACACTGTAATTTATTTAAAATAGAAAGTCAGTAAGCAGGTAAGGTGGCTTACCAGTTGTCAAGGCTAGTGTCATATATCATAATGAAAACGGAATGATAGTTAATAAATAGAATGCGGTATAATAATTCAAATATCATCATCATGTGCCATACTGGTTGGCATAGGTGATCAAGTCCATCCACAACCTTCTATCCATTGTGCATCATATAAATTCTGTTGTTGACTGCCTTCCATGCCATGATACCAAGCCATCCAGTATTTTCTCTCTTTGTCGTCCGTGATCTCTCTTTCTCTGTATTTTGCCAGTTGTAATCAAGTATTCCAACTTTCCTCTTCTCATGATGTGCCTGAAAAAAAAATGTTGATTGTTTCTTTCTGATGTTTCTTAGGAGCTCCCTTTTTGTGTTGGCCTCTTTGAGAATTTCCTCGTTGGTCTTTTTAGCTGTCCAGGGAACTTTCAACATTCTTCTGAGAAATCCTATCACAGTGGCCTCTAATTGTCTTTTCATTTGTTTATTTACAGTCCATGATTCGCTTCCATAATTCAGAATTGGCTCTATATTCCCCCTATGAACTCTCTTTCTCATTTCTATTGACATAGATTTATTGCATAAGATATTTTTCATTTTCTGAAATGCTATTTTGGTCTGAGCTATTCTGCTTTTTCTTTCTAAAGTGCATCTTCCATATTATGTTATTATTGTACCCAAGTATTTGATGCATTGCACTTGTTTCAGATTTGTCCTGTTTATTTTTATGCTGCATGATGGTGATGATTGTTTCTTCAGTATGACATTACTTCTGTTTTCTTACTATTCTCACTTAGACCATTCTTTTTCATGAAATTTTTCAAATCCAAAATCACCTGTGTTAAACATGGTCCCCATTTAAGACACAAGGAAGAATTGAGGAGCATGATCTAAATGACCTGGTGTTCACCACAGGTTCAGCAACTTTAATTGTGACCTCATTTCACCTCCAGGCTGGGCTCCCTAGTAACCATCTGCATCAAAACAGACTGGCTAATGGGATGAGGATCACTGTAGACCCCAGACTTCTCTGCTGTAGGTCTGTTGATATAGAAGACCTAGTAATTGCTGTAACTCTACACAGCTGTTTGTTTTCATCACAATGTGACATTTTAGTTCCAGTCTTGGAAATTTCCATAATTTATGAATGAAGATCATCAGAAATGAAAACAAAAACTGAAAAAAAAAAACTAGGAATAATTCCCACAATAGGCTATATAAAGACACAACAAATAAAATTAAATGACCATGTAATGATACAGAGAGATTACTGAACACTTACTTCAAGACTATACTGAATACAGTACACTTAGGAAAACCAATTGGCCCATAAAACAAAAGATACAAAACTACATACAAAAACTATATGGGACATTGCAAGAATTTTACAAGAAACAACATTACAGATATAGACAATACTTCAGGCGAAAGATAGATAGATTGATCAATTCTTCTGTCATGTTCCGAGTTCTTTATAGCATTCTTTCTATCCATATTTCTCCAGGCCGCCTTCTCAATCTAATTTCCTTGAGTGTTATTTGATGTGGGTCATGGTATGTTATGTAGGTCGTGATATGTGACATGGATCAGGTTAGTTCTGCTGTGGAAAAGAGAGGAGAATGTTGTAAGAAAGAGTTTTAAGTTGAGCATTTTCTTAGTTCATGTTGTTGAGCATTAGTTCGATCATGAAGGTTGTTTATAATGCTTGATAATTTATTGATCCATCATTTATAGAGTCCAATCACTTTGGCTCAGTGCCATGTGGCATATCAATTCTCATTATGGAATGTCTGTGAATTGCCTACCCACACAGGTCTAGATCTAGAAAACCGCACTTCTTGGCCAATGTTTGGGATCTTTAGTAACTACTTTCAGTTCCGTGGTACCAAGAAAGGACACAGTGAATTTGCAATAACTAACTGGCATACAGACAAACTCCAGAGCATAAAATGCAGGACTGCAGTACTCTAGACACCCTAGAAACACGAATATGGCCCATAGCAACAACCCTGCATGCGCAAGTTATTGTTAAGTGTATATTTGTAAAAAGTAAAAAAGTAAAGTACCGCCGTCACGCCAAGTGGCGTATAGGGAAGGGAATATGGTGTTAGTGACCATAAATTTTACAGACCTTCGGCACATGATTTTTGGGGTAATGTGGTCGGTATTACGCCCGTGCCACTTTACTTTCCCAGAAAAAAATCCGGTACCCATTAAAGGCTGGGTGAACCGGAAGTCATCTGTAGGGATCGAACCTTACCTCTTGTCCTTTGTAGTTCAGTTCACTAACCACTGAGCTATCGCGGCTCCCTGTATATTTGTTGTTGGATCAAACCTGTTATCTGCTACCTTCATTATCAACCAGATGTAGAGAGTTGATTCTGTAGCTTCCACTGAGTTTTTGGTGATTTAAGTTTAATGTCTTTGGGTCATGTTAAAAGACACAACTGCTTAGTAAAAGTAATCTTGGAGAGGAAAATACAAGGTAAAAAAGGCAGAGGTGGGCCAAGACTAACATGGACGAATAACATCAAAAGATGGACAAATCAGCATATGACAATCTGCACCATCAAAGCAAGAGACAGAGCAGAATGGCGCTCCATGGTAGCCAACCTTCATTGTGGAGATGGCACTCGATGATGATGATGAAGTTTAATGTCGGATGTCACAGAGTACATTTGGTTTGTGGATTTTAGAATTAAGTAGTAAGAGTTGAAGCTTTGTGGAGATTATAACTGGGAGTGGGTCATATTAATGACAATTACCTGTAGTGGTGACAAATATGTAATTGAGCTGACTATTGTAATGAATGTTGATCAAGTTGTTTAGCTACTTAATGTGAAGAAAGTTTTTTTTTATAATAAAGTAAACCGAGATAGGTAATTCAATATGATTTGATGTTTATCTTTTCATTGATGGTTGTAGAAAAAGTTGATGAAATTGTGTTTCTGTACTCACATATAACACACTCACAGTTCCAGAAATAGTCACATATAACACACTCACAGTTCCAGAAATAGTCGCATATAACACACTCACAGTTCCAGAAATAGTCACATATAACACACCCACAGTTCTGTAAATAGTCTCATATAACACACCCACAGTTCCATAAATAGTCACATATAACCCACCCACAGTACTGTAAATAGACACAAATAACACACCCACGGTTCTGTAAATAGACACATAGAACACACCCAGAGTACTATAAATAGACACATATAACACATTCACCGTTCCAGAAATAGTTACATATAACACATTCACCGTTCCAGAAATAGTTACATATAACACATTCACCGTTCCAGAAATAGTTACATATAACACATTCACAGTTCCAGAAATAGTTACATATAACACATCCACAGTTCCAGAAATAGTTACATATAACACATTCACCGTTCCAGAGATAGTTACATATAACACATTCACCGTTCCAGAAATAGTTACATATAACACACTCACAGTTCCAGAAATAGTTACATATAACACATTCACCGTTCCAGAAATAGTCACATATAACACATTCACAGTTCCAGAAATAGTTACATATAACACATTCACAGTTCCAGAAATAGTTACATATAACACACTCACAGTTCCAGAAATAGTTACATATAACACATTCACCGTTCCAGAAATAGTTACATATAACACATTCACAGTTCCAGAAATCACCGTCAAGTACCGGGCCTACTGGAGTAGGTGATAATTTCTGTTGTTGACCTTCTGCCAAGCCATTCTATTAAGCTGTCTGGTATTTTTTCTCTTTGCTTCTTTCTATCTCTTCGTCCTCAATTTTCCCAATTGTTACATTATGTTCCAGCTGTTCTCTTCTCATTACATGGTCATAAAATGATGCTTGTTTCTTCCTAATATTGGATATTAGCTCGCTTTTTGCTTTGGCCTCTTTCAGAACGTTTTCATTATGGTATTCTCAATATTCTTCTGCAAACCACATTTCTACAGACTCCAGTGATTTTCTTGTCTGTTGTCCTATTATCCATGATTCACATCCATATGTTAAGATTGGCTCTACATAACATTTAAGAACTCTTTGTCTTGTTTCTATTGTCAAAAATGGATTGCATAGTATCTTCCTCATCTTTTGGAAAGCTACTTTTGCCTGAGCTATTCTGCATCTCACCTCTTTTGTACATCTTCCGTCTGAGGTTAACAAAGTTCCCAAATATTTAAATTCATTCACCTGTTTTATTATTGTTCCACTTGTCCTTATTTTGCACTGAGGTTATGTCTTTTTCTTTGTTGTTACCATTATTTCTGTCTTTTTGCCATTAAGGCTGAGCCCTTTATTTTTTCTTTCTTTCACTATAATGTCTTAACATTTCTTGTAACTCATATTTACTCTTAGCGATTAAGACTGTATCATCAGCATTCTATAGATTATTTATATTATGACCTCCGATTGTTATTCCAGGCGTGCCCCTTATGGATCTTAAAATAATCTCACTAAATCTGATGACAGCACACAACCTTGCCTAACACCCTGTTTTATTTGTTGAAACAGTTCCACAAATAGTCACATTAAATACACCCACAGTTCAAGAAATGTTCACATATAATATACCCACATTTCCAGAAAAAAGATCCATATAACACACCCACAGTTCTGTAAATAGTCACATATAACACACCCACAGTTCCAGAAATAGTAGCATATAACGTACTCACAGTTCTGTAAATAGACACATATAACACACCCACAGTTTCAGAAATAGTCACATATAACACATTCACCGTTCCAGAGATAGTTACATATAACACATTCACCGTTCCAGAAATAGTTACATATAACACACTCACAGTTCCAGAAATAGTTACATATAACACATTCACCGTTCCAGAAATAGTCACATATAACACATTCACAGTTCCAGAAATAGTTACATATAACACATTCACAGTTCCAGAAATAGTTACATATAACACACTCACAGTTCCAGAAATAGTTACATATAACACATTCACCGTTCCAGAAATAGTTACATATAACACATTCACAGTTCCATAAATCACCGTCAAGTACCGGGCCTACTGGAGTAGGTGATCATTTCTGTTGTTGACCTTCTGCCAAGCCATTCTATTAAGCTGTCTGGTATTTTTTCTCTTTGCTTCTTTCTATCTCTTCGTCCTCAATTTTCCCAATTGTTACAATATGTTCCAGCTGTTCTCTTCTCATTACATGGTCATAAAATGATGCTTGTTTCTTCCTAATATTGGATATTAGCTCGCTTTTTGCTTTGGCCTCTTTCAGAACGTTTTCATTATGGTATTCTCAACATTCTTCTGCAAACCACATTTCTACAGACTCCAGTGATTTTCTTGTCTGTTGTCCTATTATCCATGATTCACATCCATATGTTAAGATTGGCTCTACATAACATTTAAGAACTCTTTGTCTTGTTTCTATTGTCAAAAATGGATTGCATAGTATCTTCCTCATCTTTTGGAAAGCTACTTTTGCCTGAGCTATTCTGCATCTCACCTCTTTTGTACATCTTCCGTCTGAGGTTAACAAAGTTCCCAAATATTTAAATTCATTCACCTGTTTTATTATTGTTCCACTTGTCCTTATTTTGCACTGAGGTTATGTCTTTTTCTTTGTTGTTACCATTATTTCTGTCTTTTTGCCATTAAGGCTGAGCCCTTTATTTTTTCTTTCTTTCACTATAATGTCTTAACATTTCTTGTAACTCATATTTACTCTTAGCGATTAAGACTGTATCATCAGCATTCTATAGATTATTTATATTATGACCTCCGATTGTTATTCCAGGCGTGCCCCTTATGGATCTTAAAATAATCTCACTAAATCTGATGACAGCACACAACCTTGCCTAACACCCTGTTTTATTTGTTGAAACAGTTCCACAAATAGTCACATTAAATACACCCACAGTTCAAGAAATGTTCACATATAATATACCCACATTTCCAGAAAAAAGATCCATATAACACACCCACAGTTCTGTAAATAGTCACATATAACACACCCACAGTTCCAGAAATAGTAGCATATAACGTACTCACAGTTCTGTAAATAGACACATATAACACACCCACAGTTTCAGAAATAGTCACGTATAACACACACACAGTTCCAGAAATAGTCGCATATAACACACTCACAGTTCCAGAAATAGTCACATATAACACACTCACAGTTCCCGAAATAGTCGCACATAACACATTCACAGTTCCAGATAAAGATCCATATAACACACTCACAGCTCCAGAGATAGTTATATATGACACATTCACAGTTCCAGAAATAGTCACATATAACGCACTCACAGTTCCAGAAATAGTCACATATATAGCACACCCACAGTTCTGTAAATAGACACATATAACACATCCAATTTGTCTGTAAATAGACACATATAACACACCTACAGTTCCTTATGTCATAATTCTATGATCATGCGGATGTATTCTGGTTGCCAATAGCTTTGAAGCAGCACAAAAGAGGAAATTAAGAGGCAGCTCACTTGCAGGAGGGGAAAACATATCACACATATAATTCTATAGTCCCATATGTCACACATAATAGATTCTAAATATATTTCCAAATCAACACACTCTCAATAGCGAACACTACAACCACCATCTAGATGCGCATATCTCCTTCCTCAGTATTTACATTAAGTGTTACCGTAATCTTGCCAATAGCTAGTCTTGGCATTTAACGTTCATTTTGCGGTCTTATCTTTTCTCAAGAGCCAAAATATAACTACGCCCTTGGCATTAATAAATACCACTTTATGTAGTTATAATCGTTTGGCAACAGTTGCCGTTCACTCTTTATAGTGGCCATTTTCACAGAGCTCACGTTCTCTGGATATCATTTTCTCAAAGTAGGCACAACTTAAATAGTGAAGTAATGCTTCAAAGTACACAATTCTCAATTTGGCCTATACTTTTGACATAAAAGCCAAACAACACTTAAGTGAAGTAGAATAAATCGTTTTGTATCAAATCTTGAAAAGAGAAGAATACTGCTGTATCAGTGAGCTAGAGTTTGGGGCGAGAAATATATGAGTAAGCAAAAATACATTCTTTGTTTGTTCCTTTAGCTTAGAAGTGATCTATGTTCAGGTGTGGGCCTTAGTGCTACGTTGGAACCTTCTGACTTTATTTTTGGAACATAAGAACCTTTTTTTTTATGTTGACGTTAAACAGACACAAGAATCTAAAATAGCTGCTCTGTGGAATATATATATATATGTGTGTGTAAGGCTAGTATTTTTTCTTTAAATGTTGTACTACGGAATGGGAGGGAAGACGTGACGGTTCCATCCACTCACTGCAGAATTAAAACTCATCATCATCGAGTGCCGTCTCCGCAACGAAGGATGGCTACCAAGGATCGCCATTCCACTCTCTTTCTTGCTTTGATGGTGCAGGTTGTCATAGATTGACTTGTCCATCTTTTGATGTTACTCGTTCATGTTAGTCTTGGTCTGCCTCTTCTACCTTGTATTTTTCCCTTCCAATATTACTTTTAGTAGGCTTTTGTGTCTTTTAACGTGCCCCAAAAATTTCATTTGTCTTTTCCTAATTATATTTAGTAGTTCTATTTTCATTTTTAGTTGTTTTAAAACTTCATCGTTTGTTTTCTTTTCTTTCCATCCAATTCTATCTATTCTTCTGTAAATCCACATTTTAAAGGCTTCAATTTTCTGTTCTGGTTTCTTGTCTAATGTCCATGTTTCTGCAAAATACAGGAATATTGAGAAGATGTAACATTTTGCTATTCTTAGTTAAAATTAAAACTACTCAGTTGAAGAGAAGAGGTTAACGTTCTTTCTTGCAGTTATTATCTTCCTTAACCAGCTATTAAGGTGGTGTTTATCAAATGAGAAGGTCTGTAAAATGCATGGTCACTAACACCATATTCACTATACGCCACTTAGCGTGACGGGGCACTTTACTTTCTTTTTTTTGTAAAATGAGAAAAAATTATACTTGCGATTGTGAAATCAGCGCGCTGATACTAACAACTTTGGTATATCCTTTTATAAATATTTATCCACCGCCGACACATTTATTGTCAGTCATTCAGGAGTGAATTGTGAGTTCATTATTGTGACAAATGAAAAGATGGTTGGGATCTGCTCTCAGCGGCTGAATTGCGTTACTTATATGTTCTGGCACACTAGTAGTAGATAGTTTAAGGTTGCCCTGCCACGTGACATTGTGAGTTACTCATTGTGAAAGAAAGATGGTTTCAATTAGACCTTTTACGTGACATTGTGTGTTACTCCTTGTGAAAGAAAGATGGTTTCAATTAGACCTTTTACGTGATATTGTGAGTTACTCATTGTGAAAGAAAGATGGTTTCAATTAGACCTATTACGTGATATTGTGAGTTACTCATTGTGAAAGAAAGATGGTTTTAATTAGACCTTTTATGTGACATTGTTCGTTACTCGTTGTGAAAGAAAGATGGTTTTAATTAGACCTTTTATGTGACATTGTTCGTTACTCATTGTGAAAGAAAGATGGTTTAATTAGACCTTTTATGTGACATTGTTCGTTACTCATTGTGAAAGAAAGATGGTTTTAATTAGACCTTTTATGTGACATTGTTCGTTACTCATTTTGAAAGAAAGATGGTTTCAATTAGACCTTTTATGTGACATTGTGAGTTACTTATTGTGAAAGAAAGATGGTTTCAATTAGAACTATTACGTGACAATGTGAGTTACTCATTGTGAATGAAAGATGGTTTCAATTAGACCTTTTATATGACATTGTGAGTTACTCATTGTGAATGAAAGATGGTTTCAATTAGACCTTTTATGTGACATTGTGAGTTACTCATTGTGAAAGAAAGATGGTTTTAATTAGACCTATTACGTGACATTGTGAGTTACTCATTGTGAAAGAAAGATGGTTTTCAATTAGACCTTTTTCGTGATATAGTGAGTTACTCATTGTGAAAGAATGATGGTTTCGACTATTTCTCCTGCATGACATTGTGAGTTACTCATTGTGAAAGAAAGATGGTTTCGACTATTTCTCCTGCATGACATTGTGAGTTACTCATTGTGAAAGAAAGATGGTTTCAATTACATCTTTTTCGTGATTTTGTGAGTTACTCATTGTGAAAGAATAATGGTTTCGACTATTTCTCCTGCATGACATTGTGAGTTTCTCATTGTGAAAGAAAGATGGGTTCAATAAGACCTTTTATGTGACATTGTGAGTTACTCATTGTGAAAGAAAGATGGTTTCAATTAGATCTTTTTCGTGATATTGTGAGTTACTCATTGTGAAAGAAAGATGGTTTCAATTAGACCTCCTACGTGACATTGTGAGTTACTAATTGTGAAAGAAAGATGGGTTCAATAAGACGTTTTTATGTGACATTGTGAGTTACTCATTGTGAAAGAAAGATGGTTTCAATTAGATCTTTTTCGTGATATTGTGAGTTACTCATTGTGAAAGAATGATGGTTTCGACTATTTCTCCTGCATGACATTGTGAGTTACTCATTTTGAAAGAAAGATGGTTTCAATTAGACCTTTTATCTGACATTGTTCGTTACTCATTTTGAAAGAAAGATGGTTTTAATTAGACCTTTTATGTGACATTGTTCGTTACTCATTTTGAAAGAAAGATGGTTTAATTAGACCTTTTATGTGACATTGTTCCTTACTCATTGTGAAAGAAAGATGGTTTTAATTAGACCTTTTATGTGACATTGTTCGTTACTCATTTTGAAAGAAAGATGGTTTCAATTAGACCTTTTATGTGACATTGTGAGTTACTTATTGTGAAAGAAAGATGGTTTCAATTAGACCTATTACGTGACAATGTGAGTTACTCATTGTGAATGAAAGATGGTTTCAATTAGACCTTTTATATGACATTGTGAGTTACTCATTGTGAATGAAAGATGGTTTCAATTAGACCTTTTATGTGACATTGTGAGTTACTCATTGTGAAAGAAAGATGGTTTTAATTAGACCTATTACGTGACATTGTGAGTTACTCATTGTGAAAGAAAGATGGTTTTCAATTAGACCTTTTTCGTGATATAGTGAGTTGCTCATTGTGAAAGAATAATGGTTTCGACTATTTCTCCTGCATGACATTGTGAGTTTCTCATTGTGAAAGAAAGATGGGTTCAATAAGACCTTTTATGTGACATTGTGAGTTACTCATTGTGAAAGAAAGATGATTTCAATTAGATCTTTTTCGTGATATTGTGAGTTACTCATTGTGAAAGAAAGATGGTTTCAATTAGACCTTCTACGTGACATTGTGAGTTACTAATTGTGAAAGAAAGATGGGTTCAATAAGACGTTTTTATGTGACATTGTGAGTTACTCATTGTGAAAGAAAGATGGTTTCAATTAGATCTTTTTCGTGATATTGTGAGTTACTCATTGTGAAAGAATGATGGTTTCGACTATTTCTCCTGCATGACATTGTGAGTTACTCATTTTGAAAGAAAGATGGTTTCAATTAGACCTTTTATCTGACATTGTGAGTTACTCATTGTGAAAGAAAGATGGTTTCAATTAGACCTTTTACGTGACATTGTGAGTTACTCATTGTGAAAGAAAGATGGTTTCAATTATTCTCCTGCGTGACATTGTGAGTTACATATAATGACATTCGAGAGGTTGATTGGAATGACTCATTCACTAGTAAGAATGTGAGTTAATGATTGTGCCATTTGGTGAAGATATTTAGAGTCAACTCTTTTTGTGTGACACGGATAAAAGTGCACCACAACGAAGAAGAAAGTGAAAGTAAGTGTCATGGGTAACGACTCTCCACGCGTAGCAAGTTGTGACGGAGGCGTGTCCGTACTGGGAAAGAGAGACAGAAGAGAGGGCACTTGTTTTTGTGTAATGAATGCTGTGCATAGCAATGAATCTAAGTCAGCAATTAACAAGACATACCTGATCTGTAAAAGTAAGTTAAGTAAGAGTAAGTTAAATGACGTAATTAAGTACAGCTATGTGAAAGCTGGAAAACAATAAAAGATATTGATAAAAAAACAAGACGGTTTTGAAGGCAAATGTCTAAGAAGAATAATCTGTGTGCAATGGAATGAATTCAATACTAATTTAGACTAATATAGAGATAGAAAAATGGTCATGCAACCAACGATATCATCTGCCATTAGGAAAAGAAGGTGGACATATGTCGGGCATGTGTTGGTAAGAGGCAACAAGAGAATAGGCACTTATATGGGAAAACATGATACAAAAAAAAAGAGGAAGACCTAGAGAGACACCGACAATAACACTTATATGAGAAGCAAATTTGGCAGACGTAGACTTGTTCGATAAGATTTGAACGTCTCGCCCAGAATAGAGATAAGTGGCTAAAACACAACGAGTCTTACAAGTATTACCGATGGGATAACCAGCACAAAAGTCTTCCCAACCGATAGCATCTCATCGAATTACAGCTCAGAATCAACCACAATACTCCAAGCCGCTGACTACTAGCTGCAGTACACAACAACGACAAGCGACCAAGCAAAAAAAAAAAAAAGGGAGTAAACAAAACTGTTCAAGAAAGCTACAAATGTAACCCAGTGGCTGCCATCCCATTGTGAAATTGACGGTAATTAGAGGGCAGATACACTGCCCAAAACAGGCAGCTAAATGGAACAGTTCTGCCACCATGTGACCTTCAGAGAGCCAAAGCTATCATACGCAATACATTCATCTTGGAGTGGGAAGATGAAGGTTGGATATCAGCAACAATTAATTAACATGCACCAATTATAGAGATTCCATCTGACCATCGTTTCCCGCCTGAGAACCGGTTACTGTAGACTCCTAAGCCACCTCTACTGTCTCAAAGTGTCCCACACACAGGAATGTCCTTGTGGGACTTGCATCCAGGACCCAGAGCATGTAGTCTGTGTCCAGCCATTAAAGAAACCACTTCAGGCCAGATGGTGCTGAATTACGGTAGAAACTATTTGGCAGCCGTCACGACCCGGAAAGAATTGTTGCTGCAGATTTTCTCGTCTTGACCATGCAGATCTGACCTCATGAATCAACGACCAGATGGAAGGCTTCTCCTACCTGACAGGGTGGTAACAACAGGTCGAACTATTGCCCCATGAAACAACGCCCCATTTTGTCCAACGACATAGTAAGTCATGCGAGTGAGAGTCGCATTCAAAGCTCTATCCACGGGGAAGGACACAAAGGAAAACAAACCACTACTGACTAGCATTTACAATTGAGAGAGGGAAAGGCTATGGGAGAACACCCAGACAGGAACCACGGGCAGTGTGGGCCCTGGCCAAAATCCACCCTACGATAAAGAAAACTTACGACAAACCAAGGTCGAGCCTGTCGAAGACGGAGTGTCAGCCGTAGCGCATGTTTAGGGGAAAGATCAGGACACACACGCACTGACCAAGCGGCCAGCACATCGTGTGTCATGATGTCGATGTTATCCCACCATCTTGAAGGACAAAGAGCCAAGTTTGCATCATGATCACAAGACTTGAACGTTGAAGAGGAATGTAAACTAGTTAGTTTTGCACATTACACACGCACACACACACACACACACACACACACACACACACACATATATATATATATATATATATATATATATATATATATATATATATTCAACTCACTAATTTATGTGTGGGTGGGGAATGAGAGTGAGTGGTAGTAGTTGAAGAAGTTGTGGTAAAATAGTAATTGTGATATTTAATTGTGGAATATATTTTATAGCAGTAGTTGATAGTTGCTGTAGTTTTGTTTATATGATTTAGTAGTTGTAGTCGTGGTATAGATTTTCGTTGTACTTGTATTTGAGGAGAACTTATAGCCTTCTTTTTCTTCTAGCTTTCATCTCTCTGTGGAGCACATGTCTTCAGTAAACACATCCGAGGCCGTCCTGTTTGGTGCCATTCTTCTAAGAACACTCTATACCTTCCCTGTCTTTTTCATATCTGCTTCCATATTTCTTCTCCAAGTTAATTGTGACCTTCACCTGTCTCCTTCTCTTAGGAATTATAGAAAGAAGGATCTGATGTGTATAAGTTCATCGATGCTAATAAAATAGAGCCACTTCTGACCTATGGAAGCGAATCATGGACAATAGGCAAACAATAAAATGTCGATTAGAGGCCACAGAGATGGGATTGCTTAGAAGAATGTTATAAGTTCCCTGGACAGCTAAAAAGGACCAACGAGGACATTCTCAGCTCCCCAAAAATATTAGAAAGAAACAATCGACAATTTTTGGGCACATAATGAGAAGAGGAAAATTGAAATATTTGGTTGCAACTGGACAAATACAGGGAAAGAGAGATGACAAGCGACAAAGAGAGAAGATACTAGATAGCGTGGTGTCATGTCATGGAAAACAGTCAACAACATAATTGATAAACTGTTTGATAGAAAATTGCGAAAGGACATGATCGTCTACGCCAACCGGTATGGCACATGATGATGATACTGTATAATGTACTCCCGCTGTATGTGTCGTATCCAGTGCCATCGTCATGTAGTAGTTATTGCAATTGTGATGCATGTAGTGGCAGTAATGTAGTTGCAGTAGTAGTAGTAGAAGAGGTGATAATTGATGGTTTTAGCATTTTAGTGGAAAGACATAGCCAATTTGCGCTTTTCTTGTCTTTTCTGCATGCTCGCACTACGTTGCATAACCATAAACATCGTGTCAACATAACCATCGGTTTGATTTACATTAACCCACGAGTCGTGGACGTTTTTTAGATGCCACAACACGAGAGCGTGGGGAGTTTGGAAATATGTGGGTCATACCAACCTACAAACATTTGTTAGAAGGATGTTTAGTTATGACTTGCAAGTCATGTTCTCAAGTCCTCCTGTGCCTTCATCATCATCATCGAGTGCCATCTCAGCAACGCAAGTTGGCTACCATGGAGCTCCATTCTGCTCTGTCTCTTTCTTTGATGGTGCAGGTTGTCATAGGCTGGTTTGTCCATTTTTTGATGTTACTCATCCATGTTAGTCTTGGTCTACCTCTTTTACCTTGTATTTTCCCCTGCAAGATTACTTTTAGTAGGCTGTTGTGTCTTTTAGCATGACCCAAAAATCGCATTCTTGTGCTTTACAACGTTGAAAGAAGTTGTATCGCTCATTGTATTGTCTGCGGGGTGATACTTCGCTGATCTAGCCACTTTATTATTCTTTTGTTGTTCTATTTAATTGTAAATGTTTGCTGTGGGATTGCCAGTAGGCACGCTCTATTTTCAACCCGTTTAACCTGTCTGTTTTTGGGTGCAGATCAGAGTAGGCACAGCACCTAAGCTCATGAATTCTTACATTGGATGATCTGCAAGCTATTAGCGACGTATAGCTGACTGCTGATGTCAGGAATCGGTGAAACAGAAGTTCCGGTTCTGCTGAAGCTCATTCTGGCAATAGACAATGCTACCTGGCCACGCGGTTAGGGACCGCCGGTGCAGTAAAATGTCGCACCGCATCTTATGTTCTGAGCTGAGATACACTGCTACTGCAAATTAAATAAACCACGACACAAGACGAATTACGCCTACAGAACGTCCTCGTTACGCCTGCATCACGCCCATTCAAGGGTGGGCGATGAAACTGAGTAATCTCAGGACGAACTCGGAATAAAGAATGGGAAATAAACAACAACAAAAAAGCATCTTCGTTTATGCTTTTTAAATTCACCTCTCTACATGGAGCATAACTTTGCGACATCTAGTTTCACTTGGCGTGTTCTTAATTGTGAACAGACAGATACGATCATGTAACAAACTATTTTATATGTTGTAACTGTAATAAAGACATGAAAGGTTTATGTATAGTGAATATTAGTAATAGTAGCCTATGGATTTTGCAACGCCCTTAGAAATGTTATATTTTTTCTTTTCTTTCGCTGTCTATTCTCTTTTCCTATGAATTTTTCTGCTTCTTGTTTGAGTTTGAGCTTTAGAGCTGGTGTTTTTTCGGAGGTCTCGATAGCCTAGTTGGGACAACCAACCGACTGGCTAGCGATGACAACCCGTGTTCGATTCCCCCGGGAATCAGTGTGAAATGTACTCGTGGTTGGAAAAAAAAAAACCTCCGCGTTCGACCTAGCCGCTGGCAGAAATGGGTACCAGGGTAGTACTCTGGGAAGGTGAGGAATGCCACCTAGCAATGAGTTTCGATGCTTGAAGCGATACTATCCAGAAGTTTCCGAGCACTTCTGGATAGGCGGCCGAGCATATATGGGTGAACACTCGTGTACTAAGACGCTGATACAAGTCTCGTACTTTACCCTACTTTTAGAGTGCGTTTCCAAATATTGCGACCATCAGCTATTTCTTCCCAGGCTGCAGAGTTTATGTTCAGTCTTCATGTCACTTTTATACGCGCCTATAAATCGGAGTTTTTAGCGCCCTCTAGCTCTTTTGCCATCTGCTAGTTGTCCATGGAGTATTAATTGACAACAACTATCGTATGTGGGGTCCGTTATTGCTCATTTGTTAATGAACTGGACTACTAAGGGTAAGAAGTCGGGTTTGATCTCTGTCTGTCTGTCTGTGTGACTCTTATGTCTGCACGTCCCGTCTATTGTCCTTTCAAGCCGAAGACGCCAAGTAGACGGAAGAAATGTTAGATTCTTTCCATTTCTTTTGCAGACGTTGCTGTTAGATGTAGAATTTGTACACTCATTGTTCTCGCCACACATCCCTGGTCTGGGCAAACCTCGGCGAGGGAGCTGATGACCGCTCAAGTTGTTTCTCACCTCAGTGTTCTTTCGGTCGTTCTCTAGGTTGATAATTCCCGGTCCAAGATGAAGGATTGGTTTTCTTCGTCCTGCTATAGATAGTTGATCGGTGACCCAACAAGCATCCACCGCGAGAACCAACAAACAACCTTCATGTCTATCATTACACAAACAACCTTCGTGTCTATGATTATACAAACAACCTTCATGTCTATGATTACACAAACACACCTTCATGTCTATGATTACACAAACAACCTTCGTGTCTATGATTACACAAACAACCTTCGTGTCTATGATTACACAAACAACCTTCGTGTCTGTGATTATACAAACAACCTTCATGTCTATGATTACACAAACACACCTTCATGTCTATGATTACACAAACAACCTTCGTGTCTATGATTACACAAACAACCTTCATGTCTATGATTACACAAACAACCTTCGTGTCTATGATTATACAAACAACCTTCATGTCTATGATTACACAAACAACCTTCGTGTCTGTGATTATACAAACAACCTTCATGTCTATGATTATACAAACAACCTTCATGTCTATGATTATACAAACAACCTTCATGTCTATGATTATACAAACAACTTTATGTCTATGATTATACAAACAACCTTCATGTCTATGATTATACAAACAACCTTCATGTCTATGATTATACAAACAACCTTTATGTCTATGATTATACAAACAACCTTCATATCTATGATTATACAAACAACCTTTATGCCTATGATTATACAAACAACCTTTATGCCTATGATTACACAAACAACCTTCATGTCTATGATTACACAAATAACCTTCATGTCTATGATTACACAAACAACCATGTCTATGATTACACAAATAACCTTCATGTCTATGATTACACAAACAACCTAGTGACTATGACAGTAGGTACTGTCAGAGCTAAGAATAAATGTATAGACACAACTATTATTTGCTCTTTTTATCATCACAAGGGACTAATTATCACTCTCCCCTCTCCACTCTCTGCCTTTGCACAATAATATAAATACATGAAAACAACGCAGAACAATAAGATAAATAACATCCCGCAAAACATCTCCTAAGTTGTATGCGTCTGCGTCGTTTGATTAATCCTTGTTATTGTTATCTTTTCATCGTATTTGTTCCCGCTTTGTTCTGAACTCTGTTACTAAAGTTTCAGCAATACGCCCCACGACCTTGGAAGTCTTAACATGTTAATACTGCTTTCAGAGAAAGAAGACTCACAAAAGACGTGTACAATGTACAGATTGCCAGTCACGTTTCCTGTTTGTTTTACCTTCACTTGACACATTTTTTTAATGTGCGGAAGTCTATACTGCATTCACGCCACCGTGTAAATCTCCGACAGACATGATCAATTGCCTGAAGCAATGCAGGCGTCTATTTGAACTTGATTTCTAGCACTCTTAACTGTGACAGTTATTTGTTAGGTTTATCACTTTCTACAGGTTTGTTGTGTTTTCAGCATTGTTTGTCTGGTGAAATATTACCAGTTCTTCTAAAAATTAGTTTCTTGTTTTCTTTGACCTAACGCTTTCAAACAATCGATCGATTTTTTTATGATGTGTTCTCTTATTCTGTCTCTCTCATTCTCTCTCGTGCTATATGTCACACATATATTCCTTCTTCTTGTCTTTGACAATTTCTCAGAAGAATGTTGAAAGTTCCCTGGACAGCTAAAAAGACAAATGAAGAAATTCTAAAAGAGGCCAACACATAAAGGGAACTCCTTAAAAACATCAGAAAAAAACAATCAACAATTTTCGGGCACATCACAAGAAGAGGAAAGTTGGAATACTTGGTTACAACTGGCAAAATAAAAGGAAAGAGGGATCGCGGACGACAAAGAGAGAAAATACTGGATAGCTTGGTGTCATGGCATGGAAAACAGTCAACAACAGAACTGATACGATGCACTGTAGATAGAACATTGTGGAAAGACATGATCGCCTACGCCAACCGGTATGGCACATGGTGATGATGTCTTTAACAAAACAACAAGCGGATAATGCATGCATAGCGCGTTGTAAGGGAAATAACAAAATCTACTTCTCATCGTCATTCAGTGGCCATGCTCCTGTTAGGACCTCATCCAATTTCTTCCTCCGATGTTTTTGTCTTTTGTGTGAACAGTTTTTGTATTTTCCTTTATATTTTCCCTTGGTCAGCAACATTAAACCTACGCTCTCTTTGATTTGAATATACGAATTGCTCTTATCCGTGCTCACCCTGAACACTGGCCTTCTTTGTCGTCCGCTTCCGATAATACAAGGCACACGATCTAAGTGGCCTTGACATAAAGTGTTAGTGGGGACAAAGGAAAAGTGACTGGAACCAAATAATTTTTGGAAATGAAGTGACAGGAAGCAAATAATTTTGGAAATGAAGTTACAGGAACCAAATAATTTTTGGAAATGAAGTTACAGGAACCAAATAATTTTTGGTTATTAAGGCCACGTTCTGGAGTCTGCGGGCTGGCTTGAAATGTACACATTTATGATTCTACTGAAATGTCATTAATGCAAGAAATACTTTGAACATTAATATCTTTGCCGTGTCCATATTGGAGTCTTTCCAATCAAATATCCAAATTAAGAATACCTGTACTGAAGTAAATTCTGGCTATCATCATCTACATGTGCCGACACATTTCTAGAAATGAAGCGATCATGTCGCTTTGTGATTCAAATAAGCAACTGATGTTTGTTAGCTCGATTTCTAATGGCTTGCAATTAAGCGAAGTGTAGGTCTTAATGAGCACTGAAAGAACGTGGGTGAAGTGTACGTCTTAATGAGCACGGAAAGAACATGGGCGAAGTGTACGTCTTAATGAGCACGGAAAGAACATGGGCGAAGTGTACGTCTTAATATTGAACATTAAAAGAACATGGGCGAAGTGTACGTCTTAATGAGCACGGAAAGAACATGGGCGAAGTGTAGGTCTTAATCTTGAACATTAAAAGAACATGGGCGAAGTGTAGGTCTTAATATTGAACATTAAAAGAACATGGGCGAAGTGTAGGTCTTAATATTGAACATTAAAAGAACATGGGCGAAGTGTACATCTTAATGAGCACTGAAAGAACTTGGGCAAAGTGTACGTCTTAATGAGCACTGAAAGAACTTGGGCGATGTGTACATCTTAATATTGAACATTAAAGAACAGGAGCGAAGTGTACGTCTTAATATTGAACATTAAAAGAACAGGGGCGAAGTGTACATCTTAATATTGATCACTGAAAGAACATGAACAAAGTGTACGAATTAATGGACGCTAAAAGAACATGAACAAAAGGTACGTCTCAATGTACGCTAAAAGAACATGAACAAAATGTACGTCTCAATGGACGCTAAAAGAACACTAACAAAGTATATGTCTTAATGTACGCTAAAAGAACATGATCAAAGTACACGTCTCAATGGACGCTAAAAGAACATGATCAAAGTACACGTCTCAATGGACGCTAAAATAACATGAGCGATGTGTTGTCTTAATGAATGCTGAAAGAACATGAGCGATGTGTTGTCTTAATGAATGCTGAAAGAACATGAGCGATGTGTTGTCTTAATGAATGCTGAAAGAACATGAGCGATGTGTTGTCTTAATGAATGCTGAAAGAACATGAGCGATGTGTTGTCTTAATGAATGCTGAAAGAACATGAGCGATGTGTTGTCTTAATGAATGCTGAAAGAACATGAGCGATGTGTTGTCTTAATGAATGCTGAAAGAACATGAGCGATGTGTTGTCTTAATGAATGCCGAAAGAACATGAGCGATGTGTTGTCTTAATGAATGCTGAAAGTACATGAGCGATGTGTTGTCTTAATGAATGCTGAAAGAACATGAGCGATGTGTTGTCTTAATGAATGCCGAAAGAACATGAGCGATGTGTTGTCTTAATGAATGCTGAAAGAACACGAGCGATGTGTTGTCTTATGAATGCTAAATGAACATAAGCGAAATGTGCGTCTAAATGGATAATGACAGAACGTGACCGAGGTATACGTCTTCATGAACAATGGAAGAACGTGACCGAGGTGTACGTCTTCATGAACAATGAAAGAACGTGACCAAGGTGTACGTCTTCATGAATAATGAAAGAACGTGACCGAGGTGTACGTCTTCATGAACAATGAAAGAACGTGACCGAGGTATACGTCTTCATGAACAATGAAAGAACGTGACCGAGGTGTACGTCTTCATGAACAATGAAAGAACGTGACCGAGGTGTACGTCTTCATGAACAATGAAAGAACGTGACCGAGGTATACGTCTTCGTGAACAATGAAAGAACGTGACCGAGGTGTACGTCTTCACTAACAATAACAGAACGTGTCCACAGGATAGTTTTTTTTTAGAAACGTGATTTCGGAGTTTCCTTAAAAAAAAAAACAGCGAGACCCTGTGGAGAGCAGTGAATGTAAACGTGATATGCTAGCGTTGTTTATCAACAAACGTTCTTCCTGTCTATGAGCAAAATTTCCACGAGTGGCGGGGTTTCCCCTACGTTTTTCTTGGTTGCCGTAATATCAAGTCATAAATACATTGTTCGAAGAATTTGTTTTAAAAAGGTAAACTGCTAATAAAAAGGTATTATCTGTTATAGATACTTAAAGATCTTTTTATCAAAATTCAGATAGTTAAAATTACAATTACAAATAGTTACAATTAAAATCATTTTAAGTTACGATTTTTCCTTTTCTCCTGCGGTAGATATCAGATTAGGATAAATGCCCTTATGATATATATGATTCAACTTGAAAACATAACTGACATAGAGAAATAACTCATTTATCGCTTGCTTATATACGCCTTCGTTTCTTCCTTATTTTATCACTTCGGGAGTCGAGGAAGATGCGGAATTCTGGTTCTTGCTCTCCTGGCAGGCCCAGTCATTGATGCATGGCTTTGTTGTAGAGTTTTTCGGATGTTGTTGTAGTTGTAGCTTGTGGAAGGCCCCAGTATCACTGCAAACGAATTAGTCCATAATTGCTCAACTACCCGTGCCAGTGGAATCTTTCGAATTAAAATTGAAGGATTATGCTCATTGAAGGATCCAAATAAAGAAAGGCAGCTACAGTTCTCATCAAAGCAGCTACAGCACACGCCAAAAGACATAAGGCACCGAAAGTGAACACAGTCGAATTGTCCTTCGTAATTTGATGTCATCATTCATCGTAAGCAATCGGAATATCGAAACACCATCCGGATGAAAAACAGCCCACGGTGTGCACAAACCACTAAACTCAGTAGTTCCGGCAGCAAACCGGACTTGGAATATGACGAAACTGCAACAAGGAATACTTTTCAGACAGAACCTAAACGGTTTCTGCCGCCTATCAGCCATATTGACCGGAAGTCCTTCTCTGACGTTGTCACTCCAACGTTTTATGATTCTGCCTGAGGCTCTGCGTCCTTCACTTTTTGTTTACGCCATTATGGTATGGCATTACCGGACATTCTCTCGGGCGTACAAACCATTTTACTTGCTGTCCTTGAGTTATCATCATTATCATCATTGAGTGCCATCTCAGCATCGAAGGTTGGCTACCACGGAGCCGCATTCCGCCCTATCTCTTACTTTGATAATACTGGTTGTCTTAGGCTGACTTATCCATCTTTTGACGTTACCCCTTCGTGTTAGTCGTGGTCTGCCTCTGTATGTCACTTGATGCAATTTAAAAAAATGGTTCTGTGTCAGCATTTTCTCTTATAACTTTGTCCCCGACTTTTCTATTCTTGTCACTCCTACAGCATTTATCAAACATATCATTTCTGTGACTGTCTTTTTTTTTCTGACTTGTGAGTGACCATGTTTGGCACTGGTAACAGCGAGTGGGGATACAAATGCTTGGTGTAAGATGTTTCTTTGTGTTGTTATAAACATCCAAGTCAAATAAATGTTAAAAAAAAAAAAATATATACACTTAAAAACAGTTTTATTTTTACTAAAATCTTCTTAGCGTTCACCCATTTAGTTGGCATGGATGCCTAGTGTCGTTAGTTTATGACAAAGTCGCAATTTCTGAGCCTTTCGGCTCGACACATCCGTTTTCTGCATGAGTAGTAAATTTCCTTATCAAATTTGCCCGAACAGCGGCCATTTTTGGCGTACTATTTTTTCGACTTTAAGTGGCAAGGATCCCTTAATGTGCGCGAGTGGACGCTGGACCTCCTGTTTTTCCCTTTATCCGAGAGGGCTAGATACCGAACCTCACTACTCAGAGAGGGTTATATATCGTATCTCACTACTCAGAGAGGGTTGATATTGTATCTCACTTCTCAGAGAGGGTTGATATTGTATCTCACTTCTCAGAGAGGGTTGATATTGTATCTCACTTCTCAGAGAGGGCTAGATACCGGACCTCACTACTCAGAGAGGGTTGATATCGTATCTGACTTCTCAGAGAGGGCTAGATATAAAATCTCACTACTCAGAGAGGGCTAGATATCAAATCTCATTACTCAGAGAGGGCTAGATATCGGATCTCACTACTCAGAGAGGGTTAAATATCGGATCTCAGTACTCAGAGAGGGCTAGTTATCGGATCTCACCACTCAGAGAGGGCTGGATATCGAATCTCACTACTCAGAGAGGGCTAGATATCGAATCTCACTACTCAGAGAGGGCTAGATATCGAATCTCACTACTCAGAGAGGGCTAGATATCGAATCTCACTACTCAGAGAGGGCTAGATATCGAATCTCACTACTCAGAGAGGGCTAGTTATCGAATATTACTAATCAGAGAGGGCTAGTTATCAGATCTTACTACTCAGAGAGGGCTAGATATAGGATCTCATTACTCAGAGAGGGGTATATATCGAATCTCACTACTCAGAGAGGGCTAGTTATCAGATCTTACTACTCAGAGATCAAGGAAAGCCACGAAGAAACTACGATTTGATCTATAACAAATCTTCTCACCGCCTGTGGTGGGATTTGAACCCAGTACATTCCCGTTCACAGACCGACGTCTCACCCTGCCCCCTTCACTAAAATGAAGACAAATATCATCGTAAAGAAGAACTACAGTGACGGTGTTAAATAAATGTCCACACAATTGAATTTCGCACTCATAAGAACCGGTTCTTGTCAGAATTGATTTAAAAAAAAGCATCCGAAAGAGTTATGTTCGTGTAGAGTGGATTCCTACCTAGGTGACTACTAAATTTGTTTTTTTAGAAAATGAAGTTTCTGGTGTTATTGTCTTCACTGATTTCTTGCTATGCCTATAATTAATAATATAAAAAACAATATTGACTTTGACAACTGTAATGTTCTCGTAGGATCATTGGGAAGACATGCAACATCAGGACAAATGACAAAATCTGTACATTATTTGTAATCTAATTTTATAAGCATACACTAATCCGTGGACCATAATTCAGGAAATTAACTAAATCCAACTGTCAAAGACAAGACGCTTTTTAATGCAACTGCCTACTTAGAACACGTGATGTATTCTGAGCTCGAACTGCAACAAAGATAGCCCAGATCAGAACATGCGCTTTAGGTGTCATAAAAATAAGACGGCTCTGATGTTCTCATAATGCTGACAAACATTCAGTGAAAGGCAATTTTAAACGAAATCACAGATTGTAAAAGAACTGTAGCAAGACCAAGACATGGTAAAGACATGTTGATGCGAGAATAGAACAGAAAATGGCCTTCTTTACACCAGCTTAAGGATTGAATCCACGATAGACTACAATGAGGATCTCCATTGCCACAAACAGGATTGATATCATTTCCAAATCTCTGTTTCTCTTTGTGACCTCCAAATTAGAGGGTTGGAACGTTTCAACCTCTGCAACCTTGCATGTATCAACCACTACAACCTTGCAATTCTATTCTATAGACTACATGACGATTCTTTTTTTTTCTTTTTGGTTTCATCGTTGCTGACCAGATGGTTCTCTTATTGTAATCTCCCTCCCTCTTTAGCTAATTTGACTGCGCGTTTGTTTCCGTGTATATTACAGCGTGATGGTATCCACTGGATGACCACTCTCTGGAAGTTATTGCACAGTTCGTCTAGGGGTTGTTCTCAATTCATCTAACTCACTGATTTTTAGAGCTGGACTGACTGTGCATCAGTCAGTATCACTAATTTCTTGTGCATGTTATTTTTGTGTTGGCTAGCCAATTTTGCAGCGTCTGAGGGCTTCAGTTTCTCCATTTCTGGTGGCATTTGTAGCGGAGCCATCTGTGTATATGTGTGACCAGGAGTCCTGTGAATAGTTATCGTTTATGTGTTTTTATGCTATGTGTTTTCTCTCTATGTTTGTTTAGGTGCCTTTTTCTTGATTCCTAGTATGTCTCCCTTAAGTTCTGGTATTTTGTGTTTCACATGAGGAGTCATATCAGATGGGCTTATGGGTTTTGACATTGTTTGGGACAGTACTGGGTCATTAATTGTCAATTATTTAGAGATTGCAGCAAAGTTGCTCCTCTTTAGTCTTCCTTTTCCGAAATCAGTTATTTTTTGGTGCCTGAGGTTGTTAGGGAACCTTTTATACTTCTCCGCTTGTTGCATTACTTTAGTTTTCCGTCTGTCTTCTAAGGGTTGTAAACCTGTTACTGTTTCTAGAGTCTCGATAGGTGTATGTTTCATAGCACCAGTGATGATACGGGCAGCCTGGTTTTGTGTTCTGTTAATTTTGTTAAGCTGTGATTTGGAAGCTGTAGCCCAAGCTGTGACTCCATACTCTAGGACTGGTCTTACTCTTACTACGTATAGTCGTTTCAAGATATTGCTGTCTGCTCCACAGTCCGTTCCTGCCAATTTCTTCATAATGTCTGTTCGTTTTCTGACTCTTTTGTTTGCTTTGTCTATCTGATTTAACCATGTCATTCTGCGATCCACTACTAGACACTGTGATGGTGCTCTTTCCATTGATTCCAGCTTCAGTAATTTGTCATTAGGACAGTATATGTTAAATATCCTTGTGCTAGTGGAGTTGATGTATAGGTCTGTGCCAATGATCTCTGCCTCTCCGTTTGTGACTACTTCTATCTGTTTTGCTGGGATGGTATTTTTAATAAGTATAAGGATTCCACCCTTGTGGCCTTCCCTGTTCTGTCTAAATATTTGGTAGCCTCTAATCACAAATCTATACAATGTGAGTTTCTTGGATGCAGGCAATTTCTATCTCCTCCTCTGCTAGTCTGACTGCTAGAGCTCGTTTTTTGTGGTATATGCCATCCGCCCTCCAGTGTATTATTATCATCAGATGTCTCTTGAAACTTTTCCGACCAGTAGTGTTTTCCCTCTGGTCCCTTTTCCTGGCTCTCCAAAATGGGCCAGGATGACCACCAGTAGCTTGGGGTGGACCCTTTCGAGGCATGGGGCTCGGCACTGCACCTGCCTGGGGGGGGGGCCTCCACAGACAGAGCACCATAATTAAAGTCCATTAGATCCACTCTGACTTAGTACATGTTAGAACGTTGCACTATGTTCTGCGCCAGTGGCTCAGTGCATCCGATTTCTGCCAGCATTTTTATTCAGGTTTGTTTTCCTTAGCCTTTGATCGTCCCCAATCTTCCTGCAAGGCAGCAGATTGTCTGTTCTGTAGAGGGATTCTGCCCTTAGAATGTCGGCCCTCCCGGGTTTACGAGCACCGCCTGCCTGAGCTTTGTGTAGAGTTGTCTCTCTCATAGGTGGTCTGGTCTTCGGATCTCTGGAGCACTACTTGCCTGTTTGATAGAGGACAGAAAGAAGAGAAAAGACAGAGACGCATTTAACCCATGAAGTGGGGATGGATTAGTCCAGACCAGAGCGTGTACCACTCACCGGTGGGTTCTGCGTCTTCACTTAAAGGGTTCCATCTACTTCTGGCTCCTTTGTCTGGCCCCTCACCAAGGATCTGTCCAGCTTGGGTGACCCTGCCAGGAGCTAAGCTCCCGCTGACATAGCTCCTTGGATCCCGGAGGCGCACAAGCCCTCCAACCACAACAAGGTGAGCCTACTGTGGAGGGCCTTCATAACATGAATAGATGTGAACAAGTTAGCATTATACGCCTCAGAACAGGGCACAGTCGACTCCACTGTCACATGTATACAACATTCAAGATCGGCACCTTAACTACATGTACGTGTGGACAGGCGTCCCAGACTGCTGAACACATACTTTAAGACTGCACTGAATACAGTAAACTGAGAAAAATTCATTGGCCCATAGATACAACCCTACATACAAAACTATATGGGCCACTGCAAGAATTACAAAAGACAGTAACATTTATACAGGAAAGGACATTGCAGATATAGACAATACTTCGGGCGAACGAAAGATAGATAGACACTAAAGCATAATCTATACCACACTAAAGCAACAATTACACTACAAACTAAAGCACCTTCTCTTTTGCACACAAAAATCATTATCTACTAATAGAATAGAAGTGAGCTGCCTCAGAAAAACTAAAATATTGAATGACATTGAAAGATATGGGCCACTGCAAGAATTACAAAAGACAGTAAAAGTGATTCAGGAAACTACATTGCAGATATAGACAATACTTCAGGCGAGCGAAAGATAGATAGATCCTGACTAATCTCTTACACAAACGCATACCTTTTATCTTTCCCTTTCTTGACTAATCTCTTACACACGCATACCTTTTATCTTTCTCTTTCCTGACAAATCCCTTACACACGACCTTTTATCTTTCTCTTTCCTGACAAATCCCTTACACACGACCTTTTATCTTTCTCTTTCCTGACAAATCCCTTACACACGACCTCTTATCTTTCTCTTTCCCGACAAATCTCTTACACACGAGCTTTTATCTTTCCCTTTCCTGACTAACCTCTTACACACACGCATACCTTGTATTTCTTCAAGGCTTGAAAAATGAATTTGTTCATTATAAATTGTTGATATGAAATTAACAAGTTGCCAACAGTCGTAATTCTACGGTTTACGTTTTGTGTATGTGTTTATGTGCGTGTGTGAAGGTGTGGGTGGGTGGGGTAGAGTAGAGGGAAAGAAAAAAAAAGGATGCGGAAAAGGAAGCACGTTGCGGAAAGTATGCCCCTGTCAGGATTTTGTGGATAATCAGACATTGACGAATGACCGCACCTGGCACTGATCTATTTCCGGTTCCGGTAGTTGACCTTCCATGGTCGTCTGCTACAGCTCAGAGTTCCAGCACACATCCAGAACTCACTGGTGTCTGCGCTTAACATTCAAGCAACCTTTCCACCAGTGGAAATTCCTGTTTACAGCCATGATGTTAAAACCAAACATAAAAATAAATTGGATCACATTACTGTCTCGGTGGCCACGCTCTGGACCGAGCTTTTGTTCCAAAGCCGAGCCATAGTAACGGTGTGTTGTTTACAGCCCGTGTGAACTTGTGAGGGCAAAGGTAAAAGAGCAGACAAAGGAGATTTGGCTTAGAGGTTACGGATAATTGGGATTTAGTAACAATATTTGGGTGAACCTTGTTCTTACTATCTAAAATAGTAGATTTATATCTCACTGTTATTTTTTGTTTTTGGTTAAACGGGAAACGCAGGCTGAATATAAGAGTATTATGTCTAGGGAGAGAAAGCATGGAATTCCCTGGTATAAATGGAGAAGAGAAGTCATGGAAACTCTTAAGAACATTAGCCTAGATCGGAGAGAAATAGAGAAAATGTTCAAGAATATGGATGGATGGATATACCTTGTTGGTGGGTTATGCTCCATAATGGGGTCTAATGGCTTTAATTAATTGATTGTGGTTGTGCTCATATATAGCTTTGACGTAATAAAGTAAAGGTTGTTACGGGACGTATCTTATCATAGGAGACTGAGGTATCATACTAGGAAACTGATGGCATAAGGCAGCATTAGAGAATGTTTTGGTAGAAAATCAAAACAGAACTGATAAACAGTTGTAGACGTAAGAGATAGAAAGTTGTGAAGAGACATAATCGCGTATGCCAGCAGGTCACGACACACGGTGATAATACTAGGAAATAACGTTTGTAGGCGAGAGGTGCTGGTTCGTGGTTATACCTTCCCTAACTCAGCGAGATACATTTGTAGCTAAGAGGTGCTGGTTCGTGGTTATACCTTCCATAACTCAGCGAGATATATTTGTAGGTAAGAGGTGCTGGTTCGTAGTTATACCTTCCATAACTCAGCGAGATATATTTGTAGGTGAGAGGTGCTGGTTCGTGGTTATACCTTCCATAACTCAGCGAGATACATTTGGAGGTGAGAGGTGCTGGTTCGTGGTTATACCTTCCATAACTCAGCGAGATACATTTGTAGGTAAGAGGTGCTGGTTCGTAGTTATGCCTTCCTTAACTCAGCGAGATACATTTGTAGGTGAGAGGTGCTGGTTCGTGGTTATACCTTCCCTAACTCAGCGAGATACATTTGTAGGTGAGAGGTGCTGGTTCGTGGTTATACCTTCCCTAACTCAGCGAGATACATTTGTAGGTGAGAGGTGCTGGTTCGTGGTTATACCTTGCCTAATTCAATTAGATACATTTGTAGGTGAGAGGTGCTGGTTCGTAGTTATACCTTCCCTAATTCAATTAGATATATTTGTAGGTGAGAGGTGCTGGTTCGTAGTTATACCTTCCATAACTCAGCGAGATACATTTGTAGGTGAGAGATGCTGGTTCGTGGTTATACCTTCCCAAATTCAATGAAATATATTTGTAGGTGAGAGGTGCTGGTTCGTAGTTATGCCTTCCATACCTCAGCGAGATACATTTGTAGGTGAGAGGTGCTGGTTCGTGGTTATACCTTCCCTAACTCAGCGAGATACATTTGTAGGTGAGAGGTGCTGGTTCGTGGTTATACCTTCCCTAATTCAATGAGATATATTTGTAGGTGAGAGGTGCTGGTTCGTGGTTATACCTTCCCTAACTCAGCGAGATACATTTGGAGGTGAGAGGTGCTGGTTCGTAGATATACCTTCCCTAACTCAGTGAGCCAACAATTGAGGGTAGAGAGACCGGTTCGCTTTCCTGGGTCTAGAGATAAGTCGTTGGCCTCTGGGTAGGAAGATCCAGAATTCAATTCCACCAATTGGAATTAAAAAAAAAAATTGAATCCGCGATCTGTTCGTGGCTTAACCCCCATCATGCCCTGGACTCCTGGTAGTAAGATCCGATATCGAGCCATCTCGAATAACGTCAACAAAAGGAGTACCCTTGTACACTTACGGGTGTTAAAGATTCCCTGGCAATTTAGTCATCATCATCACGTGCCATACCGGTTGGCGTAGGCGATCATGTCCTTCCACAATCTTCTAACCACAGTGCATCGTATCGGTTCTGTTGTTGACTGTTTTCATGCCATGATACCAAGCTATCCAGTATTTTCTCCCTTTGTCGTCTGCGATCTCTCTTTCCTTTTATTTTGTTAGATGTAACCAAGTATTCCAACTTTCCTCTTCTCATGATGTTTCCCGAAAAATGTTGATTGTTTCTTTCTGGTGTTTTTAGGAGCTCCCTTTTTGTGTTGACCTCTTTGAGAATTTGCAATTTAATAGTCGGTCAAAAACTGCTCCCTGCTGGAGCAAAATTGTGAGCAAAGATTCTACTCTCACCGATTAATCCCAGGCATGCTTCGGAGTTTGTGCACGTGGATCAGCGAAATTCTGGATGTTTCGAGGGGTGGGGGCTCAGTTCGCTATGGATTACTCCGCTGTGCAGTGATGATGATCATAACATAACTCAACGAACAAACTTGTGGAGATAATGGGGATGGTTCGCTTGTAATACAGTCTCTAAACCAATCCACCAGTCAATATCTGGAGACAAAATCACTAACTTAAAATTATGGAAAAGTGCCAGTCAAATAAGAGCAACGGTAACTCAGTGGTTAGTGAACTGGACTACAACGGACAAGAGGTGGGGTTCGATCATGATCGACGGCTTCCAAGTTCACCCAGCCTTTAATGGGTACCGGATTTTTTCTGGGAAAGTCAAGCGGCACGGGCGTAAAATCGACCACATTACCCCACAAATCATTTTGCGAAGGTCTGTAAAAATTATGGTCACTAACACCGTATTACCCATACGCCACTTGACGTGACGGGGCTCTTTACTTGTTACTACCAGTTAAATACCAATGGACAAAGAGATACAGCGAAGACTATGGTGCTGGATAGGACACACACTGCGGAAGCCAACTGAGAGTATTACACGATAGATCATTTTTTAAAAATCCCCAGTTGAAGAGACAAATAGGAAGACCAAAATATTTTTGGAGAAGACAGATGGAAGCAGAGATGAAAATGATGGGGAGACATGGAATGATCTTAAAAGAATGGCAAGAAGCAGGACGGCGTGGAAAGTGTTTGTTGAAGACCTATGCTCCACAGTGAGTTGAAAGGTAGAGGGTGGGTTACTAACTTCCCCTGGTCAAATGGTAGTACGTACGATCCGATGGCTGACCCTCTAGATAAACAGCGCACACGCGCGCCCACACACACACACACACACACATACAATTCTTGTAGGTGTACCTTCCGTCGATATTTTTGTAGGTGAACATTCTGTAGGTATCTTCCTAGGTCAACCAATTGATTAGGCAGACGCTATTAGTGCTCTCCGAGATGCAAGTATAGCACAGGACTTCGACAACTATGAGTCCACATTCTGATGTAAGTGAGGGGGGGGGTGGGTAAAGATGGCAACATGCAGAAACAAGAGGCTTAGTGGCGTATGAGAGGACTTATCACCCAAGACAGAACTGGAGTCCTCAGTCGCTGGACGCTGCGGAACTTGTTTAGGAGAGATCTGAACATCTATGGACATATTCCGAGTGCAATGATGTTATGTAACAAATTACTGAATTCTCGTAGATTGTCTGCCGTTATAATTACAGAGCCCAGTGGCATGGCTCAGTACACAGGCCAGCGGGCTGGGAACTAATTTCTAGTAAACGACCAACTACCTTGACGTTCTCGGCTTTGCGTGCAGGGGTGGTTGGGGGTAGAGGGAGGTCAGCCTCTAAATCTCCTATATTTGGACACGTCACGCTAGTTGGTGGGTTTTCCGGTTTTATGTTCTGCCCGCGCACCTTAGAAAAAGCTATATTTGGTGGTCAGTACTATCTATCTATTTATAAGTGGTTCTTAATCCTGTTGTTTGTTCAAAGTACTCATCAAACAAACAACTTAGGGAGATACCGGAGATGAGAGATGCCGAGGAAGAACAGACGTGTGTAAAAGGCAGCACAACAGGTGCAGCAAGGCCAATGGAACACATCGGATGAGACCTTCCAGAGGACACTAACATGGAATGACATATGCCACTGCTGCGGTTCAGCTACGTAATCAGATCTATGTACGACCTTCTACCATTAGCCTGCAGCCTTGTGAAGTTGGGAAAGACAGATGGCGATCGATGTCCTCTCTGCAATGGAGGACAGACGATGGAGCGCGTTCTTTCCTCATGCTAGACAGCGCTACGCCAATGGCGGTACGCATGGCGGCACAACAAAATGCTGCGTGAACTGGCTGTCATCGTGGACTGGGCGCGGATGAATTGTCGAGAAGCTAAATGACCGAAACACTTAACCTGAGAGGTCGCTTCTGATGATCAGATTGCCTCCTGCTGCGAAGCTCTGTATAAAGAGTTTCCTATAAATCATGACTACTTGTGGTGTATGGGGGCCAAATGGTTAGTGCTTATAATTATGTATGACAATTTGCAAATAGTGGGCAAAAATATGGTAAATACCACGCCAGACCGCCTTTTTTTCAGGGAAAATGTGTGATGCTGGATAAATACCGAAGATTCGTCTATCCGGGAAAAAAAAAACCTAGGTACATTTGAGTATTAAACCAGGAGCCACATGAACTTTTGAGATAACCTTACTAGACTTCCTTATTCATTTAAATTAATCCAATGATGTCTTTAAAAGCTCGAATTGTTATCATAGATCTGCCCACAACGACTTCGTGGTCCATCCAAACGCGCTTCGTTAGCGACACATTTTCCTACTATCGTAATGCTTTCCGGAACCTCCGATAAAGATACAAATAGGAGATCACGCCCAAGACTTTGTGGCTTTACCCTCCTCTGATTTATGGCTCGATATCTAGCCCACTCGGATAGCTGTGAAAAACAAACAGAAAAAAAAAAACAAAGAAAGAAAGAACACTGGGCAGTTTATATTAAAGCCGTGCACATTCGTGACCATGTGTATGGTTTGTTCCCCATACTGGACAACTTGACGTTTTGTATGGTCGTTTTGGATAAAGTTATGTTAAATCTCGATCATCATTATAGCACTCCGAACATATCCATAGGTACTCCGGGTTTCGCCTTAAAATGTTCAACAGCACTCATCAACTAAATTGTGCCAGTTCAGTGTTGGTTGACGAATATTCTCAATCGTCCAGAATATCGGTCTGTTCTGGCTAAACCGGTCGAATAAAGTTTAAAAAGAATCAGTGCATCGTGCAGGTATACAAGGTAAAAGAGGCAGAGTCCGGCTTGTTGCAGGAGCTACTGAGTTAAGTGCTTTGTGCACACCGTGAGCTGTGTGTTTCATCCGTTTTGATAATGTTTCGATATTCCAATTGCTTTCTATGAATGATGATATAGTATGACAGGGAACAGTTGGCTGTGTTCACTTTCTGCGCGGTTTCGCCTTATGCCTTTTGGCATGTGCTGAGACTCCTATGACGGGGACTACAGTTACCTTTCTTTGTTTGGGAGATGAGATTCGGATGATTACGCTGGCACGGGCGGTTGAACAATTATGGATTTTAATTCGTTTGCAGTGATACCGGGGCCTTCCATAACCAAATAACCAACCAAGAGGCAGAGTCAGAACAAGACTAACATGTACGAGTAATATCAAAAGATGGACAAGTCAGCCTATGACAACAACCTGCACCATCAAAGCAAGAGACAGAGCGGAATAGCGCTTCATGGTAGCCAACCTTCTTCGCGGAGACAGCAGCACTCAATGATGATGACATCGTGTAGTAAAGATAACATCATGTTTGACAATAACTGAGACACGTCAAAGACGTGTCTGAGCCACGTCAGTCATTTAGTCATAAAACAAGTCATTATTAATTACTTAGTGGTTCATACATTCTGAACATGCATTGCAGGTGTAGCATGACTTGAACATATCCTGTTACACTGACAGGTGGTGTGTTACACAATTAGGAGTTAGGAGGTCATGGTTAAATATCAGGTGTATTTAGTCGTCTGCCATTGTCAACTGTGAACAATTGAATTGAGCTTTCACAAACACGGATGTCTTTGATACTTGTTATGTTATTATTATGTTGTATTATTGATACTCTTTAATCTACTTCGTAAGCTCCACTCCAGAAATGTATATAATTAGTTACAACAGCTCTGTTGTCACCGGCGGAGAAGGGTTGTCTAGTACACATTAGCTATCTCTTACTTAAGTCATCTTTCAAACTAATATTATCATTTGTGACTCTAAATGCTTAAGACTCCTTCATTCTAGTACACTGCACTTCTGATGGATACCACGCATTTATACCAGAGAATGCTAGCATTTGACTGTTTGATTACATCTTGCGTCTGAAGCGAATCGTGGACCATTCAATTGTCGACGATAATCTGTTTGCCGGTGCTCCACTACTTTAGACTTTGGTATTTTGAGTTTCCTCCTTATAATTCACATTGATAAGAGCGCTATCGTTGCCCCCCCAACCCCCCCCCCCCCCCCCCGACACACACCAGCAATGGTACTATGTGTCGTAAAGATAGTTTTAGTTAGATAAGAGTGCTCATAGCCTCATTAGAAACAACCAATACAATTATATACTGGAAAACGCTTATTCTTTGAACCGTTTGATATGACCTTCAGCACTTGATCACTGACCAAACGTTTCGATGACCTAGACTTTCCTGATGACATAGCTCCCCCACTTATATAATCATAAGCAGATATATATAAAGCGTTATATAAAGTGAGTATAGTAGACTATATCGCAACAGCTAGAACTGACAAAAAATAGACCAGAATCGTGAGAATGAATCCAATTGGTTATAACCAGGAACAATACTTTTCCAAGACGTAGAATCTTATATGTATATCTTAGTAGTCATATAGACAAAGAAGGAAAACAGGGGATTTCGAAATAATTTACAAGTAAGATTGCACTAGAACAAATGGAAATCCACATATTTTTAGGTTAAATACCAAACGAACAATTTTCAACTCCAATGTAAAGTTGTAGAACATGGAGACCAACAAAAATAAGTCATGCAGATACAAACTTTCATGAATGGGTGCCAGTGCAGAATGAAAGGAAGGTAGTGCCAGGACAAAATTGTTAAAACTTTGGGAAAGTACCAGTCAAACACCATTGGACAAGACTTGTGATAAAGGCGATGATTGTGAATAGGACACACAGAGACAGATACATTAAATTATTATATTACAGACTCCCTTTTAGAATCCCCAGTGGAGGTGACAGAAGGGAGGCTAACGTTTAATTGGGGAGGTCAGGTGAAAGCTGAAATGAAAACAACTGAGGAGATATGTAGGTCTCATAAGAGAATGACACCAAACAGAACGGCTTGGAAATTGTTTGTTGAAGGCTCATCACAGGGTGTTGAAAGGTAGAAGAAGATGATGCGAAATGTAGAGATGTCATATAATGCAACAAGAGGAATAATTGAGAGAACTAGTTGTTCTAAACATTCAAGAAAATGATTTTTTTTGGCGGTAAACAACACACGTGATAAAAGACATGTAGAGATATACAGTTGTGACGGGACATCATCACTTACGCGAACATGCACAATAAGTGATAATAACATTTGTTTATATTTGTGTGTGTGCACGCACGCGCGTTCAATAGAGTGCACCTGCACTACTTACGTTAAGAGACGCTCACAGCAAAAAGTTCAAACAAACGGTAACAGACATTTGAGCGAAAGGTAAAGAAAGAAGCGATGAAGGTTTTGGTAGTAAATAAAACGGTTAAGTAAACAAATCTAAAAATCTCATACATAACAGACATTGAACATTAATTTTGAGAGGGCAGATAAACCTGGCGTTGATATTTCCGTTCGATAATTAGTTAAAGCCGTTTCTTTCTGTGGGAAAGCAGGAGAAAGCAGCGTCTAAGTGTAGATGTAATATCCAGTAATTTCAGCAGCTGACGGTGAAGATCACATGACCATTGCCAGCTGTTCACGCATTCATGCACGGCCTGTATTGGTTGTCCAAATGTAGCCTAAAACAAAGATCTGCACTTCGACATTTTCCACAACCATCTTAACTTAATTCACTTTTTTATTTTTCATCTTCTTTCTTATTTTCTATCCTTAATTCACTTTCTTCTCTTTCACCTTCTTTCTAATTTTCCATCCTTATTTCACTTTCTTCTCTTTCATCTACTTTCTCATTTTCCATCCTCACTTCAGTGTTCCGACTCGTTACAGCTAATCTGTTTCAACGCTGTTCTGTCTCAGCCCTCGCTGCTGCTAAACGTCCCCGTAAGTTGTTAATTATGCTGCTACCCTTGCTTCTCTCTCAACACCCTCAGGAAAGATTGACAGATTCCGACATTGGTAGATATGTGGCATTAAGTTTTCGAGGTTGTAAAGGCTAATAAGCTTAAATAAACTTTGAGACGCGCACAAGAGAAAAATGAGCACTAATCTCTGGACAAGTAAATCTACGGAAACACCTTTGATCGTTTAAGCTTGTGAAAATGGATCAGCGTAGATGGCTGTTTTAAATGTTGGCTTGGAGTGCCTCTCAACGTGACATCATTCTCATGTTCCACTGCTTTTACGGAATGTTTTGTTTGTGTTCAGTGCTGGATCAGGAGTGTGGAGACCTCAGTGCTGGACCAGGAGTGTGGAGATCTCAGTGCTGGATCAGGAGTGTGGAGATCTCAGTGCTGGATCATGAGTGTGGAGATCTCAGTGCTGGATCATGAGTGTGGAGACCACAGTGCTGGATCAGGAGTGTGGAGATCTCAGTGTTGGATCATGAGTGTGGAGACATCAATGCTGGATCATGAATGTGGAGACCTCAATGCTGGATCTGGAGTGTGGAGATCTCAGTGCTGTATACGGAATGTGGAGATCTCAGTGCTGGATCAGGAGTGTGGAGATCTCAGTGCTGGATCTGGAGTGTGGAGACCACAGTGCTGGATCATGAGTGTGGAGACCACAGTGCTGGATCAGGAGTGTGGAGATCTCAGTGCTGGATCATGAGTGTGGAGACATCAATGCTGGATCATGAATGTGGAGACCTCAATGCTGGATCAGGAGTTTGGAAACCTCAGTGCTGTATCAGGAGTATGGAGATCTCAGTACTGTATCAGTAGTGTGGAGATCTCAGTGCTGGATCAGGAGTGTGGAGACCTCAATGCTGGATCAGGAGTTTGGAGACCTCAATGCTGGATCAGGAGTGTGGAGATCTCAGTGCTGGATCAGGAGTGTGGAGATCTCAGTGCTGGATTATGAGTGTGTAGATCTCAGTGCTGGATCAGGAGTGTGGAGACCTCAGTGCTGGATCAGGAGTTTGGAGATCTCAGTGCTGGATTATGAGTGTGGAGATCTCAGTGCTGGATCAGGAGTGTGGAGATCTCAGTGTTGGATTATGAGTGTGGAGATCTTAGTGCTGGACCAGGAGTGTAGAGATCTCAGTGCTGGATCAGGAGTGTGGAGATCTCAGTGTTGGATTATGAGTGTGGAGATCTTAGTGCTGAATCAGGAGTGTAGAGATCTCAGTGCTGGATCATGAGTGTGGAGACCTCAATGCTGGATCAGGAGTGTGGAGTTCTCAGTGCTGGATCAGTAGTGTGGAGACCTCAATGCTGGATCAGGAGTGTGGAGATCTCAGTGCTGGATCAGGAGTGTGGAGACCTCAATGCTGGATCAGGAGTGTGGAGATTTCAGTGCTGGATCAGGAGTGTGGAGATCTCAGTGCTGGATCAGTAGTGTGAAGACCTCAATGCTGGATCAGGAGTGTGGAGATCTCAATGCTGGATCAGGAGTGTGGAGACCTCAATTCTGGATCAGGAGTGTGTAGATCTAAGTGCTGGATCAGGAGTGTGGAGATCTCAATGCTGGATCAGGAGTGTGAAGACCTGAATGCTGGATCATGAGTGTGGAGATCTCAATGCTGGATCAGGAGTGTGGAGACATCAATGCTGGATCAGGAGTGTGGAGATCTCAGTGCTGGATCAGGAGTGTGGAGATCTCAGTGCTGGATACGGAATGTGGAGATCTCAGTTCTGGATACGAAATGTGGAGATCTCAGTGCTGGATCAAGAGTGTGGAGATCTCAGTGTTGGATCAGGAGTGTGGAGTTCTCAGTGCTGGATCAGGAGTGTGGAGATCTCAGTGCTGGATACGGAATGTGGAGATCTCAGTGCTGGATCGTGTGTGTGGAGATCTCAGTGCTGGATACGGAATGTGGAGATCTCAGTGCTGGATCAGAAGTGTGGAGATCTCAGTGCTGGATCAGAAGTGTGGAGATCTCAGTGCTGGATCAGAAGTGTGGAGATCTCAGTGCTGGATCAGAAGTGTGGAGATCTCAGTGCTGGATCAGAAGTGTGGAGATCTCAGTGCTGGATCAGAAGTGTGGAGATCTCAGTGCTGGATCAGAAGTGTGGAGATCTCAGTGCTGGATCAGAAGTGTGGAGATCTCAGTGCTGGATCAGAAGTGTGGAGATCTCAGTGCTGGATCAGAAGTGTGGAGATCTCAGTGCTGGATCAGAAGTGTGGAGATCTCAGTGCTGGATCAGAAGTGTGGAGATCTCAGTGCTGGATCAGAAGTGTGGAGATCTCAGTGCTGGATCAGAAGTGTGGAGATCTCAGTGCTGGATCAGAAGTGTGGAGACCTCAGTGCTGGATCAGAAGTGTGGAGATCTCAGTGCTGGATCAGAAGTGTGGAGATCTCAGTGCTGGATCAGAAGTGTGGAGATCTCAGTGCTGGATCAGAAGTGTGGAGATCTCAGTGCTGGATCAGAAGTGTGGAGATCTCAGTGCTGGATCAGAAGTGTGGAGATCTCAGTGCTGGATCAGAAGTGTGGAGATCTCAGTGCTGGATCAGAAGTGTGGAGATCTCAGTGCTGGATCAGAAGTGTGGAGATCTCAGTGCTGGATCAGAAGTGTGGAGACCTCAATTTTGGATCGAGAGTGGAGAGACTTCAGTTTTGAGTGAAGTATTTGTTTAATGCGTCATTTATGAATTAACATGGGTCTGTAGCAAGCATGAACAATATCAGAATTAAATAACTAACTTAGCACTTGTCATATAACAGGACATAAAAATAAAGTTGCATTAGGGGACTAATTACAAGAAAATAACAATGGACGACTGATAACAAACGGAGAAGATACACATATTTAAATAAAGACGGTCTTCATCGTTCGCTTCATCTTTTTCCACTATTTTTGTGTTCTTTTTTCTTTGTTATTTCTTCTCAGGTTTCCTCTGATAAGAAATGTGTTGATGCTGGTGTTGCCCATATCAAATGCTCCTCACTAACATCCTATGATGCTGAAGTAAGTTGGGCTCTATATTGGTTTATTACGAGTGTGGATATTTGTAGCTTCCTATACGATATATCCGACTTCATTATTTTGGCTCGAGCCGCCTTTCTTCTTCAATATCAACTCATGTGACTAATATAAATATATATTTACCTATCAAATGGCAAGCAGTATAGTATTTGTTGCGTTCACCTTTGACCTTTAATATCTCCCTTGTGTAACACAGTCAAATGACGAGGCGGCCGAACTCACATTTGTATAAGAAAACAGATCAGGACTTACCACATTTGAGCTGTAACCTATTGAGCAGGGTAGAAAAATGCGTTTTTATTTTACAAATAGTTTCTTTGTGACCAGAGCATGCAGATAAGAAAGAGTTCTTCATTTTTTTTGAGCCAGTTTTGACACATAGAAGTGAATGTCGGACAACACAAGGAATGTATTTGTGGCCACAGAAATGTGCTCACTTGCGGTTCCGGGGTCCGAAAGGGAAGTAAAGAATAATGGCGCTGTAAGTGAGAACTAGAGGGGACCGGGCATGGCGCTGTAAGTGGGAACTAGAGGGGGCCGGGCATGGCGCTGTAAGTGGGAACTAGAGGGGGCCGGGCATGGCGCTGTAAATGGCTACTAGATGGGACCGGGCATGGCGCTGTAAGTGGGAACTAGAGGGGGCCGGGCATGGCGCTGTAAGTGGCTACTAGATGGGGCCGGGCATGGCGCTGTAAGTGGGAACTAGAGGGGGTGGGCATGGCGCTGTAAGTGGGAACTAGAGGGGGCCTGGCATGGCGCTGTAAGTGGCAACTAGATGGGGCCGGGCATGGCGCTGTAAGTGGGAACCGGACATGGCGCTATAAGTGGCAACTAGAGGGGCGGGCATGGCGCTGTAGGTGGCAACTAGAGGGGGCCGGGCATGGCGCTGTACCTTAAAGGTCGTAAGTGGCAACTAGAGGGGGCCGGAATAGGCGCTGTATCTTAAATGTCGTATGTGACATCTAGAGAGAGCCTGGCATGGTGCTATACCTTATATGTCGTATGTGGCAAACGTAGAGGGGGGTGGGGCGTGAATGGCGCTGTACCTTATAAGGCATGTCGTAAGTGGCAACTAAAGAGGACTGGGCTTGGCGTTCATTATCCAATAATGTAAAAAGAAAGAAAATAAACCGTAAAAAAAACTCACAAACACGGACACGTCAAATATAGAAAATGTGTAACTTTACTGTACATAATAGATAAGGGCACTCTGTATGAGGAATCATTGATTGAGCCCAAAGAAATTCGTAAGGAACCTGACCTACCTTATTTCCGGAGAAAGAGTTGCGGTGGGGAAGGTGACACAGAAGCCACTGAGAGTATAACATGACAGACCATTTTGTTTAAATCACCAGGGAGGAAACAAAGGGAAAAGGCAAAATATTGTTGAAGAAGAGGGGTGGAAACGGAAATGCAGTTTATGGGAAAGACATGGAGCAATCTTAAGAGAATGTCACCAAACAGATGAAGACCTATGCTCCACAGAGAGTTAAAAGGTAGAAGAAGAGGAAGACAGATATGTAGTTTCATGTCGAAGAATGCTGAGAATATAATAGGGAGAAAGGAATAAAAAGAACGTTCTTAAAGAGTGCGTAGCAAAGTGAAAACTGATTCCCAATCAAATTAATTATATGTTGCCTCTCTAATGAAGCAGAAAAATAGATGTGACGAAGAAGAGATAAAAAAAGCAGCGGGAAAATGTGTCAGATAGAAAGCAATAACAGATTTAGTAAACAACTATCTATCGACCTCTCGAGTCGTAGTCGGCCCATAGGACATACGACTCAGATACTCTGTCCCTGTTTCGAAATTTTCATTCTAGCAGTCTCAATCCTTGCAAAGATCTTTTGTCAAACCTCGACATTTGTCTCTGTTCTGTGCAAACATCTCGATCTCATTGAGGGAGCTGATTCCTGCTGCCTTTGCTTCCCTGATCAATGTTTCTTTCAGTGTTTCTTTGGGTCGACATGTTTTCATTCTACCTGTTTTTTTTTTCCACTTGAGGGATTGCTTTGCTATTCGGTTATTATCTCTTCGCATCACATGTTCAACATATGTCCAACGTCCTTTCTTGATTACTGATGATACTAGTGGTTGAATGGCGATTTTTCTAATTTCCTCGTTTGTTTTGAATTCGTTCCGCGCTAGACCAAGTATTTTCCTTAGACATTTATTTTCAATGCATTCAAATAAACAACTATATAGATATGCAATTATGGAGAGACATAATCCTGTACCCTAGTGGGCATGGTACTTGATGATGATGATGGTGTGCGTAAGTTGCGTAATGGTTATCGTGTTTCCTCGGCAATAAAGGAATTGTGAGTGTAATCCGAGCTTGGCACTCTCGGCATGGCTAAACAAGCAAGTAATACCTGGCTGGTTGAGTTCTTTCCCTTCTGACGTTCATCTGATGACTACTAAAAGAATGGATGGTTCTCTTTCTCATCCGTCCTTAAAAGCACGTGAAGTGGGCGTAGATACGTTGTGTTGTAATTTGTAATTTGTTTACACATTTCGGTCCAACACATCCGACTTCAGCGCATCATTTTTTTATGATCGCTTTCCCTCCCTCTTCGATTTCTTCACACTTTTGTCATATCAGAGATTTTAGTCATTTACTAAAGGCACCACGAAGGGATCGATCGAGTAGAGTCTGCATGGTTCTGATTCACCAATCCTTACGCAAGTGATCTACTATGAGTCACTGAATGTTCTAGCTGTAAAGCGTCATATTCTTGCTGTAAAGCGTCATATTCTTGCTGTAAAGCGTCATATTCTTGCTGTAAAGGGTCATATTCTTGCTGTAAAGCGTCATATTCTTGCTGTAAAGCGTCATATCCAAGTGCAGTGAGTTCTTCCCTCTCCAAAGAAATATGCGCTACAAGGTATCCTACTTCTGTTCTCGTTTCTCAACATTAAACGATCGTGACCTCATATCATATCTTATATGCTTGAAAATAACGTCACTATGAGAAAGAAACATATTTTCTACAGCTTATGTAAGTCTCTTCAGCTGTAAATGTATATTTAAAGTCAGTATTTTCCGTTCAGGGTAACCGTTTTTGTATTAAAACATTTTTAAGTGTCGCGAAAAGACACCACAAACTTGACACATGAAAGCTATAATGTTATATAAGTCTTATTCTTTCCTTCCTCATTTACCTTTCAGCGTCGAAGGGTTTATATAAAAGTTTTTTTCAGAAATCTAACTGGATCACTTCTTGGATTCTTGATCAGCGACAATCGGTTATCAGATTTTCTTTTATCAATGATCGACATAAGTAGTCGGCTACCGTCGATTTTAGTTTTTTTTTTGTTTTTTTTTTGCTGTTTTTCTGGCATCAATAATCAACATTAGAGCGACTGTCAGGTAATAAGAAGTTCTGCAGGAAACATTTCCTTTTACTCTGTCAATGACCATCTTTCACAGTGTAGCTTAGGTTTAGTTCATTCCTTGTAGTTCTGCCTGTCGACTCTTTTCTGAATAATCTAGTCTTTGCTATTCGGTATCCGCGGAGTCCATAACAATGCCGTAGCTCGTGATGGTGGTGCAGTCATGGGTTAAGTGAAAGCTCGTGATGGTGGTGCAGTCATGGGTTGGTGGTGCAGTCATGGGTTAAGTGAAAGCTCGTAATGGTGATGCAGTCATGGGTTAAGTGAAAGCTCGTGATGGTGGTGCAGTCATGGGTTAAGTGAAAACTCGTGATGGTGGTGCAGTCATAGGTTGGTGGTGCAGTCATGGGTTAAGTGAAAGCTCGTAATGGTGGTGCAGTCATGGGTTAAGTGAAAACTCGTGATGGTGGTGCAGTCATGGGTTAAGTGAAAGCTCGTGATGGTGGTGCAGTCATGGGTTAAGTGAAAGCTCGTGATGGTGGTGCAGTCATGGTTAAGTGAAAGCTCGTGATGGTGGTGCAGTCATGGGTTAAGTGAAAGCTCGTGATGGTGGTGCAGTCATGGGTTAAGTTAATGCTACTGATGGTGGTACAGTCATGGGCTAAGTTTCATTTTACTGATGGTGGTACAGTCATGGGCTAAGTTAATGCTACTGATGGTGGTAAAGTCATGCTTTAAGTTAATGCTACTGATGGTGGTACAGTCATGGGTTAAGTTAATGCTACTGATGGTGGTACAGTCATGGGCTAAGTTAATGCTACTGATGGTGGTACAGTCATGGGTTAAGTTAATGCTACTGATGGTGGTACAGTCATGCTTTAAGTTAATGCTACTGATGGTGGTACAGTCATGGGTTAAGTTAATGCTACTGATTGTGGTACAGTCATGGGTTAAGTTAATGCTACTGATGGTGGTACAGTCATGGGTTAAGTTAATGCTACTGATGGTGGTACAGTCATGGGTTAAGTTAATGCTACTGATGGTGGTACAGTCATGGGTTATTTGAAAGCTCGTGATGGTGGCACAGTCATGGGCTAAGTTAATGCTACTGATGGTGGTACAGTCATGGGTTAAGTTAATGCTACTGATGGTGGTACAGTCATGGGCTAAGTTAATGCTACTGATGGTGGTACAGTCATGGGCTAAGTTAATGCTACTGATGGTGGTACAGTCATGGGCATAGTTAATGCTACTGATGGTGGTACAGTCATGGGCTAAGTTAATGCTACTGATGGTGATACAGTCATGGGTTAAGTTAATGCTACTGATGGTGGTACAGTCATGGGCTAAGTTAATGCTACTGATGGTGGTACAGTCATGCTCCAAGTTAAAGCGACTGGTGAACAAAAAATGAAAACCATTTATGAGGAATCTTTTCTGTAATAAAACCATTTATAGGAATCTTTGTAAAAGAACAAAAAAAACAGTGGTTAATTATCTTTTAAAAAAAAAAAATAAAAAACCATGGTTTTGGGAACCGATAAAAAGAAAAAAATCATTCATGGAGTGTATTTTTAAAGGGTAACTCCGAAATCTCTTTAATGACAAGTCCGAGGGATTTATTTCCATACAGGAAACATAATTTTAACTATAACAGACAACATAACTATAACAAACATAATTATTACTATAACAGACAACATAACTATATCAAACATAATTATTACTATAACAGACAACATAACTATAACAAACATAGTTATAACTATAACAGACAACATAACTATAACAGACAACATAACTATAACAGACAACATAACTGTAACAAACATAATTATAACTATAACAGACAACATAACTATAACAGACAACATAACTATAACAGACAACATAACTATAACAAACATAATTATTACTATAACAGACAACATAACTATAACAAACATAATTATTACTATAACAGACAACATAACTATATCAAACATAATTATTACTATAACAGACAACATAACTATAACAAACATAGTTATAACTATAACAGACAACATAACTATAACAGACAACATAACTATAACAGACAACATAACTGTAACAAACATAATTATAACTATAACAGACAACATAACTATAACAGACAACATAACTATAACAGACAACATAACTATAACAAACATAATTATTACTATAACAGACAACATAACTATAACAAACATAATTATTACTATAACAGACAACATAACTATATCAAACATAATTATTACTATAACAGACAACATAACTATAACAAACATAGTTATAACTATAACTATAACAGACAACATAACTATAACAAACAACATAACTATAACAGACAACATAACTGTAACAAACATAATTATAACTATAACAGACAACATAACTATAACAGACAACATAACTATAACAGACAACATAACTATAACAAACATAATTATAACTATAACACAGACAACATACCTATAACAGACAACATAACTATGACAGACAACATAACTATAACTATAACAGACAACATAACTATAACAGACAACATAACTATGACAGACAACATCTTTATGAGGAATCCATTTCAATGTAAAGTCTGTGGCATGTCGAGCCGATCTTATTAAGTTCATGTTTACAAGTCTGAAGGAAAACACCAATTAAAAATCTATGTGTAATATCATATCCCAGGTGTTAGCAACATGCAACACGAATATCTGTAATGAGTGCTCAAAATCTAGGGATTGAAATGACGTATCTATTGACAATTTAAAGAATATTGACCAAGTTTGGAACTTGTAACTCCTTTCTTCCCAACAATGAAGTCAACTGGTCCTTGATCTAATAAACTTGGTGACCACTACCCGGTGTCCCTCCACATTTACTGCTAATTAATGATTTTAGCTTTTCCTATTTCTTACTTAAACAGAACCAGCACGTTTAACTCTTCATACGGAAGCTTTTTATCGATGCAGCCGAAGAGATTTCAGAGACACAATTTTTCTTGGTTTTAAGAACCAACGTACATATTTATATTTTTCTAACATATAACATATTATATATTATATATGAATGTTCAGATAATTGAACAAGGTATTAGATTTCACCAATACCAAGATGATCAAGACATGTAAAAAGAATATGGTTTGATGACCGTTCACACTAATCAAATATGCGGCGAAACGTACGCAGCCGAAATCACCCTGGCGCACAGTGCGTCGAAACGTATGGAACGAGTTAGGGTTAATTAGTTATATAATTCATTTTATAAAAGTCTTTTGGTCAACGAACCAAATCTGACTAAGATACCACGCTTTCGGTGGTCAGGTTTGCAGTGTAAAGAGTCCGTGATTGATTTTATCAGGTTAATAGGGATCGAAAAGAGAATGCAAACACGGTTCCAAAAATGCTGCTACGAAGTCGGACTAAGACTGAGAAACTCAAATATCGCAACTCTCTGTAAACAGCGTTAGGACGAAAGAAAGGATCTTTTCAGTGAGTGCAATGAAAAAGAACATTAAGAATATAGGTAAATCTTAGTGCGCGTCACGAGGGTGAGCATACACATTAAAGATGAGCAGAGCATTAAGTGACGACAGTTCTTGGACAATTTCAACGATTAAACCTGACATTGAGACTCTAAAGTTAGGGACTTCTAAGATATTCGGAGAATTTTAATTTAAAAATGATGTTTTAATTGTTTATTTTATGTGAGTAATAATGATCTATGAGTGATATGTCTTATCTGTTTTGGAGATCTTAATTGTCATTAATTTCGTGTCTCGTTCGTCAGTCCTTGTATTATTTCCGTGAAGCATCGTGGGGGAAGGGGTAGGGGCGCTGCTATTTAAAAGAAAAAAAATCTAGCTCTTGTGTAGTGAAGACAGTAAAAGTAAAGTAAAGTAAAGTACCCCCGTCACGCCAAGTGGCGTATAGGGAAATATGGTGTTAGTGACCCTACATTTTACAGACCTTCAGCACATGATTTTTGGGGTAATGTGGTCAGTATTACGCCCGTGCTGCTTTACTTTCCCAGAAAAAAATCCGGTACCCATTTAAGGCTGGGTGAACCCGGAAGCCGTCGGTTGGGATCGAACCCTACCCCTTGTCCGTGCAAGTCCAGTTCACTAACCACTGAGCTATCACGGCTCCCTGAAGACAAATAATAATAAATGAATATTATTACAGAGGGAAACTTCCGAGGCGATAATTCAGGGAATCATAGAAGGAAGAGGTATGTACTACAGCACTCAGAAAAAAATGACAAATAATCAACAACAGAAAAAAACAAAAAACAATATATGATCCGAAGCAGGATCGAACCCGTACTCCATGGCACTGCGCGATAATAGCTAATATTTTAGTTAGCTGAGTGGCAGTGTTCTTAAGCGTTCGGCTTCTCGTGGCAAGGCGCAGTGCCATGGAGTACGGGTTCGATCCTGCTTCGGACCATATATTATTCTTTGTTTTTTTTCTGTTGTTTATTATGATTATTTGTCTTTTTTTTCTGAGCGCAGTAGTACATACCTCTTCCTCCTATGATTCCCTGATTTCTTGTGTATTGAATTGACCGTTGTTAGACCGTGCTTCTAAATGAGTTATGTAAAACACTGTCGGTCTGTGCGACTGATCACTAATACCAGCAATCAGCAATTCACTGACTACTTTAGTTCATGCATTGAGTCAATGTACTGAAGGGAGGTCAAAAAGTAATGCACACCAATTTTTTTCTCGGCTAATAATAAAGATAGGATATGAAATTTTGCACACTTGAAATATGACATGTTCCAATTATGTGCACCAAATTGCACAGCATTCTGATAAATATTACGCAATCTATGAACCGTTAAAATGGAGCTTGTCAACAATGTCCGTTACAAACAGCGAATTGTCATAGAATTTCTGGTTGCGGAAAAAGAAACTGTGGCAAACATTCATAAACGACTGTGTGCAGTGTACAAATGTTCTGCAGTCGATAGGAGCACAGTTAGTCGCTGGGTTCAGAGAATTAAAGCTGCAGAAAGTGTACGAGTGGAGCTGCATGATTTACCGCGTTCTGGACGTGTTGCCTCGGCTACCAGCACAGACTTGTTAAACCGGGCTGATGCCATTATTCGTAAGGATAGGCGTATCACTAGTCAGCAATTGGCATTGCAGCTTACAGTCAGCAAGGGAAGTGCAATCGCAATTTTTAAAACTCTCGGATATTCAAAGATTTGCGCTCGATGGGTTCCTCGGTGCCTAACAAATGATCACAGAGTTCAAAGGAAAACATTCTGTTCTGAATTGTTGGAGCGTTTCGGTGTTGAAGGAGAAATGTTTTTGTCAAAAATTGTTACCGGTGACGAAACGTGGGCACATTATTATGAGCCTGAAACAAAAATGCAGTCAATGGAATGGCATCATCCGCAGTCACCAAAAAGAAAAAATTCAAAACATCTCCATCAGCCGGAAAGGTGATGATCACTGTCTTCTGGGACATTGATGGTGTGATTCTTGTTGATGTAATGACAAGAGGTGAGACAATCAACTCGACAGCTTACATCAATACACTGACAAAACTCAAAAATCGGTTCCACAGAGTTCGGCCTAATAAGCCATCTGCAGATTTGTTGCTTCAACATGACAATGCACGCCCTCACACAAGTCTGGTAACACGGGAAGCAATCAACAAATTTGGTTGGACTGTACTGCCCTATCCTCCTTACAGCCCTGATCTGGCTCCCTCAGATTTCCATCTGTTTGGACCACTCAAAAAATTCCTGCGTGGGACACACTTTGACAATGATGAGGATGTGATCCGTGCAGTTAAAAAATGGCTACGCGAGCAGGACAAAACTTGGTACAAACGAGGCATTCATGACCTAGTTTCGCGTTGGCGTAAGGCAATACGCTTGGACGGAGATTATGTTGAAAAATAGGTAGTGTAAAGGGGATGTTCAGCTACAATCTGTGAAAATTTCACACATTTTGCCCGAATAGTTTCCGAGAAAAAAATTGGTGTGCATTACTTTTTGACCTCCCTACGTAGTAGGCTCTAGGAACATAAGTATCTAAGGAATTGCAAATTTGGTGACATTGAAGTCAGGTGTATAGAACTGACCCTGGTTATTGTGTATTTGATCGACATTTAAGTTGAGTGGTATAGGACTGATCTTTACCATTGCCAGTCACTCCCATATTTTAGACAATGTATTGGGCACATTGACAGTGGTCAATCTCTCTGATTTCGTGAAATCTTTCTTTTCTTCTCGGCTCAGGATCTTTCGTCTTTCCTCGGCTCAAGATCCTCGGCTCAAGGTCTTTCTTCTTCTTTTCTCGGCTCAAGATCTTTCTTCTTATTTTTTCGGCTCAAGATAGTTCTTCTTTTCTCGGCTCAAGATCTTTCTTCTTTTCTCGGCTCAAGATCTTTCTTCTTTTTTTTTTCGGCTCAAGATCGTTCTTCTTTTCTCGGCTCAAGATCTTTCTTCTTTTCTCGGCTCAAGATCTTTCTTCTTTTCTCGGCTCAAGTTCTTTCCTCTCTTCTCGGCTCAGGATCTCTCTTCTTTTCTCGGCTCAAGATCTTTCTTCTTTTCTCGGCTCAAGATCTTTCTTCTTTTCTCGGCCCAAGATCTTTCCTCTCTTCTCGGCTCAGGATCTCTCTTCTTTTCTCGGCTCAAGATCTTTCTTCTTTTCTCGGCTCAAGATCTTTCCTCTCTTCTCGGCTCAGGATCTCTCTTCTTTTCTCGGCTCAAGATCTTTCTTCTTTTCTCGGCTCAGGATCTTTCTTATTTTCTCGGCTCAAGATCTTTCCTCTCTTCTCGGCTCAGGATCTTTCTTCTTTCCTCGGCTGAAGATCTTTCTTCTTTCCTCGGCTGAAGATCTTTCTTCTTTCCTCTGCTGAAGATCTTTCTCCTTTCCTCGGCTGAAGATCTTTCTTCTTTCCTCGGCTCAAGATCTTTCTTCTTTCCTCGGCCACGGACTCTCAGAGCAGTTAATGGTTGGTTCGTCTTTGGGGTCATATAAAGCAGCTACAAAGTTCTTTCTCATTATACGTCCCGGGCCATTCTTCGCATGGTTTCCCAAGCTTTGTCCACGCGTGTCTGTTCCTTCTTTTCTTGGTCAGTTTGTTCGTGAACTGACTCACTTTCGCCATCTCCCCAGAGTCCACCGAAAGACATTTCTTGTGATTGTTTCTTGATCTCTCCTAATCACGTGACCACCTATCCATCTACTGTTTACATGTGTTCCACGTTTACACATTTTGAATAGTTTCTGGTTGCTGCTATTGTAGGACCTCATTAATGACACAAAACTGAAGTCTTGTAGAACCAAAAGAATTTCAGCAGACTGATTAATGACACAAAACTGATGTCTTGTAGAACAAAAAGAATTTCAGCTGACTGATTAATGACACAAAACTAATGTTTTGTAGAACCAAAAGAATTTCAGCAGACTGATTAATGACACAAAACTGATGTCTTGTAGAACAAAAAGAATTTCAGCAGACTGATTAATGACACAAAACTGATGTCTTGTAGAACCAAAAGAATTTCAGCAGACTGATTAATGACACAAAACTAATGTCTTGTAGAACCAAAAGAATTTCAGCAGACTGATTAATGACACAAAACTGATGTCTTGTAGAACAAAAAGAATTTCAGCAGACTGATTAATGACACAAAACTGATGTCTTGTAGAGCCAAAAGAATTTCAGCAGCCTGGTTAATGACACAAAACTGGTGTCTTGTAGAACTAAAAGAATTTCAGCAGTCTGATTAATGACACAAAACTGGTGTCTTGTAGAACTAAAATAATTTCAGCAGTCTGATTAATGACACAAAACTGGTGTCTTGTAGAACTAAAATAATTTCAGCAGACTGATTAATGACACAAAACTGGTGTCTTGTAGAACTAAATAATTTCAGCAGACTGATTAATGACACAAAACTGGTGTCTTGTAGAACTAAAATAATTTCAGCAGCTTGGTTAATGACACAAAACTGGTATCTTGTAGAACCAAAAGAATTTCAGCAGCAGCTGATTAATGACACAAAACTAATGTCTTGTAGAACCAAAATAATTTCAGTAGCCTGATTAATGACACAAAACTGGTGTCTTGTAGAACCAAAAGAATTTCAGCAGCCTGATTAATGACACAAAACTAATGTCTTGTAGAACCAAAAGAATTTCAGCAGCCTGATTAATGACACAAAGCTGGTGTCTTGTAGAACCAAAAGAATTTCAGCAGCCTGATTAATGACACAAAACTGATGTCTTGTAGAACAAAAAGAATTTCAGCAGACTGATTAATGACACAAAACTGATGTCTTGTAGAACCAAAAGAATTTCAGCAGACTGATTAATGACACAAAACTAATGTCTTGTAGAACCAAAAGAATTTCAGCAGACTGATTAATGACACAAAACTGATGTCTTGTAGAACAAAAAGAATTTCAGCAGACTGATTAATGACACAAAACTGATGTCATGTAGAGCCAAAAGAATTTCAGCAGCCTGGTTAATGACACAAAATTGGTGTCTTGTAGAACTAAAAGAATTTCAGCAGTCTGATTAATGACACAAAACTGGTGTCTTGTAGAACTAAAATAATTTCAGCAGTCTGATTAATGACACAAAACTGGTGTCTTGTAGAACTAAAATAATTTCAGCAGACTGATTAATGACACAAAACTGGTGTCTTGTAGAACTAAAATAATTTCAGCAGACTGATTAATGACACAAAACTGGTGTCTTGTAGAACCAAAAGAATTTCAGCAGTCTGATTAATGACACAAAACTGGTGTCTTGTAGAACCAAACGAATTTCAGCTGACTGATTAATGACACAAAACTGATGTCTTGTAGAACAAAAAGAATTTCAGCTGACTGATTAATGACACAAAACTGATGTCTTGTAGAACAAAAAGAATTTCAGCTGACTGATTAATGACACAAAACTAATGTATTGTAGAACCAAAATAATTTCAGCAGCTTGGTTAATGACACAAAACTGGTATCTTGTAGAACCAAAAGAATTTCAGCAGCAGCCTGATTAATGACACAAAACTAATGTCTTGTAGAACCAAAATAATTTCAGTAGCCTGATTAATGACACAAAACTGGTGTCTTGTAGAACCAAAAGAATTTCAGCAGCCTGATTAATGACACAAAACTAATGTCTTGTAGAACCAAAAGAATTTCAGCAGCCTGATTAATGACACAAAGCTGGTGTCTTGTAGAACCAAAAGAATTTCAGCAGCCTGATTAATGACACAAAACTGATGTCTTGTAGAACAAAAAGAATTTCAGCTGACTGATTAATGACACAAAACTAATGTTTTGTAGAACCAAAATAATTTCAGCAGCTTGGTTAATGACACAAAACTGGTATCTTGTAGAACCAAAAGAATTTCAGCAGCAGCCTGATTAATGACACAAAACTAATGTCTTGTAGAACCAAAATAATTTCAGTAGCCTGATTAATGACACAAAACTGGTGTCTTGTAGAACCAAAAGAATTTCAGCAGCCTGATTAATGACACAAAACTAATGTCTTGTAGAACCAAAAGAATTTCAGCAGCCTGATTAATGACACAAAGCTGGTATCTTGTAGAACCAAAAGAATTTCAGCAGCAGCCTGGTTAATGACACAAAACTGATGTCTTGAGTCGAAAGTCCCAGCTGTCACTGTATGCTGTAAACTTCACCACAACGCAACCACGCCTACTCAACGGCTTTCTTTAACGATGGGAGATTACGATGAATAATCGTCTGGTAAACGATGAAGTGGGCATTCTCAGGACAACAGTAACCAACAAAACATGCCAGAAGGAGAACGTCAACGATGGTTCCATCATCATCAGGGAGACGTGGTGGAGCAGTGGTTAATGAACCTGTCTGCTGAGGACAAGAGGTGGGGTTCGATTCCGATCGGAAACTATAGTTTCACCACTAGCGTAATTTGGTACCAACGGTTTTTTTTTTAAATTTTTATTTAAATATGGCACAGGCGAAATGTGACGCTTATAACTAAGAGGGAAACAAAAAGGCAGATTATAGATAAATAGGTCACCAACGCCATATTTTCTATCCGCCATATTTGATTTGTGACCATGTTCTTTCATCTATAATTTCTTTTGACTGAAGTCATTCAACTGACTAACCTGATAATGATGAAAAGATTTGTCGATATCGTACATAGAATAACCTATATGTTTACTAATATCAGATACAGGTCGTGGTGGTATGCTTTCTGTATATTAATATATAATGTTAAAATATACCTGTTGGTGCAACAAATAAAAATAAAAGACGACCTTTGTGTTACTGATACGTATTTGTTGGGGGCTGTTAGTGAGCGTTAAACCTCATTCATCACAAATCACCCACACCGTAACGGTCTGATAAACCAGAAAAAGTGTAACAGTTAAACTGTGGAATTGATATATCGTTGACGTCTGTACTTTTATGAACACATGAGAACGTTTCTGTTTACTTTGACAAGAGCAGTGCACTACAACGGTTCTAAGCCTGTTAGACTAAGGGACACTGAGAAGGATGGATATGTATTAGACAATTTGGAGGGATTTTGTTATTGATTACAACACGTAAATACGACTTTACCCGACTGGATTACCGACGTTCGGACAACCCGTGTTCGATACCCGCTGGGAGCACTGTGAGTTGTACTCGTGGTTGAAAAAAAAATACCCCTACGGTTGACCCAGCCGTTGGCAGAAATGGGTACCAGGGTATTACCCTGGGAAGGTGAAGAATGTCGCCTCGCATCGTGAGTTTCGATGCTTGAAGCGACACTATCCAGAAGTCTCCGAACACTTCTGTATAGGCGGCCGAGCACATATGGTTGGAAACTCACGTGTTAAGACGCCGATTCAAGCCTCGTACTTTACCTTACCTTTACACATAAATATCGGTCTAAACAACGGATATATTGTGGGTTGATGTGGTCGCTATTACGCCAGGTCGTCTTTACTTTCCCAGGAAAAAAAAATATATGTTTTACCAATTTTTGCAGACTGGGTAAACCCCAAGGTCTTGTCAATTTAAAAAAATTCTCCATAACTGGAATTCTAACCCAGAATGTTCTGATAAGTACTGAGAGCCCTAACCACGTAACCGTCAAAACTTCCATTTATAATAAGTTCAATATCATTTCTGGTGTGGACATTCATTCTTTTATTGTGATTGCGATATCTTACATTGTCATATTTGATCATTCTCTGTTATATCCTTTTATTTGTGTCATTTCTTTGTTTATTTCTTATGTAATAATCGTACCCTCAGTGTAGGTTGGATGGCTTCTTCTTTCTACAGGAAAGGCCCAAAAAACTATCATGCCCACATTTTCCTGTTACTGTGGTCTGCCGCTGGAACTTATAGGGCCGGAGAATAAAGGCCGCCTCAGTGCAGTCGCCGCGAGGTGTTCCGATCTAAGTTTTTTGTTTCACCCGCGATAGAAAGAAAAAAACATTTGACCATACCGAGATTCGAACCCTCGTTATCCTGGTTTTGGAGCCCGACAAGTTATCGATTCGGCCACTCGATCTCCTTACTTTGTTAATTAATTGCCAGAATGTCACAGGAGATATTGTTTGAGTACTGTGGGAACAGCGGTGAAGAGTTTGAGCCAGACTTGATGCACCCTGCCACTATTGTTGCCATGATGATACAAAGTGTACCGACTTTTGACTACTGTTAGGGAAAGGGTGTCGGTGTCCAATAAGGAAAGTAGAAGTAGTGCACAGACTAACTAGATTGACGTCTTCTGGGAAGAGAAACAAAACAATGAAACATAACTACATATACTTGAAATAAATCGGTAAGTACTGGTATTGAAACATTGGCAAGTAAGATGTGATGGGCATACACGGAGGCAAGACACCACAATAACGATCATGCTAGAGGGTAAGGTTCTTGGAAAACGGGTAGAACGTTGTAAAGCATGTGCATGGATAAGTCGGACCAAGGTATAGACATTTAGAATGCCTATCAGGATGAAACAACAAAGTACGAGAAGCGTTGTTCAAGGTCCTTGATGCCAAACCTTGACGAGAACGGAGTTTGATCAAAGTATGGGTTTCTAGGGTGTCAGAGTGAGTAACCAATAGTAGAAGAAATATGCGTTGTTGGAGATTTGTTGTTGCGAAACTTTCTTGATGAGAACAGAGTCAGATCAAAGTATGGCCCTCTGGGAGTCTGCCAGAACGAACAACCAATCGTGGAAAGGACAAACATTGTTGGAGATTCTTTGCTGCCAAACTGGACAAGCTCAGTGACACTTCATTGTTCTCTTCCGAATCCACGAAATTTCCGAATTCTGAAAATGTTGGAAATCACTGTATAAGGTTAATCCAAGTATCGCCTTTCCTACATATCTCACTGGAGGTATCTAGAATGTCATTCCGAGCCCTGCTTCCAAATTTATTTGGCCTTCCAGGCGGGCAAAACATGATTTCATCGTAAACGTAGAGACTTTATTTGTCACATGATATCATTGTGCCACCGAGAGAACTTCTCTTCACTTACCGTTTATTTTGATTTCACTTCGTTTGCTTTAAAAACAAAAACAGTCAAATAAAAATATACCGTATCTGCCGGAATGCATTTTTTAACGAGCTTATGCCACGTGACAGAACTTGGCACGTGCAATCGACAGACATAAAATTCAATATATTTTTTCTCTGCAAGGTAAATAAATTATTACCAGATGTGGAAGCCAGTGAGGATATCAACAAAAGGATGAATAAAGCCAGGAGATCTTTTGCTTATCTAAACTTTTGGAAATTCTACCAGTGAAATATCCGAACTAAGAATATCTATGAGTTGCTATCGTTCAGTACATTAAGTACGTTGAGTTTGAATACTGGAGAACAGCGGCTAATGTGAGGCCTCTTTAGCAGGTTTGTAGCTACGGCTTTGTGCTAGGAGCATCGATGGCTGAGTGGTTAGTGTGCTCGCTTCCTGATAAGAAGGGTCTGGTTTTAATTCTCAGAAGTGGCGGATTATTGTTCGGACTGACAAGGTTCAAGGGTTCACCCAGCCACTAAAAATGGGTACCAGTTTCCCCCTCATTGTTCATTCGGAAAGAATAGATAACATCCAGTTGGTAATCATTTGTTAGATTTTAATTGAGTATATTAGATACAAGCTAAGTCCGTTTGTTGCTCATAACCATATATTGTATTCACTCTTTAAACAACACAGTTCATTACAAGACATATGACATGAGTTGGTAGGACTTAAAAGTAGCATAGTACTTGATAAGAGATAGGAAATGAATTGGTAGGAAACTTGTTATATAAAGTTGAACAACTTCGGATTATCATTCATCGGATTATCATCTTGAACGTCTTTCTTTCCTTCCTTCTTTCTTTCTTTCTTTCTTTCTTTTTCTTTCTTTCTTCTTTCTTTCTTTCTTTCTTTCTTTCTTTCTTTCTTTCTTTCTTTCTTTCTTTCTTTCTTTCTGTCTTTCATTTGTTCTACTGGTTACTTGTTGAACCACGAGGTTTTACAAAGACGATATATGGGTCGATGTTATAGAGTTAGCTAAGGAAGCATAGGGAGAGCAGGTAATTTAGTCGTTACAGCTCTTTGAATGGACGATAGCAGTATCATATAGTGGCAACCAGCAGAATTTAAGTATGATATTTTCCAGAAATAAAACAAGTTAGGATAACAAGTTGTAGAGAGTGGGTAGTGGACACCCACCGAAGGAGAGGTCCAGAATAGTTGGACGACACAATGTTTAACTACATGGAAAAGTTTAGTCCATGGAGTTTTCCATGCAACAGAAATTAGAAGATGACGCAGTGTCTGTGGGGATAGGGTTCTCAGGCATAACAATGTCACCCACCGAACTAAGTAGAGAGGGTCATGAATTGGCCTGGACATAATAGTTGAGGGGATTTTCCATGAATCTCCACACGCCCAGTTGTTGTGAGAGTGACCAACACACAGGTAGCAAGCATCGACCTCATGGCGTTACTGTCATATTTCCACGCTCACAAGTTGTTGTTATTGTAAGTGACTACCACACGGATACCATGCACTGAACTCATGGTATTACTCTGCCAGGTAAATAGCTACCAGGAGAGGTCAGTGTCATGAGGTAATGTTATTCCAAATAGGTCATAGAGATTTCGTGGAAACAGGTTGTTGTCATCAATCTGGCGGAAAGTTCAGGTGTTGAGTCACAGAATGATGAGCAAGCGACAGACTCAAGTGACCATGAGAGTCGCGAGTGGTCAATTTGCGACGATCCTATTGGTCACTGGTTTTGAGACGTAAAGAGTGATTGGAGTATATAAAGTCCTGCACAAGAAGATTAAAAAAGTAAATCAAGGAGAACAAGATTTTAGAAGATCAGAATTAGCTTAGCATTAGATAAGCAGAGACAGTAAGTTAGACAAGAAGCAGTTAAGCAGTTTAGAAACAGTTAGAGTCAGAACAGTTAGAAGTTTAGTTAATACGTTTTTATTGAGTTAGCAAAGTCAGTAGGAATCTTCAAGTTACAGTCATAAGTCAGTGATAGATTATTAAGACAGTGGAGAAGTTATCAGTAGAAGTTAATGAACATATGAACATTAGTGCTGTGTAAGTTGTTTTTACAAGTGTCCAAGAATTGTGTTATATGTGTATGTTCCACAAGTCGTAAGGAGACAAACTGAATGATGTCTGATCAATAATGTTATATGACAATATGCCCTTATGGACACTGCAGAATCATCGGTGGTAACCAACGCATGTCCAGAATTTAAGAACTTTAGATTCAGGGAAGTGCATCCACTATATTGTATCACGGCGAAATAAACTTGATTATCATTGTTTGTAACAAGAAAGACTCTGTCATGAATTTACATATTACTGTTACCTGTTGTAATATCAATGTTGTGATGTGCTGTGACCATTATCAAGTTACAACGAGAGTCAACGTAATGTAATGAAGTCTATTACATCGATTTCTGAACCCCGCTCGTTCTGCATCTTGAGTTCTTGTTATGTTTGGATTTAATGAGTGACTTTCTGACTCCATCTGTCCATCACTTTCTTAGGCCGTGCTTTTCCTTGTAACCATATTTTAAAAAATTGTAGTCTGCAGGTGCTACGAGTTGGTTGGGTTTTCATTTTGAAGATATGATTCCTGTGTCAAAAAAAGTAAAAGTATTGTCCATCGTTTTGCCAAAGTATACAGCTAGAATGTTCTAATGTTTAATGCTATAATTTCATATGAAATGTTTGAAGAAAATCGCAAGAATATTTTAGTTTAACGATACCTGCAATCATTGACTTTTAAAGTTTGGCGACAACCGAAAATTCACAAACAGCAGAGATAGACTCACGATCCATCAAAGCTTGTCAAATCATTGGACAACAAGGAAATAACTGGAGGCAAAACGGGTACTATACAATACAATCTTCACCCCAACGTTGTGCTACCAATGCCAGACCTGGACCCTAGATGCAAGAACAATAAGAAAAAACATATACTGGGATGAAATGAGTTAGACGAACGACAGGAAATTGCATGTGAGAAAAGGTCAGAATTGAAGAACTGAGAAAAATGCTAGAAATAGTCCCCGCCATAGAATATATAAAGAAACAACAGATAAAATGGTTTGGCCATGTGACAAGGCAGATTGATCAAAACACAACACAACGAGCCATCAATAAACGTTGCGAGAATACCAGAACCAAGGGTCGACCACAAAAAAGATGGATCGATGGAATATTAGAAGCCCTAGGAAACATAACAGCAGCAGAAGCGAACAGAAGAGCAAAAGACCGCAAATTATATCTCCCCTCGACGCTGAAAGGCAAAGAGGAAGGAAAGAAGGAGAAGAAGAAGATCGGCTTCTAAGGATGGACAAACAGTGATAACCGCAATAAGATGGAACTTGAAAGGTTATGCATTCGTAATATAACCAGGAACTATTGTATGAACGCGAATTGGGGCAGAGCAACGATAGCGGTCGGAGTACAGTGAAGGCAGACAGCAAAGTGGGGCAGAGCAACGGTAGCGGTCGGAGTACAGTGAAGGCAGACAGCAAAGTGGGGCAGAGCAACGGTAGCGGTCGGAGTACAGTGAAGGCAGACAGCAAAGTGGGGCAGAGCAACGGTAGCGGTCGGAGTACAGTGAAGGCAGACAGCAAAGTGGGGCAGAGCAACGGTAGCGGTCGGAGTACAGTGAAGGCAGACAGCAAAGTGTGCACCAGACTTTGAGCACTAAAATGACAGCCATGGACCTATCCAAAGACTGTATTAATTCTTAACATATGATTCCCGACTCCCACATTGTCCCATAAGCCAGGTCGTACAAGTAGAAAGCGTGCCAGTTTATACATACAGTTAGTATGGACATACCTTAACGAGTGTCGGAAAGTGGGCGACAGAAATAATATAAAAGTACTAGAATGGCTAAAGCCATTTCTAACAACATGAAATATATGCTCACATCAAAGCTAACATGTGAACATATATTTCATGTTGTTAGAACAGAATAATAGCGTCTGTATATTTTCTCAACATTCATTTACGGTATAGGTGTAAGAACGCTAAATAAGAAAACAGAAAAAAAAAAAAATTGAGACTCTTGTAAAGTGGATTCATGAAAGAATGGGAAGAATTGTGTCAACAGGGAAGAAAACAAATCTTAAATTTTGAAACATGTTGAAACATGCTAAACGAACAATTTAGTATTTACATCGAAATAGACGATATATTAGGACACAAAAAGAGATACAATATGCGATGCCAGCGCCGTATTCTTAATATCACCTGGAAGGACAAAGTGACAGACGTGGAGGTCCTCACTCGCACGGGCCTCCCGAACATATATCATGCTGCTCAAGCAACGTAGGTTACGCTGGCTTGGCCACTTGGGTCATATGAAAGATGGCCGTATACCATAAGATATACTTTATGGACAACTAGCAGATGGCAAAAGAATTAGGGAGCGCCCAAAACTTCGTTTATAGATAACGCATGCAAACGTGACACGAAGACTGAAAATAAACCTGCAGCCTGCGGAGCAATTGCTGCAGACAACAGTTTTTGGTAACACATCACAGAACTTCAGTTAAAGCAAGAAGCAGGCAAATTCATAGAAAAGGGGAATTGACGGCGAAAGAAAAGAAACTATGATCAACTATGATTGACGGAGACTACTACTACTATTACTACTATTACAACTATTACTACTATTACTACTACTACTACTACTATTACTACTATTACTACTACTACTACTATTACTACTACTCCTACTACTATGCCGTCACTTATGCTACTACTACTACTACTACTACTATTACTACTACTACTAAAGAGACACTTTAACTTACTAAATATCAGGGGGGGGATACAAAGTAAATGAATTATAATGATACTTAATAAATAATCAATCTATCTATCTATCTATCTATCTATCTATCTATCTATCTATCTATCTATCTATCTATCTATCTATCTATCTATCTATCTATCTATCTATCTATCTATCTATCTATCTATCTATCTGTCTGTCTGTCTGTCTGTCTGTCTGTCTGTCTGTCTGTCTGTCTGTCTGTCTGTCTGTCTGTCTGTCTGTCTGTCTGTCTGCCTGCCTGCCTGCCTGCCTGCCTGCCTGCCTGCCTGCCTGCCTGCCTGCCTGTCATTTCGAGCCGAAGACGGCACACAGGGCAGAACCACAATCTCAAAAAACAGAAACCTTGCGTGCCAGAATGGCACATATTGCAGATATCACTGCTTCCAAAACTTATGGCTCTGTTTCCATAACAATAATGGAAATGCCATAAAATAACATAATAAATAATGGTACAATATAAATGAAAACTCCGAGGCGAGAACAAACATTATTTCTGCAGAGACACTGTATTTTAAATATTTTTTCCTAACAGCTATAGTAACATCCATAGATATTATCATAAAACATTTAAAATAGTCGACAACCCACCAACTCGCCCGTTCTTCTCGTGTGTTACTGTTGTTATTTGCGCATTTGCCGAGTGCTACAAATATACCCGTCTCTCTCTGTGTAATGTATAGTAGAGGCAAACAAACGGGAAACTGGACTGAGAATAGCAAGAGGTGGACAGAGTGTACGCTCAGAGCAAGATATAGCGTGAAATAGGGGATTCATGATAACCTGACTTTGATGTGGAGATGTCACAAACTAATGATGATTGTCCTAATTATTTGTATTCCTCGTTAAAACATTATCACTTTGGTATACTTTGACAAGATTTAATGAAAAAAAAGTACTCAGTTTTGTGAACTTGCAGACTTTATGTAGTTCACGATTAGAAGTCACTTAATTCTCAGCAAACAATTCCGGAGTGCAAGAGGTCCACTAAATTATAGTCTTGTGGTTTTTTTTAAATGACATTTAACGTTCACATATTTTGCTCTCTTACATTTAATTTTCGCACATTCAGCTCTCTCAAATTTAAATCGCGCACATTTAACTCTCTCACATTTATTTTTCACACATTTAGCTCTCTCACATTTAGTTTTCACACATTTAACTCTCTCACATTTAAATTTCATACATTTAGCTCTCCCACATTTAGTTTTCACATATTTAGCTCTCTCACATTTAAATCGCATACATTTAGCTCTCTCACATTTATTTTCACACATTTAACTCTCTCACATTTAAATTTCATTCACTTTGCTCTCCCACATTTAGTTTTCACATATTTAGCTCTCTCACATTTACATTTCACACATTTAGCTCTCTCATATTTAAATCTCACACATTTAGCTCTTTTTTATTTAGATCTCACACATTTAGCTCTCTTTTATTTAGATCTCACACATTTAGCTCTCTTTTATTTAGATCTCACACATTTAGCTCTCTCACATTTAGTGTTCACATATTTAGCTCTCCCACATCTGGTTTTTACATATTTAGCTCTCTCACATTTAAATTTCACACATTTATTTCTCTCACATTTAACAGACTTCACTTCATATATTTAATAGTTAATTTAATAGACTTGGTTTATACCCGGCTGAAATCGAACACCGACTACACACTTTAGGACTGACAAACAATCAATTTACCCAACAAAACAATAATAAATAACATATGCATGTCGTTAATACAGCTCAACGTGTAACCCTTGTTGATCGTTGCAGTAGAATCCGTTTTAAAGAGTCAGTTACATTTTTGAGCTAACTCAAAGTGTACGTGAACATTATAACAACAATGCGCACTGGAAAGTAAAAGCTGAAATAAACAGTAATAGCAAAATGTTACATCTTCTCAATATTCCTGTATGGTGCAGAAACATGGACATTATACAAGAAAACAGAACAGAAAATTGAAGCCTTTGGAATGTGTAATTATAGAAGAATAGGTAGAATTGGATGGAAAGAAAAGAAAAGAAACGATGAAATTTTAATACAACTAAAAATTAAAAGAGAACTACTCCCACACTTGACATTTTTGGGGCATGTTAAAAGACGCAACAACCAACTAAAAGTAATATTGGAAGGGAAAATACAAAGTAAATGAGGCAGAGGGAGACCAACACTAACATGGACGAGCAGCATCAAAAGATGGACAAGACAGCCTATGACAGTCTACAACCATCAAAGCAAGAGACAGAGTGGAATGGTGCTCCATGATAACCAACCTTCGATGCGGAGACGGCACTCTATGATGATGATGATTAAGGAACATTCTTTTCACAGACAGAAAAGGAAGTTAATAATTAACTTACATTGTTAGTTTTTACACCCTCGCTCGGCCATCCTTCGATTTTTAGTAATATTGTAACATCCACGATCGAATGGTGTGTGGAAAGAATGCGAGTAATCCCCTGAACTTGATTTTCTTTCCTTCTTCATATACCCGTAACTTCATATACCCGTAACTTTATATACCCGTAACTTTATATACCCGTAACTTCATATACCCGTAACTTTATATACCCGTAACTTTCATATACCCGTAACTTCATATGCCCGTAAGCCTAGAACGTTTTGTTCAGGCAACTACAACCAGCTTCCTCCATTTATCCTCTCTGTTTGAGTCACTGGCTGTGAGCTGACGGATTCAAAGCTCTTCCATTCTCTTATATTATCTTCCCTGCTGTCTTCCTAGTCTTCCCACCTCTCACCCATTTACAGTTTCCTGCCACGATGACTTTTACAAGGCCGGACGAGCGGCCTTCACCTGGCCGAGGCCACACTAAGAAGCCGACCGTTAATTAGGCAAGCCACGTCAAACTTGACGTCAGTAAATCATTTTCCACCTTTAATGATTGCATCTTCGTGTGTGCATATCACTTTATAGTCTTCCAATATCACATTTAGCATTCTGCCCCACATGTTTGCTCATCATCATCATCATTGGGTGCCGTCTCCGCATTGAAGGTTGGCTATCATGGAGCGCCATTCCACTCTGTCTCTTGCTTTGATGGTTGCAGACTGTCATAGGCTGTCTTGTCCATCTTTTGATGTTAGTCCATGTTAGTCTTAGTTTGCCTGTGCCTCTTTTACCTTGTATTTTCCCTCCCAAGATTACTTTAGTCTAATTACTACAGGCTGCTGTGTCTTTTAATATGCCCCAAGATTCAATTTTGTCTTGTTTGAATTGTGTTTAGTAGTTCACTTTTTATTTTTAGTTGTTTTAAATGTTTTTAATTTGTTGTTCCTTTATAGGGACACGTTTGTTCCGGTCTCGGCTTTTGATGATTGGATGAGAGAACTCTCAGACCAGATAGTTTCAAGAAGTGAAGGAACATTCGTTAAGATAGACCAAGTGACGCACGTTCAGGGAATGTCACTTCCTGTAATTAGTGGGTCGCTGTAAATTTAGAGTGCGGGTCTCGCCTCACGTTCAATATCGTTCGATTTAATTAAACCAGCTCCTTTATGGGGACACAGTCAAAAGTAATTGGCTGTGATGAAGCGATTATGCCCCCATCCCGCAGTTACCACTCATCACAAAGAAGATGGAAGGGAGTGCCTACTCTTATCGGAGCTCGATGTTTAGACACGGTATACTTGCTAGTGGTAGAAGGTCCCGATCCTATCTAGCCTTGTCTCTATTGCTCGAATGCAATATTTCACTTGTTTCACGGGATGCAACTCCACGTCGATAACCTGTGCGCCAGGTAGCTGTTTCTGGTGCCACGATTACCTAAGTGTGAATATGGTCGCAATCGCAAAAGATAAACATCAACATAACTATAGACAGCGGACAACTAAAACGAGTAGAGGAATTGAAATACCTAGGAAGTATAGTGACAAATGCAATTTCACCAACCAGGAAATAGACTGAAGATGCAACAAAATTTGTCAAATCATTGAACAGCTATCACCACTATTGTCCAACAAGGAAATAACTCTAGAGGCAAAACGGCCGCTTTACAAGACAATCTTCATCCCAACGTTGTGCTACCAATGGCAGTCCTGGACCCTAGATGCAAGAACAACAATAAAAAAAAAAACTACTTCTGATTAAATGTGTTAGACGAATGACAGGAAAAAGCATGAGAGGTATAATCTATAATGAACCGAGAATAAAGCCAAGAATAATCCCAGGCACAGCATATATCAATAAACAACAGACAATATGTTTTGGCCCCGTGGACAAGGCAGAAAAATGAAACAACACGAGCATTCAATAAACGTTTCGAGAACACCAAATCCAAGGGTCGACCACGACAGAGAATTATTGCCAGAATATTAGAAGCACTAGGAAACAAAACAGCAGCAGAAGTAAACAGAAGAGCAAAAGACCGCAAATTCTATCTCCCCTCAAGACTGAAAGGTAAATGAGGTAGGGAAGAAGAAGAAGATAGAAGAAGAATATGAATGTTGACGCCTTTTAATGATGCCCTTGAGTGTATCGTTCAAACGGTTTTTTTGTTCTCTTTATTGACGTATTGTGCGATCCTTCATATAATTCGTATGCGGACAACAGGGCCTGCCAGCGAGTCGGAGCGTGCATCAGAATATTGTCAGTGCTTGGGGTGTCTGCTCTGACCACATGGCTGTATCGAAGTTATTGTCTTGCCATTTGATGTTGATCACCAGCCTTTTTCATAATACAGTCTGTGTAGATAATATGTTACCTCTTTATGTGGCGTGTGTACACTTGGAGTACAGTAGCTCTATAAACTTTTAGCATAGTCATTGTGCATAGTTGGTATCACATTTATGCACTAAAAGTTAATCTATTATAGCTGTTGCACCCCTATTAATTTATATATATATATATATATATATATATATATATATATATATATATATATATATATATATATATATATATATATCCTACAATTCCCCTAAGCCACCCCAACCAATAATGGGAAAATTCCGTAAGGAATGTTATATATATCATCACCATCATCAAGTTTCATTCCTGCTCTCATAGGTGCTCACGACTCACCACAATTTTCGATCTCGACAGTTATTGATTATTTCAGTTTTTGACCTTCTTCCAAGCCATCCTCTTAAACTGTCTGGTATCTTTCTTCTTTGCTTCCCTCTATATCTTCGTTCCTCAATTTTCCGTGTTGTCTCAATATATTCCAGCTGTTCCCTTCTCATTACATGGCCAAAAAAAATGACGACTGTTTCATCCTAATATGTATTTAATGTTACATAACATAGAAAGTGTGTATAATTTAAGTATGAAATACCTGCAGTGTACATCCTATGTCTCACCCATTAACTGTGTACATAAAGATCGTTATTAATGATGCTACAGTGTGTACATCTTCCTATCGCTCACCCATTAACTGTGTACATAAAGATCGTTATTAATGATGCTACAGTGTGTACATCTTCCTATGTCTCACTCATTAACTGTGTACATAAATATCGTTATTAATGATGCTACAGTGTGTACATCTTCCTATGTCTCACTCATTAACTGTGTACATAAAGATCGTTATTAATGATGTCACAGTGTGTACATCTTCCTATGTCTCACTTATTAACTGTGTACATAAAGATCGTTATTAATGATGTCACAGTGTGTACATCTTCCTATGTCTCGCCCATTAACTGTGTACATAAAAATGGTTATTAATGATGTCACAGTGTGTACATCTTCCTATGTCTCACCCATTAACTATGTACATAAAGATCGTTATTAATGATGCCACAGGTTACAAGTCTCCCGAGTACGAGGCTCTGGGGTTTAACCATCTGAAGCACAAGCTGGTAGAGCTGGGGTACCCAGCAGAAATCGCGGAATTTGAATATGACCCAAGCTTCCCAATAAGGTTGGTAACTTTCTCTTGCTTATTATTATCTCCTAGGTAAGACAGTCATATGCTGCCAGGTAAGGACAGTAGTTTGAACAGAAGCGTTGCGTCGTAAAGTTTAGTTATTATATGCCGAACTTAGTGTTTTCCTTCATATTCAATGCACCAGGAGACCGACGTCTGGGAGTCTTGACCCAGGCGACCCTCCACCTCCATGGAGCGTCAAGAATCTAAAGATCCGAAACACTAGCTCGACGAGTCGATTTCTGATGATAAGATTGCCTCTTGCTGCGAAGCTCTGTATAAAGAGCTTCCTATTACTAGTAACTTCCTGTTCCTTTTAGCTAACCTCTTGGTCTCTAGGTATTATAACTCAGCATGAGCTAATTAACTATTAGACTGATGTGACAGTCCCTTGCTCGGGTCTCTTCAATGTCCTCTGTATAATGGGGCTGTCTACTGTGTAATGTAGCTGTCTTCTGTACAATGAAGCTGTCTTCTGAATAATGGAGCCGTCTTTTGTATAATGGGGCTGTTTTCTGTGTAATGGGGCTGTCCCCTGTATAATGGGGCTGTCTTCTGTATAATGGAGCAGTCTTCATGTATAATGGGGCTGTCTCCTGTATAATGGGGCTGTCTCCTGTATAATGGGACTGTCTTCTGTATAATGGAGCAGTCTTCTGTATAATGGGGCAGTCTTCTGTATAATGGGGCTGTCTCCTGTATAATGGGGCTGTCTCCTGTATAATGGGGCTGTCTCCTGTATAATGGGGCTGTCTTCTGTATAATGGGGCTGTCTTCTGTATAATGGGGCTGTCTTCTGTATAATGGAGTGGTCTCCTCTATAATGGGGCTGTCTCCTGTATAATGGGGCTGTCTCCTGTATAATGGGGCTGTCTTCTGTATAATGGAGCAGTCTCCTGTATAATGGGGCTGTCTCCTGTATAATGGAGCCGTCTTCTGAATAATGGGGCTGTCTCCTGTATAATGGAGCCGTCTTCTGAATAATGGGGCTGTCTCCTGTATAATGGGGCTGCATTCAAGCCAGTATCATTGTTGTTTGTTTGCCTTCCCCAGAGAATTATTCCTCTTTCTCCAACACCATTCAAATCGACCCTAGATCGTGTTTACAACAAGCTGTAATGTCTTCGCCTTTCGGCTAAACAGATCCGACTTCTAGACAGCATTTGTAGGTGTCTATTTTGCTTTACCTTTCGAACTATACTCTTTTGGCGAAAGATATCATCCAAAGTTACCACGGGAAGTGAGTTTGATCTTGGTCATTTCTTGGTCACTGAAAGAAACGTCAGATTGTTATATCACAATAAAAATCATGTACGCTGCATAAATACCGCATCGAGAATGTGGCATTTATTACCCGGCGCCGAATAACGCTGGAACACAACAGATAAAGAATCAAGTTGTAAATGTTATATACCGTCACATTATTTGTCACATTACTTGCATCGTAGTACTGATGTTGCAACGTTACATGCATGTTACCAATACATGAAGCATCACCAACATTTGAAAAACATTACCTGAATGTTCATCATCATCATCATCATTATCATCATCATTGAGTACCGTATTTTTATCAAATGTTGGTTGCCATTCCTCTCTTTCTCTTGCTTTGATAATGCATGTTGTTATAGCTGATTTGACCATCTTATATTACTTGCCCATGTTAGTTTTGGTCTGCCTCTACCTTTTCTACCTTCTATTTTCTCTTCCAAGATTACTTTTAGTAGGCTGCTGTGGCATGTTCATACTATTTGTAAAAAATAGCTTTAAGTTACCACTGCGATTGAAAGCCCCGGTGGCTGAGTGGTTGGGGTACTTTCTTTTAGAGCAAAAGTGTCCAGGTTCAGTTCCCAGAATATTTTTTTCGACAGTCAAGGATCCAAGTTTGCCCTTATAAATATATGGATGACCTATTTTTCTGGGAAGTAAAGGCGGCGTGGCGTGATACTGACCACATCACCCAAAAATATGGTCAATAAAACTATGTTCCCTATAATCTAGTAAGGTGTGGAGATAACTTTTACTTTACTACCACTATGTGTAGCTTACCTTTATATACCACTATCACTAAGTAATGGTTATATACAGGTTAGTTGCACGCATGGTGTGTTGTAGTAACATGTATGTTACTCCTATCTTCGGGGGCTTTGGTGGTCTAGTCTAGATGCACATCGACCTATGGTCAAGAAGGTCCCTGGTTAGAAACCCTCTGCAAGCTGTGAGGATTTTCTCTTATCGGGTTTGTGGTTTCTTTGCTGTTTTACCCTCTCTTGGTCTCTAGATAGTGAGATATGGCGTCTAGTATCTCGGATAACGGCGAGAAATAGGAGATCCCGTGTAAACTTTGTGCACGTTAAAGAACCATTAGCATCTAAAAGTCAAAAAGAGTTTGCAGAACAACTGCTGCCCGGCAGAAGTTGATAGAAATCTACCCAAATAGATCACAGACAGTGCAGAGGAGTTTGTGCACGTGTCTGGAATCTCCTCGAAATTCACATTTAGCGGAGATGATCGAAGCATCTTTGGATGAGGATGTTTCTGGTGTTTACTAATTATGATCATACACAACATTAACTTAACATAACACAGCACAATACAATAACACAACATAACATTACCAATACTATAAATTGTATCTGAATCTATTTAGGCAGTACATTTGTAATGATCTGTTTCTCCTGGAACACTCCACAGAGGTCTGTGGTTCGACAGCTATTTTGGCACGCTGCTGAAAGTCGACGGCTTTGGTAATATCATGGTCTGTGTTCGAGGCTTCCACTTCATGCGAGCGTAAGTAAACTATGCCTGTGGCCTCAGTGATTTCCCTCGCATCCTTTCCTTGTATTAAATCATCCTGTACTCTCTGATACGCCTTCTTATACTCGCTAAATCTTCTCTGTCTTACTCATCTGTGCATTAATTTGTTGCTTGTTGATGCTGCTGCTGGTAATCATGCAACGAAGAGACCATCGAGACCTGCCCAAGAATTCATTTTCCCACAACAAGGGATACATAAACATAGGGAAACCGTAAACATTAATTTGGACAAGTTTAGTAAAGAACCAAAAATGCAGTCTATAACTATTTATTTCTAAATGCTTAAAGTTCGTTTATATTCTCATTTATTATATGTGCTCACGGATTTATAACGCTTATCAGTTTTATATAGAGCCATGTATTTGACTTTTATTTTTCACAATTTATATAGTAAACCAATATAATTGTTTTGCAGGAGTACAAAAAAAATGCCAAAAAAGAGCAGTTTATCCACTGATTTTAAGAACGGTGATGTATCTTCACTCCAAAGCCGCAATTTCAGCGCCATTCGGACCGACACATCCGTCTTCGACATAACTTCCTATAAAAATAGATGGATAATTTGTTCATCTGTTAAAGTAATATAAAGAACAGGAAGCAGAGTTAGTAATTTATTGTCACTTTGCCGAAACAGCTGAATACTAAAGTCGTAACAAGTGGATTGCAAAAAGTAAACCATTTATCACAACTACAGATGTGCACAACATTAATCGTGTTTATTTGTAGGGTCCCACCAACTGTACGTAATGCCAAGAAATAAATGCTAGCTTTAGTAGCACAGATTTTCAAATTGTAGAGGATACAAAGGGCAGAATTACACAATTAAGACGCCAACTACATTCATATTTAGGGCCCAGCTTAATAAAGTAAAAGAAAGAAAAAGCGACATCACAATCGAAACGAAGACGTTAGTTAAATATGACGTTAGTCTAAAAAAAGAATGACAAACAATCGTATTCCAAAGTATTGTTTGGCAAACTTAAAGATGGAGAGAGACCAAAGGACAGACCAGTGCTGAGATGTAAGGATGTTTGCAGGGCTTTCCTTGAGGGAATTCTCTATCAGTGAAAGAAACTGGAAGGATCTGGCTGCAGATAGTAACAAATGGAGAACACAAAAAAAAAAAAAAAAAAAAAAAAACGGCACACTAGCATTCGAAGCAGCGTTGATATCAAATTCATAAGATAAAAGACGAAGGAGAAAGGAGACGAAGCCAGGCCACGCGAGTATATCTTGTTCATTTTGCGGTCGAATCTGTCTGTCCTATATTAGTAGGTTCATTCAATAGAAAAGCTGTTGAGCAGAAAAGCATACCGCATAAGACACTAATATTTTATCAAACTACTACTGACTTATCATGATTGCTTGCTACCAACCGTCTTTCACGACACAAAAAAAACCATACAAGTATAAAATGGAGGACATCAGTATATCCCTCCCTCATCATTGACGTTTCCCTAATAAATATAGTTTGTCTTTTCCAATGCGAGCCAAGATTTGATCTTTTATTACTTTGATTGTTTATACCAAAGATAAACTGATGATGATATTGCGTTATTTTGATTATATCAAAGATAATTTGATGATGATATTGACAGAGATGGGATTTCTCAGAAGACTGTTGAAAGTTCACTGGACAGCTAAAAAGACCAATGAGGAAGTTCTCAAAGAGGCCAACACAAAAAGGGAGCTCTTAAAAAACATCAGAAAGAAGCAATAAACATTTTTCGGGCACATCATGAGAAGAGGAAAGTTAGAATACTTGGTTACAACTGGCAAAATAAAAGGAAAGAGAGATCGCGGGCGACAGCGAGAGAAAATACTGGATAGCTTGGTGTCATGGCATGGAAAACAGTCAACAACAGAACTGATACGATGCACTGTAGATAGAAGATTGTGGAGGGACATGATCGCCTACGCCAACCGGTATGGCACATGATGATGATGATGTTATTTGTTTTGCATCATATTTATAATTATTATTATAATGTGGGCGGGGACGAAGAAGAAGCGGTAAAATATTACAACAAATATTATTAGTTGAAGGCACACGAAGGCCTTGATCCGACTCTGGTAGTAGCAGGAAAAGATAACTGAGCATATATGACACCACCCACGCCGTCTACTGGCTTTCCAATCTTCTACTGGAGTGAAATTGAGAAATAATCCTGGGGCGACCACGTGATCTCATTATCTTTCCCTTTCGGTGGTAGCTTCAGGGTTTCCCATCACGTGTTTCAGAACTATTAATAGCTATGTCTATCGACTGACATTGACACACTGCAGGAATAGAGTGACGTATTCCATTCTGTCACAATACCCGGACGGATACTCTTTATAAACAAGCACTAACAAACACGTTCGCAGAAACTCCCAAGGGGACAGCATTTGTTCAAATGTAAATAAATTCGTTTTTAAATGTTTACTAATTACAACTATCACCAGTCCTCCGTCTGTCGTTATACAAACAACTACGAAGATTGAGATAAATTAATGGTTCGAAAATGATAGAGTTTAGAGCAGCTAGAATGTTCAGAAAATAGAAGATTGGGAATGATAGCATATAGGAACGACTCGTTTTGAGACCAGAATTGGTATAAGTAAACAAAATGATCTGACAACTGGAAGAGAATGCCTTGGGATTTCATATTCTTTCTCTATCTGGCGTTCACCTGGTCATTTCTCATTAGATCAGACACGTGTGTGGAAACGTTCAATTTTTCCTGCGGTTTCCGACTTCTGTCCACGAAAGCACTGTTGAAAGTATCAAGCCGTTTGAGTGTGTATGTTACTGTTAAAAGTATCAAGCCTTCTGAGTGTATATGTTACTGTTAAAAGTATCAAGCCTTCTGAGTGTATATGTTACTGTTAAAAGTATCAAGCCTTCTGAGTGTATATGTTACTGTTAAAAGTATCAAGCCTTCTGTGTATATATGTTACTGTTAAAAGTATCAAGCCTTCTGACAATATATGTTACTGTTAAAAGTATCAAGCCTTCTGTGTATATATGTTACTGTTAAAAGTATCAAGCCTTCTGACAATATATGTTACTGTTAAAAGTATCAAGCCGTTTGAGTGTGTATGTTAATGTTAAAAGTATCAAGCCTTCTGTGTATATATGTTGCTGTTAAAAGTATCAAGCCTTCTGTGTATATATGTTACTGTTAAAAGTATCAAGCCTTCTGACAATATATGTTACTGTTAAAAGTATCAAGCCTTCTGACAATATATGTTACTGTTAAAAGTATTACGCCTACTGACTGTATATGTTACTGTTAAAAGTATCACGCCTTCTGACTGTATATGTTACTGTTAAAAGTGACACGCCTTCTGACTGTATATGTTACTGTTTAAAGTGACAAGCCTTCTGACTGTATATGTTACTGTTAAAAGTGCAAGCCTTCTGACTGTATATGTTACTGTTAAAAGTACAAGCGTTCTGGCTGGATATGTTACTGTTAAAAGTATCAAGCCTTCTGACTGTATATGTTACTGTTAAAAGTGACAAGCCTTCTGACTGTATATATTACGGTTAAAAGTACAAGCCTTCTGGCTGTATATGTTACTGTTAAAAGTGACAAGCCTTCTGACTGTATATAAAAAAAAAAGTACGCCAGTCACGCCAAGTGGCGTATAGGGAAATATGGTGTTAGTGACCCTATATTTTACAGACCTTCAGCACATGATTTTTGGGGTAATGTGTTCTGACTGTATATGCTACTGTTAAAAGTACAAGCCTTCTGACTGTGTATGTTACTGTTAAAAGTACAAGCCTTCTGACTGTATATGTTACTGTTAAAAGTATCAAGCCATCTGACTGTATACGTTACTGTTAAAAGTACAAGCCTTCTGACTGTATATGCTACTGTTAAAAGTGTCAAGCCATCTGATTGTATATATTAATGTTAAAAGTGCAAGCCTTTTGACTGTATACGTTACTGTTAAAAGTACAAGCCTTCTGACTGTATATGTTACTGTTAAAAGTACAAGCCTTTTGACTGTATATGTTACTGTTAAAAGTACTAGCCTTTTGACTGTATATGTTACTGTTAAAAGTACTAGCCTTTTGACTGTATATGTTACTGTTAAAAGTACTAGCCTTTTGACTGTATATGTTACTGTTAAATGTATGAAGCCATCTGATTGTTCATTTTACTGTTAACATTATCAAGCCTTCTAACTGTCCTTTTTACTGAAAAAAGTATCAAGCCATCTGACTGTACATGTTACTGTTAAAAGTATCAAGCCATCTGACTGTATATGTTACGTTTGAATCTATTGCATCCATTTCAGAATCCGAAGAAAGTAATCTGTTCTTTGCAGTATAGATTTTTAGAGTATGTATTTGTTAAGGTCTCAGCCTGAATAGTAAGAAAACAGAAGTAATGGTCATATTGAAGAAACAATCATCACCATCATGCAGCATAAAAATAAACGAAACAAATCTGAAACAAGTTCAACGTTTGAAATGCTTGGGCACAATAATAACATCAGATGAGATATGCACCACAGAAATAAAAAGCAGAATAGCTCAGGCCAGAATAGCATTTCAGAAAATGAAAAAAATATCTTATGCAACAAATCTATGTCAATAGAAATGAGAAGGATAGTTCATCGGTGCTATATAGAACCAATTCTGACCTATGGAAGGAAATCATGGATAGTAGATAAACACATGAAAAGACGATTAGCGGCAACAGAGATGGAATTTCTTCCGAAGAATGTTGAAAGTTCCCAGGATAGCTAAAAAGACCAATGAAGAAGTCCTCAAAAAGGCCAACACAAAAAGGAAGCTCATAAAATCATCAGAAAGAGACAATCACAATTTTTGGTCACATCATGAGAAGAGGAAAGTTAGAATACTTGGTTACAACTGGCAAAATAAAAGGAAAGAGAGATCGCGGATGACAAAAGAGAGAAAATACTCGATAGCATGGTGTCAAGGCATGGAAAACAGTTAACAACAGAACTGATACGATGCACTGTAGATAGAACATTGTGGAAGGACATGATCGCCTACGCCAACCGGTATGGCTCATGATGAAAATTATGATTTATTTGTGTCTGTCTCATAGTTTCTTGTCATATATAAATAGAATACATTTTAACGACAATGTGATGTAAAATATTTTTGATGTGGCAGTTTAAAGTAACTTAATACTACGTTCTCAAGTTATTTCTCTTCATTTCTTTCTACATTTTTATTTTTTTTCTTTGGTCATCAGATCGATATATATCAGTGGCCTACATATCTTGCATCTCAATGTGAACCAAAAACTATCTCCATGTTGTTCAGTCCATGGTCATCCATCACAGGATACCCCAAGTCTGGTCAGTGTACAGCACTGCATCAAGTGTTCTCCTAGTTGTCTCCCTCTTTTTTGCTTCCCTCCTGGTTTTTTTTTTTTAATATCCTCTCAGTTAACATTACCAGTTCTTCTGATATTTAGCATCTCTAATTTAACATTTCCCTGCTCTTAAAAATCTCTAATTTAACATTCCCAGCTCCTCTTTTTTTAAACAAAAATCTCCCTTAATATAACATTTCCCAGCTCTTAAAAATCTCTAATTTAACATTCCCAGGTCCTCTTTTATTGAACAAAAATCTCCCTTAATTTAATATTTCCCAGCTCTTAAAAATATCCTCTAATTTAACATTCCCAGCTCCTCTTTTTTTTTGAACAAAAATCTCCCTTAATTTAACATTTCCCGGCTCTTATTAAAAACAAAATCTCCCCTCTAATTTAACATTCCCATCTCTTCTTTGAAAAAGAGAAATCTGTTAACATTCCTACATCTTCTGACTTTTAAAGTCTCCTATCAGTTAACATTCTAGATTGGTTTTAAAACAATCTCATCTGGTTTGTTGACCTTCCAGCTCCAGCGTTTACTGCTGTCATTCCTGGATGACAAATGTGGGCTTAAAAAAAAACATATCTCACATAAATTGATAAAGTACATGCACACAAATAAACAAAAACACACAAATTGAGAACTGTTTTGTCTTGTATATAGTTTGTACAAACGCAGGCAAACTTCTAATAGTACAGGGACATTTTTATTCTCATGAGTTCGCTTCACGACTACTCCCCTTGGTCGCCGGCTTTTAAAATTACGTTAAATAGGCGTAGTTGCGCTGTGTTGTCGTTAACTGAAAGCTGCGATTTTGATCAGTTTTGGTTTAATGATACTGACAGGCAGGTATGAGTCGCTGACCACTTTTAGAACCAGATGTTCTTGAGCGTCCTCGGTCCATTACAAGAAGATAAAACGATGTGAGAAGAGGAATAGTGATCCATTGAAAAGTATTTTCTCACGCAAAAAGAACGAAACAAAAAAAATGAAGACTTTATATTTTCTGTTCTGGTGTACGCTGACCTGGAGAAAGCTAGTGAAAAAAAAAGAAGCAATAGAAGGACGAGTTAAGTCTTTATTGCCAGGCTTTGGACTGATTAACCTGAAGGAGATGATTATCGTTGTGACATTCCATGCTGGATTCGAATGTTAATGATGCATACAGAAGGCGCTATTGCTGCATACGTCAGGGCATTGTCAATGAAGCGTATTATAGCATCCTAGAACAAACGAAAACGTGTCATTAGCCAGAAAGCACCAAGAAATCTGGGAAATTGCTAACACCGGGACTGCCTGATTTTTTTGTTTTTTAACTCGCGCATATTGAAAAAGGAGGAAAAAGCTACTTCCGCTACCTCTTCAGATCGACTTCCAGGTGTGCTGCTTCTCCGAACAGGTTGATGTCCTTCTAGTGTTTTCCTTCATTCATGCCCGATATCGTGGACAGATCCCCAAACTTTGGTGAATCGTGATCCATCTGATGCAATCACATCAATCCCAAACAAAACAAAATATACAAATACCAAAGCGATTATACATGAATAGTAGTATAAAAAAAAAAAAGTATAGTACCCCCGTCCCGCCAAGTGGCGTATAGGGAATATGGTTAGTGACCATACATTTTACAGACCTTTGGCACATTATTTTTGAGGTAATGTGGTCGGTATTACGCCCGTGCCGCCTTACTTTCCCAGAAAAAAATCCGGTTCCCATTTAAGGCTGGGTGAACCGGAAGCCTTCGGTTAGGATCGAACCCTACCTCTTGTCCTTTGTAGTCCAGTTCACTAACCACTGAGCTATCGCGGCTCCCATAATACAGGAATGTTCATCAGTGAAGAAATTGGTGGAAATAAATATAACTTGGAGTTAATAAAGCGGGCGTGAAGGGGGTGGGTGCATTTTACTTTGTTGGAATTGTAATGATGTAAAACATCGAGAATCGGAGAGAAGGAGTCGCTTAGGTGTTGACTCGATGGTGTCACGATCCAGTGGTCGGTTGTTAAACAATAAATAAAAGAATGTGTTTTGGACTCATAGAGTTGGGGCAAGTGATAACTGTGTGCTACGTTCACCTTCGTTCCTGTTTGAAATTATGAAGTCCGAACACTGAACTCCCATTTAGCCATTAACGTCATGAGAGACTTTTGTTTTGTGTGTCTCATGAGATCACTATCAGAGTATACCTTATCAAAGCACAATATAAAGATCAATAAACACTCTGACTCTCACAGCCGCTTTCTTTACCATGTTCTGGTTTCTAGATACTGCCAACGTAAAGGCGGTAACAACAACCATTTTTGGTCGTAGGTTACTAAAATATAACAATTGTGATGTAACCTGGAAAGAAAGCGTTTTTCTCCCACACTAGTTATACAGCTTTCGTGGTTGGACGTATTTATCAACCGGGTCGACTCTTCGACACCGGAAGACAGCAGAGACAGAGTTAAGTAAAAGTTAACTATAAGTAAACACACCTCATGGAAATATGAAGGTCGGGATAATTCATTCTGAGAACCCCTTACGTTGAATGTGTTGGCAACTCGCCAGGTGACGTCCCTACTTGTGCTGTTTCTCTAACTACCTCATCCGGAAATCGTCAAATGGATTATTTTAACAGCAAGCACGAGAGAAAGAAATCGCAATTCTTTCTTTTTGAAGAGCAATTCGCAGCAGATATATGCAGAGATAGAAAGCGCGCCACGCAATCTTCGTGCCCAGAAAGTAATTGGTAGACTAGTTTTCCAAGAGCCTTTTCATTATGTTGAAGTGTCAAACACCTGGATTGGGTGGGTCAAATCACGTTTTCGAGCTTGAAGATCGTTTATTCAAAGTTGTCAATGAAGAAAGTAGTCGGCCTGAGATACGATATGACCTGTTGTTGACCCACCGCCTAGTTTGTGAATGGCGTACCAATGGCTGAAATGTTAATTTGGAAAATAAAAAATAAATAAATAACACGGCTAACATCCCACGCACATTCTGGCTGTTGTTTACGCTTCTGAAATCAGGAGTTGATTCTTGAAAGACGTGTTCTAAGTGTGTCTAGATCTAGTGCTTTTATTCTTGGATATAAAAGATGACGAGAGAGAGAGAGAGAGAGAGAGAGAGAGAGAGAGAGAGAGAGAGATGGGGGGGGGGTGTTTTCAACTTGAAACATACTTTATTATTATTATTATTATTTTTTTTTTTGGGGGGTGGGGGGGATGGGGAGTATTTTTCTACTTATTCGAACGTGGGTCACTACTAATAGTTTCCTGATACAATTTAACACTTCAAATTGTATTATGTCTACAAAGATACGATTTAACACTTCAGTTTGTATTATGTCTACAAAGATACGATTTAATACTTCAGTTTGTATTATGTCTACAAAGATACGATTTAACACTTCAGTTTGTATTATGTCTACAAAGATACGATTTAATACTTCAGTTTGTATTATGTCTACACAGATACGATTTAACACTTCAGTTTGTGTTATGTCTACATAAAATACGATTTAACACTTCAGTTTGTATTATGTCTACATAGATACGATTTAACATTTCAGTTTGTACTATGTCTACAAAGATACGATTTAACATTTCAGTTTGTACTATGTCTACAAAGATACGATTTAACATTTCAATTTGTACTATGTCTACAAAGATACGATTTAACATTTCAGTTTGTATTATGTCTACAAAGATACGATTTAACATTTCAATTTGTACTATGTCTACAAAGATACCCTTTAACATTTCAGTTTGTACTATGTCTACAAAGATACGATTTAACATTTCAGTTTGTACTATACAAAGATACGATTTAACATTTCAACTATGATACGATTTAACATTTCAGTTTGTACTATGTCTACAAAGATACGATTTAACATTTCAATTTGTATTATGTCAACAAAGATACGATTTAACACTTCAGTGTGTATTATGTCAAAAAAGATACGATTTAACACTTCAGTTTGTATTATGTCTACAAAGATACGGTTTTACAAATTAAACGCAAATTAACTAAATGCTACCAATACCAAAACTGACGGAAATTGTGAATGAAATCAAGCGCACTTTTGTTTTTAACTTATCCAGTTTTCTAATCTTGTGATGTTCTTCACTTCTTTAGCATGCAACTATTCCTCAGTTTTTAATTATTATTACTTTTGTCGCATTTCTAACACGTGGTTGTTTTTTTTTTTTTTTTTTTTTTTTTGCAATTCTTTAGTCTTTTAATAAAAAAAAGCTTATTTTGTGTTCTTTACAATAAAATTACTAAAAAGAAAAACAATGTTTATCTACTTTTCTGTTAAGACTTAACTAGATCAACAAACGTAATACTTAACTAGATCAACAAACGTAAGACTTAACTAGATCAACAAACGTAAGACTTAACTAGATCAACAAACTTAAGACTTAACTAGATCAACAGACGTAAGACTTAACTAAACAAACGTAAGACTTAATTAGATCAACAAACGTAAGACTTAACTAGATCAACAAAGGTAAGACTTAACTAGATCAACAAAGGTAAGACTTAACTAGATCAACAAACGTAAGACTTTATTAAACAAACGTAAGACTTAACTAGATCAACAAACGTAAGACTTAACTAGATCATCAAACGTAAGACTTAACTAAACAAACGTAAGACTTAACTAGATCAACAAACGTTTTCAATCAAAAAGTTACTCAGCGCAGGGCAAGTACAAGTGCAAAAATAAATAAGTAAACTACAGATCATAAATTCTAGAAAAGATAACATTCAAAGCAATGATATTATGTCGCAAATGAAAGAGTCGATAGTCAATAAATGTACAGCTGTGTGTCGACGGATTTGTTGCTATGAAAGGGTGCATGGTTCTTAAAGTAGAAAAACGGGTTATCCGACGGTTTTCAAGAGCGATCTAAATACGATCATTCTTGGAGTCAATGAATTAAGTGTGTCGGTATGATCAGTTGAATTGATTCTGTATTTCTTGTTTTTCTCTGCTTCTGTAATATAGTTTTTCTACAATTTTGTAATCAATTTATTATTTTTAAAAATATTAATCCCTTCTCTTCAGTTCCATAATCATTAATACATGTTTCTCTATTGTGTGCTGGCTCTACCATTATCTCTAAGCTTTGGCTATCAATAATTAAATCCCAATTGTTATTATCTTGTCGTATCTAGTTGCAATATTCTTTCTTTGAATTTCGTTGTAACTCTCTTATGTCATTATTTTCTGCATTAACTGGTTGTTATTTCTCATTTCCCCAATCTCATTTTGTCTTCATTTTTGTAAATTCATGTTATTTATTCTTCTCAATTTTTACCGTTGGAATAAAAACTATAATACGATCACTTTGTTGCGACTGCACTGGGCATCTTGCCATTATTCTCCATCCCTGCAAAACCCTGGGGATGAAATGAAAGACGTCATGATAGTTTCATTGTTCTATCTCCTGTTACTCTTCTTATCTCTATTTCCCGCGAAAGTGGCCGCATCCAAAGTGCCCCACGAATGTCAGTCCCAAACACTAACCATACTTTCCCTGCTTCACAAATTTGTGCCCAACGTCATCACGTGATTTTTGCATACGTCGCATCTGTTTGTTGCTGACATTTTAGTTGTGTTGCTCCGCTGATCTTTTGGCAACTGTTTTCCTTTTCGGAAACATGCACGTATTGGAACGTTATTATAAACACGCACACAAAGCTGAAATGACAAGATTGCCCTTGATGTTTGTACATGTTCGAACAGGTAGTTGTCAATCCAAGAGACGGGAAAACTGCATTTGATTCAGTACGTTTGTTCATAAAGAACTGTCGCGAGAACTTCTTCTTCTATCCTTCCTCTATTGCCGTTGGCGTCGAGGGGAGAAGCAATCTGCGATTCTTTGATCTTCTGTTGGCCTCTTCTGGTGTTATCCCTCCTAGTGACTCTAGTATTCCCTTTATCCATCTCTTTATCGGCCTTCCTCTTAATCTGGCGTTTTCGTAGCGTATGTTTATGGCTCTTTGAATCATTGTTAGCTCTTTTTGTCTTGTTATGTGGCCGAATCAATTTATCTGTTGTTTCTTTATGTATTCGATGGCTGGTTCAATTTCGAGTTTCTTTCACAGGTCAGTGTAACTTACTCTGTCCCTTAATCTGTTTCCTGTCATTCTTCTGACACATTTCATTTCGGTGGTCGTTATCTTTCTTATAGTTCAACGTCCAATTCTGGCACTGATAGCACAGAGTTGGTAGAAAAATTGATTTGTATATTGCCCTTTTTGCTTCCGTAGTTATTGCTTTGTTTTTCAATAGTGTTGATACTTGGCCTATCAACAGTATTGGTCGCGAGAACTAAAATGCCATTTTTAGACAATGGTAACTGATATGTTTGCTGTAGTAAACACATATCACATATTTGTGTTTGGACCCACAGTAACTACATAATTCGATACTGTATATTTATTGGACGTGTTGTTTGTGTGGGGGTAATTTGTGTTATGTGGAAAGGGAGTGGAGGTATGGCATTGAGATAGTTCGAGAAGAGCTCGTCTTCATGAATAAGTGCTAAAATATTGTTGTGTCCTAACGATATGCAGGAACATACATACCGGTTTAGAAAGTATTGTAGTGAGAATTAGATCTGATATCGAACTTTATTTGATTCGTATATATCATTAGTCCTAAGTTAGTAGATGAAAAAAAAGGAAAAGAAAGCTCTATGACTATACACCAGAATGTTATCTACACCAACTACATTTTACCTTGGTTTCACTATCTGTTTTCTTTGTATGACAATCTCTTTAGTTTATATTTAGACATATTTTTGTTTGTTTGTTTGTTCTGAATCATCTGTCGTACTGACCTTGGCATTATTTCCCTAGGATTTCTCTTGGTATATACCATCTTCCGTACAATTACATCGCGAGTCTCCAGTGTAAATGAGATGCACCGATATACCGAGAACGTTAAGAGGGCACTTACTGTCTGTCTGCTTATCGTCCTGTATAAAAAAAAAAAAAAGCTGCAGTATTTTCCATTCCAATTCACTGCCATTTCTTCCAGTTTAAGAGGGCTTATTAATTACTTTGAAATACGTGGAATATTTTTCCCCCTTTCTTCGTTCTTTGTTGTTTTTTTTTTTGTTTCCTCTAATTTCTTTTCTTTAAAAAAAATTAAAACAGATACCGCCGTTACAGATATATGTAAATTGTAACTTTGTTGTTATGAATTCCAATTTGTTCTTGCCATTAAAAAAAAAAAAAAATAGCCATCAGCAAGACTCTCAATTTCTTATTTGTAATTTGCTGTCTGTCTCTTTTATTTTTGCTGTCTATTTCTTCTAATATTCACCGGGTGTAATTTGTCTTTGTAATTTCTGTCCCGTGGTTTCATCACCACATGCTTCTAGGTTTTCCCCGTTTCTTCTCACTCTGCGGGTTTAAGATTATATCTTGTCTGGTAATGTTTATGTGTTCTGTGTAACTCTGTTGTATTTTTGGTCTTATCCTACTTGTGGTAAATGCCAGTTGGACCAAACGTTGATTTTACTCGTTGGTAGCCTTATGTAATCCTATCTTCTTTAATCCATGAATTTCCCCCCAATCCATAAATTGACCGTTAGTAATTAGTTGGAGCACGTGACCGACTGGATTGAGCTAGTTATTCTTCAGGTAAGTGATCTCAGGTGCGATAATATCAAAAGTAAATATATTTTAGTCATCGCTTATTCTGCAATCCATCATTATTACCTGTCTGATATGTTGTAAAATAGTGATTATATGAATTAATTATTTGATTAAGGTTGGGATAGTGTCAGAACTACTTTAGTATGGGTGTGATAAGGATTGGCCGAAGGTGTGTGCTTTTTAGAGTGGAGCTGATCACCGTATTGTTGGTGGCAGTTAGAACCTGGCTTCAGACTCCTTGTTTCCACTGTTCGCTTTGCGTCTTGGATATATGTTTCCAACTTCATACTCGTGTCTTAAATTTTGTTGTTGTATTTTTTTTTTTTTTTGCGTTGCAGTGAGAAAAAAAAATCTTGAATATATTGCGACAGCGTGATACATTTATGGGGATATGAGGTAGAGGGAAACATAAGGGGGAAAAAATAGAAGGCAGTTTAAGAGAATGGTTTAGTGGGAAGTCAACAAAAGAACTGAGTAATGGGAAGCTTTTTATACAGAGCTTCGCAACTGGAGGAAATCTGATCATCAGAAGGTGACATCCCGTCTAGCAAGTATTTCGGCCCTTTAGCTTCTTGGCACTCTAAGGGAGGTGGGCAAACTAATATATACCTGTAGAAAGTTGTGGAGAGACATGATCAACTTCAGTCTTGATGATGTTGATATTTATAAAAAAGATTGTAATTACCAATACATTTTGAAAAGGTCTTTTTTTTTTTCGCCCCATCGACAGTATCTCGTCAACTTCTCACATTAAAACAGTGCACGAGCATCAATTCCGAAGCGTAAACTGGAGTCTCTCCTTACGGTTTTATTCTGAAACATTATAACCAGAGAGAAAATTTACGGAGCAAATATTGCAAGAATGTAAGGAGTTGATAATTAGAACGTGAAAACGAAAACGAGCGTAACGCGAGGTTGTGCTTGAAGCGAGAGGTTAGGGTAAGATGGCATGATGTTAGCGAAACGTAATTATAGCCCCCGCCCACCAATACACTCCCTCCCATTTATCAGCCGCAAATATTACAATTAACTGTCAAAATATTCTACATTAGCCGAGGCTTTCGTCAGTATTCACCGGTTGTATATTACTATATTTTTACAAGTAAAATTAGGAGTTTAGCTATTAAATGCTGCTCATCATGATCGCCATCACAAACCGTGCTTTCTGGCATTGGTGATCGTGTCTGTAACTTTCAATCTCTTCACTTGTTCATCATTCACGCTGTTAATTTTCAAGCAAAAAATGTTCTTAAATCGTTTTTGTTTTAAATCACAGTTTCCGTCTTCCTTTTTGCCCCTCAATTTGTCTTGTTCTTACAATATATTCCATTTATTTCTCTCTTCGTTAGAAATTGGTGCTATTTCCTCCTGATTTTACTTTCACTTTCCTTTCTGTTTCAGCTCTCGATATTTTCAGCATTCTTCTGTACAGCCACACTTCTGTGATGCCCTACTGATTTTTTTTTTCTTTTTTCCGTAAAATGTTATACATTGTTATACTAATCAGGTGCTAACGATATGTGTAATGATGATGATCATCATCATCATCATCGTCGTCGTCGTCGTCATCATCATCGTCGTCATCATCATCATTATATTTGTAATGACGTTGAGCATACTTAGTATTAGTTTTGCAGAAACTGTAAGAGGACATGCCAGAAACGCGATAAACATAAACATAGACATACACATACAAAATATGTTCCTTCCGCCAGGGTAGGAGTGCCACGGGGTCAGTTTTTACATGCACACAGATCCTGGCACTTTAAATGCCCATCCAGGAACTGCCAAGACAGTTAAAGAGCAAACGTATGTGCTCAGTTCTCTGGGCTAAAAACTGCGTGATTGACATCCGGTCTACGTTGTGTTGCTTTATATTAATAAAAAAAAAAATATATATATATATTTATATTGTACACGTTTCCTTGTATATGTCAGCAGACTGTTTATTTCTATATTTTTGATCTCTGTGTTTGTATATTTTAATTAAATTAAAAAAAAATATAAACATACGAGCTGTTAATTTAAATATAAATATTTCTGCTGAAGTATCCGTTGTTGAATGAAATTATTTCATTAACTCCATCTTTAGAGTTGCATCTTTCCAATTTATATGTGCCTTTCCACTTTCGGTGTATCTTTCCACTTTATATGTATCTTTTAATTTTATGTATATCATTCCACTTTATATGTATCTTTTAACTTTATGTATATCTTTTCATTTTATATGTATCTTTTAACTTTATGTATATCTTTCCACTTTATATGTGTCTTTTAACTTTATGTATATCTTTCCACTTTATATGTGTCTTTTAACTTTATGTATATCTTTCCACTTATTATTAGACTACCTCTGAGTTCCAAACTATAATTTTCCCGTTTCTCTGTTCTTACTTCATACTGGATTCCGGACCAAAATTTATTCGATTTATCAATAACGCCAATGCCACATTTCTTGCATATTCTCTTTGATTTATTGACGGGTTTGAGAATAAAAGTCGTGTGAGGTTGCCGCGTAGTGTACAGGTCAGAGTTTTTAATTCGCCACGATCTAAAATAAAAAATGCTTTTGACATACAGCGAGTCGAGACTAAGCCCACTTGGTTTAGCAAAAGACCGGTTTAATATCGATGGCTTGCTCAGAAATGTCTAAATTACACTGTTGTACTCGATCCTACACCGTCGTCTTCTAATGTGTATCTTTCGAGGAAACTAAATATACATGCGTTCTAATATACATGTCTTCTAATATACATGCGTGTCCTAATTTACATGTTTGTTCTGATATACATGCTTCATCTAATATACATGCGTGCCCTGGTATACATGTTTGTTCTAATATACATGCTTCTTCTAATATACACGATTCTTACAATACACATTCGAAATAATGAGAAGAAGCTGTATCATAAAACTTGTGTGGTTAAAATGTAATATTTCACATTAGAAACTCTCAGATTTGCCAATCTTTTCTTTTCTTTTCTGTTCTAACAATTTTTTAGAATATAATTAAAATGTCACCGACTGCTGCCACCACAAAGAGGACATCATTGTGCTGGGTTACAGCTAAGCCAAGTAGTATACGACCGAGTATGGACCGTAGAGTCGACCAGACGTGTTATTGTTAGTCGAAGGCCCCGGCATCACTGCAAACGAATTAAAATCCATAATTTTGCTCAACCGCTCCTGCCAGTGGAACCATCCGAATTAAAACTCATCTCACTGAGTCGACCAGAATTGCTGCGCTGAATAGGTGAAGTTATTTTATGACGATTATATTGTAAGCTTTAGAGTTCAATGCAGCAGGAGGTCAACGCCTGGGAGTCATGACCCAGGCGGGCTCACCTCCCATAAAGTGTCAAGACGTTAAAGGGCCGAAACATTTTCTTGCCGGGGGACCACTTCTGGTGATCAGATTGCCTCCTGCTGCGAAGCTATGTATGGTTTCCTATCACTTTGATATTCAAATAAACAACTGTGTGTGATGATTCCTCCTTTCGACCAGATGCATCTGACTTCTGTAGGAAATTTCCGAGTAGCAAGTTGTCTTCCCTCTTCAATTTCTATTTGCTTGCCCAGTCTGTTTCCAGGAGGTGCAGCAGATTCCGGATTGGTTCTACTATTCGCCACTCTTAGTGCAAACAGTCAGCTTTGAGTCGCTGACTGTTCTGAGTCCATGTTCTAGTAGGCGTTTTCACAAAGTCTGTGTTAGTCTGGATTATTTTCGGAAAGAAAAATAAAAGGAGATGAAAAGTAAACAAATAAAATTGAGAAGAAATGAAAACAAATGAAATAGAGAAGAAATGAAAACAAATGAAATAGAGAAGAAAATAAAACAAATGAAATTGAGAAGACAATAAAACAAATGAAATGGAGAAGAAATGAAAACAAATGAAATAGAGAAGAAAAGAATAGTTTGGCTACAACTTGAGAATGAATATCTGACTTGCTATCATGTTGGTCCTATTGCAGCCGACGGTCCGGTGCTAGGATATGACCTACCAATGAAACGGGTGATAGGCAATCTCACAGAAATCTTTTTGCAACGCGGGCCAACAACTGTCGGTGTGACACATCTAACCCAGCATCTACAACTTAAAACTCTCCAGAATGCTTCACCGCTACACAGGCGACCAATTTACATAAAGAACATTTCACGTAGACGACTAAAGTGTGCACACATACGGACAATTTATATAAAGATCACAATTCTGCGTAGATTCTTAATGTGTGCACACGAACGACCGCAGTCTAGATATAGTAATAATCAAATAGCGACCCGCGGGTCTGTTCCGACCCGCCTGTCTATTTTCTTGACCCTTGAAGCGTCCTTAGAACCTATTATATTCGTCATAATCAAGTACCAAGCCTGCTGGCGTAGATGATCATGTCTCTCCACAACTTTCGATCTCGACAGTTATTTATCATTTCTGTTGTTGACCTTCTGCCAAGCCGTTCTCGTAAGCTGTCTGGTATCTTTTCTCTTTCCTTACCTCTATCTATTCGTCCCTCAGTTTTCTCAATTGTTACAATATATTACAGCTGTTCCCTTCTCATAACATGGCAAAAAAAAATGATGTACTGCTATATTAAATACCTATAAATGAAAACCGAGGTTCCAGTTGGTTAAACAAATATATGGCCTTTGGCGTCTTGACAGACGGTTGGTTGGTAGCAAGCAATTATGATAAGTCAGTAGTCTGGTAAAGCATTAGTGTCTCATACTGGGTGCTGCATTGCTGAACATCTTTTCTCGTGGCTGAATTTGCCAATCCTGGACAGACAGATCCGTCCACAGAACGAGCAATGTGTACCCGCGGTACCCGGCCTTGTCTATTTTCTCTTGCACCTTTTGATTCTGAATTTGACGTCAGTACTGTCTCGAAACTCAAATGTTAAGGCGGTCCTATTATATGGTTGTGAAACATGGAGAACACAATTGCCAATCACGAAGATACAGACTTTCATAAATGGATGCTTACGCAGAATAAAAGGATGGAAATGGCAGGGCAAAATCACTAACATAGAATTATGGAAATGTATCAGTCAAATACCAGTGGATAAAGAGATACAGTGAAGACGATGGCGCTGTATAGGACACACACTACGGAAGCCAACTGAGAGTATTACACAACAGGCCCTTTTTGGGAGTCTCCAGGGGAAAAGACAAAGAGGAAGACCAAGGAATTCTTGGAAAAGCCAGATAGAAGCAGAGATGAAGATGATGGGGATGTCATGGAATGATCTTAAAAGAATGGCAAAAAACAGAACGACTTGGAAAGTGTTTGTTGAAGACCTATGCTCCACAGGGAGCTAAAAAGGAAGAAGAAGAAGAAGAAGAGACTGTCTCGAAAGTTGCTGTGCCACTTTTTATGTTTGCTCTCCTTGTGCTACGATCCGCAGCCACATTTTCCCAGATCCTTTCACTTATAGAAAATTCCCTCAAGGACGCCTTGCAAACGTCCTGATATCTCAGCACTGATCTGCCCATAGGTATCTTTTCGTCACTATATTCGCCATACAATATTAGTTTGGGAATACGATTGTTTGCCATTCTTCTTACATAGCCCAGCCGCCTTAGTTTAAAATCCTAAGTGTTGCCATGATCAAAAGGAGTTTGGCTTGTTGTAAGATATTAGAGTTAGTTACTTTGTCCTGCCATTTGATGTTCATAATCTTGCGAAGGCAACGTATATGAAAGCTGTTTAACCTTTTCTCCTGCCTTGCATAGGTAGTCCAAGTTTCTGATCCATATAGAAGTGTATTAAGCACACAACTTTGAAATAAATTAAACAAATAATATAAAGGTAATTTGGAATGAATAATGAATTAATTGTCCTGTTGAAAATGATAAACAACGTCGCCAACGTGCAATTATTATTGATATATTACTAAATGACTTAATGTAATGTTTGACAATGCAATCGGTCCTGGCTATGCTATAATCCGGGTCTCCGTTAGCATCCTAAGTTTGTCATCACTGGTCTAGACAAATACAAAAGCGTAACTCTTTTCGGTTTATAATCACTAGGATACTCTCTCTCTCTCTCTCTCTCTCTCTCTCTCTCTCTCTCTCTCTCTCTCTCTCTCTCTCTCTCTCTCTCTCTCTCATAAACTGAGATACTTTTTTACTCAACGTGATTTCTAACATACAACAATCTCTGTCTTCTTTCGTGATATCACATATAGTTCATTATATTTTCCGTTCTCAATTTCCTTTGTTCTTCGCCATGCTCCATAACAGAATGTCACATCACTATGCGAAGAGGAACCACATCTAGAGCTAATTAACGAAGTTGATACGACAATCAGACATATCTGCGAGACGTTATTGTGAAACAATCTGCTAGTGAAACAATCTGCCGTGACAATCTGCTAGAATACAGAAATATAAGTATCGCCAATCGTCAAGACCAGATTGATGTGACAGCTGTCATGTCAAAGCAGGACTCGAGACTGGTAGATAAAGTCACAACTCTTACAACGGAGAAAACATGTGTTGCGAGAATAATGTTCTGTTTTTATACTGGGCAGGGAAATCGTTCTAAAATTGAGATAAGCTCTTTCTCGCCTTCTCTTTCTCCTCGCATTCTTATTATTTTTTTCTTTCTGCTCCTATTCTTCTTATTTTTCTCTTTCTCATTTTCGTCTTCTTCTTATTTTCCTCTTTCCCTTCCTCGTCTTCTTCTTATTTTCTCTTTCTCCGCCTCTTCTTATTGTTTTCTTTCTGCTCCCATTTTTCTTACTTTCTCTTTCTCTTCTCTTCTTCACCGCCGTATTATTTTTTTCAATTTCTCCTCCTCGTCTTCTTCTTATATTTTCTCTTTCTTTTCCTCGTCTTACTATTTTTCTCTTTCCCCTTTTCTTCTTATTTTCTCTTTCTCCTCCTCCTCTTCTTATGTTTTCTTCTCTTCTTATTAATTTTTATTCTCCTTTTCTCCTTTCTGTTTTCCCCAGTCTCTACTTTCTCATCATCTAATCTCTCTACTTTCTCATCATCTAATCTCTCTACTTTCTCATCATCTAATCTCTCTACTTTCTCATCATCTAATCTCTCTACTTCATATTTTTTATCCTCTTCCCCTTATTCTTCTCCACATTTTTTTCTGCTTCTTCGTCTTCTTTATTATATGTCTTATCTTCTTTCTTCTCTTCTCTGTCAGCTTCTTATTTTCTTTCCTATCCTCCTCTCTTTCTTATCCTCCGCTCTTTCTTATCATCCTCTCTTTCTTATCCGCCTCTCTTTCTTATCCGCCTCTCTTTCTTATCTTCCTCTCTTTCCTATCCTCCTCTCTTTCTTATCCTCCATTCTTTCTTATCCTCCTCTCTTTCTTATCTTCCTCTCTTTCTTATCCTCCTCTCTTTCTTATCCTCCTCTCTTTCTTATCCTCCTCTCTTTCTTATCCCCCCTCTTTCTTATCCTCCTCTCTTTCTTATCCTCCACTCTTTCTTATCCTCCTCTCTTTCTTATCCGCCTCTCTTTCTTATCCGCCTCTCCTTCCTATCCTCCTCTCTTTCTTATCCTCCTCTCTTTCCTATCCGCCTCTCTTTCTTATCCGCCTCTCTTTCTTATCCGTCTCTCTTTCCTATCCTCCTCACTTTTTTATCCGCCTCTCTTTCTTATCCGCCTCTCTTTCCTATCCTCCTCTCTTTCTTATCCTCCACTCTTTCTTATCCTCCTCTCTTTCTTATCCGCTTCTCTTTCTTATCAGCCTCTCTTTCTATCCTCCTCTCTTTCTTATCCTCCTCTCTTTCTTATCCTCCTCTCTTTCTTATCCTCCTCTCTTTCCTATCCGCCTCTCTTTCCTATCCTCCTCTCTTTCTTATCCGCCTCTCTTTCTTATCCGCCTCTCTTTCCTATCCTCCTCACTTTTTTTATCCGCCTCTCTTTCTTATCCTCCTCTCTTTCTTATCCTCCACTCTTTCCTATCTTCCTCTCTTTTTTATCCTCCTTTTTCTTATCCTCCACTCTTTCCTATCTTCTTCTCTTTTTATCCTCCTCTCTTTCTTATCCTCCTCTCTTTCTTACCGATGGTAACTGTTTTGTTTTCATTGCCCTTAAAAAGACGTCAAGTGGACGTCAGTTACGTTATATAGTTGTTTACAGCAACTTCTTGTCTTATATCTGCGCCTTGGTATTGCATTTCGCCGCCATCTCTACCGACTGGGCTAGACTAGTTTGTTTCCAGGGTTTCGTGACGGAGTAGAATTCTCATCAGTTCTAGTGGAGAAATCTTGAGTCAGCTATGGACAGTCCACACCTCATGCGCTGTCTGGCGTCTTCGCTCTCAAAATTGAAAGAAAAAAAAAGTTTCGTTTCTTTAATATCATCATCATCATCATCATCATCATCATCATCATCATCATCATCATCGAGTGCCATCTCCGCAACGGAGGTTGGCTACCATAGAGCGCCATTCTGTTTTGTCTTTATGCTTTGGATAGTGGAGTTTGTTTGTAGGCTGATTTGTCCATCTTTTGATATTACTCGTCCATGTTAGTCTTGGTCTACCTCTGCCTCTTTTACCTTGTATTTTCTCCTCCAAGATTACTTTTTAATAGTTTCATGATTTTCTCTCACTTTCTTTTTCCTTACCCCCTTTCCTTCATCTCTCCCCGTGTCTCTGAAAGTGGCAGTAGTAGTTGTAGTAGTAGCAGTGGTAGTAGTAGCAGTGGTAGTAGTAGCAGCAGCAGTACTAATAGTAGCAGTAGTAGTTGTAGTAATAGCAGTAGTAGTAATAGTAGCTGTAGTCGTTGTAGTAGTAGCAGTAGTACTAAGAGTAGCTGTAGTCGTTGTAGTAGTAGCAGTAGTACTAATAGTAGCGGTAGTAGTTGTAGTAGTAGCAGTAGTAGTAATAATGGCGGTAGTCTTTGTAGTAGTAACAGTAGTAGTAATAGCAGCAGTACTTATAGTAGCGGTAGTAGTAGCAGAAGTACTAATCGTAGCGGTAGTCGTAGTAGTAGCAGTAGTAGTAATAGCAGCAGTACTAATAGTAGCGGTAGTAGTTGTAGTAGTAGCAGCGGTACTAATAGTATCAGTAGTCGTTGTAGTTGTAGCAGTGGTAGTAGTAGCAGCAGTACTAATAGTAGCGGTAGTAGTTGTAGTAGTGGTAGTTTGAGTAGTAGCATCAGTACTAATAGTCGCTGTAGTAGTTATAGCAGTAGCAGTGGTAGTCGTGGCAGTGGTAGTAGTAGCATCAGTACTAATAGTAGCAGTAGTAGTTGTAGTGGTTAGAGCAGCAGGATTGGTAGTAGTATTAGCAGTACTAATAGTAGTTGTAGTAGTTGTAGAATTGGTAGTGGTAGTAGTAGCAGCAGTACTAATAGTAGTAGTTGTATTAGTTATAGCAGTATCACTGGTAGTTGTAGTAGTTATTGCAGGATCACTGGTAGTTGTAGTAGTTATAGCAGTAGCAGTGGTAGTAGTAGCAACAGTACTAATAGTAGCAGTAGTAGTTGTATTAGTAGCAGCAGCAGTAGTAGTTGTATTAGTCATAGCAGTAGCAGAAGTACTAATAGTAGCAGTAGCAGTTGTAGTAGATATAACAGTAGCATTGGTAGTAGTAGCAGTAGCACTAATTGTAGCGGTAGTAGTTGTATTAGTAGCAGCAGCAGTAGTAGTTATAATAGTAGTAGTAGCACCGATGGTGGTAGAAGTAATGGTAGCAGCAGCGATAGTTGTAGTCTTAGTGGTAGTAATAGCTGGAGTAGTAGTAGTAGTAGTAGTAGTAGTAGTAGTAGCAGTAGCAGTAGCAGTAGCAGTAGCAGTAGCAGTAGCAGCAGCAGCAGCAATAGTATTAAGGAGGGGATGGGAAATATAATAATTCCACTGGAATAGGAATAAGACAATCGATAAAATAAAAGTAATAGAAAACTGCCGAAATTAGGATATAAGCCAACTACGTATATTATTGTATATAATCCTTATCATCATCATGCACCGGGCCTAGTGGCGTAGGTGATCATGTCTCTCCACAACTTTCTATCTCGGCAGCTATTTATCATTTCTGTTGTTGACCTTCTGCCAAGCCATTCTTTTAGCTGTCTGTTATTTTTTCTCTTTGCTTCCCTCTATCTCTTCGTCCCTCAATTTTTCCAGTTGTTACAATATATTCCAGTTGTTCTCTTCTCATTACATGGCCAAAAAATGATGATTGTCTCTTCCTAACATTGGAAATCAGCTCTCTTTTTGCTATTGTATATAATACTCATACCATATTTAGACCAATCAGATCCCAACGGAGATCACTGAACAGTCTACGGAGCAAATAAAATGGAAGAACTTTGTTGTTGCAAGCCACTGCAAGGTGTGTAGACCACTGACGTCTTTGTCTGTTTATGGTTAGAGTAAAGTGAAATATTTCAGACAGAGATATGTAAACAGAAGTGTCCCTCATAAGTGGCTGACATTCCATCATATGCAATTACACCACTCGGCTGTACTCTTAAATTCTGACCCAGAGCCAGACATAAATCAGATGCCAGTAATAGTCGGCTGTCGACAGAATTCCTAGAACCGCTCCTGCTTTTAAGGAAAGTGTACCCATCCTTCCGGTCATATAAACTTTGTGATAACTTTGCCTGTTGTGTACTTTCTTTCTTTCTTTCTTTCTTTCTTTCTTTTTCTTTCTTTCTTTCTTTCTTTCTTTCTTTCTTTCTTTCTTTCTTTCTTTCTTTCTTTCTTTCTTTCTTTCTTTCTTTCTTTCTTTCTTTTTTTCTTTCTTTCTTTCTTTCTTTCTTTCTTTCTTTCTTTCTTTCTTTCTTTCTTTCTTCTTCCTCCTTTTTTCTTTCTTTCTTTCTTTTTCTTTCTTTCTTTCTTTCTTTCTTTCTTTCTTTCTTTCTTTCTTTCTTTCTTTCTTTTTCTTTCTTTCTTTCTTTCTTTCTTTCTTTCTTTCTTTTTCTTTCTTTCTTTCTTTCTTTCTTTCTTTCTTTCTTTCTTTTTCTTTCTTTCTTTCTTTCTTTCTTTCTTTCTTTCTTTCTTTCTTTCTTTCTTTCTTTCTTTCTTTCTTTCTTTCTTTCTTTCTTTCTTTCTTTCTTTCTTTTCTTTCTTTCTTTCTTTCTTTCTTTCTTTCTTTCTTTTTCTTTCTTTCTTCTTCTCCTCCTCCACATCTTCTTCCTCTTCCTCATTTTCTTCTTTTTCTCCTCCTTCGTCTTCTTGCCTTTCTTTTATCTTTAAAGTTTGAGCTACTAAGAATTTTGCAATCGGAACAACCTCCTACGTTTCATTTGTCTCCAACATTTTCTGTCTTATTATCCAGGGTTGAAAGCAATGTTAAGACTGACCTCATAATTTATTTTACTTCCACAGGTAGAGATGGGTCACGTTATATCCATTTGACGTTAAATTGGGCCTCATCTCAGCACCGGCGACACTCTCATGGCACTTAAAGTCATATAAGCCGGGTCAATTCTGATTCCCTGAGAGCATATATATATATATATATATATATATATATAAGATAATAAATGACGACAGAGTTAACACTATTCTATGACGACAGAGTTAACACTATTCTGTAGAAACTTGTTTAACTACTAAAATGACGTTAGTCCTATGCGGATGTTTTTATTGTATGCTTTCTTGCATTCGCCCAATGACTAAAGGGATACACCTTCTCATCATCTGCCCTTAAAAGGACGTTAAGTGGGCTTGTCTGCGATGTATTGTGGTTTGCAGTAAAAATGTTATATTTGCGTCTTTCGGCCCACCATATCCAACTTCAACATGTTATTTTTGAGTTGGGTTGTCTTCCCGCTTGGCCAGACTTGTCAGGTTAGTCTGTTACTGGAGGTACCACACAGAGGTGGAGTAGGATCTGGATGGTTCTGGTTCACCGATCCTGTCGCAAGCCATCAGCTGTGGGTCGCTGACAACTTCCTGCTCTGCTACTGGGAGGCGACTTTGCCTCCTTTTCATTTTATGATTTCTAACGATGACGCATTTTGACAGCGTCCCTGGAAGCATTGCAGCACATTTTAGGAACCATTACTTTAAAAGAACGGTAAATGAACCTAGATTCATTTTGTTGTCGTTTACATTATGCTGCGTTATTTAGCGCCATTCTGCCCAGGAAATCAGACTTTAGTAATAAAGCATTGTTGATCAACGGGTCGCTTTCCCTCTTCGATCCAATCTCGCCTTGTCAGAATAGCTAGTTTGTTTCAACATTTTTAAGGTAATTTTTTTAAATATAAAAAACAACTTATCCACTAACGAATAGTTAGAATGGGCAAGGATAACTTTGTGCATGTATAATCATCAAACATATACGTCTGATTCTCTTTCTGCATATCATCTAGACGTCATTATTAACAAGGTCAGGGACGACTTTTTTAATTTTTATTTTATTTATATGTTTTTATTTTATTTTATATGTTATTTTTAGTTTCCTTTTATTTCTCTTTCTAGTTCGAAATTATTATATTTTATTATTATTATTTTTTACATTTTAAATTTCGTATCTGTATGTATGTTGTATGTATGTTGTATGTATGTTGTATGTTTGTTCCTGCTGAAGGCCAATAGAGCCGAAAGTTCGCTTTGGTTTGTGTTGTCCTTTTGTTACATGAAGCTTTAACCATACCGTTGTGTTCTCTCTCTCTCTCTCTCTCTCTTTCTCTCTCTCTCTCTCTCTCTCTCTATATATATATATATATATATATATATATATATATATATATATTTATATCCTCATTATATAATATATATGTATATATATATAATATAATATATTCCTCATTATTAACAAGTTGGAAGAAAGCGTATGTCAGCTCACTGCTGGTGACACCTTCATACAGCTAGTCCTGGTATGATACCGGTGATGGTCACAAGAGTTTAGTGTGTACTATCTAAGAGTTGTATTATTAGAGTTTTGAGAGAAAGTGCGACGTCATTGAATACTGTTTAAACTCTTAAGAGTTTAGTGTCATAGCATACTTTCAGAAAAAAACATGTGTTATAAATAATAGGTCATGTCCTCATGCCTGACGATTATCTACAGTCTTTTTGATGGGTTAATGGAAAGGCAGAAGGTCAACAACAGAAATGATAAATAACTGTCGAGATAGAAAGTTGTGGAGAGACATGTGCACCTACGCCAGCAGGCACGGTACTTAATGATGATGATGATGGGTTAATATATCTAACAGCGACGGTAGCAGGTAACAGAATGTCATTGGTGACAACACTTATTGTGATAGCCATGGCAGCATTGTTAATATTATTCATTATAGTGACAAATGACATAGTCATAACAATAATATACACTATCAAATAAATTTGTGACATTAACATAAAATAATATGACAGTTTTGTCAATTAGTCATGACAGGAACATATAAAAACGTATTACAGTGACGTAAGATAATAATGACAACTGACAGATGAATGTAAGTAGAGAGTTACTTCCACTCCTTCATGTGCATTGGAAATAAGTGTTAGTACCCCCTATTTTTCAATGACCAGCAGCAAACTTTAAGGCTGACGTGTCGGTATCACGTCAGGCCGCCGTACTTTTCCAGAAATAATCTCTGGTACCTATTTTCAGAGGCTGCGTGAACTTTGAAGCCGTGTCTGTCGCGGGGGGGGGGGGGGGGAAATCACAACATCTGGGAATGGAACACAGATCTCACTGGTCGGTAGAGAAGACGCTAACACGAAGGCCTCATTAATCCGAAAGCAGGTGCATGCGATTAAGGAGGGAATAATAGAACAAAGAAGTATGTGTTAGCACTCGGAAAAATTGACAGACAAACAACAATAGAAAAAAACGAAGAACAATATATGGTCCGAAGTGGGATCATATAATGTTCTTCGTTTTTTTCTATTGTTGTTTGTCTGTCAATTTTTCCGAGTGCTAACACATACTTCTTTGTTCTATTATTCCCTATTATCGCCTCGGAAGTTCCCCATATAATAATATTTATGTATTATTATTTGTACCCTGCATATGATTAACCTGTGCCGCATCTCATAAAGCCACTCTCAAACGTGAAGGTTGGAAGCAAACTGTGAAGACTGTATTCAGAAGTACGCCAAGACCTGGGAGCCGCGATAGCTCAGCGGTTAGTGAACCGGACTGCAAAGGACAAGAGGTAGGGTTTGATCCCAAGCGACGGCTTCCGGGTTCACTCAGCCTCAAATGGATACCGGATTTTTTTTCTGGGAAAGTAAAGCGGCACTGGCGTAATACCGACCACATTACCCCAAAAATCGTGTGCCGAAAGGTCTGTAAAATTTATGGTCACTAACACCATATTCCGTATACGCCTTTTAGCGTGACGGGGGTACTTTACTTTCTTATTTACGCCCAGACCTGAAAATGACAGTTTTGCGTGTTAATGTTACTGATCCCAATAATCCCACAGTACACAGATAGGGAAGCCTTGGAGGCTGAGTGGTTAGTGTGCTCGCTTCCTGATGGCTGAGTGGTTAGTGGGCTCGTGTGGCTGAGTGGTTAGTGTGCTCGCTTCCTGATCTGAAGGGTCTGGGTTTGATCCCCAAAGTGGCGACTTCTATTTCAGACCGACATGGCTGCGGGATTCACCCAATATCTAAAAATGGGTACCAGAGGTTTTTATGGAAAGTAAAGGCGGCGTCATAGAAAAATGGTCACTAACACCATATTTCCCATTCGCATAGCAAGGCCTGGAGAGAAACTTGACTTTACTCTTTTACATGGGTAGGATTAACCTGTGGCCAAATCTCACAAAGCAGCTTCAATCGTGACATGACAAATTGTGAAGACATCGCCATGAGCGCTCCAGCGACAGCCATCTTATCGGGGACTAATTAAATGATACCCTAACATGCCTGTGACAGCAACATACAATAACATAATTATGGCAGTAACATAAATGTAACTCGTCATGAGATGGTACAATTTTGGTGAAACAGTAGCGTGTGGGCGTGTCTGAATGATAGAATAGATAATGAGAGAAGATAGACGATATCCAGGTGCGTAGTATTATAACACTCGGGACTACACTGTTATTAAGAAACGATAATTCAGGTGTAACAACCTCGGTTGGTATATCAGCGAAAATGAAAGAAGCTTACGAACCAATGCAAATATAACTAGACAGGAAAGATCACTGCTGTTGTTGTAGAATGGGCACCCCGCTAGCAGGCATATTTTCGGCTGTAGAGTTGTCTTCTCGTGAGGAACGCGAGTATGGATGGCGCAGGCAGATAAGAGCAATATTGCCTTTGTTAAGCAAACAATATATATACCTGTCATATCTGTATACCCCATCCATCCTGGCTATTTATGCGTCACTGTTTGGCCTTCTTTTTGTTTCATTCACCGCCTTCTTCTGAGAAACTTAAGGATTGTTATTCCCTCTTCACAAACTGCCTGTACATATCTGTGCTATATAATGTCACGTGTCACGTTTATTATTACTAATGGTCTTCTATAGTTCTTTGTGTTTAAATTCTAATTTATTTACTTTATTTTCTTCTCTCACTGTCTGTGTTTATTTCAGTGTCTCTATTTATACATTAGCAGTCTGTTATCGTTGACTGTAAATAGGATCGACGCAGATAAAGTAGTGCCACTCATATTTTGAATTCCACTCCTTAGGAAACAAATATGTTTACGTTGTGTGATGTAGGAAAACAAATATGTTTATGTTGTGTGATGTAGGAAAACAAATATGTTTATGTTGTGTGATGTAGGAAAACAAATATGTTTATGTTGTGTGATGTAGGAAAACAAATATGTTTACGTTGTGTGATGTAGGAAAACAAATATGTTTATGTTGTGTGATGTAGGAATACAAATATGTTTATGTTGTGTGATGTAGGAAAACAAATATGTTTATGTTGTGTGACGTAGGAAAACGAATATGTTTACGTTGTGTGATGTAGGAAAACAGATGTTTATGTTGTGTGATGTAGGAAAACAAATATGTTTATGTTGTGTGACGTAGGAAAACAAATATGTTTATGTTGTGTGCTGTAGGAAAACAAATATGTTTATATTGTGTGTTGTAGGAAAACAAATATGTTTATATTGTGTGTTGTAGGAGTTTTCCCCAAGTATTTACCTTTTACAATTGGCAGCAATATCTTCCTAAGTTTATGTTTACGATCTGTTGTTCTGTTGAAAGATATCTTTAGTTGTCATTGCTGTTTGAGAATATCACCCTTGAATTTCAAGCAAACAATGACAAACCATTCAAATATGTGCAGTTTAAGCGAGCTGGTGGCTTTATGATTTATTTTTGACTAAAAGAATCGACATTGCCTCCTCACTCACGGTAGACAAACAGGTGCTAATTCTTCCCAACAGATGACCGCAAATTACGCACATCGATAGTCCTTATATGTTTTTTCCCATACACACTTCTGTTCCAGCCTCACAGTCGCTCTCTCCAAATATCTGCTCTCTGATTCCTCATCAATCATCGCTCCCAGCTCCAGTAAATGACTTCAATAGATCTTTCTTCCCGAGCTGTAAATCTTCCACAACGGATGCCCTGGAAGCAAACAAATCAGATCTTTAATGGCCGTGGACATTGCCAAAGAATAACGAGCTGCTAGAAACATCTAAATTTAAACTCCAATGTTAAGTCAGTCCTATTATATGGCTGTGAAACATGGAGAACAACACAATTGACAATCATGAAGATACAGACTTTCATTAATGGATGCTTACGCAGAATAAAAGGATGGAAATGGCAGGACAAAGTCACTAACATAGGATTATGGAAATGTACCAGTCAATAACCAGTGGATAAAGAGATACATCGAAGACGATGGCGCTGGATAGGACACACGCTGCGGAAGCCAACTGAGAGTATTACACAATACGCCCTTTTTGGAATCCCCTGGGGAAAAGATAAAGAGGAAGACCAAGGAATTCTTGGAGAAGATAGACAGTAGCAGATATAAAGATAACCGGGAAGACATGGAATGATCTTAAAATAATGGCAAGAAACAGAACGACTTGGAAAATGTATGTTGAAGACCTTATTTCCACAGGGGGCTGAAAAGTATAAGAAGAAGAAGAAGAGACATCTAAATACAGTTGCTCATTTTTAAACTTCAATAGCGCGGAAACATAAGTATTTTAACATGACTAGAAACAGCACGAACAACTGCAGAAAAAAGGCAACCTCAATGAGAATCAAACTCATACCAGTACGTCACAGCGCATTACCAATAGAAGTAGCTGTGTTAACAAACTTTTCCAACTCATTATTATTTTTTTTTAAGGAACTGTTAATTAGGACCAAGTTTCTCTTTGAAATGTCTAAAACAACAAACAAACCGGACATGTTTTCGTGCCTGCATTCCCTTCCTATGAAGTGGTTAGATCCAGCCTTTTGTTTCGTGTCTGTCAGCGACATGTGTTTGTTTCCTGTTCCTGTCAGAGTGTGCTAAGCTTTAGTGGGTCTGTTTACACAGTCTTTATTGGAGCTCTCCAGTTCTAGAGTACAGCAAAAGATGTAGGCGTAGTGACAATACCAGCTGACTCTTCCAGGTGATGTTTGTTATCCAATAAAGAAATGGGACTATTCAACTATCTCTTTTTAAAGAAATTGTATTTTTAAAAGTTATTCATTATAACAAATGCTAATTTGGTTGTCACCTTAATAACCACATACTCTCAAACATCATAGATAGAACACGATTAAATAATATGTAGACACCATTGTGCTACAAGTGCCATATCTGAACTGAAGAGCAATAAGACAACTGAAGTGAATACCTGAGAAGAAAGCTAGGAATAATTTCCGCCATTGAATACATAGAGAGTCAAGAGGTAAAATGGTTTGACCACGTGATAAGACAGATCAAAACACAACACAACGAGTTTTCAATAAACGTTGCGAGAACACCAAACCCAAGTTTGGACCAAGAAAAAGATAGATTGATGGAATATTAGAAACACTATGAAAAATAACAGCAGTAGACACCAACAGAAGAAATAATGACCGCACATTAAATCTACTTCGATGCCGGGATACATATTAGGAAGGATAGAAGAAGAATGAAGTAGAAACGAAATGAAAAAAAAAAAAAAAAAACTCATAGACAGGAAGATTCCCAACCAACGCTGATTTGTGAACGACCCTGTGAGAACAAAGGCTAAGGCAACAAGTGCAAATAATGTAGGCAGACATAATCCATAAACCTGAGTAGGTAGTTTCATATGGGATAATCCATTCATAAAAGACTTTAGCTGACGTAGTCGGAGGATGTCGACCTAACTGGCGAGAACTAGAAAACCTACATTCCTATACAGTCCTGCTATAGTATCGTGCTTGTTCTTGTACTAATCCACCCTCCATTTCAAACTCAGCTGTATAGGCTCGACACCGAATCAATTTACCTTTAGGCTGCCTGTGCCTCACAGAGAAACTATAGAGAAGAAGTGAAGACCTCCAGCGTTCCGTGCACCACTGACCTTGCAGTGCCTCAAAGAGAAACTATAGAGAAGAAGTGAAGACCTCCAGCGTTCCGTGCACCACTGACCTTGCAGTGCCTCAAAGAGAAACTATAGAGAAGAAGTGAAGACCTCCAGCGTTCCGTGCACCACTGACCTTGCAGTGCCTCAAAGAGAAACTATAGAGAAGAAGTGAAGACCTCCAGCGTTCCGTGCACCACTGACCTTGCAGTGCCTCAAAGAGAAACTATAGAGAAGTGAAGACCTCCAGCGTTCCGTGCACCACTGACCTTGCAGTGCCTCAAAGAGAAACTATAGAGAAGAAGTGAAGACCTCCAGCGTTCCGTGCACCACTGACCTTGCAGTGCCTCAAAGAGAAACTATAGAGAAGAAGTGAAGACCTCCAGCGTTCCGTGCACCACTGACCTTGCAGTGCCTCACAGAGAAACTATAGAGAAGTGAAGACCTCCAGCGTTCCGTGCACCACTGACCTTGCAGTGCCTCAAAGAGAAACTGTAGAGAAGAAGTGAAGACCTCCAGCGTTCCGTGCACCACTGACCTTGCAGATCTTGATCTATAGTAGACGTTTATTGTTGCGGAAGAATAAAAAAAAAACAAACATTAACAATTAATTCCTGTGACGAAGGAAAAAGCTGAAGTAGACATGTTATAAAAGTTGTAATAGTTGTCTTTTATCCAGGCTATTAACTGTTACTTGTACACAAATGTCACTGTTAACCAGACGCTTATTTTCATGAAGTCTTCATACAAGAATGATATCTTTAAAATTTGTTAAAACTTTTCTATTTTACTTTTTAAAAATGAGAGATCGAGAAAGAAGCAAGTATTTGAAAGTGAGAGAAAGAGAGATGCATTTAAACTGAAACACTATATATATTTAAACCTCAAAAAAAAAAAAAATACACAATAGCCTCCACTAGACCGCCTGACGAGAAGAAAAGGGTCATATATATATATATTTTTTTTTTTTATTTTTTTTTCCCGGTGGTGCAGTTTTACTGTTCTCAACTGAAATCATCATAGGTGAATCCGGTAAATAAAAGAGGTCATTGGAAACTGAATTGATAAAAATATGATAGTCGAAAACATGCAGCATTATCATCAAAACTTGAAATATCATAGAAAACATAAATGCCGCGCAGTCTGAAAGAAGAAATATAAAGTGCTAGTTGCTGCATGCGTGTGGAGTTTATGTGAAATAGAACAGGAGGAGTCATTGATGGAAGACACTTTAGGGTGACGTCGGTCAATAGAAAACTATTTTTGGCAGCGTCGAAATTGAAGTCGGTCTCGGAAAACTAAAGAAAATAATAATAAATAAATAAATATTTATTGGGAATGGAAACTTTTGATGCGAGAGACAAACAAACAAATAAGCGACAACGGTGTGTTTACAGAACTCGGAAAGTCCACAAACAAACAAATAAGCGACAATGTTGTGTTTACAGAACTCGGAAAGTCCACAAACAAACAAATAAGCGACAATGGTATGTTTACAGAACTCGGAAAGTCCACAAACAAACAAATAAGCGACAATGGTGTGTTTACAGAACTCGGAAAGACCACAAACAAACAAATAAGCGACAATGGTATGTTTACAGAACTCGGAAAGTCCACAAACAACAGAAAAAAAAAAGGCAAGAATAGACAAACCAAACTAGGATCGAACCAGTACTCCTCGACACTGTGACTGGACTACGAGAGCCATGCATTTCACAACCTGTCAGGTAAACAATATACGAATGCTGCCTCTGTTAGAGCTGGCAGTGTGTTCTAGCAGGTCTCTCGCAGCAAGGTGATAGATTGAGTACCGGCTCGATTCTAGTTCGAACTGCTTATACTTTGTGTTTGTTGTTGTTTTTTGTGTGGATTGTTTCCGAGGGCTGTAAACATGCCAATATCCCTTCTTTGTCTGTTCATTAGAAAACTTTTTGATAACGTCGAAACAAAAGTCCGCTAGTAGAACATTGAAATATTCAAAGTTGGCGGTTAAGACTTCACAGATCTGTTGGACAAGCTGTGTTTATCCCGTGCCACAGTCGACCACTTCTGAGATGCCACACCTGCCCCTATTACCTGGCTCTGCAGGGATAGTTTCTTTCTCGCGATTCCAAACACTTTACAGGAGCTTGAAAACTCCATCTATTTACCTTGCAGGTGATTTGAAATAGTCTTTCACAGCATCCCTGTTGTGCAGATGCCCAAGCCCAGGTGACGTTGATGTGTACAGTTGATTGATTATTGCACTTTGATTTAAAGTAACGAACACACATCAGAGAAAGGGAGAGGACTGAAGGGAAAAGGGATGGCGCGGGTAAAAAAATGGAAGGAAGAGGGTCGGAGAGTGAGGGAGAGAGAAAGGAAGGATGTAGATATATCTAGGTAATTTTCTATAGAAATAAGACTGCTCATTTGAATAAAAACATTGGATAAAGTTTGCAGCCAATTGAAAAGTAATACATGAAAGTCAAGTAATAAAGTGTCATGATCGCCTTCTCCAGTCCTCAGTGAGTTAGAAAACCTTTATATTGAGAAGATGCTTTACATCATACAAAGCCACATCTCGTTTACAAACTCTTTTATTGCGGAGATTGTTCACATGGGTCAGGGTTGTCCTCGGAACATACTTTTGGTAGAAGATCGGAGCATACTTTGGGTAGAAGTTCGCAGCATACGCTGGGTAGAAGATCGCAGCATACGCTGGGTAGAAGGTCGGAGCATATGCTGGGTAGAAGATCTGAGCATACTTTGGGTGGAAGATCGGAGCATACTTTGGGTGGAAGATCGGAGCATACTTTGGGTAGAATATTGAAGCATTCTTTGGGTAGAAGATCGGAGCATATTTTGGGTAGAAGATCGGAGCATCTGTGAATGTATCCAAAGTGCGGTAATGTTGATCCTAACATATCATAACAAGAATGATTTGCTGATTACAACTTCTCACAGTGCACGTCTGCACTAGAATAAACTACTTGTCATACAAGGGCTAATCTGTGCAGACATATTTTACAAATACCGTATGTGTGAAGATACGCAACTTTTCTCGGTGTTCATTTCCATCTGTCTTTAGCAGTAGGAAGATCACGTGTTCGTATGTAGACTCACAGATACTTGAGTAGAGTATATAAAAAAGGTACACATTTTAATGGTGTGACAACATGACAAAACAGGAAAAAAAAAAGAACTAACCCCCACCATGAATCACTTCGAAAACAGCGAACCTAGAAGAGTCCTCAAAAAAGATGAATAGACACTCAGAATGTGACAATAATATACGCCAACTATAGAACAAAAGACCACAAGCTATCTTCTCCCCTATGCAATGAAATGTAATCTAGAAGGAAAGAATAAGAAAAAGCACTTTATCTTGGAAAGTAAAGAGAAATTTTTACAATTCTCGTTCGTTACTTGTGTAGTGAACGCATATGGGCGGTATCCTCAACAACAGTATAAGACATGACAGTGTATCGACCACTGATTCATTTACCTGCCTTTAAATGTACATAAGTGCGATGTTATCTATCGATGTTTTTCAGTTTTGCCACTATGTGTATCGTGGTGGTTACATAGATCAAGAAGGTGGAACAAAACAAAAGAAATCAGTAGCAGGGTAGATAAAAATAGCAGTGATTAAAAAAAAAAATCTGGTAAAATATGTAAAGGAAAATACGAAGCAGGAAAACTAAACTTGGAATATTTAACTTGAATGTATTATCAACCCTAACCCAGGCATATGAAAGCTGAAAAACGTGAAAAGAGGGTGAGGACAAAAAAACTAAACGCCTTCGTAGAAAATATGTCTGAGAAGGATAATCTGTATGCAATGGAATGAATTCAAGGACTATTGGTGATCTTTCAGCACTAAGACCGGAATATTGATGATCTTTCAGCACTAAGACCGGACTGTTGGTGATCTTTCAGCACTAAGACCGGACTGTTGGTGATCTTTCAGCACTAAGACCGGACTGTTGGTGATCTTTCAGCACTAAGACCGGACTGTTGGTGATCTTTCAGCACTAAGACCGGAAAATTGATGATCTTTCAGCACTAAGACCGGACTATTTTTTTATTGGTGATCTTTCAGCACTAAGACCGGACTATTGGTGATCTTTCAGCACTAAGACCGGAAAATTGATGATCTTTCAGCACTAAGACCGGACTATTTTTTTATTGGTGATCTTTCAGCACTAAGGCCGGACTGTTGGTGATCTTTCAGCACTAAGACCGGACTATTGGTGATATTTCAGCACTAAGGCCGGACTGTTGGTGATCTTTCAGCACTAAGACCGGACTATTGGTGATCTTTCAGCACTAAGACCGGACTGTTGGTGATCTTTCAGCACTAAGACCGGACTATTGGTGATCTTTCAGCACTAAGACCGGAAAATTGATGATCTTTCAGCACTAAGACCGGACTATTTTTTTATTGGTGATCTTTCAGCACTAAGACCGGACTATTGGTGATCTTTCAGCACTAAGACCGGAAAATTGATGATCTTTCAGCACTAAGACCGGACTATTTTTTTATTGGTGATCTTTCAGCACTAAGGCCGGACTGTTGGTGATCTTTCAGCACTAAGACCGGACTATTGGTGATATTTCAGCACTAAGGCCGGACTGTTGGTGATCTTTCAGCACTAAGACCGGACTATTGGTGATCTTTCAGCACTAAGACCGGACTATTGGTGATCTTTCAGCACTAAGACCGGACTATTGGTGATCTTTCAGTCAGGTTTAAGCCCGAAATGTATGTGATATTTGAGTCAGCTCTAAGTCCGAAATCTTGGTGATCTTTGAGTCAGCTCTAAGTTCAAAATCTTCGTGATCTTTAAGTCAGCTCTAAGACCGAAATGTTGATGATCTTTGAGTGAACTTTAAGACCGAAAAGTTGATGATCTTTAAGTCAGCTCTAAGACCGAAATGTTGATGATCTTTGAGTGAACTTTAAAACCGAAAAGTTGATGATCTTTAAGTCAGCTCAAAGACCGAAATGTTGATGATTTTAAAGTCAGCTTTAAGACCGAAATGTTGGTGATCTTTGAGTCAGTTCTACGACCATTCTTCAAGCAGTGATTCTATATCCGTTTTCTCTGTTTACTTTGATTGCGAACATTTTCTAAGGCACCAAATCAGTTGTAAATAGTTTTTTTTTAATGCTGGCATAGTTGCTTAAAAAACACGTGAATTTCTTTGAATGCAAATGTTATAGAAGAATGCTCATAATACAACGAAGGAATGAGAAACCATGTCCTTTTTGCATCATCTTATAATATTCGAAGGAATTGGTTGTTGAAAAAAAAATACCAAGAGAAAGCACACAGAGAATCTAATATCAAATATCTTTCTGACTAATTATTTGTCGAATTCTGTGATCGTTCGATTTATGGATATTGTGTTATTTGCGGGTCATCATCATTGCACTCCGAACATGTCCATAGGTGCTCAGATCCCCTCCTCAGCAATTCCCGCAGTGTCCAGCGACTGACGACTCCAGTTCTATGTTGGTTGATAGGTCTTCTGACACGGCCACTAAGTCTCTCATTTCTGGCTGTGCCCATCTTAACTCCAATTTCCATCATCCGAAGAAGTGACGTGGATCTGTGTTTGTCGAAATCCTGTACTCTTCCCACATCTCTGAGGGCATTGATAATGTCCGCCCGATCCATTGGTTGCCCGTCCTCAACGACAGCGCAGCTAGCCAACCTGTCCGCTCTTTCATTTCCCCGTACTCCCGCATGTCCAGGTGACAAAGGTGACCTTACGTATTTTGGACTTCTGCAACGACTCTACCCATTGCATGCGTACATAGCCCGCCTCCACTTTTTTTATCATGCTCATCGAATCACTCAGTATACATGCGTGGGTGTAGACTTGTGACTCTAACCATTTGAATGCCTTGGTCACTGCCATCACCTCCATTTTGAGGATAATTAATTATTGGAGGATAATTATTATTATTTTCTATAACTCCATTCAAATTATGTATAATTTCGTGTAAATAAAAAATCTGAATCTTGCAACATGGCCTCTTCTTCTTAAGCGCTTGTATTTATGGGTAGTTCTACCGTTAGATTGAATCATTTACAGGCGTAACGATAATGGATGTAAGTACAAATACGTATGATTTGTAAAGTAAGCAGAATTGTCCAATTTTTAGTCCTATCTAGGCTGAATGTGTAGAAATTACAATGACACTGCTTTCGATTTACTGTGGTAACACTCACGGTTTAGTACTTTAAAATAAAAAAAAGAATAGTTCTGAGTTTTGAAGTGTTTTTGTTGATGTAAACTTCCACAGTATCAAAGTATGTTGGTTTGAGTTAAATCACACATCCCATTTTACCATTTTTAAACGGATGAATAGCAAGGGATTGCCATTATAACATTCTTAAAATTCACGAAAAGATATACCATCCAGGCAAGAAGACAAAATCGTAAAGGATGTTGACATTTCCTGAAGGTACATTAGCAAATGAGAACATTACTATTACAATTACCATTAATGCCATAAGACACAAGACAGTGATAAAGATAACAGTCTCAATTTTTGTTATGTTGAACACGCTATAAAGTTAGTCTACGCACACACAACATCAATGAAGCTTTTTTTCTTAAGATGTAAGGAGAAATAGAAAAACGTCATTTACTATGTACTTTACCTGGTTTTTATCGAAATCTGTAGTTAATTTACTGTTTTTATTTGGGGAAAAAGTAGTTAGATTTCTGTTAATATTAAAGGATATCCGTAGATACTTTTTGTTGTTGATATGAAAGAGAAGCTGCATGCAATTTATTATTTATGTTAATATGAGGCTGTGGTTAATATGCTCTTTACATTACCGGGATGCTGTTGTGAATGCACCTGCTTGCTAGTCCGTCTGTCTCATCCCTCACATTAAGAAATGAAACGTATGTGTATCTTGGCCATTAGCAAGTGACTTATGTCAAAGACTGAATACCTTGCAGTACAAGATTAATAGGCAGACAGACAGCAAGTGCCTTGAGACAAAAGGTGAGTATATTTCAATACAAGATTAATAGACAGACAAACGACAAGTGCCTTATGTCAAAGACTGAATACCTTGCAGTCCAAGATTAGTAGACAAACAAGCGGCAAGTGCCTTATGTCAATGACTGAATACCTTGCAGTACAAGATTAATAGACAGACAGACGGCAAGTGCCTTATGTCAAAGACTGAATACCTTACAGTACAAGATTAATAGACAGACAGACGGCAAGTGCCTTATGTCAAAGACTGAATACCTTACAGTACAAGATTAATAGACAGACAGACGGCAAGTGCCTTATGTCAAAGACTGAATACCTTACAGTACAAGATTAATAGACAGACAGACGGCAAGTGCCTTATGTCAAAGACTGAATACCTTACAGTGCAAGATTAGTAGACAGACAGACGGCAAGTGCCTTATGTCAAAGACTGAATACCTTACAGTACAAGATTAATAGACAGACAGACTGCAAGTGCCTTATTTCAAAGACTGAATACCTTACAGTGCAAGATTAGTAGACAGACATACGGCAAGTGCCTTATGTCAAAGACTGAATACCTTACAGTACAAGATTAATAGACAGACAGACGGCAAGTGCCTTATGTCAAAGACTGAATACATTACAGTGCAAGATTAGTAGACAGACAGACGGCAAGTGCCTTATGTCAACGACTGAATACCTTACAGTGCAAGATTAGTAGACAGACATACGCAAGTGCCTTATGTCAAAGACTGAATACCTTACAGTGCAAGATTAGTACACAGACAGACGGCAAGTGCCTTTTGTCAAAGACTGAATACCTTACAGTACAAGATTTATAGACAGATACACACACGTGTATATATATATATATATATATCGTATTTTAATGGAAATACGGAAATATGTAGTTAATGTACAATTTATAAATGGAACATTATTTGATAAATTGTTAAAACTCTGCAGGTCTCTGGTTTTAGATAGAGCGTATGTACGCTCTTCTGTTAATTGTCCACAGGTAAACTTTGTTGAAGAACCAGCCATGTTGTATTCTAGGCCCACTCTTGAGAACTGAGTGGCTTCTAAATTGGAGATGCTATTGCCCGTTATAGTTAAGGTGTATTATTTTCTTCAGCCTGGAAGATGGATTTTTTGCTTATAGCTACAGTTTCCTGTTCTAGCCGCGACTTAATTAGACTTCATCTGGTAGAGATACTGAACTAAGCTGTACACGTTAAAAGTAAATGTTTCAGATATATAGAAACATGGCATCTTGCAGCGGCGGATATTCAGAGGAAGCAATGGAGGCCACAACTCCTCTAGTATTTTATCAGAATACATAACACAATCACATTCCAGCTCAATGAGTTAAATGCCAGTGTACAACCAGCCACCGCATTCCTTAGTATAGCCGTGATGTAGTTCAAATAACTCCAGCCTTTGCTAAAGACTTCAGTGTCTATAGAGGTCAAACTTACTACAACCGTACAACAGTATCTTTCAGCCTTGCAATGTATATTAGGACTAAGTAGGCCTTTCCAACAATTACCTCCTCGTTTTCATGGTAACACAAGAACGACAAATCAGATGACGTTCTACATTTTTATTGAAACAGAAGTAGTGCCGATGGGGAGAAAATTCTATAACGTGCCGACTAAGAATCACTTCCGTGTGTCTTTATGAGGGCAATAATTGAAGGGACTATATTACATAACGTAAATCGCAGTGAAGTTTATGTCGTAAATGTAAATGGTTAAAGGTCAACCTAAAATTTCGTTCTTATATCTGGCCTCCTCAAGTTTCAAACTCACCGTCCGCCGCTGGCACCTTGTTTTCTTTTTATCTACAGTCATAAAATGACGAAATATTGAAACCAGAAGAGCTTGATGACGACAATATCATCTATATAGAGATGAGTAAAGTATGAGGAGTATATTTCGATTTTGGTACTAGGGTGAGCGTGTCACAATGATTAGTGCGCTGGCGTGAGGTATAAATGATTATCTTCAATACCAGATTATCACTCTACGTGCGATCTTAATGAAGGAAGAATGGGTACCTTACTCGCTGAGTTGGGGGCGGTGTTAACAGTGAGAAAAGACACATGCGATTTGACTTCTATATGTTGAGGTCTGGCATGATGAAGTGTAAGATGTCCCCCAGGACATAATTTGTTATACAGAACTACCTTTACCTTTTTCTTATTGTCAGATCAAGTAAGGGTAGAAAAAAAGTAAAGAACCCCGTCACGCCAAGTAGCGTATAGGGAATATGGTGTTAGTGACCATAAATTTTACAGACCTTCAGCACATGATTTTGGGGTATTGTGGTCGGTACTAAGCCCGTGCTTCTTTACTTTCCCAGAAAATAATCCGGCACACCCATTTAAGGCTGGATGAACCCGGAAGCCGTCGATTGGGAACGAAACCTACCTCTTGTCCTTTGTAGTCCAATTTACTAATACTAACCACTGGGCTATCGCGGCTCAAGTAAGGGTAATGTAGTATAAATAGTAGACAAATGTTAAAATGTAGCACTTGAACAAAATGGAGTTTAAACTTTGTTTAAAAAAAAACCGAAATTAAAAGAAAAGAATAAATGAACTGATGATATCCCATATCATTATTGGCGATATGTAATGAAGTGTAGAACCTTCACATTTTTAGGGAAGAGTGGGGTTGATAGAGTGCTCTCTTTCCCTGTATGTCTTTCATCTCTTGACCGAGACCAGGTACCTAATTTTCTTTAACCTGGTCGGATTTATAAGGCGAGTGCAACACTGGAATGGAGTTTCCATACAGAAAAGAAGTGGGTTGGGGGGGGGGGGAGAAAGAATAGCATATAATTGTATGCGGAGATATGTGACGATTGTATCTATATAGTTATGTGTATTTGTAAAGTGTCAACTGATGAAGGCGTACGGCGGAAACGTTTTGTTGTTTTAGTTCTGTCCTGGTGTTGTAAAGATGCAACATATAATTCATATTCCCATGTTCTTACAGTAAAAGAAAGATTGTATGAATGATAAATTAGAATGTTTTACTAGACGAAAATAGGATCGATAATTTTATAAGAATGACAAATTAGAATATACTACTACTCTACTATTGCGAAAGACATTTGTTATTATATTCCACTTCTAACTCGAGGATGTCGGTTCTTGCTTCTGATTCGAAAAGCTGAATTCACTTTCAGGCGTAGAAGATTGAGAGTTTTGGCAGTAACTACACTTGATTTAAGAGTGATCGTGTATTAAGTTTTGTTGAGGGCGGACGAAAATATCACAAGGCTGTTAATCATCCTGCCTTTACTATAACCAACCTTCACGCAAATCCTCTTGTTTACGCATATCCCCACGGCCTGTGTACACATTAATGACAACGTTTATATACAAGAACATACAAGTTTTGGAAATGACTGAAACCTCCTTTGAATATACAGTACATTGTTTTGCCTACTTTTGTTTTCATTGTAATTATTAATTTGAGTAATTGAATATCTTCATTATAGCCGATAATTATCGTATAATACAATGTAGTCAAATTGAGGAATGATAAAGTTACAGTTGGCGACGCATCAGGGGCAGACCAAGAGAAAGGTGGGTTCTTTACATCGGGGAGACCTTGAACATGGTAACAGAAGAAGTGGGAGGTCCGGCTAGAGACAACAATTTTTTTCTGACGGGCTGTGGTGACTGCAACGTTTTGTGGGAGATCTGGCTAGAAATGCTTTCTGATGGGCGTTGGTGAATACTGCGTTGTGTGGGAGATCTAGCTAGTGACAGAGATTCTTTCTGATAGGCTGTGGTGAATGCAACGTTCTGTGGAAGATCTTGCGAGATACACAGATTCTTTCTCACGGCCTGTGGTGAATGCAACGTTCTGTGGAAGATTTGGCTAGAGACAGAGATTCTTTTTCACGGCCTGTGGTGAATGCAACGTTCTGTGCGAGATCTAGGTAGAGACAGATATTCTTTCTCACGGCCTGTGGTGAATGCAATGGACATGCGGCTTGATAAAAGTTATAATTTTTGTTTTATATACGCTCCTAAACGTTCTAGTACTTACGTGTGTTACCATCCGAGATGTGGGAAGGGCACAGGACTTCGACAACCACGAGTCCACATTACACCTTCGGATGAAAGCGATGGAGTTAAGATGGGCACAGCCAGAAATAAGAAACTTAGTGGCCTTATAAGAAGTCTTATCAACCAACACAGAACTGGAGTCATCAGTCGCTGGACACTGTGGGACTTGCTGAGGGGATCTGAGCACCTATGGACATGTTCGGAGTGCAATGATGATGACCCTCAAAGAACTCAATAACGTATTTAGGACAATTGTATTTAGATTTTGTTCACTACCACTCTGAATTCTTTTCTGATTACGCAGGATGAATATAGTTCACTTCACACACTCTGTAGTGCTCTAACGATGATCTTGGCTGGCTATAGTGATTTGATAACAAACAAAAAGTACACATTTATTTGCTTTATTTTATATTATAAATTTGTGTGGATGGGCATTGGGAGGAGTCATGTATATGATGGTAGTTCAGGATAAGAACTTAAATGAACAGCATATGTCAGAATTTTGTTGAAATTTTCCTGGAAAACTAAAAAGACCAACGAGGAAATTCTCAAAGAGACCAACACAAAAAGGGAGCTCCTAAAAAAAACACCAGAAAGAAACACGCGACATTTTTCTGGCATCATCTGAAGAGGAAAGTTGGGGTACTTGGTTTACAACTGGCTAAGTACAGGAAAAAAGAGATTGTGGACGACAAAGAAAGAAGATACTAGATAGCTTGGTGTCATGGTGTGAAAAACCGTCAACGACATAATTGATACCATGAACTGTGGATAGACAATTGTGGAATGGCGTGATCGTGCACCAATCGGCATGGCATATGATGATGATACCCTAGACACTTTAATGTTGGAAATAGTCCAGCAGAGCCGGTTCATCTTAGTGCCAATCATCGGACAAGTCTCTGCTGCAATGCAGTAACGGTCACAAGGCATGGAAGACACATTAAGAAGAAGCAGAAAACTTATGCTACGACGCTTAATAATTAACGGCTACAGGTATATAGCACAGACAGTCCGCTAGAAACTATCTGCAGGCTGCTGAGCCTCAATGACAACGTTTAGGCCGGCTTTTGGTTTCTGCTTTTAAATAAATGTCTTTAAAACATTGTGACAGCAGTAAACGTTAAGGATATCAATCGCATTGGAAGACAGAAGGGAAAGACTACTAGAGAATGACGAAGTTGATACCATAGCAATAAGCATTTGAGGAAATTGAAATACGCAGAAGACAGATTGTTGTAGAAGGAACTTATCATAAAATGCACAGAATATGGCAGTTATTTATGCCGAAGTGTGTGTAAAGTCCGAAACTAAAGTTGATGTGTACTAATTAATCGCCATTGATTTTAGCACCTAGTGGAAAAGACTGACATGAATTCAGATATAAAAACCGAAAGAATACTCTTACTTGTAAATAGCAGTCTCACACAAGAAGAGTAAAGAATATCGCCACGCCTCGAGTCTGACGTAAAGGGAATATCCTGTTAGTGTCAATATCGGCCGACAGCTTATTTTGTTGAATAATTAACGGCTGCACTAAGCGTATACCGTCTCCTCCCCTCCCCCTTCCCTCCAATTCTGGGTTCCCAATTACTGCTGGCTGGTTGGTTGAAAGCAGAAGCTGTCTATCTGTATCGAACCCAGTGTCTAGCTCCGTACAAACCAATTCACTAACTACTGCTGTAGAAAGGCACAACAATGATACCACTCTATTCATCAAGTTGTCTTTATTTGTAACCCTGAAAGTAAAGGACAACATATAGTCAAGCTAACAGAAAGACTGCTCATGTATAAAATACGTGTTAAACAGGCGCAAGGAAGAGCTTGGAAGTAACTGACAGCAAGCCACGATTGATACATTTAAAGTGCGCTGCGCAAGAAGCTCAAACGCTAAGATAAGAAAATTGTTTATTCTTTTTCCCACCATCTCTAAACGTGAGCAGAGAAATTGGGCTGATGTGTCAATTACCCGGTTATTTGGGGAAAAATAATCCCAAATGGAGAACGGGCCGGCTTCAAAGTGGAAATACTTAACTAAAGGATAGCGGCTCAAAAACGGTCTACAAGTGAGTGAAGAGACAGCTGGTACACTCAAATGCTCATAATTATGGAGATTTGGATAAGTTGGCAGATAAGTGGAATAATAGACCAAACAACAGTTTAAGAGAAGGCTTGCTGTAACAGGCGAGGTCTGTGGAGGAATGCTAAACTTAGGCATGGGAAATGTTTTTTTTTTTCTGTTTTTATTTTTGTTTTTTTTGTGTGTTGCCGCTTGGTATAGAGTAGTGTGGATCAGAGTGACATGTGGCACGTAAGTGCGCTAGTTTGATAGATGTAAGTAGTTGATTTATAGATGTAAGTAATTGATTTCATAGATGTAAGTAGTTGATTTTTTAAATAAATGTAAGCAATTGATTTTATAGATGTAAGTAGGTGATTTTATAGATGTAAGTAGGTGATTTTATAGATGTAAGTAGTTGAGATGGAGACTATTCAACCACCGCATATAATATATAGTCTTCGAAGATCAGTCACCTGATTAGTGAAAGCAAAATGGTTCATGCATTGACAAGGCGATGAAATGACCGGGGTCCAATCCTTGTCAAACGCTCTTCACTTGACACAACTTCAAATGAAATGTGGAAGGTATCAACAGCGGTTCAACTCACCTCCGAATGTCGTGACCTAACAAGTAGAAGTGCGCTATTCACTTCCGTCCAGTATTTTCACAACTGCTGGCTTTGATCTGAAAATAGCAGCTGAGCTATTAATCCTGCAAATTGTGCATGCTTTTTTGACAAAGATAATCAACTACATTCCGTTTATTGCTGCAGTTGTTACTTTTTGGGAGTGGTTCAAATTTGTGACACCACAGAAATGTGCATTTTCTTCTTCATAAATTGCTATGTTTGTTTTTATTAAAGAAAAAAAAAATTTCAGTACCCGAAGTCTTTTGGGAAGAAACGTTTCATAGATCGGGTATTGGACACTTGTTGGTGTGAAGTGTTCAACTTTTACCAGCCAGTATTGATGACAGGTCAACATCAACAGACACTAACGAAAAGTTTGATCAAATAATTGACCACGAAAAAAATAGATTGATGAGATGTTAGAGACACCAGGAATGTAGAAACAACAGGAATGTAGAAACTACTGGAAAGTTGAAACTACTGGAATGTAGAAACGACTGGAATGTAGAAACAACTGGAATGTAGAAACAACAGGAATGTAGAAACTACTGGAATGTAGAAACAACAGGAGTGTAGAAACAACTGGAATGTAGAAACTACTGGAATGTAGACACAACAGGAATGTAGAAACAACTGGAATGTAGAAACAACTGGAATGTAGACACAACAGGAATGTAGACACAACAGGAATGTAGAAAGAACTGGAATGTAGAAACAATTGGAATGTTGAAACAACTGGAATGTAGAAACAACAGGAATGTAGAAACAACTGGAATGTAGAAACTACTGGAATGTAGACACAACAGGAATGTAGACACAACAGGAATGAAGAAACAACTGGAATGTAGAAACTACTGGAATGTAGACACAACAGGAATGTAGACACAACAGGAATGTAGAAACAACTGGAATGTAGAAACTACTGGAATGCAGAAACAACAGGAATGTAGAAACAACTGGGAATGTAGAAACAACTGGAATACATAAACTATTGGAATGTAGACACAACAGGAATGTAGAAATAATTGAAATGTAAAAACTACTGGAATGTAGAAACAGCAGTATTATTGAAATACTGTAATGTAGCAACAACTGAAATGTAGACACAACAGGAATGTAGAAACAACAGGAATGTAGAAACTACTGGAATGTAGAAAGTACTGGAATGTAGAAACAACAGGAATGTAGAAACAATGAAATGTAGAAACAACAGAATGTAGAAACTACTGGAATGTAGAAACGACTGGAATGTACAAACAATTGAAATGTAGAACAACCGGAATGTACAAACAATTGAAATGTAGAAACTACCGGAATGTAGAAACTGAAATGTTTAGCAGTAAAGCTAATGCCTGCAAAGTAAATCTCCCCTCGATGCTCGAAGGTATAGGAAAAAAAGAAAAAAAAGAATAATAAAGGGAATACAGTTTAAAATATCAATTATTTAATTAACTTGAATACATATTTGAGGAAGCTTTAATATGTTATATTTATGAGATTGACACATGAGCAACACAACTAAGGTATTTGCGATAATCTGACTAACACGACATTTTACTTTTACCGTATTGACTCATTTTTTGTTGCTGATGTAATGAGAAGGAAACAGCTGGGGTATATTGTGACAACTGGGAACATTGAGGGACAAAGATAAAGAGGGAAGAAACGGGAAAATATATCAGACTGGTTAAGAGATGGTTTAGCAGAAGTTCAACAACAGAAATGATAAATAACTGTCGAGATTGAAAGTTGTGAGAAGACATGATTACCTACGCCACCAGGCATGGTACTTTTGATGATGGTGATGATGATGTCGCTCACTAGTCTTGTGGTTAGGCGCTGCTACATTCACCCCTCATTGTGCCAATTGAAATTCCGTTGTCCGATATTTTCTGTTTTTGCTTTGTGTGGGTTTCCGTGTCATAATGAAGTGTAAAGTAAATATATGCAATATTTCCCGTTCAGACAGACTCATGAACTGAAAACACATAAACATAGACAACCCTTAGATATGTAGCCAAATCATAACATGGAACAACCATAATAACAGCCAACACCTGAAAAAAAATCGCTAATCGAGAGAATGTAGACGATCTGCAAATAACAAATATTTATTTAACTTAACAGTAATGAACTCAATTTGTTTGTATTTTTTATTAACGGTGTTACATTTTGTGCCACCATTTAGAACTATACGGTTATATTTGGACACGAGATGGCCAGTGCTCATTATTGCTTTAATGTTAAACATAACTCTTAAAAAAAAAAAGATTCGTGTCTTGTATGCAATGTGTTAGATCTAATTACTTAAAAAAATGCACTCTGAAGACTCATAATTTTAGGCTGATGGTGAAAGCAATTATCTGTCTGTATGTATGTCTGATGACAGCTCAGTGGTTAGTGAACTTGACTACAAAGGACAAGAGGTCGGGTTTGATCCTGATCGACGGCTTCCGAGATCATCCAGCCTGAAATGGGTACCGGATTTTTTTCTGGGAAAGTGAAACGGCACGGGCGTAATAACGACCCCATTACTCAAAAAAATCATGGTCACTAACACCATATTCCCTATACGCCACTTGGCGTGACGGGGCTTTTACTTTTTTTTTTCATTTCTCTCTGAATGAAAGTAACTGTTCTTCTTGTTGTATATCTCGCGTTTGTTATTGTATATCTCTTGTTTGTTGTTGCATATTTCGCGTTTGTTGTATATCTCACGTTTATTGTATATTTCACTTTTGTTTTATAAACTGAATTCTCCGGTGACCTGACCCGATACGATGGCGTTGTGACCCTGCTCTGTGCTGCCCAGGGGTCGTACTTCAAAAGTTCACACGTTCTTTTATGATGAAGGCAAGATCTGAAGGATAAAAGGGTTTGTACTTTGAAGGCGACTCGGAAATCTGTATAACGTTTTGTGTGAAGATTGTGTTTTTGTTATAGTGATTGTTGTTTCAATTAATATTGGAAGTATTCACGCGACGGTAGTTATATATATCTTACCAATTACTATTTATCTTTCAATTGGTTCTTCAACAAGCACTTACCAAGCTGTCCTGCTTTGGTGGCATTCTCATAAGATCTCTTCATGCGTTCTTCTCCTTCTTAATATCTGCTTATTTTTTACAGTGTGGGTTAGCCAGCCGCATTTCCAGTCATTGCCAACTATAGATTTACTTAGGCCTGGAGGCTGAAAGGGATTTCCCTGAAAACCACAAACAGCGTGACGTATCAGCTTTGCGAGCAGGGGTAGTTATGGGTAGGATGAAGTTAGCCGTCTATATCTTCTATAGTTGAAGACGTCAAACCAGTTGATAGGTTCTGCGGTTTTACTTTCTGCCTGCGTACCTTAGTAAACCTATTGTTGGCTGTGTTCCAACCTTTAAAAGTCGCTATTTACGACTTGCCCAGTAGGGTACAGCACTACTATTTTTGTTTCATCCAATTTCAGGCCCTCTAAAGCACGGGCGATTGTTTTTATATCAAGTGATACACAAACGTGGACGAACATTAGATGGTTGAATTGTAAAGTAAGATAAGCAGTCCTTGCAGCAAGCGTGGACAAGCAGTCCTGCAGCAAGCGTGAACAAGCAGTCCTCCCAGCAAGCGTGAACAAGCAGTCCTCCCAGCAAGCGTGAACAAGCAGTCCTCCCAGCAAGCGTGAACAAGCAGTCCTCCCAGCAAGCGTGAACAAGCAGTCATTCCAGCAAGCGTGGACAAGCAATCCTTCCAGCAAGCGTGAACAAGCAGTCCTCCCAGCAAGCGTGAACAAGCAGCCCTCCCAGCAAGCGTGAACAAGCAGCCCTCCCAGCAAGCGTTAACAAGCAGTTGCCAGAACAAAGTGGGACAGAAATGGCTCCCTAAACAGCAACGAAATGTTAAACTACTTATTCCTCTTCATCTTCCTCTTCTCCTTTTTTTTCTCTCCTTTGTCTTTCAGCGTTGAGGGGAGATATAGTTTGCGGTCGTTTGCTCTTCTGTTGGCTTCTCCTGTTCTGATGTATCCTAATGCTTCTAGTATTCAGTCAATCCATCTTTTTGTGGTTGACCCTTGGGTCTGGTGTTCTTGCAACGTTTATTGAAGTCTCGTTGTGTTGTGTTTTGATCTTTCTGTCTTATAGCGTAGCCAAACCAATGTATCCGTTGCGTTTTTATGTATTCAATGGTGGGAATTATTCCTAGCTTTTTCTAGTTTTCTTTTCTCAATTCTTATTTTGTGACCTCATCTCTCACACTATTTCCCGTCATTCGTCTAGCACATTTCATTTCGGTAGTTGTATTTCTCTTATTGTTGTTGATTCTAGGACCAGGTCAGACATTCGATTAAAAATCAATATGAGAAGCAAATCCACAATCAATCTTCTCTCGACACTATGACGTGTACGAAGGCAGTTAAAATAAGAAATAAAATACTGGCAGAGATTAGGCTGAAATAGCCAGTTAGTCATCTCTGACAGTTTCTATCGGTATATGAGCCAAAAATAATGAAGATCCTATATCTTCTATCCACTATGACCTTGACAACAACTAATTTGAACCGTGGAGCAAAGATCGGTTGGGTAAGAATTCTGGTAGCCATTATTAATGTATAATTCACAAACAGCAGAGATAGACTCAAGATGCAAGAAAGTTTGTTAAATCATTGGACAGCTATCATACCTATTCTCCAACAAGGATATAACTCTAGAAGAAAACGGGCACTCTACAATACGATCTTTATTCCAACGTTGTGCTACCAATGTCAGTCCTGGACCCTAGGTGCAAAAACAACAAGAAAAATAACACCTGCCGAGATGCAATGTTTTGACACATGACAGGAAACAGCCTGAAAAGATACGATCAGACATAGAGAACTGAGAAAAAAACTTGGAATAACCCTCGCCATAGAATATATAAAGAAATAAATAAAATGGTATGATCACGTGACAAGGCAGAAAGATAAGCACACTACACAACCAGCCTTCAATAAACGTTGCGAGAACACCAGACCCAAGGGCCGACCACGATAAAGATGGATTGATGGAATATTAGAAGCACTAGGAAACATAACAGCAGCAGAGGAGAACATAAGAGTTAAAGACCGCAAACTATATCTTCCCTCGACTCTGAAAAGCAAATGATGAAGGAAAGAAGGAGGAGGCGGGGAACGAAGAACAAGAAGGAGGAGGAAGAAGAAGAAGAATTAACATATAATGAGTTGGAAGTGTTGAGCGGAAAGTCTCAGGAACGTGGTTAACAAAATACGGACACAATACAACCACGAACATTTAACATCTATTTTAGGGCAGGCGATAAAAAAATAATCAGTCATAGGGGGAGGCTGAAGGACAGAGGCATATTTAAAAGATTGGTTGGGTGAGTGTGTAGTTGGGCAAACCATTACACGAATGAGCTGTGAGTGTGTAGGGGCAAACCATTACATGAATGAGCTGGTGAGTGTGTAGTTGGACAAACCAGTACATGAATGAGCTGGTGAGTGTGTAGTTGGACAAACAATTAGATGAATGAGCTGGTGCGTGTGTAGTTGGACAAACCATTAGATGAATGAGCTGTTGAGTGTGTAGTTGGACAAACCATTAGATGAATGAGCTGGTGAGTGTGTAGTTGGACAAACCATTAGATGAATGAGCTGGTGAGTGTGTAGTTGGACAAACCATTAGATGAATGAGCTGGTGCGTGTGTAGTTGGACAAATCATTAGATGAATGAGCTGGTGCGTGTGAAAAGCAAATGATGAAGGAAAGAAGAAGGAGGAGGAGGAGGAGGAAGAAGAAGAAGAATTAACATATAATGAGTTGGAAGTGTTGAGCGGAAAGTCTCAGGAACGTGGTTAACAAAATACGGACACAACACAACCACGAACATTTAACATCTATTTAAGGGCAGGCGATAAAAAAATAATCAGTCATAGGGGGAGGCTGAAGGACAGAGGCATATTTCAAAGATTGGTTGGGTGAGTGTGTAGTTTGACAAACCATTAGATGATTGAGCTGGTGAGTGTGTAGTTGGACAAACCATTAGATGAATGAGCTGGTGAGTGTATAGTTGGACAAACATTAGATGAATGAGCTGGTGAGTGTGTAGTTGGACAAACCATTAGATGAATGAGCTGGTGCGTGTGTAGTTGGACAAACCATTAGATGAATGAGCTGGTGAGTGTGTAGTTGGACAAACCATTAGATGAATGAGCTGTTGAGTGTGTAGTTAGACAAACCATTAGATGAATGAGCTGGTGCGTGTGTAGTTGGGCAAACCATTACATGAATGAGCTGGTGAGTGTGAAGTTGGAAAAACCATTACATGAATGAGCTGGTGAGTGTGTAGTTGGTCAAACCAGTACATGAATGAGCTGGTGAGTGTGTAGTTGGACAAACAATATAGATGAATGAGCGAATGAAAATGTATATTTGGACAAACCATTAGATGAATGAACGAATGAAAGTGTGTGTTTGGACAAACCATTAAATAAATGAGCTGGTGAGTGTGTAGTTGGACAAACAATTACATGAATGAGCTGGTGTGTAGTTGGTCAAACCATTAGATTAATGAGCGGATGAAAGTGTATGTTTGGACAAACCATTAGATGAATGAGCGGGTGAGTGTATAGTTGAAGAAACTATTAGATGAATGAGCGAATGAAAATGTATATTTGGACAAACCATTAAATGAATGAGCGGGTTAATGTGTAGTCGTACTACAACTCACTGTAAAGATAAACTGATGCACAGATTTACTGAGGGTTACAGAAGTTAAAGAAGCGCAAAGTGAATTATTACATGTATTGGAATAATTGAGCAGATAAGATGCGATTAAATGCAATTATTATCCAGCGGCGGATATTCAAAGCAGGGAACGGAGGGCACGACTCCGCTAATATTTTATCATAATACATAACACAATCACATTCCAGCACAATGAGTTAAATGTCAGTGTACAACTAGCCACCGTATTCCATAGTATATCTGTTATGTTTTAAAGTAATTCGAGCCGTTACTAATAGATAGCCTTGAATTTGGGGGACTCGATGGTCTAGTTGGGAAAACCACCCGACTGGACTACCGACGTTCGGACAACCCGTGTTCGAATCCCGCTGGGAGCAGTGTGAATTGTACTCCTGGTTGGGAAAAAAAATACCCCCACGGTCGACCCAGCTGTTGGCAGAAATAGGTACCATGATATTACCCTGGGAAGGTGAGGAATACCGCCTCTCATCGTGAGTTTCGATGCTTGAAGTGGCACTATCCAGACATCTCCGAACATTTCTAGATAGGCGGCCGAGCACACATGGGTGGAAACTCGCGTGCTAAGACGCCGGTTCAAGTCTCGTACTTTACCTTGACCTTTACCTTTACCTTTGCTAGCCTTGAGTGTCTATGGAGATCAAACCTAATGCAACACAATGATATCAATCGACCTTGCAATGTGTATGAGAACCAGGTAGGCCATTTTAGCAATCACCTCTCTGGTTATGACAAGAGTGCTTCACCTAATAATTGACATTTTCTCTTTTTGTTGTAACATGATGAGGTATATCTGGAAGGAGACCTGTTTAACTTAAAACTTCTTAAATTACTACGCTGCCTCTTTATATAAAAACACTTGAACAAAATTGTAAGAGATGATAATTAACAGCTAAGCGATGTTTTTTTCCCCCTTAACCCTCAATGTCGATAACAAATTCACTGTGATATAATTATATTAATTTAGGGCAATATTTTAATGAACTATTTTACATAGCGTAAATTGCAGCAATCTGTATGTCCAAATTCTCAGGTTAAATAAAGTTTGGTCTCACGTCCTGGCCTCGTCAAGTTTAGAACCAAACATTCGCCGCTGTTCTAATAACTACTGATAGTTACACCCAGTAGAAGAAGAATCAAGCAAAGGAGCATTGGAAATTTAAAAAAAAAAAAAAGCATTAGCGAGAGAGACAGTGAGAATGAGTGAGATTAAGAGAAATGAAAAGAGACGATGAATGATGATGAAAAAGGAAAAAGAAAAAAGCAGTGATAGAGTAAAGAAAAGATGAAACGGGAACAGGAGTGGCATTAAATTTACAAAAAAAAAAAGAAAAGACAATAAAAATAGTGAAAGGTAATGAAAGACATAAAGCTATTTATAGGGCGGTACAGGGAGAATGAAAGTGGTGAAGATGGACGGATTAGTGGCGTTTGTTCTTTGAAGGATCCTGAGGCTGGTTGCTATGAAAGTTGTCTCGTGATGGCTTCCAGCAGGGGGCTGTTAGTCTGACGTCCCTTTGTGAGACCTGGTACTCTATGGGTCACGGCTCGTTCTTTCAAACGAATAAACAGGCCAGTACCAGATCTGCTTGTCCAGGGGATCGGCAATATGGTGGGGTATAGCCGTTAGAGCTGCCAGGTTGTGTAGATTTGGGTTTGTGTAGAGTTCTTCGTTATTGTTATAGAAATGTTTGTGTAGAGTTGTTAGCTATTGTTTATAGAAATCTTTGTGTAGAGTTCTTCGTTATTGTTTATAGAAATGTTTGTGTAGAGTTCTTCGTTATTGTTTATAGAAATCTTTGTGTAGAGTTCTTCGTTATTGTTTATAGAAATCTTTGTGTAGAGTTGTTAGTTATTGTTTATAGAAATGTTTGTGTAGAGTTCTTCGTTATTGTTTATAGAAATCTTTGTGTAGAGTTCTTCGTTATTGTTTATAGAAATCTTTGTGTAGAGTTCTTCGTTATTGTTTATAGAAATGTTTGTGTAGAGTTCTTCGTTATTGTTTATAGAAATCTTTGTGTAGAGTTCTTCGTTATTGTTTATAGAAATGTTTGTGTAGAGTTGTTCGTTATTGTTTATAGAAATCTTTGTGGAGAGTTAATTGTTATTGTTTATAAAAATCTTTGTGTAGAGTTCTTCGTTATTGTTTATAGAAATCTTTGTGTAGAGTTCTTCGTTATTGTTATAGAAATCTTTGTGTAGAGTTGTAGTTATGTCTTTTTTTTTTTATTGTTTATAGAAATCTTTGTGTAGAGTTGTTAGTTATTATTTATAGAAATCTTTGTGGAGAGTTAATTGATATTGTTTATAAAAATCTTTGTGTAGAGCTGTTAGTTATTGTTTATATAAATCTTTGTGTAGAGTTGTTAGTTATTGTTTATATAAATCTTTGTGTAGAGTTGTTAGTTATTGCTTATAATCTTTGTGTAGAGTTAAATTGTGGAGCAGAATTGTTATATAGAGTCATTTTTTAAAAATATAGAGTTGTTAGTTATTGTTCATATAAATATTTGTGTAGAGTTGTTATTTTGAAGCAGAATTGTTATATAGAGGCATTTGTTTCTATAGAGTTTTTAGTTTATGTAGAGTTTTTAGCTTTTTCAGAGGTTTTATTCTTGGCAGAGTTATTAAGTTGTGTCATGATGTGAGGTTGAGCAGATGCAATTAGTAAAATGTGCGGAGACTGCTGGAAACGAAAGAGAAGGTTGCATTCTTAAAGAGCGTGGAATGGCCAGATACTGTTGAAATGTTCATACATTTTTGAAATGGCTGGAGGCTGCTGAAATGTGTATACATTTTTTGAATGGCGAGAGACTACTGAAATATGTACACATTTTTGGAATTGATTAGAGACTGAAGTGTGTACACATTATTGAATGGATGGAGACTGCTGAAATATGTACACATTTTTGGAATGGCGAGAGACCGCTGATATGTGTACACATTGTTGGAATTGATTCGTCATCGTCAAGTACCGGGTCTGCTGGCGTAGGTGATCATGTCTCCCCATAACTTTCGATTTCGACAGTTATATATCATTTCTATTGTTGACCTTCTGCCAAGCCATTCTCTTAAGCTGTCTGGTATCTTTTCTCTTTGCTTCCATCTATCTCTTCGTCCCTCAATTTTCCCAGTTGTTACAATATATCCAGTTGTTCTCTTTTCATTACATGACCAAAAAATGATGATTGTTTCTTCCTAATATTGGAAATTAGCTCTCTTTTTGCTTTCAGAACGTCTTCATTACTCTTCTTAGCTGTCCATTGTATTCTCAACATTCTTCTGTAAAACCACATTTCTCCAGACTCCATTGATTTTCTTGTCTGTTGTCCTATTGTCAGTGATTCACATCCATATGTTAAGAATGGCTCCGCATAACATTTAAGAACTTTTTTTCTTGTTTCTATTGTAAAAAATGGATTGCACAGTATCTTCCTCAGTTTTTGGAAAGCTGTTTTTGCCTTAGCCATTCTGCATCTCACCTCTTTTGTACATCTTTCGTCTGAGGTTAACAAAGTTCTCAAATATTTAAATTCATTTATCTGTTTTAATATTGTTCCACTTATCTTTATTTTGCACTGAGGTAATGTCTTTTTCTTTGTTGTTATCATTACTACTGTCTTTTTGCTATTAAGGCTGAGTTTTTATTTTTGCATACTTTCACTATAATGTCTAACATTTCTTGTAACTAATTTTACCCTTAGCGATTAAGACTGTATCATCAGCATACCTTAGATTATTTATAGTATGACCTCCAATTGTTATTTCAAGCATGCTCCTTATGCATCTTAAAATAATCTCACTATAAATATTAAATCTTATGACAGCACACAACCTTGTCTAACACCCTGTTTTATTTGTTGAAACATTCCCAATTGATTTCCAGTTCTTATGGCCGCTGTTTATTGCCAGTACATGTTCTTTATTATTCTTAGATCTTTGTTGTCTACGTTTATGGCTTCTAAAAATTTGATTATTTCTTGGTGCATTACTTTGTCGAATGCTTTGGTATAATATATGAAACAGGTATAGATCTGTTTTCACCTCTGTGGCTCTTTCTACTAAAGATCTTATGATGTATATGGCATTGCTCGTTCCGTTACCTCTAACAAAACCACACTGTTCATCACTAATTTCTGGACTGATTCTGTTTCGCACATTAGAGACTGCTGAAATATGTACACATTTTTGAATTGGTAGAATTGTTTTAATGTTTCTAACTTTTCGATTACAAACAACTTTTGAAATGGTTGGAGTAGGTACATGTTTTAAAATTAATATAAGTTTTTTTAATGTCTGGGCACTTTCTGGTTAGATTGTGGTAGTTGTTGGAGTTGGTAGATGTTATTGGAGTGTGTACAAGATGTTGGTAGTAGTTGTTGGCGTAGGTTGATGTTGCTGAGATGTGTGGAAGATGTTGATTGATGTTGTTGGAGTAGGTAGATGATGTTGGAGTAGGTAGATGTTGTTGTAGTAGGTAGATGGGTAGATGATGTTGGAGTAGGTAGATGTTGTTGTAGTAGGTAGATGTTGTTGTAGTAAGTAGATGTTGTTGTATTAGGTAGATGCTGCTGGAGTAGGTAGATGTTGTTGTAGCAGGTAGATGTTGTTGTAGTAGGTAGATGTTGTTGTAGTAGGTAGATGTTGTAGTAGGTAGATGTTGTTGTAGTAGGTAGATGTTGTTGTAGTAGGTAGATGTTGTTGTAGTAGGTAGATGTTGTTGAAATGTGTGAAAGCTGTAGGAAGAGATTTTTGGAGCAGCAAGATTTTGAAAAATATTGTTGGAATGTGTGGAAGATGTTGCTTGAGGTTGTTCTAATGTGGCAGACATTATTGAAGTAGCTGTTGGAATGTGTGGAAGATGTTGCTTGAGGTTGTTCTAATGTGGCAGACGTTATTGAAGTAGCTGTTGGAATGTGTGGAAGATGTTGCTTGAGGTTGTTCTAATGTGGCAGACATTATTGAAGTAGCTGTTGGAATGGATATAGATTCTTGGAGAAGGCTGTTTGATTGACTTGAATATTTTGTGAGTCGGGAATGTTGTTTACAAAAGGTTTTGAGCAGATTTGTGTGGCGTTTGAATTAGTAAAGTTAATCATCATTAGGTTGCATGTCCTTTGCAGAACGTTACCTTCACCACAGGCGGTCTGAAAGAAACTCTGTTTCTAGCCACATCTCACACAGGACGTTACATTCACCACAGCCGGTCTGATAGAATCTCTCTCTCTAGCCAGATCTCCTACTTCTTCTGTTGTCATGTTTAAAGTCTCCTTGATATCTTGAAACCACATTCTTCTTGGTCTGCCCCTGATGCTTCGCCCAAGAATTGTGCCTTCCATTATTGTTTTTTTTCCAGCCCGCGGTGTCTTTTGGCCTGGTCATAGCATTTTAATTTCTTCTGTAGAATAGTATTTATAGGTCAGTTCTTGTTAATCTTTACATCTTGTAATGTCTTCATTGCTCTTTTTCACTTCCTCTGTAGAATGTATTTATAGGGCAGTTCTTGTTAATCTTTACATCTTGTAATGTCTTCATTGATCTTTTTCACTTCCTCTGTAGAATGTATTTATAGGGCAGTTCTTGTTAATCTTTACATCTTGTAATGTCTTCATTGATCTTTTTCACTTCCTCTGTAGAGTGCATTTATAAACCAGTTCGTTTTAATGTTTCAATCTTTTAGTATATCATCATTGCTCTTTTTCATTATACAAGGCATCTTACGGATTTTTCTGTAGCATTTTATTTAGATTGAATCGATTTTCTTCCTTTCTGTTTGCGAGATTGTCCATGGTTCACAATCGCATGTTGCTATCCGGAAGATACATATCCTTAGTAAAGACTGCCTTGCTGGTATTGTGTCACATGTTCTTCATGGCGTTTAATTTGAGTGTTGCTATTGCCAATCTTCTTTTGATCTCTTTCTGGCGCATTGTAGAGGTAAATGTAATCGTTAAACGTCACAGTTAAAACATTGGAATTTTCCAAGCCCTTTTGGGCTTCGTTTCGTGCATTTAATCTAATCAATGAAGTATGAACATGGTTGTGATAATGATATTGTCGATGTTAGCTAATGATCACAGCTATGAACCAAATATTGTTATTGAAACATCGGAAACCCAGTGAAGAAAACACATTCTCGGCAGTTTTGACACCCTGGCTATTTATTGTAACCCGTAGGCTTCCGACAGGTTTTGTTGATGTAAGACAGCATGTTTAATACAATGTCTATTTTTTGTATTTCCAGTTGGAATTTAATCTAAGGTTTGTATCGCTTGCCCTTTTAGTAGTGATGCTATCGCCGGCGATTTGATATTTTGTCTCACCGTGGCTCGTTTTTTTTTTTTTTCGCATTCTCTCAGAAATTTAGGTTGTGATTGAAATAGACTGACTTTATGTTGTTTTTGAAATAGACTGACTTTATGTTGTGATTTGAAATGTACTGACTTTACGTTATGATTGAAATAACTGACTTTACGTTATAACTGAAATAGACAGACTTTACGTTATATTAGAAATAGACTGACTTTACATTATAATAAAAATAGACTAACTTTAAATTATAATTGAAGTATACTGACTTTACGTTATAAGTGAAATAGACTGAATTACATTATAATTGAAATATACTGACTTTACGTTATAAGCGAAATAGACTGAATTACATTTTAATTGAAATATACTGACTTTACGTTATAAGCGAAATAGACTTGGTTCACTCTAAAGAAAAACTTCCCAAAAAATGGGAGTGCCACAGTGCCATAGTTTGCATGCTGGCTTGGCGGTTCAATGAACATGAGTTTAATCCAAACCTAACGCTCTTGACTCTGCTGAAAGGAGTGGGCGCCGGGTTGTATGACCTGGCTGAAGGTAATAACAGTGAGGAATAATACCAACACTACTTATCTTACACATTTAATATTAAGTTGAACATTTCGGGGATTTGTATATTTCTGGATGAAAATTGTTGACAGCTCCTAGTTTCCCGTCATTAGTCACAGTTGTTTATTCTCATCTCAAAGTGACATTTAAGTTATAATTTTGAAATTTAATTTTGCCACAATTTTGGGGTGTAGATTTCCTGAGCCTCATTCTTTAAACTTAAAAAATTGGGGGGGGGGGGTGCGTATGGTGTTAGTGAGACCATACATTTTACAGACCTTCGGTACATGGTATTTTGGGGCAATGTGGTCGGTATTACGCCCGTGCCGCTTTACTTTCCCAGAAAAAAATCCGGTATCCATTAAAGGCTGGGTGTACCCGGAAGCCGTCAATCGAGCCCTACCTCTTGTTCTTTGTAGTCCAGTTCACTAACCACTGAGCTATCGATGCTCCCATCTGATATTTTATGCAAATGTTTTCAGTTATTACAACAATTACAGATAAAACGTAAATTTGTGAAAGTGAATATTCATGTATGAAGGATATTTTGGTACAATAATGCTCGGAACAAAAATATTCTAAAATCTGCAAATCTGGGATTTCTTCTGTTTTTTTTTTTGGGGGGGGGGGGGTGTGGGGGGGGATTTCACTCTGTCTCTTGCTTTGATAGTGCATATTGTCATAGGCTAACTTGTCCATCTTTTGATGTTATTCGTCCATGTTAGGTCATGGTATGTTTCTGCCTCATTACCTTGTATTTTCCCTTCCAAGTTTACTTAGTAGGCTGCTGGGTCTTTTAACATGCCGCAAAAATCTCATTTGTCTTGTTTGAATTGTGTTTAGTAGTTCTTTATTAATTTTTGGTTGTTGCAAGACTTCATTTGTTTTCTTTTCTTTCCATCCAATTCTTTCTATACTTCTATAAATCCACATTTCAAAGGCTTCAATTTAATGTTCTGTTTCTTGTCTAATGTCCATGTAAATAAAATTTTGCTATAATTAGTTTTAGCCTTGGTGTTATTTGATTTGGAGTTAGTATATTTTTCATGGCATTAAAATTACTTCATTGACATTCCTATTTTTTTTTTTTTTGCTTATTTCAGTTTTACATTTCTCATTACTGGTCAAAGTATGTCCAAGGTAGCTGTAGCTCTGAACTGTCTCCAGGCCATGCCCTTCAACTTTGGCTTTCTGTTACCTTCACCTAATTTCTTCATATCGGCAGGTTTAGGGCCTTCAAAAAGCATAGTTGCGCTATACAGGACAGCCACAAGTCTATATCAGTTTAAGAAATGATATATCTGCTTCCATAGCACGAGTCGTGGAAATGTTGCAGTTTGACATGAGAGATTTATTGAAGGCGTTCTGCGTCTTCTTCTTTTTTTTTTTTTTTTTAAAGTGACACGGTGAATGATGTACAAGTTACATAAACTATCAGAATGCTTACTTTGTGGCATCAGTTGGGAAGGAGTGAGCACAAACCGGTTTACCCGGAGTGGATTGAGGTCGTATCCAATAATGATTTATCTGATCTTGCCTCATTTTGAGCAAATAAATGAAATAAATACTTTTTCTTTACTTATAGAATGAGGATGTATGTTGGCAATTATTGGTTTAAGATTTGGCTGCTTAAACTTACTTTTCTTTGTTCGACCAACTATTATTTATTTTCTCGTACGATAAATGAATGGCGGGGATGCGTTTGTATCGGTGTTTACAGCAAGCAGCAGCTTCTGCCACTTGGCCACAAACATCAGACTTCAACATTTCATTCTAAAATAGCTTTCTGCCTTCCTTCTTCAATTTTATTTGGCTTGGCTAGACTCGTTAGTCCCTTGCCAGGCCCAACACGGTGAAATAGAGTAGGGTTTTGATCAATTCTGATTCGCTGATCTAGACGAAGGCGCAAACATTCAGCTTTGAGTCACTAACAAGTTTTGGCCCTGTTGCTGGTTGCAGCTGATATTTAAGAAAAAAAAAAAGAAAGAACACGGTTAGCAGAGTAAGGAGTTCGTTAATATTGAGCTAGAACGTTAAGATTGAGCTAGAACGTTAAGATTGAGCTAGAACGTTAAGATTGTGCTAGAACGTTAAGATTGTGCTAGAACGTTAAGATTGAGCTAGAACGTTACGATTGTGCTAGAACGTTAAGATTGAGCTAGAACGTAAAGATTGAGCTAGAACGTTAAGATTGAGGTAGAACGTTAAGATTGAGCTAGAACGTTAAGATTGTGCTAGAACGTTATGATTGTGCTACAACGTTAAGATTGAGCTAGAACGTTAAGATTGAGCTAGAACGTTAAGATTGAGCTAGAACGTTAAGATTGTGCTAGAACGTTAATATTGAACTAGAACGTTAAGATTGAGCTAGAACGTTAAGATTGAGCTAGAACGTTAAGATTGAGCTAGAACGGTAAGTTTGAGCTATAACGTAACTTGTTGAATCTAGAATTTGTCCTGAAACTGCAAGAAATGATTGTCAGCTCTTTTCATAATTGTGTTACACACGACTAGCCACTTCTGTGACGACGTCAGTACAAATATGTTGGTTCTTAAAGCCAACGTTTCAAGTTTTTAATTAATTTATTCCGTTCTTTTTTACATAACTTGTAATAGCCATGGATCGACTCAAAGTGGTCAGGGACTCATAGCTGACTGTTTGCGCAGGGATCGATGAACCAGAACTATACAGATCCTTCTTCATCACTTCACTGTGTTTCTAGAAACAAACTAGTCTGACCGAGTCAGTAAGGATCGAAAGAAAAGGTAAGCCGTTACAAAAAAACACGATACTGATATCGGATATGTTGTGCCTAAAGGCGCAATTATCACAGCTTGATGTGAACCACAACACAACGCAATTAACATCTTTTTGAATACGGACATCGACGAAAACTGTTCGTAGTTGTTGGGTGAACGCAACTGAGAAAGAGAGAGAGAGAATAGGAAAAGCGTTTCTATTACAATCATAGATAACTTAGTTGAAAATATTCACATGTGCTACAGATAATTGTATATTTCATTGTGTCATCATTAGTTTCCATCATTTTGATGACACATTTAAAACTATCGAAATTGCAGCTAGCATTCTTTACAATGCACATCTACGACAATTATTTATTTTGTTAATTTTGAATTTGACATTTTATGAATGTGTATATATATATATATTTAATTTATACAGAAGTGATGGTTATATCGAAGAAACAATCACCACCATCATGCAGTATAAAAATAAACGAGACAAATCTGAAACAAGTGCAACGTTTCAAATACTTGGGCACAATAATAACATCAGATGGGAGATGCAACAAAGAAATAAAAAGCAGAATAGCTCAGGCCAAAATGGCATTTCAGAAAATGAAAAATATCTTATGCAACAAATCTATGTCAATAAAAATGAAAAAGAAAGTTCATCGGTGCTATATAGAACCAATTCTGACCTATGGAAGCGAATCATGGACAGTAGACAAACAAATGAAAACACGATTAGAGGCCACAGAGATGAGATTTCTCAGAAGAATGTTGAAAGTTCCCTGGACAGATAAAAAGACCAATGAGGAAGTTCTCAAAGAGGCCAACACAAAAAGGGATCTCTTAAAAAACATCAGAAAGAAGCAATCAACATTTTTCGGGCACATCATGAGAAGAGGAAAGTTGGAATACTTGGTTACAACTGGCAAAATAAAAGGAAAGAGAGATCGCGGGCGACAAAGAGAGAAAATACTGGATAGCTTGGTGTCATGGCATGGAATACAGTCAACAATAGAACTGATACGATGCACTGTAGATAGAAGATTGTGGAGGGACATGATTACCTACGCCAACCGGTATGGCACATGATGATGAATATATATATATATATATATATATATATATATATATATATATATATATATATATATACACACACAGACACATATATATAGTTACGTTTATAGGGGACACTATTTGTCCATTTCCCATTAGCGTTTGTTAGACGTTTATTTGTTGCATGTCAACGAAAGAACTCTCTGTAAGTTGCGCCACTGTTCTGAGGTTACCATTGCAGGCCAACGAAAGAACATCGGCGGACAGTGGGTTCGAAACTTGAAGAGGCCAGGAGAGGACGAACTTTAGGTTGACCTTTAACCTCATAATTTGCAACATTTAAGCAATTTACGCTATGTAAAATAGTTCCTTCCATGATTCTATTGACCTTTCGAGCCGTAACCGGCCCATAGGGCGTAGACCAAGATACACCTTCTCCTATATGAATTTTGTTCTAGCAGTTTTCTTTTAAAGATATTTTATCAAATCTCGCCATCTGTCTCTGTTCTGTGCAAGCAGTTCTATCTCATTGAGGGAGCCGATTCCTGCTGCTCTTGCCTCTCTCATCAATGTTCTTCTCAGTGTCTCCCTGGGTCTTCCTCTTTTTCTTTTACCTGTTGTTTCCCATATGAGGGCTTGCTTTGCTATTCGATTATTATCTCTTCTCATCACATGTCCAACGTATGACCATCGTCTTTTCTTTATTACTGAAGATATTAGTGGTTGATTGGCGATTTCTCTAATTTCCTCGTTTGTTTTGAATTAGTTCCATTCTATACCAAGTATTTTCCTTAGACATTTATTTTCGAATGCGTTCAACTTTGTTTCTATATCTCTTGTTGTTTTCCAGCTTTCACACGCATACGTAAGGGTTGATAGTACATTTGATTTGAATAGCCTAAGTTTTGTGTTTGTGCTAATGAGTTTTGATTTCCACAACTTTTCAAGGCTTCTGAAAGACATTGCTGCTTTAGCCAGTCTGATTCTAATTTCTTTGCTCGTATCCCCTTCTCGATCAATGTGACTTCCAAGATAGATGAAGTGATCGATCTCTTCTACTGGTTTGTTTTCCATGTATATTTTGTCACTTGTTGGAATTAAACTTTTCATGACTTTAGTCTTTTCATGATTGACCTCAAGCCCAATTTTGCTGGCTATTGATGATAGTTCATTTGTGTTTTCCTGCATCGTTTTTATCTGATTGCTGATGAGAACTATGTCATCAGCAAAGTCCAGGTCCTCCAAATGGTCTCCTTGTATCCATTCGATGCCTTTATTACCAGTGCAGCATTTCTTCATTATGAAGTCCATAACAATTCCAAATAACAAGGGCGATAAAATACATCCTTGTTTAACCCCAGCCTTCCAAAAATTAAAATTATTATTATTATATCATAGAATCTTCATTACTTTTATTACACATTATATGAAATAAAACATGGTTTTGTTGTTAATAAACATCTCTGCTTATGTAATAGTATTCATTGAAGTAATTGTATTCTTATAGCTAATAGGACTCTAAGAAGATAGAAACATACAATGAAAAATAGTGGTTAAATAAAAAAAAGAGATGAGATAATAAGTGAAGAATACGTCAGCAACCACATTGTCGAAGTTAAGTTCCTAAATAATATTGACAGGTTAAATTGAGAGTTGATTTACTGGTGAAAGTCACTTGCAAATAAGACAATAACAGAATATTTTCAACTTAAAATGGGGATGCCACTGCTCTTAATGGTCACTTGGCGAACACATGATAGCTAGATGTAGTCTAAAAGAGAAATATAGAGAAGATTCTAGTCAAATGACCGGGAAATGATCATGTCAATCAGAAAAAACAGACAACTTTCCACCAAGTTCATGTGGAAGTCACACGTAAAGCAGAACTCACAAACACATCTTTTCATTGGATGACTGGGACAGGGGTTTAGAATATACAAAGTTGAGCACAGCATGATTTATGGATGCAGAAAAACAATATTTTGTTGAGAGAAATGAATTCTAGAGAATTCGATTATTTGAATAATTCTGGTTATTCTACGATTATATTTCCTTTCACTTCTTCCAAGCCACGAATCAAGAGACAGTTAGTGCGAATTTAGTTTAAGAAAGTAGGGTCTAACCAATCTAAATGTGTGTTAGAGTTAGCTAGATGCAGTCTAGAAAAATAATGGAGAGATTTCAAGTAAAATTATTGGTATCAGTCAGTCCACAAGTGATGCAGAGACAGAGCAAACAATAGATAGAATTGTAACTATGCGATATATGAGGGATGTGACATCCAATGACAATAGTCTAGTTCTCATCTCAACACGACAAGGTAGAGTGCGATAGTCTAGTTCTCATCCCAACACGACAAGGTAGAGTGCGAGAAGTCTAATTCTCATCCCAACACGAGAAGGTGGAGTACGATAGTCTAGTTCTCATCCTAACACGACAAGGTAGAGTACGATAGTCTAGTTCTCATCCCAACACGACAAGGTAGAGTACGATAGTCTAGTTCTCATCCCAACACGACAAGGTAGAGTGCGAGAAGTCTAATTCTCATCCCAACACGAGAAGGTGGAGTACGATAGTCTAGTTCTCATCCTAACACGACAAGGTAGAGTACGATAGTCTAGTTCTCATCCCAACACGACAAGTTAGAGTACGATAGTCTAGTTCTCATCCCAACACGACAAGGTAGAGTACGATAGTCTAGTTCTCATCCCAACATGACAAGGTAGAGTACGATAGTCTAGTTCTCATCCTAACACGACAAGGTAGAGTACGATAGTCTAGTTCTCATCCCAACACGACAAGGTAGAGTATGATAGTCTAATTCTCATCCTAACACGACAAGGTAGAGTATATATATTTATTATTAATTCGTGGAATTGTGAGGAAGTATGGTCAGGAGAGTGAGTTGCACATTTGATTAATTAATTATCTTGAACCGTTTTCAACCAAGAATCAGTCTATTAATAGTGATCATCGTGAGGCCGGTTGGTTTGGTTAATAAACAGTGATTGACTTAATGAATTGCTCTGTTATAATTTGTCACGTGATATTTGTATAGTTAAGGTATGATGACTTTCTCTCAGTACTTGAAGATCCATTATTACAATGCGACATTACTTACATCATTGTTTAAGTTTTATTTATTTAAAAAAAAAAAACTTTTTTAAAATAAAGACGCAGCACATTGATCTTAAGGAGGCTGTTGATAAGGTCGCCCCCCCCCCCTAATTGGCTCTACTTCTATATGTTTCAATAAAGAGACAGAGCGCCATCTTATTAGTCGTTTTTCTGTTGCAATGGCAACGAGAAGCTGATTGCAGAAATGGCCTACCTTGTTTTTTGTTAGGTCAATAGATGTCGTACCGTTGTTTTAGGTTTAATCTTCATAGACGTTGCAGTCTATTTATTAACAGGGCTTGAGTTATTTGAAATATATCACGGCTGTACAGTAATCCCTCAGTTATCAGTTAATAGGGACCAGAACCGGCCGCGATAAGTGAAAAAACGCGAAGTAGTGTCACCCTCTCATTTTTAACATACGTACATTTTTTGTGTGTATGTATAATATCAATAAGTGTATATGAAACCATATAAGTGCATATGTTATCATTAGAACATTAAAGAATAGTTTCAAACATGTAAATAAAATATTAATGGTATAAATAACATACATAAAATAATGTTTTTTAATAATAATTCCTCAATTTGGAATTTTTGAACAATCCGCGATGTACTGAGGCCGCGATAAATGAGCCGCGAAGTAGCGAGGGATGGCTGTACTAAGAATTAGGGTGGCTGGTTGTGCATTGGCGTTTAACTCATTGTGCTGGAACATCATTGTACTGTTTATTGTGATAAAATGGTAGAGGAGTCGGGGCACCCATTGCCTTCTCTGAATATCCGCCGCTGCGAAAGAACTTTCTGTAAGTGGTGCCACAGTTCTGAAGTTACTACGATGAAGTGACCTTGTAACAGAACAGCGACTTATCAGTGGGGTGTGAACTGTGTAGGCTGACGTAGACCTATCTACAGACTCCGTTGGGTTCACGCTAGTAAAGTTGAGGATCACTGTTTTTATGTTTACGCTGTCTGTAGTTTTTATATAAAACATTAAAAAAACACACTCACACTTCCCTTTTCAGATAGAAATGATTTCTTTAATAGCCGAGGAAACGACAAGGGCACAATTCATTTTCTGTGCTAGGATTCTCTCCACCCTGTGGGTTCAGACTTTGCTGAAATATTCCTAGTTTATCTGTTAGAGCTGCTTTGTTGACATACTATCGTAGGTTCCCCACACCTTACTTGTGTTGCCACGCTACAGGCAGTTCTTTCCTGGGCAATAACATGCAAATGAATGCATCTCTTTATATCCTCCGTATAAATGTGTATTATTATCTTGTAATGTAAAGAAGTCTGCAGACAAGTATTGCAGTTGTATATTTGAATAGATTGTAGTACATACAGACCTTCATGCGAAACATTCATTAGATCTAATCAGCACGTATAAACACTGACACAACTATTTTTGTGTGAGTAAAAGAAAATAAAGAAAGAACTTCGAGTCTGGCAAATAGGGAATATGGTATTTGTATTCAAATTGTTGTACTTTCAGCACATTTTTGAGGTAATGTTGTCAGCACAACGCTGGGGCAGTTTTTTTTCTCTCAGATTGAACTCCAGTATCCATTTAAATCTGACAAACTTAGAAACCGGTTATTGCTCGGGGCAGTGAACTCAACCTCTTCTTGTCTACCATAGACCAGTTTATAAATCGCTCCCTTACTCTGGCTTCCTGCTGTAATGATAGAAACTCACACAATATCGTTTATTTGATCTTTGTTTACATACAGTTATCTATTGTCCTTTCGAGCCGAAGGGGAGCCGCGGTAGCTCAGTGGTTAGTGAACTGGACTACAAAGGACAAGAGGTAGGGTTCGATCCCAACCGACGGCTTCCGGGTTCACCCAGCCTTAAATGGGTACCGGATTTTTTTTCTGGAAAGTAAAGCAGCACGGGCGTAATACCGACCACATTACCCCAAAAATCATGTGCTGAAGGTCTGTAAAATATAGGGTCACTAACACCATATTTCCTTATACGCCACTTGGCGTGACGGAGGTACTTTACTTTTTTTTACTTTTTCGAGCCGAAGACGGCACATAGGGCAGAACCACAATCTCAAAAACAGAAACCTTGCGTACCAAAATGGCACATATTGCAGAGATCACTGCTCTAAAATCTATGGCGCTGTTTCCATAACAATACTTTATTGCAGTATATTCTGATTATTACAGTTCCAGGCCAATGACAGCTTGTCAAGCCATCGATCAACCTCCTTAGTCGCCTCTTACGACATGCCTGGAAGGTCACAGTGTCACTATTCTTTACCTCCCTCATAATGAGGCCCCGGTAACACAGTTATCCACAGATGAAATTATCCCGATACACTTTTGACTTATTGAGACATTATACAGTTGTTTATACAGAATTAATTATATTTATATAACTACCGAAGCGGTCCTAAACAATAAGGTGCTGAACAACCATGACGTCAGCGAGCAAGACGATGGCGGTAATGTACGCTAGTGGACTACTGGACTCTGGATTCTTCACTTCAAAATATGGTGGCTGAGTTCTGAGAAAGGGACAGCACTTCATAACTTCGAATTATGTTATGCGATTACCTTTACTTTTTTCATTCCTACATTCAATTGTACTAGAATAGATAGATGTACCTATGAGAGAGAGAGAGAGAGAGAGAGAGAGAGAGAGAGAGAGAGAGAGAGAGAGAGAGAGAGAGAGGAGATAGATATGCGGGCGATTGAAAAAAGATGAAGAATGTATCACACGGAATCTCTGTTCTTTTATGTGCAGCATGAATCATCATCATCATCATCATCGAGTGCCTTCTCCGCAACGAAGGTTGGCTACCATGGAGCGTCATTCTGCTCTGTCTCTTGCTTTGATGGTGCAGGTTCTCATAGGCTGAGTTGTCTATCTTTGATGTTACTCGTCCATGTTAGTCTTGGTCTGCCTCTGCCTCTTTTACCTTGTATTTTCCCTCCAGGATTACTTTTAGTAGGCTGTTGTGTCTTTTAACAAGGCCCAAAATTCGCATTTGTCTTGTTTGAATTGTGCTTAGTAGTTCTCTTTTCATTTTTAGTTGTTTTAAGACTTCATTGTTTGTTTTCTTTTCCTTCCATCCATCTCTACCTATTCTTCTATATATCCACATTTCAAAGGCTTCAATTCTCTGTTGTTTTTTTTTTCTTGTCTAATATCCATGTTTCTGCACCATATAGGAATATTGAGAAGATGTAAGAATTTGCTATTCTTAGTTTTAGCCCTGGTGTTATTTGTTTTGATGTTAGTATGTTCTTCATGACATTAAAATTACTTTTTGCCATTCCTATTCTTGTGTTTATTTCAGTTGTACATTTTCCATGAACCATGAGTAAGAGAAAAGAAACACGTGTAACATGTCGTTAACCCGACTAGACTACCGACGTTCGGACAACCCGTGTTCAATTCCCGCTGGGAGCAGTGTGAGTTGTACTTGTGGTTGGAAAAAAAAAAATACCCCCACGGTCGACCCAGCCGTTGGCAGAAATGGGTACCAGGGTATATTATCCTGGGAAGGTGAGGAATGTCGCTTCGCATCTGAGTTTCGATGCTTGAGGCTACACTATACAGAAATATCCGAACATTTCTGGATAGGCGGCCGAGCACATATGGGTATATACTCGCGTGCTAAGACGCCGGTTCAAGTCTCGTACTTTACCTTTACCTTTACGTGTAAGAGTCGGAGGAAAAGTCTTTGTCGATGGAGCTCTCATGAGTCCCCACTTCTTCGCTCATTCTTAAAATTCATACTTTATGTGGTTGCAGTTTATGGCGCCAAATCAAAATGTGAACTTGATAGAAGATTGAACGTGTTCTAGTGATATTTGAGTACATCTTTCGTGAAAGGAAATATTTCAAATATTGAATAACTATAGAACTTCTGGTGTGAAGTATTCAATTAGTTTAGTTTAGTTTAATATAATCGACAGTTCTAAATGTCTGACAGATTAAGTGGTTCGGGCATTGATTACAATCAGGCATAAAGAACTAAATCTAATACAGCGAGTTACAAACAAATGGTACGAGTACATCGGATCAAGAGATAGACAGTTAAGTGATAACACTGATCCGTGTTACTAGTTAACTGACGCTGAAAGCAAAGTAGCGTTAGATATAGTAGAATAGCGTCAAAATAATGTCACATATAGATAGGAAGAGAGATCTTTAAAATATGGTGACATAGAGAAAGATTGAAGACAAGAGATGCAGAGAAAAGCATAGTGGAAATGTCTGGAAATAGTTAAAGTTGGTTGGGTAAACACAGGTAAAAGGTGGTCTGGAATGGTCAGAGGATAGATAATTGTGGATTGGTGTGGTCGTTGACAGAACATGTAATGATGTGTGAAGATATATATATATATATATATATATATATAATATATATATATATAGGGAGCCGCGATAGCTCAGTAGTTAGTGAACTGGACTACAAAGAACAAAGACGGCCCCGGGTTCACCCAGGCTTAGATGGGTACCGGATTATTTTCTGGGAAAGTAAAGCGGCAGGGGCGTAATGCCTAATATATATATATATATATATATATATATATATATATATATATATATATATATATATATATATATATATATATATATATATATATAAACAGAGAGGCGGACAGATAGTAAGAGACAGAGAGAGATAAATACAAAGGGAGTTATGGTAAGCTAGAGGCAGGCAGAAAGATCCATTAAAAGAATGAGGGAGAGAAGTAAAAGAAAGCTAGAATCCGCAATATACAAGACATACACAGACATGCTCGTTTACCACTGTATACAGGCAGTAGGATAGGGTTATACAATCATTTCGAGGCCAGAGTTTTACGAATGTTCCTTAATAACAATCCAGCGCGTTGGCGCGCTCCTAGCGTGGAGGTCACGCTGAACCCTTCCACTCAACTTTCTCTCTTCCCCACCATACACACACATATAAACACACAGCACTTCCTGTTTCAAATTGGAATACCCCCCCCCCCCGCCTCCCCTAATTGTGTAAAGGTACAGAAATTATTATGATATCGCTCTACGTGATTAATGTCTGTTATTCTAAAAAAGCCGACACAACCCATTTCCAATCTGTTTTCCCGTCTGTGATAGCATTTATAAAAATTGTGTGAGTTTTCTCTCTTTCTCTCTTTTTTCTTTATTTTCTTGTCTTCAACTAAGAGCTAACCTTACTGCGGTGAAGCATCTCCGCTCAGCCACACATCGGTCTTGTTGTATTCCTCTGTAGTTGTATCTTTCCATTTCTCTTCACTAACCCTTTCTTTGACATCCCTTCCTATATATGTAAACTGCATCACATGTGGCAAGTACAAAGGAAAAAAAAGGATCCTCATACAGTGTGCCAGATATTCAAAAGGGATAATCATCATAATGTGGCATGTATCCTAAAGGGATAATCGTTCTATAGTGTCAAGTAATATAAAGGGATAATCGTTCTATAGTGTCAAGTAATATAAAGAGATAATCCTTCTAGAGTGTCAATTAATATAAAGGGATAATCGTTCTATAGTGTCAAGTAATATAAAGAGATAATCCTTCTAGAGTGTCAAGTAATATAAAGAGATAATCCTTCTAGAGTGTCAAGTAATATAAAGAGATAATCGTTCTAGAGTGTCAAGTAATATAAAGAGATAATCCTTCTAGAGTGTCAAGTAATATAAAGAGATAATCGTTCTATAGTATCAAGTAATATAAAGAGATAATCCTTCTAGAGTGTCAAGTAATATAAAGAGATAATCCTTCTAGAATGTCAAGTAATATAAAGGGATAATCGTTCTAGAGTGTCAAGTAATATAACGAGATAATCCTTCTAGAGTGTCAAGTAATATAAAGAGATAATCCTTCTAGAGTGTCAAGTAATATAAAGAGATAATCGTTTATAGTGTCAAGTAATATAAAGAGATAATCCTTCTAGAGTGTCAAGTAATATAAAGAGATAATCGTTGTATAGTGTCAAGTAATATAAAGAGATAATCCTTCTAGAGTGTCAAGTAATATAAAGAGATAATCCTTCTAGAGTATCAAGTAATATAAAAGGATAATCGTTCTATAGTGTAAAATAATATATAGGAATAATCGTTTCATTGTGTCACGTATTCTAAAGGTATAATCCTTCTAGAGTGTCACGTATTCTAAAGGGATAATCCTTCTAGAGTGTCACGTATTCTAAAGGGATAAACCTCCTTATGTGTAAGGATGCCTAAAGGAATACTCATCTTAATATGTCAGTCTAAAGGAATAATCATCTTAATATGCCAAGTACTAAAAGCTAGGTTTCTAATAGTTTTCCATGTACTCTAAATAGACAATTCTCGTAGCGTTCCTGGTGCTGTAAAAGAGGCCACCCATATATATGCCAAATACTCGAAATAATTTTCCTTTTTGCAAAAAAGGAGACCCCCCCACGCCCCCTTTTTCACCTCATTGTTACTCTATGAAAGTATCATTTTATTTAATATAAGTAAAGTAAAGTACCCCCCGTCACGCCAAGTGGCGTATAGGGAAATATGGTGTTAGTGACCCTATTTTTTACAGACCTTCAGCACATGATTTTTGGGGTAATGTGGTCGGTATTACGCCCGTGCTGCTTTTACTTTCCCAGAAAAAATCCGGTACCCATTTAAGGCTGGGTGAACCCGGAGCCGTCGGTTGGGATCGAACCCTACCCCTTGTCCGTAGTAGTCCAGTTCACTAACCACTGAGCTATCGCGGCTCCTACTAATTTTTAGGGAATTAGTAAAACCCAGGTGTCCTCGCCAGGATTACGAACCCCGGCTGTTGCCGTGGTAAGCCAACCGCCTATCGATTGCGCTAACCGGACACCCATTTTATTTTATTTATTTAATATGCTTATCTTAAATCTATTATGTATAGGAGACAGATACCTTAGTGCTCCAAGTACTCGTAAGGTGAACCGACCTAATGTAACAAGATATGTCAATCTTCCACAGAGCATAACAGTTTCCAGGGAAGCTATAAATAGATGCAGGACAATCCCGTTTCCTGTTCGCATCTTCTTTGTCGCATGAAAAAAAAAATAGCAACGATGTTTATGTTTTATCATTGTGTATTCTTTATTCTTCTTCTTGTCTTTAACTTTATTTTCCTTCTATTTCTTTCTCCCACAGACTTTCATCAGCTTAATTCTTGTTTCTTTCTATCTGGCTCTGCACAAAGACGTTTGAGACGTCGTGGTATTTACGCACTTCGATTCAACTCTTGAAGATGGAATGTTGTTGCTGACTTGCCTTCCTGTTTTGGTATCTATTCTTTTGGCCTGACTGGTTAAGTCTGTCAGAGACCACCGCGTGGAAGTATAGTAGAGATTTAGCCATTTCGTGCTGCCAGAACTGAGCGACGATTTACTAATCAGCAGCGAGTAACCACCGGAAACGAGTCACTAAACCAGGAAACAATCACTAAGCAGTAACTAATCACTAACCGGAAACTAGTCACTAAACCAGGAACTAATCACTAAGCGGTAATTAATCACTAACCAACAACGAGTCACTAAATCAGCAGTGAGTCATTTAACCAAAAACGAGCCACTAACCAGCAACGAGTCACTAACCAGCAAATAATCACTAACCGACAACTAATCACTAAACGGAAACAAGTAACTAAATCAGCAACTAATCACTAACAAGCAACGACCCACTAAATCAGCAGTGAGTCATTAAACCAAAAACGAGTCACTAACCAGCAAATAATCACTAACCAGCAACTAATCGGAAAGTAGGTTATATGATCAATCTACAGTAGTAGTATACAATGTTGTATTTGACCCGAATTTAGGTGCTAAATTAACAAAGATATATAGTAGGTGCGCGGCGCACCTAATGTACACGAGAGACAAGGGGAGTTAACCATGCCATTTCGTGTCCGGATGTTGACCTATAGTCCCGGTGACCGCGGAAGTGCCCTGTTTATGTCTGGTGTGTGCTGACTTTGGAGTTCTTTATGTACTTGATCGTTAGTGATAGGTTAGTAGATTATATAACATCTAGGAAAAACGAGCAATATAAAACAGAAGACAAAATATATATTTTATTCTTTTATTAGCTCAATAGGTGTATAACATACATTGATATTATATATCATTACAAACATAGTCAGTACATTGAGTAAATATATAGCACAAGTATAACAATTATTTATAGCTATGTAGTTGGGTGTCAGCTTAACGTTGTACCATAAATGAAGCATAAGGGTGAAACAGTTAGAGATTACTGGTTAGTCTAAGCTGGTAGTGTAAATATGTTCCTCGGTGTTAGTGGTTCGCTATCTCTCTCTCTCTCTCTCTCTCTCTCTCTCTCTACTATTCCTGCCTAGATTTCCCTCCATTGAAACACTTACTCATTCTCTCCATTTATCCCTATCATCGCGCCTTCCTCTCTCTCTCTCTCTCTCTCTCTCTCTCTCTCTCTCTCTCTCTCTCTTTCTCCCCTATCCTCTCTTAGACTTCTAACCTATCAGTCCACCCTCCTCCTCTCCCTTTAGCTCCCCCGCCCGCCCTCATATTTTTAGCGTCCATCCTATTGTAACACTTGATTATTCTCACCATTAATACATAGCATCTCACCTTCTTTCTCATAGGCTTCTCTCTCTCGCTCTCTCTCTCTCTCGCGCTCTTCTAACCCCGACTAGACTTCTCTCCTACCAATCCACCTTTCTTCCTCTCTCTCTCTCTCTCTCTCTCTTTACCTCGCCTAGCGTTCCGCCTTCATTCGTATTTTTACCTTACCACCAGTGTAACACATTAATAACATTGAATATCAATTACAAAAAGACTTGAAATATTTACTTTTTAAAGAACCAATAAGATAAACATATGAAAAACGAAGGAATAATACACTCGACAAAGCTTAACAGACGTACTTTATACACATCACCATTAATACAACTGAAATTCCTTTAATGATAACCTATCACATCGTTATGAGCTAAGAGAAAAACAGAAAAAAAAATTCAACTTACACCGTAAAATATTCCACTACAACACAGACCGCTAGACTGAACAGTACTATGAAAATAAACGGCCGTGAATCAAGCGCGCTTATAACACGAAGTCTCACATCCGACTAGTTTAAATATAATCTGGTAAATAAAAGTTAGGAGACAAGGGCAGAAACCTAGGAGGCAAGGGCAGAAACCTAGGAGGCAAGGACAGAAACCTAGGAGGCAAGGACAGAAACCTAGGAGGTAAGGGCAGAAACCTAAGAGGCAAGGGTAGAAACCTAAGAGGCAAAGACAGAAACCTAGGAGGCAAGGGCAGAAACCTAGGAGGCAAGGACAGAAAACTAGGAAGCAAAGGCTGAAAACAAGGAGGGAAGATCAGAAATCTAGGAAGCTGTGTTAGAAAACAAGGAGGGAAGGTCAGAAACCTAGGAGGCAAGGTCAGAAACCTAGGAGGCAAGGTCAGAAACCTACGAGGCAAAGGCAGAAACCAAAGAGGCAAGGGCAGAAACCTAGGAGGCAAGGTCAGAAACCTAGGAGGCAATGTCAGAAACCTAGGAGGCAAGGGCAGAAACCAAAGACACAAAGGCAGAAACCAAAGAGACAAGGGCAGAAACCTAGGAGGCACCTCGATGGACAGCTAGACAACGGAAGAAGCAGAGATTATCATTGTAAACTTTAGAATGGGAATCGGTTTGAAGGATATTATTACCTTGATTTGATGCAATGTAGTGTGGGATATCTAGCAGACACCCTATAGGATAATCTTGAAGTTTATAAACATAAACACTTGTACTGACTAAGGCTTCCAAGGTGTATTTGGTTGTCTCCCTATTTTTGTCTGTATAACCTAATATATCACTTTCATTTAATCTATCGATATACGTTTCAAAGTCATTTCTGTTGTTAACTAACAAGGGTTTGTCTAACCCTGTCGCGTTATTTGAGCTTGCGTGAAAGTAACGCAGCCCGTGTGTATAGGCCAAATCGCAAACATTTTACCCCCAGAACACAAAAAATTTAGGCTCATACTCAAAATGTCGATCCCAAAACCATAAAAAGCTACTCCCATACTCATACTAGTTAGACACATCGAACAGATAGTTACATCCAAAGTCCCAAATAGTTAGGCCAAATCACTAACATTTTACCCACAGAACACAAAAATATAGGCTCATACGCAAAAAATCGACCTCGACACCCTAAAAAGGTACTCACATAGTCATACTAGTTAGACACATCGAACAGATAGTTACAGCCAAAGTCCCAAACAGAGTGGCCATATCACTAACATTTTACCTCCAGAACACAAAAATTTAGGCTCATACTAAAAAAGTCGACCTAAAAATCCAGAAAAAGCTACTCACATAGTCATAATAGTTAGACACATCGAACAGATAGTTACATCCAAAGTCCCAAATAGTTAGGCCAAATCACTAACATTTTACCCACAGAACACAAAAATATAGGCTCATACGCAAAAAATCGACCTCAACACCCTAAAAAGGTACTCACATAGTCATACTAGTTAGACACATCGAACAGATAGTTACAGCCAAAGTCCCAAACAGAGTGGCCATATCACTAACATTTTACCTCCAGAACACAAAAATTTAGGCTCATACTAAAAAAGTCGACCTAAAAATCCAGAAAAAGCTACTCACATAGTCATAATAGTTAGACACAACGAGTCGAAAGTTATATTCAAGCGACCTCAACACCATAAAAAAGGTACTCACATAGTCATACTAGTTAGACACATCGAACAGATAGTTACAGCCAAAGTCCCAAAAAAAAAAGTTTGGTCAAATCGAAACTATTTTACCCACAGAACACAACAATGTAGGCTCATACTAAAAAATCGACCTCAACACGATAAAAAGGTACTCACATAGTCATACTAGTTAGACACATCGAACAGATAGTTACATCCAAAAGCCCAAATCACTAACATTTTACCTCCAGAACACAAAAATTTAGGCTCATACTAAAAAAGTCGACCTATAAACCATAAAAATCTACTCACATAGTCATACTAGTTAGACACATCGAACAGATAGTTACAGCCAAAGGCCCAAACAGAGTGGCAATATCACTAACATTTTACCTCCATAACACAAAAATTTAGGCTCATACTAAAAAAGTCGACCTAAAAATCCAGAAAAAGCTACTCACATAGTCATAATAGTTAGACACAACGAGTCGAAAGTTATATTCAAGGTCCAAAAAAAAAAAAACCGTTATTTTAGACATCCTCATTGCAAAAATTTACATAAAAAAACCACTTTTAGGATTTTACCCCCTTAGCATTTTTGAGGTTACGCCCATTAAATCGGTAAAAAAATCGTAATTTTAGCACGTAGGCTTACCTAAAACTTTATTTTAGACATCCCCACACCAAAAATTTACTTAAAAATCACTTTTGAGATTGTTACCCCCTTACCATTTTTGAGGGTTACGCCCATGGAATCGATAAAAATCGTAAATTTAGCACATAGGCTTACCTAAAACTTTATTTTAGACATCCCCATTGCAAAAATTTACATTAAAAACCACTTTTAGGATTTTACCCCCTTATCATTTTTTGAGGGTTACGCCCATAGAATTGATAAAAATCGTAAATTTAACACGTAGGCTTACCTAAAACTTTATTTTAGACATCCCCACACCAAAAATTTACTTAAAAAGCACTTTTGAAATTGTAACCCCCCTTACCATTTTTGAGGGTTACGCCCCTGAAATCGATAAAAATCGTTAATTTAGCACGTAGGCTTACCTAAAACTTTATTTTAGACATCCCCACACCAAAAATTTACTTAAAAATCACTTTTGAAATTGTTACCCCCCTTAAAATTTTTTAGGGTTACGCCCCTGAAAGCGATAAAAAATTGAAATATAACCTCAAGGCATACCTCCCACATAATTTTTGACACCCCTACATATCAAATTCCAACAAAAAAACAACAAAAAGCTAGTAGTAGCGGTGGCTGTGAACTCAACAGAAAAGTGGAATAACATGCACCGAAATACAATAGATTTGGCACTGAAACTGTTTCGGTGCCAAAACATGCACGAGAAGTAGTATGTTAGGGTTCACAGCCACCGCTACTACTAGCTTTTTGTTGTTTTTTTGTTGGAATTTGATATGTAGGGGTGTCAAAAATTATGTGGGAGGTATGCCTTGAGGTTATATTTCAATTTTTTATCGCTTTCAGGGGCGTAACCCTAAAAAATTTTAAGGGGGGTAACAATTTCAAAAGTGATTTTTAAGTAAATTTTTGGTGTGGGGATGTCTAAAATAAAGTTTTAGGTAAGCCTACGTGCTAAATTAACGATTTTTATCGATTTCAGGGGCGTAACCCTCAAAAATGGTAAGGGGGGTTACAATTTCAAAAGTGCTTTTTAAGTAAATTTTTGGTGTGGGGATGTCTAAAATAAAGTTTTAGGTAAGCCTACGTGTTAAATTTACGATTTTTATCAATTCTATGGGCGTAACCCTCAAAAAATGATAAGGGGGTAAAATCCTAAAAGTGGTTTTTAATGTAAATTTTTGCAATGGGGATGTCTAAAATAAAGTTTTAGGTAAGCCTATGTGCTAAATTTACGATTTTTATCGATTCCATGGGCGTAACCCTCAAAAATGGTAAGGGGGTAACAATCTCAAAAGTGATTTTTAAGTAAATTTTTGGTGTGGGGATGTCTAAAATAAAGTTTTAGGTAAGCCTACGTGCTAAAATTACGATTTTTTTACCGATTTAATGGGCGTAACCCTCAAAAATGCTAAGGGGGTAAAATCCTAAAAGTGGTTTTTTATGTAAATTTTTGCAATGAGGATGTCTAAAATAACGGTTTTTTTTTTTTTGGACCTTGAATATAACTTTCGACTCGTTGTGTCTAACTATTATGACTATGTGAGTAGCTTTTTCTGGATTTTTAGGTCGACTTTTTTAGTATGAGCCTAAATTTTTGTGTTATGGAGGTAAAATGTTAGTGATATTGCCACTCTGTTTGGGCCTTTGGCTGTAACTATCTGTTCGATGTGTCTAACTAGTATGACTATGTGAGTAGATTTTTATGGTTTATAGGTCGACTTTTTTAGTATGAGCCTAAATTTTTGTGTTCTGGAGGTAAAATGTTAGTGATTTGGGCTTTTGGATGTAACTATCTATTCGATGTGTCTAACTAGTATGACTATGTGAGTACCTTTTTATCGTGTTGAGGTCGATTTTTTAGTATGAGCCTACATTGTTGTGTTCTGTGGGTAAAATAGTTTCGATTTGACCAAACTTTTTTTTTGGGACTTTGGATGTAACTATCTGTTCGATGTGTCTAACTAGTATGACTATGTGAGTACCTTTTTTATGGTGTTGAGGTCGCTTGAATATAACTTTCGACTCGTTGTGTCTAACTATTATGACTATGTGAGTAGCTTTTTCTGGATTTTTAGGTCGACTTTTTTAGTATGAGCCTAAATTTTTGTGTTCTGGAGGTAAAATGTTAGTGATATGGCCACTCTGTTTGGGACTTTGGCTGTAACTATCTGTTCGATGTGTCTAACTAGTATGACTATGTGAGTACCTTTTTAGGGTGTTGAGGTCGATTTTTTGCGTATGAGCCTATATTTTTGTGTTCTGTGGGTAAAATGTTAGTGATTTGGCCTAACTATTTGGGACTTTGGATGTAACTATCTGTTCGATGTGTCTAACTATTATGACTATGTGAGTAGCTTTTTCTGGATTTTTAGGTCGACTTTTTTAGTATGAGCCTAAATTTTTGTGTTCTGGAGGTAAAATGTTAGTGATATGGCCACTCTGTTTGGGACTTTGGCTGTAACTATCTGTTCGATGTGTCTAACTAGTATGACTATGTGAGTACCTTTTTAGGGTGTCGAGGTCGATTTTTTGCGTATGAGCCTATATTTTTGTGTTCTGTGGGTAAAATGTTAGTGATTTGGCCTAACTATTTGGGACTTTGGATGTAACTATCTGTTCGATGTGTCTAACTAGTATGAGTATGGGAGTAGCTTTTTATGGTTTTGGGATCGACATTTTGAGTATGAGCCTAAATTTTTTGTGTTCTGGGGGTAAAATGTTTGCGATTTGGCCTATACACACGGGCTGCGTTACTTTCACGCAAGCTCAAATAACGCGACAGGGTTAGACAAACCCTTGTTAGTTAACAACAGAAATGACTTTGAAACGTATATCGATAGATTAAATGAAAGTGATATATTAGGTTATACAGACAAAAATAGGGAGACAACCAAATACACCTTGGAAGCCTTAGTCAGTACGAGTGTTTATGTTTATAAACTTCAAGATTATCCTATAGGGTGTCTGCTAGATATCCCACACTACATTGCATCAAATCAAGGTAATAATATCCTTCAAACCGATTCCCATTCTAAAGTTTACAATGATAATCTCTGCTTCTTCCGTTGTCTAGCTGTCCATCGAGGTGCCTCCTAGGTTTCTGCCCTTGTCTCTTTGGTTTCTGCCTTTGTGTCTTTGGTTTCTGCCCTTGCCTCCTAGGTTTCTGACATTGCCTCCTAGGTTTCTGACCTTGCCTCCTAGGTTTCTGCCCTTGCCTCTTTGGTTTCTGCCTTTGCCTCGTAGGTTTCTGACCTTGCCTCCTAGGTTTCTGACCTTGCCTCCTAGGTTTCTGACCTTCCCTCCTTGTTTTCTAACACAGCTTCCTAGATTTCTGATCTTCCCTCCTTGTTTTCAGCCTTTGCTTCCTAGTTTTCTGTCCTTGCCTCCTAGGTTTCTGCCCTTGCCTCCTAGGTTTCTGTCTTTGCCTCTTAGGTTTCTACCCTTGCCTCTTAGGTTTCTGCCCTTACCTCCTAGGTTTCTGTCCTTGCCTCCTAGGTTTCTGTCCTTGCCTCCTAGGTTTCTGCCCTTGCCTCCTAGGTTTCTGCCCTTGTCTCCTAACTTTTATTTACCAGATTATATTTAAACTAGTCGGATGTGAGACTTCGTGTTATAAGCGCGCTTGATTCACGGCCGTTTATTTTCATAGTACTGTTCAGTCTAGCGGTCTGTGTTGTAGTGGAATATTTTACGGTGTAAGTTGAATTTTTTTTTAATGTTTTTCTCTTAGCTCATAACGATGTGATAGGTTATCATTAAAGGAATTTCAGTTGTATTAATGGTGATGTGTATAAAGTACGTCTGTTAAGCTTTGTCGAGTGTATTATTCCTTCGTTTTTCATATGTTTATCTTATTGGTTCTTTAAAAAGTAAATATTTCAAGTCTTTTTGTAATTGATATTCAATGTTATTAATGTGTTACACTGGTGGTAAGGTAAAAATACGAATGAAGGCGGAACGCTAGGCGAGGTAAAGAGAGAGAGAGAGAGAGAGGAAGAAAGGTGGAATGGTAGGAGAGAAGTCTAGTCGGGGTTAGAAGAGCGCGAGAGAGAGAGAGAGAGCGAGAGAGAGAAGCCTATGAGAAAGAAGGTGAGATGCTATGTATTAATGGTGAGAATAATCAAGTGTTACAATAGGATGGACGCTAAAAATATGAGGGCGGGCGGGGGAGCTAAAGGGAGAGGAGGAGGGTGGACTGATAGGTTAGAAGTCTAAGAGAGGATAGGGGAGAAAGAGAGAGAGAGAGAGAGAGAGAAGGAAGGCGCGATGATAGGGATAAATGGAGAGAATGAGTAAGTGTTTCAATGGAGGGAAATCTAGGCAGGAATAGTAGAGAGAGAGAGAGAGAGAGAGAGAGAGAGAGAGAGAGAGAGATAGCGAACCACTAACACCGAGGAACATATTTACACTACCAGCTTAGACTAACCAGTAATCTCTAACTGTTTCACCCTTATGCTTCATTTATGGTACAACGTTAAGCTGACACCCAACTACATAGCTATAAATAATTGTTATACTTGTGCTATATATTTACTCAATGTACTGACTATGTTTGTAATGATATATAATATCAATGTATGTTATACACCTATTGAGCTAATAAAAGAATAAAATATATATTTTGTCTTCTGTTTTATATTGCTCGTTTTTCCTAGATGTTATATAATCTACTAACCTATCACTAACGATCAAGTACATAAAGAACTCCAAAGTCAGCACACACCAGACATAAACAGGGCACTTCCGCGGTCACCGGGACTATAGGTCAACATCCGGACACGAAATGGCATGGTTAACTCCCCTTGTCTCTCGTGTACATTAGGTGCGCCGCGCACCTACTATATATCTTTGTTAATTTAGCACCTAAATTCGGGTCAAATACAACATTGTATACTACTATCTACCAAAGAAAGGGCGTTTACAGGCGTGCACAAAATTATAGGGGAATTATGCTACTATCAGTGCCAGGAAAAATATTAAGCAGAATCATTCTGGAGAGACTAAAGGAGGACATAGAGAACATTTGAGGAATGAACAAGCAGGTTTTAGGAAAAATAGATCATGTGCTGATCAAATAGCTACCCTACGTATAATATTTGTGCAAAGTTTAGAACAACAGTCCCCACTTTATATCGGATTCATAGATTACGAAAAGGCATTTGATAGTTTAGACAGAGGAATGCTCTAGAAGTTGCCGAGTCATTACAATCCCATTTTTATTAACCTGACAAGAACAATGTATGAATGAACGAAATGTAGTGGAGTGCATGAAGGGCAGCTTATAGAAACATTTAAATAAGAACAGGAATAAGGCAGGGATGCCTTCTATCCCCATTTCTTCTTCTTCTACTGGCCATAGTTTGGATTATGAAAATAACTTAGAACAACAGATATAGAACCCAGTGATCACTGACCAAGCAAGTTCTCCAGTTCGATTTATCACTGCTGATGTCTAATGATATTTTAGTTGCTTTGCATTTGGTTGTAGAACCAATAATATCTGCGTGTAATCATTTTGTTACACATCCAAACTGAGTTGAGGAAAATATCGTTTAGATTTAACATGAAGATATTTTTAATATCAGAAGCTGAAAGCTATCAAATGTACAATATCAATATGTACACAATATGACTATTCTCCTTGTACGTTCATTTGCTTCAATGTTTGTCAAATGCCTTTCATCCACGAGGATATATTGAGGGTTATTTCCCTGCGCATGCGCTGTGTCACATGCACATCCTAATGTCAGCTTTTTCATTGTACCAAGTCTTATGTGACTACCCTTTCCCCACTCTCCCGCTAGTTCTAGCGTTAATGTCGTTCTGAGGAACTCTGTCTGGTGGTGATTGTCTAACGTTTTCAAATCATTTATAACTTTATTTCCTACGGTAATCCTTCACTATTGTAAACCCGGTCTTCCATATCACAAAATCTACTGCATTGTTATAAAGGCGTCTACATAAGCTGGAGTTATAGTTATTGGAAGTCCGCGGTATCACTGCAAACAAATGAAAATCCTTAATTGCTCAACCGCCCGTGCCAGTGGAATTATCCGAATTAACATCTCAGTGACATTGTAACGTACAGTTTGCCCCAGTTTGACCATCTAAGGGCAGAATCCCCCTACAGAAAAGATCATCTGCTGCCTTGCAGGAAGATTGGGGACAATCAAAGGCTAAGGAAAGCTAACCTGAATAAAATATTGACTGAAATCGGATGCACTGGGCCACTGGCGCAGAACACAGTGCAACGTTTTAACGGGTGTTCAATCAGAGTGGATCTGGCGGGCTCTAATGTTCGGTGTGTGGGGGCGATCAACACACTTAACCTGACAGCTGACTTCATGTGAGAGTCTGGTATCCTGCTCTGATTGAGTCCTGATCGCAGAGAGAGAGAACATCTCATCGAATATCCAAACAAAGAAAGGCAGCTGCAGTCCCCATCATAGCTGCTACAACACACGCCAAAAGACATAAGGCCAAGCAGCACCGAAAGTGAACGCATCTGAACTGTCCTTCGTCATGCGATATCATCATTCATCTTAAGCAATGTCAATATAGAAACACCATCCGGATGAAAAGCACAGCTCACGGTGTGCACAGAGCACTAAACTCAGCTCCGCAGCAAGCCGGATATGGAATTTGCGGAAACTGCAACAAGGGACACTTTTCAGACAGTGCCTCAACGGTTCCTATCGCCTATCCGCCACATTGACCGCAAGCTGGATTTTCTAGATTTATCTTATGGTGTCACAAATTGTCACAATTTCAAAAGACCAAGTAGAATGAAGCAGGTTAGTCACATTTTCCCAAACAAACATATAGACAAGTATATTGAATGAGACCTAAAGAACTACACGCAAGCCCACTTCGACAACTGTAGCCATTGTCAGATATCAGCAAGTCGTCAATGGCTACCCATAAAGCCATTAAACGTGATATACTGCCATCTTCAGCTCGTACTCTCCCCCCATCCCTCCCCCAATTAGGTAAACGATTAACGTGAGAGTGGAGGGACGAGTGAGTTTTGTGCTCACTGCCGTGCCACGTGGTCACTGTTTTCCTTGTACTTGTCTGAACTTTAATGACTTCCTCGTGTGAGTGTGCGTCAGATTGTACATGTGGGTTTGCTTCCTTTCCGAGCTTATAATGTGCTGCGTCGAGGGTCTTAGGGTCGGCTGTATATGTGTGTGTGTGTGTGTGTATGTTTGTTTAATATTTAGAAAAACATGCATCCAGCGTCTCCAAATGCTGCCACTTAGTTCTGTAAAGTTCAAATACATTATCATGAATAGCTAACCCCCCCCTCCTTTTTTTTCCCCACCACCCAACTATAACTATGTTGATGCAGGACATACCACAAGTGATCTGATCAGATCGATACTGTAGGAAACTTGAAGGTGGTAAGATTAGGGAAAAGAGTCAATGGACACATTTTAGGAAAAACATTTAGGTGCGGTAGGAGAAGTAGTAGGCAACAGAGACAATGAACGTGTTAAAGTAAAGCACTGAAGTGTAGGAGAAGAGGTTGGCAACAGAGACAATGAACATGTTATAGGAAAGCACTGAAGTGTAGGAGAAGAGGTTGGCAACAGAGACAATGAACGTGTTATAGGAAAGCATTGAAGTGTAGGAGAAGAGGTTAACAGTAAAGACAATGAACGTGTTATAGAAAAGCATTGAAGTGTGGTAGGAGAATAGGTTGACAGCAGAGACAACGAACGTGTTTATAGGAAAGCATTGAAGTGTGGTAGGAGAAGAGGTGGACAGCAGAGACAATGAACGTGTTATAGGAAAGCATTGAAGTGTAGGAGAAGAGGTTAACAGTAAAGACAATGAACGTGTTATAGGAAAGCATTGAAATGTGGTAGGAGAAGAGTTTGACAGCAGAGACAATGAACGTGTTATAGGAAAGCATTGAAGTGTAGGAGAAGAGGTTAACAGTAAAGACAATGAACATGTTATAGGAAAGCATTGAAGTGTGGTAGGAGAATAGGTTGACAGCAGAGACAATGAACATGTTATAGGAAAGCATTGAAGTGTGGTAGGAGAATAGGTTGACAGCAGAGGCAATGAACGTGTTATAGGAAAGCATTGAAGTGTGGTAGGAGAATAGGTTGACAGCAGAGACAATGAACATGTTATAGGAAAGCATTGAAGTGTGGTAGGAGAATAGGTTGACAGCAGAGACAATGAACGTGTTATAGGAAAGCACTGAGGTGTAGGAGAAGAGTTTGACAGCAGAGACAACGAACGTGTTATAGGAAAGCACTGAAGTGTAGGAGAAGAGGTTAACAGTAAAGACAATGAACGTGTTATAGGAAAGCATTGAAGTGTAGGAGAAGAGGTTAACAGTAAAGACAATGAACGTGTTATAGGAAAGCATTGAAGTGTAGGAGAAGAGGTTAACAGTAAAGACAATGAACGTGTTATAGGAAAGCATTGAAGTGTAGGAGAATAGGTTGACAGCAGAGACAATGAACGTGTTATAGGAAAGCATTGAAGTGTAGGAGAAGAGGTTAACAGTAAAGACAATGAACGTGTTATAGGAAAGCATTGAAGTGTAGGAGAAGAGTTTGACAGCAGAGACAACGAACGTGTTATAGGAAAGCACTGAAGTGTAGGAGACGAGTTTGACAGCAGAGACAATGAACGTGTTATAGGAAAGCATTGAAGTGTAGGAGAAGAGGTTGGCAGCAGGGAGAACGAACAGATGACATCAGAAAGAAAGACACACACAGAACGTGGCACACAAAAGAAATGGTAGAGAAAAATCGTAAACAACGCATCCCAGCCACTGGGTCACAAAGGTTGTACAGGATAAGTATGTTTTGATAGCTTAAACTTGCCGTGGTTTTTTCCTTTTCGCATGGAGAATAAAGCTGCGACTGTAAACTATCAAAAACAAAAAAAATATCCAGCAATTTTAAATTAAACTCTAGAGATGGCTCCGGCTGTGAGATTCCATTCTCCCGAGTTTATTTTAAATCGCATGAGGCTCGTCACCTGCTTGTGCATTTCTTTTCTCTTGTGGGTTTTCAGTCATGGGCTGTCTGGGTTTATTGGTCAAGTTCTTATACCTATCCATTTCCTGCACTCTTTTATATAACCTTCCCACTCACACTCCTTCATTTTGTTCTATCTCTCATTCCATGCCTCTCATAGACACGTCAGAATTGTCAAATAACTCGCATTTATCAGGATTTTTTTGTGGGGTTAATTTTGTCAGTGTTAATTTGCATTGTGGGTATCACGCATGGGGGCGTAAGGAACGTGGCATTCTTAATTTATGAGTTACTTGTCCTTTTAGGTTTGTTTTAAAATTGTGCTGTAATTTATTATAAGTATTAACATTATATATGTGCAAGCGTGTGTGAATATATGTATAGCTACGAGCAACGGCATTTTCGCATTTAAAACATTTTGTTATAAAGTGTTTGTTGTAGTTGATTCTTTGATCGAGATACAATAGATAATGGGTACAAATAATAATACATAAATATTATTATATGGGGAACTTCCGAGGCGATAATAGGGAATAATAGAACAAAGAAGTATGTGTTAGCACTCGGAAAAATTTTTCCGAGTGCTAACACATACTTCTTTGTTCTATTATTCCCTACAATAGATAATGTTGTATGTAATAAACTTATTATATTTTAACTCGGTTTTTATTGTTATTTAAGTTTAGTATCAAAAGCAAGAGGAGCATTTGTTCCACTGGGAAACAAGGAAGTCCAAAGAAATTAGGTTCAATACTAAAATAAACATGTTCAACGCCAGTATTCATCATTATCATCATCGAGTGCCTTTTCCGCAATGAAGGTTGGCTACCATGGATCGACATTCTACTCTGTTTCTTGCTTTGATGGTGCAGGCTGTCATAGATTGACTTGTCCATCTTTTGATGTTAATCGTCCATGTTAGTCTTGGTCTGCCTCTGCTTCTTTTACCTTGTATTTTCCCTTCCAATCTTACTTTTAGTAGGTTGTCTTTTAACATGCCCCAAACATTTCATTTGTCTTTTCTTAATTGTATTTAGTAGTTCTCTTTTTGTTTTCAGTTGTTTTAAAACTTCATCGTTTGTTTTCTTTTCATTCCATCCAATTCTACTTATTCTTCTATAAATCCACATTTCAAATGCTTCAATTTTCTGTTCTATTTTCTTGTCTAATGTCCATGTTTCTGCACTATACAGGAATATTGAGAAGATGTAACATTTTGCGATTCTTAGTTTCAGCCCTGTTGATATTAGTTTTGTTATTAGTATATTTTTCATGGCATTAAAATTACTTTTTGCCATACCTATTCTTTTGTTTATTTCAATTTTACATTTTCCATCATTGGTTATAGTATGTCCCAGGTAGTTGTAGCTCTGGACTGTCTCCAGAGTATTCCCTCAACTGTGATATTTTAATTGTAGGTCTTGAGAATTTTCTTTGTTTATGATCATAGTTTTAGTCTTTTTGATATTCATTTCTAGTCCATATTTTTTGCTTGTTATGTTTATCACATTAAGCAATTGTTGTAGGTCTTTAGGATTTTCTGCTAGTAGGACAGTATCATCAGCATATCTTAGGTTATTGATTATCTTCCCATTAATGTTTAGGCCTGGCATCTCTGAGATGTTTTTACAGATTTGCTCAGTGTATAGATTGAACAAGCTTGGTGATAGGATGCATCCTTGTCTTACTCCTTTTTTTTTGTCCATGAGTGTAGAGTTCTCGTTGTTATATTTTATTATTGCTGTTTGCTCCCAGTACAAATTACATATTAGTCGTATGTCTGTGTCGTCTAGATTTATATCCTTTAGGCAGTGTATAAGTTGGTTATGGTGTATTCTATCGGAAGCTTTGGTGTAATCTATGAAGCAGGCATATATTGGTTTGTTTACTTCTATGTACTTTTCAATCAATGTTCTCATGCTAAATATTGCTTCTTTTGTGCCACTCTTTTTCCTGAATCCAAATTGTTGCTCATCTAATTCAGTATTGATTTTATTCTGAGTCCTTCCCTGTATAGCTTTTAGTAAAATTTTTGTTACCTGGCTAATTAGGATTATTGTTCTGAAATCACTGCATTCAACTGCACCATTCTTTTTAGGCAATGCAATGAAAGTCGATGTTTTTAGTTATGTTGGTATGTATCCTGTATGGTATATGTCATCGCATATGTCTGTGATCACTTCGATGCCAAAATCTTCTAAAGCCTATATCATCTCATATCTATCTATATTGTCAGGTCCTGCTGCCTTTCCATTTTTCATTGTTTTTATAGCTTTTTCTACCTCAGACTTCAGGATTTTATAGTTGTATGTACATTTTATGTCTGGTTTTTTGTCCATTTTGTCATGAAATAATTATGTTATATATTCTTGCCATCTATCTATTATATCTTTGTTGTCTGTTAGCATTCTTCCCTCTTTGTTTTCAATACATCCGTTTCCTGCAACTCCGTTAACTCCAGTGTTAAGTCAGTCTTATTATGGCTGTGAAACATGGAGAACAACAAAAATAACAATCATGAAGATACAGACTTTCATTAATGGATGAATAAAAGAATGGAAATGGCAGGACAAAATCACTAACATAGAATTATGGAAATGTACCAGTTAAATACTAGTGGATAAAGAGATACAGCGAAGACGATGGCGCTGGATAGGACACACACTGCGGAAGCCAACTGAGAGTATTTCACAACAGGTAATTTTTTTGGAATCCCCATGGAAAAAGACAAAGAGGAAGACCTAGAATTTCTCGGAGAAGACAGATGGAAGCAGAGATGAAAATGATGGGGAAGATATGGAATGATCTTGAATGCATGGCAAGAAACAGAACGACTTGGAAAGTGTTTGACGAAGACGTATGCTCTACATGGAGCTGAAAGGTAGAAAAAGAAGAAGATGTTTGGTGTCATTATTTAGCCTGAGTTGTAACGTTATTTGACATATTTCTCTATCTCTCATAATGCCGCGCTTTGCCGCTCTTAGCCGCTCTTATTTTTTTACATTTTCATATATATATATATATATATATATATATATATATATATACATATATAGTAAGTAAAAAAATTAAAGAGTCGTGTGGTTTTTTTTTGTTTTGTCCATTTTTTAAAGTCCAGTTGATTTCCCTGAAGAAGACTTTTGCCGAAACGTTATATAGTTTGTCTTGTCATTCTGTTAGTCTAGCTGGTCAATACCATTTTAAATTTATTTTATATATTTGTGCTGCCATACCTAATTTCTTTTCACCTGCGTCTTTTTTTCTCTTTTTATGTTGACATCATTGCGTCCTACAATGTTGCTGCTGCGCTTTTATTGTTGTACTTGACGTACCACTATCTGACGCTAGATTTGTCCACTTTTTTGTGTTTTGTTTTCAGCTGGGAGAGAGTTCTCTCAAGGAGAAACTCAAACATCCTTATATCTCAGCACTGCTCCGCCCTGCCTTTGGTCTCTTTCCATTCCTAGGTTTTACATACAACAATTGTTTAGGAACATGGTATTTGAGTTTATATTTATTTGTATGTAAAACATGTTTCATAAAATAAAAAAAACCAATTCACGAGAGCGTGAGTGCAACTGAACATAGCGTATAGAGGAAGTGACCTTCATGAGAACTAATCAAATATCACATCAAGTAAGTGGCGCTAGTGCAAACATGTATGCTGGTTACAGATGCAGGAGTGTAGGACACCATTAGGGATACATTTAAGACTCCATGAAGGGTACATGTTGGATCCCATTAGGGGTACATGTTGGACTTCATTAAGGGTACATGTAGGATCCCATAGAAGGTACATGTAGGACTCCATGAAGGGTACATGTAGGACCCCATTAGGGGTACATGTAGGATCCCATGGAAGGTACATGTAGGCTCTATGAAGGGTACATGTAGGACCTCATTAGGGGTACATGTTGGATCCGATTAGGGGGACCTGTTGATTCCATGAAGGCTACATGTTGTATCCCATTAGGGGGACATGGTGGACTCCATGAAGGGTACATGTGGGATCTCATTGGGGGGACATGTAGGACTCCATGAATGGTAGAGTAGGACTTAATGAATGGTACATGTAGGAGTCCCTGATGGGTTCATATAGGATCCCATTAGGGGTACAGGTAGGACTCCATTAGCGGTACATGTAGGATCCCATGAAGGGTACAGTAGGACTCAATGAAAGATGCATGCAGGACTCAATGAAAGGTGCATGTAGAACTCAATGAAAGGTGCATGCAAGACTCCATGAAAGGTACATGTAGAACTCCATGAAGGGTACAGTAGGACGCAATGAAAGGTGCATATAGGACTCCATGAAATGTACATGTAGGATTCCATGAAAGGTACATGAAGAACTCCATGAAAGGTACATATAGAACTCCATGAAAGGTGCGTATAGGATTCCATGAAAGGTAGATAAGGATTCCATGAAAAGTATATGCAGTACTCTATGAAGGATGCATGCATGACTTTATGAAGGATATATGTAGGACCTTGAGATGTACACATGCGACTCCGTGAAAATACATGTAATATTTCATGAAGGGTATATGTAGAGCGCCATGAAGGGTAAATATAGGATCCATTTAGGGTATATATATATATATATATATATATATATATATATATATATATATATATATATATATATATATATATATATATATGGAAGGTACATGTAAGATATCATGAAGAGTTCATGTAGGATCCCTTGAAAGGCGCATGTGGGGCCCTTCCTATAGGAAATCATGAAGGGTAAATGTAGGATCCCAAAGGCGCATGTAGGACTCTTCCTATAGGATATCAAGAGGGGTACGTACATGATATCTTGAAGGGCGTGTGTACTTCCATTTTTTACACTTCTTGTAAGCTCAAATGTCTCCACTGTTATATATGTCCATTTTAAACAGTTTTAGGATATGTGGTCAGTTGTACACCAGACCGTCTTTCCTTTCCAAAAATGAACTCGTCCCCATTTAAGGCTGAGTGAGTAGAGAAACCGGTCAGTGGCGTCAGTCGGAGAAATGAACCCAGACCTCTTGTCTACAGCAAAACAATTAGCCAGCCACTCTTCTAACGCACTTGTTCTCTTTAAATCCATTATTGAGTGCCAGATATCGCTTTTATGAAAGATAGCCATTACCACAGACTAGACCCAATCCTCTCGCCCTGTTCATTTTTTAACTTCACTCAAACACTTTTATTTATGATAGACTTCATTTGCTGTCATATTTATCCCATCCTTATTATGCGTTGTCGTGTACTTACCATTCAGATGTATAGACCGGAAATCCTGTTTAACTCATCCATTCAACGTCCTCCTGTATGCTGTCTCTGCAATCTAATCTAGTGCAGTAATTATAAATATTAAATGTGTGCACACGTAACCGAAGCGATAGGGTAACAAACGTCTCATTGTGCTACCTTAATCAGGTATCCACGGTAGATACTGCTGTATGTGACACCTCTCTTTTTGTGATCCGGAAATATTAACGTTCTGGTTTTTTTTATTTATTTGACACAGGGAAAAGTCACTCAAACAGCGAGAGGGCGTGACGTGCTTTACGTTTACTGAAATAAGTCTCGGCCATCAAGGGTTGAAGTGGGTTTAACTTTACTGAAATAAGTATCGGCCATCAAGGGTTGAAGTGGGTTTAACTTTACTGAAATAAGTCTCGGCCATCAAGGGTTGAAGTGGGTTTAACTTTACTGAAATAAGTCTCGGCCATCAAGGGTTGAAGTGGGTTTAACTTTGCTGAAATAAATCATGGCCATCAAGGGTTGAAGTGGGTTTAACTTTACTGAAATAAATCATGGCCATCAAGGGTTGAAGTGGGTTTAACTTTGCTGAAATAAATCATGGCCATCAAGGGTTGAAGTGGGTTTAACTTTACTGAAATAAATCATGGCCATCAAGGGTTGAAGTGGGTTTAACTTTGCTGAAATAAATCATGGCCATCAAGGGTTGAAGTGGGTTTAACTTTGCTGAAATAAATCATGGCCATCAAGGGTTGAAGTGGGTTTAACTTTACTGAAATAAATCATGGCCATCAAGGGTTGAAGTGGGTTTAACTTTGCTGAAATAAATCATGGCCATCAAGGGTTGAAGTGGGTTTAACTTTGCTGAAATTAATCATGGCCATCAAGGGTTGAAATGGGGTTAACTTTGTTGAAATAAATCATGGCCATCAAGGGTTGAAATAGGTTTAACTTTACTGAAATTTTAATTGTTATCAGAAAATCGAGTTAAAGTTGACTGGTTTCAAATGAGTTCCAATGGACCGATTTCTTTAGTCTTAATGTAATAAAACGTGAAGTTACTCTGGACTGAGCTCCCCCTATAGACGTCACGCATTAGAAATTATCTTGCCTGTTTAACTGATCCATTAGTTTCCTTGAGAACTTACACGATGAGATCTCCACGATTTATGTTTTCAAATATGATCCTTACATTGTGCTTTGAGAACATGATTCATTAGGAAGATGACAATTTATGAGTATGCAAAAACAAGAGAAACAATGCAGTAATTAAAAAAAAAATAACACGGAGGTCAGAATCTGGTTAATAAATAAAGCTAAGATTAAAACCCTTATTTAGATTTGAGAACCCGAACATTAATTTAAATGAAAGTAGAAAGGCGCGTGAAGAAGAAACGAACACAACAAAAATGTGTTAATTAAAAAGTACATTTTAGAGACTGAAAATTGTCTAAGAGAAATAAAACAGGTACAACTTTACACCATGAAAATGTTATTAAACAGAGAAGCGATTTCATAGCATGACGATTAATTTAAGAACGAGAAAACAGCTTTAAAGAACGAAGCGGTTCTACTCCAAGAAACACTCTAGAGAAATGTATGTCAAAATATGGTCAACGGCCCCCCTAGAGGTCCGCGGTGGCGTGAAGAATAGTTTGATATTGTGTAGCGAAATGGAAAGAGAGACTTAATGAATGAAAGCACACAAGAAAATAAATCCTGGAGGTCCGCAACTACAAAACGTATTTAATGGGGGTCCACGACTACAAAACGTATTTAATGGGGGTCAGCGACTACAGAACGTATTTGATGGGAGTCCGCGACTACAAAACGTATTTAATGGGGGTCCGCGACTACAAAACGTATTTAATGGGGGGGGGGGGTCCACGACTACAAAACGTATTTAATGGGGGTCCGCGACTACAAAACGTATTTAATGGGGGTCCGCGACTACAAAACGTATTTAATGGGGGTCCGCGACTACAAAACGTATTTAATAGGGAGGGTGGGGGTCCACTACTACAAAACGTATTTAATGGGGGTCCGCGACTACAAAACGTATTTAATGGAGCGGGGGGGGGGGTCCACGACTACAAAACGTATTTAATGGGGGTCCGCGACTACAAAACGTATTTAATGGGGGTCCACGACTACAAAACGTATTTAATAGGGGGGGGGTCCACGACTACAAAACGTATTTAATGGGGGTCCGCGACTACAAAACGTATTTAATAGGGGGGGGGGGTCCACGACTACAAATGTATTTAATGGGAGTCCACGACTACAAAACGTATTTAATGGAGGTCCGCGACTACAAAACGTATTTAATGGGGGTCCGCAACTACAAAACGTATTTAATGGCGGTCCGCAACTACAAAGCGTATTTAATTGAGGTCCGCGACTACAAAACGTATTTAATGGCGGTTCGCAACTACAAAGCGTATTTAATGGGGGTCCGCGACTACAAAACGTATTTAATGGATGTCCGCGACTACAAAACGTATTTAATTGGGGGTCCGCGGTAAAGGTACGTTTGAGAACCGCTGGGGTAGATTAAGAAACGGTTTGAGAGCACAGAAAGTAGGTTAAGAATACATGAACTAATTATGGGAAAAAAACTCATTCTCAAGCTGCATCATTCAACTTCCTGGATCTCACAAAGCAATTACTGTAATCCCAACCCCTTCTGGCGTTTTCTTTCCAATAAAACGACCACACTCCACCTGTCTGCTCGATTTCCATGAAATAACAACAAAAAACTTAGCCCTTCTCTGTATTAATGAGTTCAGTGAAAGCGCATCTGAACTGTTTGAGACAGACTTCATGAAAACGCAGTTAGGCTGTGATCAATTAGGGGTTAAATGTCAAGCTGGTCGAGTTGATTGTAAGAGGGGTGGTAGATTTGAATGTCAGTTTAAAAAAAAAAACCATTGACTGAGGAACCAAATAAAAATATACCACTATATGAGATAAGCGACTGATGTTCTATATTATTATCCACGCGGATCTGCTATTCTTTTCTGTCGACTATGGACCTGATTATTCTAAAGTATTGTGTTCAATTAATATTATATATCATTAATTATATTTTCATGTTGTACGCTTTTATTCTATGTATATTGATCTATATTTGGACAAGTTTTAGAGATACAAAGTCAGAAATGTTTGAGGAAAGCAGTTGGAGAGACTAGAACTACTCGTGAACTACTGACAAGAAAGAAAGAAAAAGCAAATAAAATTATGTTTTCATGTGGAGAGAGGATTCATTGATTCAAAGTCGTACATGAATGACATTTATAGGAAACGAAGGGTGGAGAACTCTTGGCATGCCATTTGCGATGGAGAGACAGGATCAAGGAAAATCAATATCGGCATTAAAATACTATAATGCTTGAAGAACGGGAACTAGTATGTTATCTAAATAAATAATGGAGGACATAAAACAAGATAAGAAAAATAAGGGGAAAAATAGCAGGAAGAAAAATGAAATCATCTTGTTTTGTGTCTGGTAAAGATTTATTTCTTGTGAAGAAAGGGAGTTGGGGGGGGGGGGCGTGGCTGATTGTGCAACGGTTTTATTAATTGTACGCTCCCCCCCTCTCCCCAACATAAGAACATATTAATTCAATTAAATAAAAATGAACAAATTTAATCACAAATAGGCCAGAATAATTATCCTTCCATGCTTGCAGGAATAATTCGATATTTTTGGTGTGCTATTTTGATCATAAAATTGTTCTACTCAATAAAAGCCATACTAGAACCCAACAAAATATTTTTGATTAATGGACATTAAAACACAAGACATAAAAAATTCCTAATCTTTTCCTTTCACTCCTCTCTCCTTCCTTTTGTTTACTCTTTCGCGCTCTTTTTTCCCCCCTCTGTTTTACACACACATTTTCTTTCTTTTCATGTTTCCTTTTCAACTGCTGAAACTGGCATATAGCCGCTTGCTATTAGTTTATGTAAGCCCTATCACATCGCTTGGTAATTAAGCGTGTAGCGAGATACGTCTTACTCCACCAGCGTGATACGTCTTACTCCACCAGCGAGATACGTCTTACTCCACCAGCGAGATACGTCTTACTCCACCAGCGAGATACGTCTTACTCCACCAGCGAGATACGTCTTACTCCACCAGCGAGATACGGCTTACTCCACCAGCGAGATACGTCTTACTCCACCAAAGCTCTCTTGCTCCAATCAATACAAACAAGTGCAGACGTTTCGTCTGATAAGCTCTGCTAAAGAAGCTCACAAAAGAGGTCCCAGTTAGACCTCAGTATCATTATCGCTGAATTCTAATTCCAGAACTCAGATACTCAGAGACAATTGAGTGTGTTAAAAACATAGTGAAGAGCAGAACCTCCATCTAAACATACAGGAAACTGAAATAATATCCACTGATGGAAAAAAAAAACACAAAATCATCATCAACAGTGAAGAGCTTGAAATTGTATCAAACTATGAATATCATGGATCTGTGGTAACTAACAATGGAGACTGTCAGAAAGAGATCAAAAGAATACTAGCAATAGCAACACAAAAATTAAACGCCTTGAAGAACACGTGACATGATAACAGCAAGGCAATAACATTAAAATTACTAAAGACATGTATCTTTCCGATAGAAACTTACGGTTGTGAATCATGGACAATCTCGCAAACAGCAAGGAAGGAAATCGATTCATTTGAAACGAAATGCTGCATAAAATTTCTTAAATTATAAGTGAACAAGAGCAATGAAGACGTATAAAAGATTGAAACATTAAAATGAACTGACCCATAAACACCATTCTGTGGAAAAAATTAAAATATTAGGGCCATGTCAAAAGAGACATCTGTCTGGAAAGAACAATAATGGAAAGTTTGGTTCCTGGGCGACGCATCAATGGCAGATCAAGAATAAGTGGTTTCAAGACATTAAGGAGACCTTTAAAATGACAATATAAGCCGGAGATCTGACTAGAGACGAGATTCTTTCAGACGGTCTGTGGTGAATGCAACGTTCTCTTGGAGATCTGGCTAGAGACGAGATTCTTTCATACGGGATGTGGTGAATGAAACGTTCTTTGAATGATCTGGCTAGAGACGAGATTCTTTCATATGGGATGTGGTGAATGAAACGTTCTTTGATAGATCTGGCTAGAGACGAGATTCTTTCAAACACTGTGCTGAATGCAACGTTCTGTGGGAGATCTGGCTAGAGACAAAATTCTTTTAGACGCTGTGTTGAATGCAACGTTCTAGGGGAGATCTGGCTAGAGACGAAATTCTTTTAGACGCTGTGTTGAATGCAACGTTCTATGGGAGATCTGGCTACAGATGAAAAAATTCTTTTAGACGCTGTGTTGAATGCAACGTTCTGTGAAAGATCTGTTTAGAGACGAAATTCCTTTAGACGCTGTGTTGAATGCAACGTTCTGTGGGAGATCCGGCTAGAGGCGAAATTCTTTCATACCCTTTGGTCAATGTAACTTTCTATGGGAGATCTGGCTAGAGACGAAATTCTTGTAGACGCTGTGTTGAATGCAACGTTGTATGGGAGATCTGGCTATAGACGAAATTCTTGTAGACGCTGTGTTGAATGCAACGTTTTGTAGGAGATACGGCTAGAGACAAGATTCTTGCAGACGCTGTGGTGAATGCGACGTTCTGTGGGAGATCTGGCTAGAGACGAGATTCATTCAGACCAGCTGCGGTGAATGCAACTTTCTGTTGGAGATCTGGCTAGAGACGAAATTCTTGCAGACGCTGTGGTAAATGCAACGTTCTATAGGAGATCTGGCTAGAGACGAGATTCTTGCAGACGCTGTGGTGAATGCAACGTTCTGTGGGAGATCTGGCTAGAGACGAGACTCATTCAGACTAGCTGTGGTGAATGCAATGTTCTGTGGGAGATCTGGCTAGAGGCGAGATTCTTGCAGACGCTGTGGTGAATGCAGCGTTCTGTGGGAGATCTGGCTAGAGACGAGACTCATTCAGACTAGCTGTGGTGAATGCAGCGTTCTGTGGGAGATCTTGCTACAGACGAGATTCTTGCAGACGCTGTGATGAATGTAGCGTTCTGTTGGAGATCTGGCTAGAGACGAGATTCTTGCAGACTCTGTGGTGAATGCAACGTTCTGTTGGAGATCTGGCTAGAGACGAGATTCTTGCAGACGCTGTGGTGAATGCAGCGTTCTGCAAAGGACATGGGACCTGCTGATGATCACTGAATTCTTTTGATGATTAATGATATTATCTAATTTGTCATAACCGACCACATTTGAGCACAATAAGATGGAGGTGAACATGTTTTGTGTAAGATGTTTCTTGCGCTAACGAGCTACTTTTATGGTTGTGCAGGTGAAGAAATTGCTGTCTCGTTATTGCGTGTCCGCTTATCCATCGGCAAGATATAAAGCTATATTTACGTTTAATCTATACCTTCACATAATCATAGCTTCTGTTTTTCTTTTTGTTTCGATACTCATTTTAATGTTTCCTTCAACATTCTTGACTTACTAGCTGCTCAATTCATTGTCTACTTCTGCTATCAAGGCTTGATCATCTGCAAGGATTAATTCATTAATATTATTACTACTCCAGATTTTGGACAAATTCAGATAAGCTATCAGTAGGTAGTAAAGAAGAGTGCTTGTGACACGCTTCTACCCCACATCTTTATATGCTTTACTTTCCTCTTGTTTGATGCCTTTTAGCGTGGAGAGGAAATGTAATGGAAGGGTCAGCGCTGCGCAGTGGGTCTCCTGCATGATACTCATCCTGATCTTGTCCTTTTCTGTGTCGTCTGTCTATTTAATACAGGTCGCTCAAAGACTTCTCATTAACATTGTAGAGTAGAATAATAAGAAATTAGAAGTTTACTTCGACATTTTGAATGCGTCACAATTTTATTTTCTTTGAAACTTTCTGACAATATTAATTTATAAAAGTATTTCCTTCTATCTGCTCTTCTTCTTGATGAGTCGGTGTGGCACTTTCAACGAACAACTGTTCTTTACCAAGTTTTTTTCTGTTTGTTGCTAGTTTCTGATAGCTGATGAAGTTAAGACCATTTCTTGCTGTAGTTATTCCAGTTCTGGCTTTTAGTATTTGCATCATACAACTCTCACAGTTCTCAATACATGATGATGATGATGATGTTTACTAGACTTGAAGAAGGTATTAAATGGCAATTTCAACTCCACCATCACTACTTTATGTCGATTATTCAGTAATAATAGTAACGATGATAATAGTACATTTACCGGTATCCAAATATCCAAATCAAAACGGCAACTATAAAAGATACATACTCTGGTTCATCTGGTGTAGCTGACACCTAACAACTGCCAGCATGATACCGTTGAGACAGGTTAAAAATGTGCACATCAGGACTTCACACAGTACATTAATGAAGTAATAACATGATTTAGTGCACTGAGATATGATATGTTATATTATTTTAAATGAGTAATACATTCTATTGACCTTTCGAGCCGTAACCGGCCCATAGGGCGTAGACCAAGATACACCTTCTCCTATATGAATTTTTGTTCTAGCAGTTTTCTTTTAAAGATATTTTATCAAATCTCGCCATCTGTCTCTGTTCTGTGCAAGCAGTTCTATCTCATTGAGGGAGCCGATTCCTGCTGCTCTTGCCTCTCTCATCAATGTTCTTCTCAGTGTCTCCCTGGGTCTTCCTCTTTTTCTTTTACCTGTTGTTTCCCATATGAGGGCTTGCTTTGCTATTCGATTATTATCTCTTCTCATCACATGTCCAACGTATGACCATCGTTGGACATGTGATGAGAAGAGATAGTAATACATTACTAGGTATGTAATTGTTCGTTTGCTTATTACAGATGTATAATAAATATAAACCACTAATAAACAGTTTGACATCAGCGATAGGATACATGCCCCTGGTCTGTGAATGAATGGCATCCGGGGGGAGAACATTGGGACGTATTTTATTTAGAAGAGAAGTGGATGTCTTATACTCTACTCCTAGACGGTCGCAATGCTATGGGATGCCTCTATATTTTACAATAACACATAACCAAACAAGTAGACGCTGCAATAAAGGGAGCCGCGGAGATCGCAGGACATACATAATCAGAACAAGATGAACGAAAATGTAAGATAAAAGAGTAAGGAAGCTGTAGAGATCAGTAGTGAAGAAGTGAATACGAATGAGCAATGACCACATAAAAGAAAGCAACATAAATGGTTAATGGACACGCACTTAAAGCAACACAAATGAACAGGAACACAGAAAATTGAGCAACGCAAATTATCAAGTTAACAAAGAAAATAAAACAACACAGAAAGTAACAATGAACACAAAAAGGAATAAGACAAATGAACAATTTACAAGGTAAAAAGAACAACTGAAATGGAGTGAGCGCTGAAATGAAAGCAATACAAATTAATAATGCGCTTTGGAAATCAAGCATCATAAGTTAACAGTGATCACAGTAGGCTCAAGAACAACGACTGCTGTAGCGAAAGGGAACAGGAAGATTCAAGTCCCACGATAGAAGGATGTTTAAGCAAATGGCGGAACTGGCTGGCCACAACAGGCGGCATATGTTTGTCAGGTCCAGACCTGCAATACAAACAGGATCTTCCCCATTCAGATCACGCCTTACATGTTTATTCTTTGTTATCTTCTAATGTTTGTTACTTCCCGGCATCCCCTTTTGTTTCCTGTCCGTATTCCTTCACAGCTGCTTAATTCGGTTTATTTGTGATACTTTAATACCCACAGCAATGGGTTAATATTCCAGTTGAATGTACCACAACTATGCTCATTGTTAGAATTGATATTATGGCATCACATATCAATTGCAAGTTCATTATTTTATGCCCGTCTCGCATAGGTTTCCTGTCATAGAACATTATTGTGTGCTTTCCCGCATAGGTTTCCTGTAATAGAACATTATTATGTGCCCTTCTCGCATAGGTTTCCTGTCATAGAAATTATTGTCTGCCCTTCTCGCATAGGTTTCCTTTCGTAGAACATTAGTGTACCCTTCTCGCATAGGTTTCCTGTCATAGAACATTATTGTGTGCTCTTCTCGCATAGGTTTCCTATCATAGAACATTATTGTGTGCTCTTTTCGCATAGGTTTCCTATCATAGAACATTATTTTGTGCTCTTTTCGCATAGGTTTCCTATCAAAGACTATTATTATAATGTAGTTTGCCTGTTGGTACATATGATGATTGTTTGTCCAGTTCACCTCTTGATTGTAGCACCTCAGTTCACAATGTGCCAGCCTTGTCTCTTACACCCCATATTGCTTTCTTTCTTAGATGACTTTCTGTATATTTTGACTCAATCAATGCCCACAATTTTTAATATATATTACTGAAATTGTGTTTAAAACACCTTGCACATTATTTTGGCTTCAGTACTCGCCATCTTGTCGCATCTAACCATCTCTTCTCATTCTTCTATAGAAGAATCAGCATTTCTAAGGTGTCACTTTTATTTGAATTAGTCTTATCATCATGTCATCCTCTTATAATCGTCAGTGCCTGCTGAATAAAATAACATAAAGATCATGTTAAGAATCTTTATGAAGAGAACAAGACAAAATATTAAACGAGAAATAGACGAACTATTTGGATTTGTTGAAGGAGAGGGAACACACAATGCCATTTATACCCTACGAACACTGGCAGAGTCTTGGAGGTACAGAAAGATCCATAGTTTAAAAAATGTAAAGTACCTCCGTCACGCCAATTGGCGTATAGGGAATATGGTGTTAGTGACCATAAATTTTATGGGGCAAACGTGATTTTTGGGGCAATGTGGTAGGTATTATACCCGTGCCGCTTTAATTTCCCAGAACAAAAAATCCGGTACCCATTAAAGTCTGGGTGAACTGGAAGCCGTCGGTTGAGATCGAGACCTACCTCTTGTCCTTTTGTAGTCCAGATCACTAACCACTGAGCTATCGCGGCTTCCAGAAAGATCCATACCTATGTTTTATTGACTACACCAAGGCTTTTGATGAAGTTAGTCATGAACAGATGATCAAGATGCTAGAAAATATGAATATAGATAGTGAAGATGTGAGGATTAATAAACATATATTGGAAACAAGAAGCAGCCATTATAATTGAAAACAACCATGAAGATTATCAAACAATAAGACAACGAGTGCCACAGGGATGTGTATTGTCACCAGATCTCTTTTATTTCTACAGTGAGAATATTTAGATCAGTTGTGAACAAATCTGGCATTAAAGTGGGGAGAAGTAATACAAACAACTTCCGGTATGCAGATGATACAATATTGTTTGCAGAAAACCAACATGATCAACAAAATCTATTAGATGAAATTGTGACAGAAACAAAAAGGCCTGACTATGAACATCAAAACGACAGAAACTATGATAATATATAAAAAAAAAAAACACGCACACGCACAAAAATGTAGAGTAGTACTAAATGGAAAAATCCGTAAACAAGTGCATAGATTCAAATAACTGTGATCAATATTAACATCAAATGGCAGATGCACTGCAGAAATAAGCAGATTAGGATAAGCAAAGACAGAATACCATCGAATGAAAAATATTCTATGTAGCAAATCATTGCCAATTAATGTAAACTTGTCCTGAAGTGCTGCTTTGAACCTGTTCTAGTATATGGAAGCGAGTCATGGAGGATAAGTAAGACAACACACAGAACATTAGAGGCAGCTGAGATGTGGTTTATCAGAAGAATGTTACGAAGTCCATGAACAGAAAAAAAAAAACTACAAATGAAGAATGTTTAAAACGAAATGGAGAAGCCAGAAATATCCTCAACATCATAAGGAAGAGACAATCTACATTTATCGTTCATGTCATGCGAAAAGAAGGCATTGGGAATACAATAACAACAGGCAGAATGAATGGAAATAAGAGCAGAAGGAAGCTAAGATAAAAAAAATATTGAACAGCTTATCCAAATGACTTCTTCTTTTTCTTCATGGCATAATGGCATGCTTAATGGCATACAAATAGATTACCGACTGAAGTTATGACATGCGTGAAGAACCGAGTGATGTTGAGAGATATGCTCGCCTACGCCTACCAGCATGGTACATGATGATGATGATGATGGCGAGTATTCTCATTTCTTGTTTTTCTTGGAGTTTGTCGTCTTGAAGAAATTATTGCATTTAAATAAGCTATCACTCATGACGCTTCAGTAGATTAGTACTCCTAAGAATGAGAATATAAATATTGTTAAATTTATAATTTTATGCCACAAAATATACCAGTTCTGAAACCTATGTAAAATGTGAGCATTTTGAATTAAAAAACAAAAAAGAAGTTAAGTACCCCCGTCACGCCAAGTGACGTATAGGGAATATGGTGTTAGTGACCATAAATTTAACAGACCCTCGGCATATGATTTTTGGGGTAATGTGGGCGGTATTACGCCCGTGTCGCTTTACTTTCCCAGAAAAAAAAAAATCCCATACCCATTAAAGGCTGGGTGAAACGGAAGTCGTCGGTTGGGATAGAACCATACCTCTTGTCCTTTGTAGTCCAGTTCACTAACCACTGAGCTATCGCGGCTCCCAAGCGTTTTGAATAGAATATATTAATTCGATTAATGACCATTTGTTTCTTTGACCACAACCCATTTTTGAGGATATAGTCGGTATCAAGCCAGGCCGCCTTTATCTCTCTCCCCTCCCTCCCCCCCAAAAAAAAAAAAAAAATAAAACTCTGGTACCAATTTTTAGAAGCTGGGTTAACCCCGGAGCCTTGTCGGTCCGATCAAAAAAAAAATGGTCACTTCTTTGGAAGGAAACAAAGACATTTTTCAATTTTGTGCAATTTGTGGTCATTCTTTACAGAGTGCCCCAAGTCTGAGTCAGCTATGCATTATTATATCTCTTATACTTCACATGTTATCTTTGGTCTGCCTGTCTTTCTTCGGCGGAATTTTCTAGAATCTCGGATATATTTGTCACAAAATAGTTTACAATTCTTATATTTATTGATAGTATCAGAGAACAAAGTTACTAAAATATCAGCGAAAAACGACCGCGGTCCATTTTCTGCCTACTGTTAACCTGTGTTCCTGAAAGTTTCAAATAAGCCTTCCTATCATTGTCTCATTTGAATTTTACTCTTCCACTGTTGTTATCACTGTGTTGGTTTACCTGTATCAGACAACTATAGGACGACCACTTCCCATGATGTCGTTCATGAAATCGTATCTCCTGTCATTTAATTAATCGTATTCTATTTCCCATTCCAGTGTGGATTGTTATCACACGGAATATAATTAAAAAGTAATAAAATTCAAAAAGTAATAAAGGAGAAACTGGAAATCTACATATTCCCGTCCCCTGGTTTTTATGAAAATGCCAGCCAGCAAGAAAGAAACTCTTCGCCTTTCTTAATGGAAAGTTATGGCTGCCGTGTTTGTGTGGCTTGACACGATACCTGTCACGATACCTGTCAAACACTTACAAGGCGTCATAACTCACCAGACCTCTTCTAATCCGCGTCCCCATTGCTCGAAATTGCGTGCCTACTTACGCCCTTTTAAATGTAGAAACTTGGAAGGGAAATGTCAGAATAAGGGGAGAGAATCTAAGAGATATAATTTTTCGTTCATATGTTTATTTAATTTGAATTGATACCATTCATTGTCATGTCCATTATTATTATTATTATTATTATTATTATTATTATTATTATTATTATTATTATTACACATACAAGATGTTGATCCTAAAATTAAAACAGGAAAGGTGAAAACAAGTTATGAAAGTGAGATTCTCTGGTAAAATCTGTAAGCTCAGTATAAAGAGTTTCCTATTATTGCTACGTGGTTAATCCATTGACAGTCGAGGTACAGACTCTCATACATCTGGAAAGACAGATGACAATGGGAAAGACTAGGACCAACGGTTGACCGGGCTGGCACTCGTCAGCTGCCAATCTACTAGCTATAGAAACGTCACAAGATAAATGCGCCCAAGATTCACCTGAAAGAGGAAGCGGGGGGGGGGGGGGGGGGAGAATGATGAATCTCACAGCGAAGGCATGAAAATGCACAGAAGGAAGAAGAGGTTTGGGAGTACAGACTCAGTAGCTCTGCAAATCACTGTCCCAACATATATGGCGTCAGAAGATCTCAGTCAGGAGTCAATCCACAGAACTGAGAATATTCAAGTTGAGTTGTCCGATGACGAATTCACTCACCTCATGAACGGGAAGAGAGAGAGAGAGAGAGAGAGGGAGAGAGAGAGAGGGAGAGAGAGAGAGAGAGAGAGAGAGAAGATCAAGTTCCTCCTGCCTGCGACACAGAACATCAATTTGCCAGATTAAAGCCAAGAAAGCGCGACAGGGTATGAACAGTAGTGTCGATTAGACACGTTGCAACTATTAAGTTTATTGAAATTATGCAAAGTATAGTGTGAACTGAGCCGCGATAGCTCAGTGGTTAGTGAACTGGACTACAAAGGACAAGAGGTAGGGTTCGATCCCTACCGACAGCTTCCGGGTTCACCCAGCCTTTAATTGGTACCTGATTTTTTTCTGGGAAAAGTAAAACGGCATGGGCGTAATATCGACCACATTACCCCAAAAATCATGTGCCGAAGGTCTGTAAAATATATGGTCACTAACACCATATTCCCTATACGCCACTTGGCGTGGCGGGGGTACTTTATTTTATTTATTGTGTGAACTGGCAGCTTCAATGAAGCAGAAGGTTGACGCCCGGAAGTTATGACCCATGCGGGCCTACCTCCCTTAGAGTGTCTAGAAGCTGAAGGGCCGAAACTCTTGCTGGACTTTGGGACACTTCTGATGATCAGATTACATCTTGCTGCGAAGCTCTATATAGAGAGTTTCATATAACTATGTAGCTCCTGTTTGGGTCATGTTTCATATTATGAGGTTCATGCCAAAAAAAATAAAATATAGTTGCATTTAATATAAGGACGTACTCACCGTCATGACGCTCAGTTAATGCTGCCTCGACCAGCTTGCATGTGGAAACAATGGCTGAGTGAAGATAACGTGGAGGAAACAATGGCTGAGTGAAGACAACGTGGAGGAAACAATGGCTGAGTGAAGATAACGTGGAGGAAACAATGGCTGAGTGAAGACAACGTGGAGGAAACAAAGGCTGAGTGAAGACAACGGAGGGGAAACAATGGCCGAGTGAAGACAACGTGGAGGAAAGAAAAGCTGAGTGAAGACAACGTGGAGGAAACAATGGCTGAGTGAAGACAACGTGGAGGAAACAAAGGCTGAGTGAAGACAACGTGGAGGAAACAATGGCTGAGTGAAGACAACGTGGAGGAAACAATGGCTGAGTGAAGACAACGTGGAGGAAACAATGGTTGAGTGAAGACAACGTAGGGGAAACAATGGCTGAGTGAAGACAACGTGGAGGAAACAAAGGCTGAGTGAAAACAACGTAGGGGAAACAATGGTTAAGTGAAGACAACGTGGATGAAACAATGGCCGAGTGAAGACAACGTGGAGGAAACAAAGGCTGAGTGAAGACAACGTAGGGGAAACAATGGCTGAGTGAAGATAACGTGGAGGAAACAATGGCTGAGTGAAGACAGCGTGGAGGAAACAATGGCTGAGTGAAGACAACGTGGAAGAAACAAAGGCTGAGTGAAGACAACGTAGGGGAAACAATGGCTCAGTGAAGACAACGTGGAAGAAATAATGGCTGAGTGAAGACAACGTGGAGGAAATAATGGCTGAGTGAAGACAACGTGGAGGAAACAAAGGCTGAGTGAAGACAACGTAGGGGAAACAATGGCTGAGTGAAGACAACGTGGAGGAAACAAAGGCTGAGTGAAGACAACGTAGGGGAAACAATGGCTGAGAGAAGACAACTTGGAGGAAACAAAGGCTGAGTGAAGACAACGTGGAGGAAACAATGGCTGAGTTAAGACAACGTGGAGGAAACAAAGGCTGAGTGAAGACAACTTGGAGGAAACAATGGCTGAGTGAAGACAACGTGGAGGAAACAATGGCTGAGTGAAGAGAACGTGGAGGAAGCAAAGGCTGAGTGAAGACAACGTAGGTGAAATAATGGCTGAGTGAAGACAACGTGGAGGTAACAATGGCTGAGTGAAGACAACGTAGGGGAAACAATGGCTGAGTGAAGGCAACGTGGAGGAAACAATGGTTGAGTGAAGACAACGTGGAGGAAACAATGGCTGAGAGAAGATAACGTGGAGGAAACCATGGTTGAGTGAAGACAACGTGGAGGAAACAATGGTTGAGTGAAGACAACTTGGAGGAAACAATGGTTGAGTGAAGACAACTTGGAGGAAACAATGGTTGAGTGAAGACAACTTGGAGGAAACAATGGTTGAGTGAAGACAACTTGGAGGAAACAATGGTTGAGTGAAGACAACGTGGAGGAAACAATGGCTGAGAGAAGACAACTTGGAGGAAACAATGGTTGAGTGAAGACAACTTGGAGGAAACAATGGTTGAGTGAAGACAACTTGGAGGAAACAATGGCTGAGAGAAGACAACTTGGAGGAAACAATGGCTGAGAGAAGACAACTTGGAGGAAACAATGGTTGAGTGAAGACAACTTGGAGGAAACAATGGTTGAGTGAAGACAACGTGGAGGAAACAATGGCTGAGTGAAGACAACTTGGAGGAAACAATGGTTGAGTGAAGACAACTTGGAGGAAACAATGGTTGAGTGAAGACAACGTGGAGGAAACAATGGCTGAGAGAAGACAACTTGGAGGAAACAATGGTTGAGTGAAGACAACGTGGAGGAAACAATGGCTGAGAGAAGACAACGTGGAGGAAACAATGGCTGAGAGAAGACAACGTGGAGGAAACAATGGCTGAGTGAAGACAACGTGGAGGAAACAATGGCTGAGAGAAGACAACGTGGTGGAAACAATGGTTGAGTGAAGACAACGTGGAGGAAACAATGGCTGAGAGAAGACAACTTGGAGGAAACAATGGTTGAGTGAAGACAACGTGGAGGAAACAATGGCTGAGAGAAGACAACGTGGAGGAAACAATGGCTGAGAGAAGACAACGTGGAGGAAACAATGGCTGAGAGAAGACAACGTGGCGGAAACAATGGTTGAGTGAAGACAACGTGGAGGAAACAATGGCTGTGAGAAGACAACTTGGAGGAAACAATGGCTGAGAGAAGACAACTTGGAGGAAACAATGGCTGAGAGAAGACAACTTGGAGGAAACAATGGCTGAGTGAAGACAACGTGGAGGAAACCATGGTTGAGTGAAGACAACGTGGAGGAAACAATGGCTGAGAGAAGACAACTTGGAGGAAACAATGGCTTAGTGAAGACAACGTGGAGGAAACCATGGTTGAGTGAAGACAACGTGGAGGAAACAATGGTTGAGTGAAGACAGCGTGGAGGAAACAATGGCTGAGTGAAGACAACGTGGAGGAAACAATGGCTGAGTGAAGACAACTTGGAGGAAACAATGGCTGAGTGAAGACAACGTAGGTGAAATAATGGCTGAGTGAAGACAACGTGGAGGAAACAATGGCTGAGTGAAGACAACGTAAAGGAAACAATGGCTGAGTGAAGACAACGTGGAGGAAACAATGGCTGAGTGAAGACAACGTAGGGGAAACAATGGCTGAGTGAAGACAACGTAGGTGAAATAATGGCTGAGTGAAGACAACGTGGAGGAAACAATGGCTGAGTGAAGACAACTTGGAGGAAACAATGGCTGAGTGAAGACAACGTAGGTGAAATAATGGCTGAGTGAAGACAACGTAGGTGAAATAATGGCTGAGTGAAGACAACGTGGAGGAAACAATGGCTGAGTGAAGACAACGTAAAGGAAACAATGGCTGAGTGAAGACAGCATCAAGAGAACAGAAATAAAACCAACAAAAACAAAAAAGCCAAGAAGACAGCACAAGAGAATGAAACGCCGTTGACAGTGACCGAACACCCGATCTCATACAGCAAGGAATAAGTCAAGCTGATTGTATATATCGATCTTGTTTCAATTACTTTAAGGGTTACGGGATAGGGAAAGTATTTAAGTTATAGCATAAACGTTCAGCATTTAATCGAATGCATAAACGGTGAACTGTTATAGGAACAAAACATAGACTTCTAAGAGCCTCTTTTTTGTACATAGCAATATGTGGCTGTTAAACATGGACTTGTTGGCAGATCTGCTTAAAATCTGTGAATCTGTTAATGCAAGTTTTACAGTAGATATGGTGCAGAAACATGGACATTAGACAAGAAAACAGAACAGAGAATTGAAGCATTGGAGATGTGGATATATAGAAGAATAGGTAGAATTGGATGGAAGGAAAAGAAAACAAACAATGAAGTCTTAAAACAGCTAAAAATGAAAAGAGAACTACTAAACACAGTTCAAACAAGTCAAATGCAATTTTTGGACCATGTTAAAAGACACAACAGTCTACTAAAAGTAATACTGGAGGGGAAAATACAAGGTAAAAGAGGCAGAGGCAGACCAAGACTAACATGGACGAGTAACATCAAAAGATGGACACACCAGCCTATGACAACCTGCACCATCAAAGCAAGAGACAGAGCAGAATTGCGCTCCATGGTAACCAACCTTCGTTGCGGAGATGACACTCGATGATGATGATGATGATGATTTACAGTAGAATACTCGGAGAACGACGAATATATAAAATAACTAACGTATCTGTTCTACTTAAAATTAATATTTCATAGAATAGGTTGTAAAAGAATATGAAAACAAGGAAAATTCGATATTTTGGATACACACTAAAAATGTTGTGAAGGTCTAGAGAAGATCATTATGGAGGGTGTGGTCTCAGGTAGACAAAAGAGTCAAACAACCAAGAAGATTGGTGTAAGATATTACGACGAACTTTTCTTGACGCTGTTATATTAGAAAATTATTATTAAATCTTAACTGCCTTATTGTCATTTAATCTTTTAACCAGACTCTGCGAAAAGTTTATCCTGACCATTGTCTTTTCCGCCATTTTGTAGCGCAGTGTAGTTGTGCTTTATAACTTGGCATTTTGTGTTTAATGTCTACAGTTTGTTTGTTTTAACCTGATGAAAGCTTTTGCCGAAACGTTGTAGCTTGTTTTGTCTTTCTGTTAGTTAAAGCTGCTCAATACAATTTTATGTTTATTCATCTGTGTTCTTGCCGCTTCTCGGCGGAAGAAAGAAAGCTGCAAAATATCTGACGTGGAAGGCAAATGATGGAAACAACAAATAATGGGTAGTTGTTATTATCTAGTGTTAAATGTTCAGGATATGATGACAGATCTAACGGTATCAGCATCTGTTTCAATGTGTTGTTGTACTTTTACTCGTTCTACTATTCTCCATTCCCTATGAATCAAGTGGTAAGTTTCATTTAGACAATTTGGAACATACCCAAATCCATGATAGTGAGACAAGAACATTGATTGTAGTCTAGACTGAGGCCTCATAGTCCAGAGGATGGGCGAGGCTGGTGGAAGTTAGTTACATACAGGCTGAAAACTCCACGTCCTGCTTTCTACCGCACTTGTCTTTAAAGGCAACTTACACGGGTTGGTTGAATGTGATATTTCCCGTACTTTCAAACAGAAAACAAACAAAATGCAATAATTAAATAATAAAGTGCTCAGCTATGAGTTGATTGACTGGCAGTAACGTTTTGAGCTTGATTAAAAACAAATAGTTAAAGTCATTTGACTTTAGAACAACAACCAACACTTAGAACAACGACCAACCTTTAGAACAACAACAAACACTTAGAACAACAACCAATCTTTAGAACAACAACAAACTTTTAGAACAACAACCAACCCTTTGAACAACAACAAACGTTTAGAACAACAACCAACCTTTAGAACAACAACACACTTTTAGAACAACAACAACGATGGAGAACAACAAAGATCTAGAACAACAGCCAACGTTTAGAACATCAATAATTTAGAATAACAACAAAGATTGAGAACAACAACAAAGATTGAGAATAACAACGACTGTGAACAACAAGAAAAATTGAGAACAACAACAAAGATTGAGAATAACAACAAAGATTGTGAACAACAATAAAAGATTGAGAACAAAAACAAAGATTGAGAAAAACAACAATGATTGTGAACAACAACAATGATTGTGAACTACAACAAATATTTAGAACAAAAAAGATTGTGACCCACAACAAAGATTGAGAACAACAACAAAGATTGAGAACTACAACAAAGATTGAGAACAACAGCAACGATTGTGAACTACAACAAAGATTAAGAACCACAAAAACGATTGTGAACTACAAGAAAGATTGAGAACAACAACAAAGATTGAGAACAACAACAACGATTGTGAACTACAACAACGATTGTGAACTACAACAAAGATTGAAAACCACAACAATGATTGTGAACTACAACAACGATTGAGAACAACAACAAAGAATGAGAACTACAACGATTGTGAACTACAACAACGATTGAGACCCACAACAAACTTTGAGAACAACAACAAAGATTGAGAACTACAACGATTGTGAACTGCAACAAAGATTGAAAACAACAACAAAGATTGAGAACTACAACAACGATTGTGAACTACAACAAATATTGAGAACAACAACAGAGATTGAGAACAACAACAAAGATTGAGAACCACAAGAAAGATTGTGAACTACAATAAAAATTGAGAACAACAACAGAGATTGAGAACAACATCAAAGATTGAGAACCACAAGAAAGATTGTGAACTACAATAAAAATTGAGATCAACAACAGAGATTGAGAACAACATCAAAGATTGAGAACCACAAGAAAGATTGTGAACTACAATAAAAATTGAGATCAATAACGATTGTGAACTACAACAAAGATTGAGAACCACAACAACGATTGTGAACTACAACAAATATTGAGAGCAACAACAACGATAGTGAACTACAACAAAGATTGAGAACCACAACAACTATTGTGAACTACAACAAATATTGAGAACAACAACAGAGATTGAGAACAACATCAAAGATTGAGAACCACAAGAAAGATTGTGAACTACAATAAAAATTGAGATCAATAACGATTGTGAACCACAACAAAGATTGAGAACCACAACAACGATTGTGAACTACAACAAATATTGAGAACAACAACAACGATAGTGAACTACAACAAAGATTGAGAACCACAACAACGATTGTGAACTACAACAAATATTGAGAACAACAACAAAGATTGAGAACCACAAGAAAGATTGTGAACTACAATAAAAATTGGGATCAATAACGATTGTGAACTACAACAAATATTGAGATCAACAACAACGATTGTGAACTACAACAGATGTTGAGAACTACAACAACTATTGTAAACCACAACAAAGATTGAGAACTACAACAAAGATTGAGAACAACAACAACGATTTAGAACTACAACAACTATTGTGAACCACAACAAAGATTGAGAACCACAACAAAGATTGAGAACCACAACAAAGATTGAGAACCACAACAAAGATTGAGAACTACAACAGCTATTGTTAACCACAACAAAGATTGAGAACCGCAACAAAGATTGAGAACAACAACAAAGATTGAGAACTGCAACAACTATTGTGAACCACAACAAAGATTGAGAACCAGAACAAAGATTGAGAACTACAACAACTATTGAGAACCACAACAAAGATTGAGAACCACAACAATGATTGTGAACTACAACAACGATTGAGAACAACAACAAAGAATGAGAACTACAACGATTGTGAACTACAACAACGATTGAGACCCACAACAAACTTTGAGAACAACAACAAAGATTGAGAACTACAACTATTGTGAACTACAACAAAGATTGAAAACAACAACAAAGATTGAGAACTACAACAACGATTGTGAACTACAACAAATATTGAGAACAGCAACAAAGATTGAGAACCACAACAAAGATTGAGAACAACAACAACGATTGTGAACCACAACAACGATTGTGAACTACAACAAATATTGAGAACAACAATAACGATAGTGAACTACAACAAAGATTGAGAACCACAACAACGATTGTGAACTACAACAAATATTGAGAACAACAACAGAGATTGAGAACAACAACAAAGATTGAGAACCACAAGAAAGATTGTGAACTACAATAAAAATTGAGAACAACAACAGAGATTGAGAACAACATCAAAGATTGAGAACCACAAGAAAGATTGTGAACTACAATAAAAATTGAGATCAACAACAGAGATTGAGAACAACATCAAAGATTGAGAACCACAAGAAAGATTGTGAACTACAATAAAAATTGAGATCAATAACGATTGTGAACCACAACAAAGATTGAGAACCACAACAACGATTGTGAACTACAACAAATATTGAGAGCAACAACAACGATAGTGAACTACAACAAAGATTGAGAACCACAACATCTATTGTGAACTTCAACAAATATTGAGAACAACAACAGAGATTGAGAACAACATCAAAGATTAAGAACCACAAGAAAGATTGTGAACTACAATAAAAATTGAGATCAATAACGATTGTGAACCACAACAAAGATTGAGAACCACAACAACGATTGTGAACTACAACAAATATTGAGAACAACAACAACGATAGTGAACTACAACAAAGATTGAGAACCACAACAACGATTGTGAACTACAACAAATATTGAGAACAACAACAAAGATTGAGAACCACAAGAAAGATTGTGAACTACAATAAAAATTGGGATCAATAACGATTGTGAACTACAACAAATATTGAGATCAACAACAACGATTGTGAACTACAACAGATGTTGAGAACTACAACAACTATTGTAAACCACAACAAAGATTGAGAACTACAACAAAGATTGAGAACAACAACAACGATTTAGAACTACAACAACTATTGTGAACCACAACAAAGATTGAGAACCACAACAAAGATTGAGAACCACAACAAAGATTGAGAACCACAACAAAGATTGAGAACCACAACAAAGATTGAGAACTACAACAGCTATTGTGAACCACAACAAAGATTGAGAACCGCAACAAAGATTGAGAACAACAACAAAGATTGAGAACTGCAACAACTATTGTGAACCACAACAAAGATTGAGAACCAGAACAAAGATTGAGAACTACAACAACTATTGAGAACCACAACAAAGATTGAGAACCACAACAACTATTGAGAACCACAACAAAGATTGAGAACTACAACAACTATTGAGAAGCACAACAAAGATTGAGAAGCACAACAACTATTGAGAACCACAACAAAGATTGAGAACTACAACAACTATTGAGAAGCACAACAAAGATTGAGAACTACAACAACTATTGAGAAGCTCAACAAAGATTGAGAACCACAACAAGCAAGAAAGTCCAGTCACATAAAACAGTTGCTCCCCGCCATAAGAGAAGGAAAGTATCTCTAATATGGCAAATGAGAAGCGGACACGCTGAATCCAGACTGGGGCGCCACGTAGATTTAAACTACAGACGATGGGAGTATTTGTGGAAATCTCCCAACTCCTAGTGTAGAAGCAGTTAGAACAGGGAAATTAATTTCTGTGGAATTACTCTAAATTAAATGGGAAGCATGGATGCTGCTGACAGTAATCACCGCTTGTTAAAAGTCGATGATCATAATTTGGAAAGGTCAAAGCAGTTCCCTAGCCTCTAATGTCTTTTACATTGTAAAAGCAGTAAATAACAAGAAATTAATGTTGTTGTCTCATGTGTGGGGTCTGCAGGGGTTGTGGAGGGAAGGTTACCAGTGGGTATGGGAATAAAGGTCATATGTTCATTACGGTCGCTGCGCAGTGTACTTGTTAGGTAGGATTTCTATTTCACCCCGGATTGAAAATATCCATGATTTTTTTTTTCGTTCGCCAGCTTTTACCTCTGACGAAGTCCCTAGAGACTGGGAATTTAATTTTTCGTTTTAATCCATTTTTCCCTGGCAGCCGTGGGCACAGGGGTCCCTCACCGCATAGGCAGACAACTCCGACTTTGGAGGTACTCATATTTTTTTCCGTCGATGCGTAATTGACGTTTCAAGCCGGGCCTTGCTGCTGAGACCAGGGGTGGTTGCCGTAGAGAGAAATCATAAATAAAAATCACAACCTGTGCAGCCGGGATTTGAATTCACAAGCTCTCTCTCTAGGAAAGACAGGTTCAACATTTGGTAAACATGAATATAGAGCATGGGCCAAAACCAAACTAACACTCAGGATTAGGATTCTAATTTACCACTTTGTGTGCGCAGCACACTTCTATATGGATCAGAAACGTGGACTACCTATGCCGTGCAGGAGAGAGGTTTATACAGTTTTCATGTACGTTTACTTCGCAAGATAGTGAAAATGAAATGACTGGACAAGTAACCTACTCTAACGGCATAAAATGAGCCAAACTTCCATCTGGTTCAAGTGAGAAGAATGGAGAACAGTCGTATTGACAAACAATTATTGTATGGCGAACTTAAGGACGCAAAGAGACCAAAGGGCAAACCAGTACTGCTAACATGAGGATTTTGACGTGCAAAAGGAAGCGAGAATGTCAAATTCAGAAGACAAAAGGCGCAGGAGAAAGGAGATGAAGCTAGACACCACAAATGCGTTCAATCTGCGGTCGGATCGGTCTATCCATTATCGGCAGATTTAGCCACGAGAGAAGCTTCTCAGTAAAAAGGCATCGTGAATAATACACACATATTATGAGCATTATACACACATATTATGAGCATATTACACACATATTATGAGCATATTGCACACATATTAAGAGCATATTGCACACATGTTATGAGCATATTACACACATTATGAGCATTTTACACACATATTATGAGCATAATACACATATTATGAGCATTATACACACATGGTATGAGCATTATACACACATATTATGAGCATATTACACACATATTATGAGCATTATACACACATATGAGCATATTACACACGTATTATGAGCATTATACACACATATTATGAGCATATTACACACATATTATGAGCATATTACACACATATTATGAGCATATTACACATATTATAAGCATAATACACACATATTTTCCAAAACTGCAGACAAATCTTGGTTGCTACCAACCGTCTGACAAGACGCCAATGACCATACACTCAGTGAAGAATATGACAGCCAACGTTTGTTAACGTATTTAATCATTTTGTTATGGTCTGTTGTATGCCTGACGTATTATACTTTGTTCTAGTCGGCCAAGTATATGACAACCATCGTTGGGATATTCATTTTTCTTTTTGATTAAATGACTCTTCACATATCAGAGTGTGTGATTTCATCATCATCATCATGTGCCATACCGGTTGGCGTAGGCAATCATGTCCTTCCACAATCTTCTATCCACAGTGCATCGTATCAGTGCTGTTGTTGACAGTTTTCCATGCCATGACACCAAACTATCCAGTATTTTCTCTCTTTGTCGTCCGCGATCTCTATTTACTTTTATTTTGCCAGTTGTAACCAAGTATTCCAACTTTCCTCTTCTCGTGATGTGCCCAACAAATGATTTCATACTTAAAAAAAAAAATACTTCTCTTCTTCTGACAAGTATATCTGCTCTTTTAATTCCCGGTGTCTCTCTCTACGATAGATCTGCTATCATCCACAGTTTGCTTTTGGACAACAAAATTATTTACTTCATTTCTTTCTCAGTAGATAAGTTGCCATTCATAGGGATTTGTCAAACAGATAGCCATCATCATCATCATCGTGTGCCAAACCGGTTGGCGTAGGCGATCATGTCCTTCCACAATCTTCTATCTACAGTGCATCGTTTCAGTTCAGCTGTTGACTGTTTTCCATGCCATGACACCAGACTATCCAGTATTTTCTCTCTTTGTCGTCCGCGATCTCTCTTTTCCTTTATTTTGAGAGTTTTAACCAAGTATTCCAATTTTCCTCTTCTCATAATGTGCCCGAAAAATGTTGATTGCTTCTTTCTGATGTTCTTTAAGAGCTCCCTTTTTGTGTTGGCCTCTTTGAGAGCTTCTTCATTGGTCTTTCTAGCTGTCCAGAGAACTTTCAACATTCTTCTGAGAAATCCCATCTCTGCGGCCTCCAATCGTCTTTTCATTTGTTTGTCTATTGCGAATCTAATCATGACAAATCACAACCTTATATTTACAAACAGATAGTCCATCACATAAAAGAGTGACTAGTTGGTGGCAGTCTATACACTTCTATGTAATACTTTCTTCATGTCAATGATAACCTGTCGAAGGTAGAGATTGTCAACCATGGCGCATGCATTGGGGAAAGGGGGGGGGGGGTGGAGGGAAGACATACCATCTATAGAAGTATGCCTGAGGTCTGAAAGGGAAACCCCAAAATATCCACACTAGCAACTATGTATTAAAATATTACGGTAATAATAATATGTCTAGAGTCTAGCGGTTAACTGTAGGGCTGAAGAATAAAGCTGTCATGTCCTGTGCAGTAGCCATGAAGTGTTCGAGTTTTTTAACTTCACTTTTGTCGCCATTGGGGTTCTAACTCGCTACCATTCTGTATTCGAGAACGACAATAGTTTGAACCAACTAGTTAATTGTAGCTGTCTGGTTCATCATCATTGGGTGCTGTCCATGCATCGAAGATTGGCTACCATGGAGCGCCATTCCGCTTTGTCTCTTGCTTTGATAATGCAGGTTCTCATAGGCTGACTTGTTAATCTTTTGATGTTACTCGTCCATGTTAGTGTTGGTCTGCCTCTGCCTCTTCTACCATGTAATTTTCCTTCGAAGATTACTTTTAGTAAGCTACTGTGTCTTTTAACATGCCCCAAAAATCTCATTTTCAAAACAATAATAAATGTCTTGTTAACTATAGCTAACTTCTGGCTGACTAGCAATCTGGTTAACCTTCTAATGCATCATTAAAATTAAGTTTACACATTCTGTCAAATGTAAATATGTTAAAATTGTAGTATAAAATCATGACAAAAATTTATGGACTTGGTCATGAAAGACGAGATAGAAGAACATATAAATTCAATAGTAGAGAATGGAGATATCGACTTAGTTGGCGAACATATTGTAGGGAGAATATGCAAAATGTGTGGAGATGTACTACGACTGCTTGCAGGTAACAACGAAAATGTTTTACTCTGCGCCTGCAGGTGTAGAAGAAATGTGGTTTTTATGCCTTCTCTTAAATCAATGATCAACGAGACATTTTGTGGATGATATGGTCGGTACCAGACCAGACCTTTGTTTCCCAAAAGAAGAAAAAACAATCTGGTGCTAAACTTCAGATTATTGTGAACCTCGAAAACGTTTGAGCTTTAAAAGTAAATAAGTTCATGTGAGAATTAAACCTGGACCTTTCTTTCAGTAACGAAAGCTCTAACGGTTTAGCCAGCATGGCTTCTGAGCCAGCGATTAAAAATAAACATAGAGGCAGCTTTACGTTGATGGATGGAATGCGACCATTTTCCATTAGCAACAAGCTGTTATTGGACGGCTATCACCACTATTGTCCAACAATGAAATAATTCTAGAGGTAAAACGGGCACTGTACAATACAATTTTCATCCTAACGTTGTGCTACCAGTGCCAGTCCTGGACTCTAGATGCAAGAAAAATAAGAAAAATAACCTTTACTATGATGAAATGTGTCAGATGAATGACAGGAAACAGCCTGAGAGATAAGATCAGAAATGAAGAACTGAGAAAAATCTAGGAATAACCCCTGTTATAGAATATATAAAGAAACAACATATAAAATGGTTTGGCCACATGACATAGCAGAGTAATCAAAACACAACACAACGATCCCTTAATAAACGTTGCGAGAATACCAGACTCAAGGGTCGACCACGAAAAAGATGGATTGATGGAATATTAGAAGTACTAGTAACCATAACAGAAGCATAGGCGAACAGAAGAGCTGTAGACCGCAAATTATATCTCCCCTCCACGCTGAAAGGCAAATTAGGAAAGAAAGAAGAAGAAGTATTAAAAGCTGTAACTAGACATTAAGTATTATTGTTGTTATTTATTAATTCTTCCATTAAGATTTATAACTCCCATATAGTATCATACTGTATTTCAGAATTCCGCCCTCGAGCAGCTTCCGGTCCTTAATAACCCCGCAGATTTTGTCAGTTTGACTCTTTCAGCATTGATTCATTAAACTCTCCCTCGCTAGGTAATCATTTGTTTGTAAACGCGCACGTAGACTCGTCCTAACCTTTTTTGCCCTTGCCTTTTCCTCGGTTTCTTGGCCGCAATTTAGCTAGTCTGACAGCATCTGTCTGTCGTATGTGTGCATGTTTGTAATTATGTGCTGCATATAAAAGTGTGATGTGTGAATGGGTGGATGTGTGTGTGTATTGTAGGTTCTTAGTGCTTATGTTTGTAAGACAGTAGGTGTGTGTACTGTGGATTGCAGAAAAGTGTTTGTTGTGAAATAATTTGTTTGTTTGTTATGGAGGTAATAGCCACTTGGTGTATATGTGCACGATAGGGCACTTGAATTGTGTTGAATAACGTAATAGAAAAGAGGAGAAACGACGTGTGCAAGAATAGATACGTGGATGGATGGATGGGACTGAGTTAGTGGAAAAATGGTGGGTGGATGGGTCGGTGGGTGGATGGGTCGGTGGGTGGATGGGTCGGTGGTTGGATGGAAGGATGACTGGATGTATAGATTAGGCGATGGATAGGTGCCATAATGGATAGATTCCTCAATGGATGGTTGCGTGGATAAGTGGATTCGTCGGTGGATAGATGGGTGTATGCATTGATTGGTGGATTTGTCGATAGATCGATGTGTGTTATGTGTTTACGTATGTCGTGTATGTGTGTTCACTTGTGTGTGCATGTATGTGTTTACGTATGTTGTGTATGTATGTTCACTTGTGTGTGCATGTATGTGTTTGGGCGTATGTGCATATGAGTGAGTGAATGGATAAATAGATTAGTACATAGGTAGGTTGATGAACGAGTAGGTAGGCAGATTGATGAGTGAGTAAATATATAGATCAGTAGGTAGATTGATGAGAAAATGGGTGAATGGATTGGTAGGTAGGTAGGTTGATGAAGAAATAAGTAAACAAATTGGTAGGTAAGTAAGTTGAAGAGTAAGAAGAACGAAAGGGAAAGAACGAAGTAAACAAAGAAATGATGGGAGAAATGTGACAGTTACATTTTTAACGATTTTTTTTTTAAATATGTGTTCAGAATGTTGTGTTTCAGAATGTGTTGAATAGATGACCACGTATCTTGCCATTCCTAACCTAATACAGGCCGTTTTTATTTTCGCTGTATCATGACATGTCTCAGTGTTAAACTTCTTTCCTTGTGTCAGCAAACTTTCATTATATCTTAGAGACTGTCACTTTTGAAACCAAACCGAGATCAGCTGTCGCCGAACTGTAGTAACAGAGAGAATGGGAATATTCTCGTTTTGATGCATCTAACACACGAAGCTCACTCATAGAATATTGATCGTGGACTACAAAATGTGAATCACCTGCTTTTATTTGCTTTGGTTAAAAAAATGTTTACACATGGATCCATGTCGATCGAATAAAAACTGCACTTGTAGTTTGTTAATGCAAATAATGACGTGCGACGAAATGTGTTTCGTCCTGCTTTTTTTTAAAAATTTGGTGAAACACTAACATGACAATGATTATTAACACGCTTCATCACTAGGCATCTGATACTCTCAATCTAGTCCTTTGACTGTCTACAGTGTTCCCAAAAATGCAATAAATGCCTTTGACCTAAAGATAATTTCTACCAACAAAAAAATCTCTTACTTTGGTGATAACGATTAGTTAGATAGTGTTAGAGACAAGTAGTAATAAATGAATATTATTCAGAACACAAGCATTCAGCCCTACTTTTATAGGCGAGATGCTTGTCGTAATAGGAAAATACAGATATACAAACTATTCCCGAGGTGTGTTCCTAACCCTATGGTAAAGTCACGATTACACAAGCGTGGAAGACATTACAAGTGATAGCTTTTTTTTTTTTTTTTTGATTAGCTGGCCGTGTGCTCTAGCGCTGCTTTCTCGTAACAAGCATCTGTGTCGAGCAGTACAGGTTCGATTCTGCTTCGGAATGGCTGTTGTTGTTGTTGTTTTTTTTTCTATTGTTGATTATTCGTGGACGTTCCCGACTGTTGTAAACAAACATCTTCTCCTGAAATTATCCGTGCACAGTTTTAGTTTCTCTCGCTCAATGTTCGTTGGTTGGCACAATTTACATTTATACTACAGTTTTGTTTGCCACATTCCACACATTTTTAAAATAACGTTCACAGCAAATTGCACCTTCTCGCGCTGACGTTAACTGCCATTAACCTGGGCTATGAATGTTGCAATTAATTAATTGAGCTGCGCGCCCACATATAGAACTATGTACAAGTGAGTGGGTGTATGTAATTTCTAATAATTTGATTAGTGAGGTGACGAATGAGCTGTGCGTGTAGATGAGCAGAAAGAGTGTGCAAATATATTAAGCACACGAAATATACCTTTAAATTCAGCCATAGTTTGCTGCCAGCAATCATCACCAGCATGCAGCATAAAAATAAACAGGACGAATTAGAAACAAGTGCAACGCGTCAAATACTTGGGCACAATAATAATATCGGATGGAAGATGCACCACGGAAATAAAAAAGCAGAATAGCTGAGGCCAAAATAGTATTTCAGAAAATGAAAAATATCTTATGCAACAAATCTATGTCAATAGAAGTGAGAAAAAGAGTTCATCAGTGCTATATAGAACCAATTCTGACCTACGGAAGCGAATCATGAACAGTGGGCAAACAAATGAAAAGACGATTAGAGGACACAGAGATGGGATTTCTCAGAAGAATGTTGAAAGTTCCCTGGACAGCTAAAAAGACAAATGAGGAAGTTCTCAAAGAAGCCAACACAAAAAGGCAGCTCCTAAAAAACATCAGAAAGAAACAATCAACATTTTACGGGCACATCATGAGAAGAGGAAAGTTGGAATACTTGGTTACAACTGGCAAAATAAAAGGAAAGAGAGATCGCGGGCGACAAAGAGAGAAATACTGGATAGCTTGGTGTCATGGCATGGAAAACAGTCAACAACAGAATTGATACGATGCACTGTAGATAGAAGATTGCGGAAGGACATGATCGCCTACGCCAACCAGTATGGTACATGTTGATGATGATAGTTTGTTGCATTGTGTCGTGATCGATTTTATTGGGTGCAATTCTAGGAAAGTGCATGCAGTTTGGGTATTGATAAGTGCATGCAGTTTGGGTATTGATAAGTGCATGCAGTTTGGGTATTGATAAGTGCATGCAGTTTGGGTATTGATAAGTGCATGCAGTTTGGGTATTGATAAGTGCATGCAGTTTGGGTATTGATAAGTGAGCGAATTTAGGTTAATCATGATAGGCTTCTAAGTAAAATAGTCTCAGTGTGTATGTGTACGCGTGTGTAATTATCTATATTTTAAAATTACCAAAAATTATGTGATTATGTCAGGGTGTGTAATTATGTTTAGATTAAGAGTACAAAATTGTATGATTATGTATGTGTGTGTGTGTTTTCGCGTGCGTGCGTGCGCGCGCGCTCTCTTTTAAATGCATTTTTAAAAATAACATCCATTGACAAAGTAGACAGGGTTCAAATCCCAGTTATGAAGATTTTTTTTTCCCCACAAGATCGCCACAACACGAGGTCACCTTAACACGGTCACTTAAAATGAGACTGGTGATTCTTTTTCTGGAAAAGTGGGTCGATCTGTCGTGATACTGACCACTACTATACCAATAGGGAGCCGCGATAGCTCAGTGATTAGTGAACTGGACTACAAAGGACAAGAGGTAAGGTTCGATCCCAACCGTCGGCTTCCGGTTCACCCAGCCTTTAATGGGTACCGGATTTTTTTTCTGGGAAAGTAAAGCGGCACGGGCGTAATACCGACCACATTACCCCAAAATTAAAATCATGTGTCGAAGTTCTGTAAAATATATGGTCACTAACACCATATTCCCTGTACGCTACTTGGCGTGACAGGGGTACTTTACTTTTTTTTTTTTTTTTACTATACCAATAATTGTGTCGCTAGTCCTTAGAAGAAAATGTGAAGACAAATATGAGACCACGACCTTTTTACACATACAGACAAAAGCGTGGTGGGAACCCTCGGTTGTTTTAGCTATATACAAAATAATTGTATTTATAATAGAGGATTATGTGCTGGGTAAAATTTGGGCGCAATGTATAATCATTGTTGTGTTGTTGCTTCGTGAAGTGGGGCGCTATGTATTTTGGTTGTCCTGAACGTCGGTTGTGTTTATAAATATAAATATATATAATAATAATAATAATAATAATAATAATAGTTGAATTTCTTGTTTTTGTTGTAAAAATAGGTCTGTTTAAAGTGGCTGTTCTGTTTCTTGTGAAAAAGGCACTTGTTTAAATTGTTTTTTTTTAAATTGTAAGACACTTGTTAAATGTTTTTTTTTTTAATCGAAAGGCGCTTGTTAAAATATTGGTTTCTTTTAAACGTTGGGACTTGTTAATATTGGTTTCTTTGTTTGTTGTAGAAAGGCGCTTGTTAACGTGAGCTATTCTCTTTGTTGTGAAACTACTCTTGCGGGATTTTTTTTCGGTTAGTGTTGAAATATATGCCACAGGAGAATGTTTTGTTTGTTATGGAAAGATAAGTGTTTATTGTTGTTTGATGTGTTTGGCAGTAAAATATATCTGCATTTTCCTATTTGGACAAGCATCTCGCCGTTAGAGTAGGGCTGAGTGTTTGCGGTTTTACTATTATTCATTTATTACTACTTGTCTCTAACCTGTACCATCGTTATCACCAGAATAAGAGATTTTTTATGGTAGAAATTATCTTTCAGTCTAAGGCATGTATTGCATGTTTTTTTCTTTGGGGGGGGGGCACTGTAGACAGTCAAAGAACTATATTGAGAATGTATATCAGATGCCTAGTGCAGTAGCGTCTTAATGAACATCTTAGTGTTTCACCAAATTAAAAAAAAAAAGAAAAGCAGGACAAAAACACATTTAGTTACACGTCAATATTTGCATTAACACACACAAGTGCAGTTTTTATCCGATCGACGTGGATTCATGTGTAAACAAATATTATCCAAAGCAAATAAAAGCAGGTGATCCAAGATATGCAGTTCACGGTCAAGATCATTTCAAATCTGGGAGTGGGCTTCATGTATTGAATGCATCAAACTGGCAAATTCTTTGGTAAAATGGCACATCGTTGTCTTTAATTGAAATCCCTGAACAGTGAGATTCTTGTATGTCTGTGTATGTAGATGTGTATGTGCTTAGGACGGTATTGACCAAAAAAGAAAGCGTTATTTGTTAACATTGGGTTTTTATCTGTGAATGTAGTTGTGGCGTGTCATTCAATCAATGTGGACTTTATTTACGCTGACAAGTCAGTCGCTAAATGTTGAACGATTTTGATTTTGAGGTAAACATTCCAACTAATTTTAACCCGCCAATCAGCGCTACGAATACACGCAGGTGACAAGACTGGGGCCAGCGTGTTTTATATAACAGCATCAGGTTGGCGTGACGTTACAGGGAATTGAAGCTTTAGATAACCAAACGCTTGGGTGATTCCGGAAAATAAACTAGAAGCTGTGTTTATCTTGTGTCCTCTCGTGAGATTTCAAGCCACAAGTATTTCATCACAAGCGCTTGGAACATTTGGTATTCATGTGATAAAAGGACCCTGACACATGTGAAGGTGTGGGTGTTTATAGTTTAGACACAGATGTTGCTCGTTCAAGAGTCCAGGTGTCGTGTGCGTGTGATGGTACTGGTTTGCGCTATTATGATGTATATAAAAGGGCCTCTTATGTCCCGGGTGCATCTACTCTGTGTCCATAATGAATATATTGCAGTTTGCTGGTGTTAGTTTGGGAATATTAAACCGATGCTGCTGAAAATATGTTGAATACATTTTATTTGTACGAACCTTGTCTGTCTATCTGTCTTTTCGTCTGTCTCTCTATCTGTCTTTTCGTCTGTCTCTCTCTCTCTGTCTCTCTCTCTTTCATTTTTTTCCCTTTATATTGCTTTGACACCCTATGTTTCCGTCCCTCTATCTGTCTCTCACGCTGCTTCTTCCTATTTCTTTCTCTCAGCCCATTGTCGCTTTCTCTTTGTCTTTTCATATTTCTCTCTTCTATTTCTCTATGTGACACTCACATTACGTGCCACTTATACTTTTATTTCTCCTATCTTGGTCATCTCAGGATACCTTTTACAATTTACAACCACATTTATTGTGGGCTCGTTATTTCTTTGTCCATCAGAAACGACAAAGATAATTTAGTTAAATATAAGAAACTTCTGATTGATTTGCACAATCAGGCAACCGCCATTCATTAATTCTCAGAGGTTAAGGCAAAAACACATCAAGTTTATAGCACTTCACATCGTTACCACTGTATACAAATGAGGTATGAAACAAAAGTATAAAACCTTTACGGTATTCTCAACACCTTTTCTCTTCTCTTTTTCTCCAACTCTCACACTGTATCATTCTTTCTAAATTTTTGCCTCACAATCTCATTAGTGTCTCATACTGCATCACTCATTCATTGACTATTTCGCTGTCTTGTACTTAATTTATCTCATTTCTGTTCATTCTCAGTTTCGTTCACATAAAAGCTGTCACTTTCTCTCACCAGCGCATGCTTTCTCTTTTTCTCTCACTCTCTCTCTTGCTCTCTCTCTCTCACTCTCTCTCTCTCACACTTTCTTCTTTAAGTTACTCTCTCTCTATCTATATCTCTTAAATTGAAACAATGTATGCTCTGTTTTGTCATCCGCATTACTTCTGCTAGAACTGTACTTGACTAGAACTAGCATTGACTAGAACTGAACAAGAGTAGAACTAATACTGACTAGAACTGAGCTTGAATAGAACTGAACAAGAGTAGAACTAATACTGACTAGAACTGAACTTGACTAGAACTGAACAAGAGTAGAACTAATACTGACTAGAACTGAACTTGACTAGAACTGAACAAGAGTAGAACTAATACTGACTAGAACTGAACTTGACTAGAACTAGCATTGACTAGAACTGAACAAGAGTAGAAATAATACAGACTAGAACTGAACTTGACTAGTACTAGCATTGACTAGAACTGTGCTTGACTAGAACCAACACTGACTACAACCGAACAAGAGTAGAACTAATACTGACTAGAACTGAACTTGACTAGAACCAACACTGACTACAACCGAACAAGAATAGAACTAATACTGATTAACTATTACTGATTAGAACTGAACTTGACTAAAACTAGCACTGACTAGAACTGTGCATGACTAGAACTGTGCTTGACTAGAACTGTGCTTGACTAGAACTAGTACTGACTAGAACTGTGCTTGACTAGAACTAATATTGACTAGAACTGTGCATGACTAGAACTGTGCTTGACTAGAACTAATACTGGCTAGAACTGTGCTTGACTAGAACTAATATTGACTAGAACTGTGCTTGACTAGAACTAATACTGACTAGAACTGTGATTGACTAGAACTAATATTGACTACAACTGTGCTTGACTAGAACTAATACTGACTAGAACTGTGCTTAACTAGAACTAATACTGACTAGAACTGAGTTTGACCAGACTTAATACTGACTATAACTGAACATTGGAATTGAATCTGTTTAGAAATAGAACTAACGCTGACTAGAATAGAACTTTTCTAGCACTATCGCTGATTAAAATAGAACTTTACTAGAACTAACTGGGACTGAAACCTATTTTGATAAGAGACACGTCTGACTAGACCTGAGCCTCACTGAGATCGAGCCTGAAATGAACTTGACTAGAATTGAGGTATTCTAGAACAAAGCCTTTATAGAACCAAGCATGACTAGCATTTGGCCTAACAAGAACTAAAGCCATCCTTTATAAGTCATCTCGAACCTAGTCAAATTATGTAAATTAAACATTTATACACATTTACAAGATAAAAAGTATATTTTCAGAAATGTTCATATAGTGAATCAGTAAATCACTGGTCTGCTTGCTCTCACGTCAGTGCCACACAAACACCCCCACCTGTCACATTGCTCAATGTTTTGCCACTTATCAAAAGCTTGCTTTCGCGAACCTGTGAAGTGAACTAAAATCTCTGTGATCTTCTCTTCCTGTCTTCTTTATCCCCCTGCAGTTGTGTCTGTCAGTTAACGCTGTTCACACATGATCCTCGCCCAGTTGTCTTTCACACAGTATTGACAGTATTATTTTCCTTCATGTCTGGTGAAATATTTCCTGTTTTGCTTCTGTTTTCGTAAAAAAAAAATCAACATTTCAATTGCTCAGAAATCGCAACAAACATTGTTTTTACTTTCTGGACCAATCATTCATCATCATCATCGAGCGTCATCTTCGCAGCGAAGGTTGACTACCGTGGAGCGCCATTCTGCTCTCTCTTGTTTTGATGGTGCAGGTTGTCATAGGCAGATTTGTCCATCTTTTGATGTTACTCGTCCGCGTTAGTCTTGGTCTGCCTCGCCTCTTTTACCTTGTGTTTTCCCCTCCAGAATTACTTTTAGTAGGCTGTTGTGTCTTTTAACATGGCTAAAAATCGCATTTGTCTTGTCTGAATTGTGTGTCATTTTTAGTTGTTTTAAGACTTCATCGTTTGTTTTCTTTTCCTTCCATCCAATTCTACCTATTCTTCTATATATCCACATTTCAAATGCTTCAATTCTCTGTTCTATTTTCTTTTCTAATGTCCATGTTTCTGCACCATATAGGAATGTTGAGAAGACATACCATTTTGCTATTCTTAGTTTTAGCTCTGGTGTTATTTGTTTTGTTGTGAGTATGTTCTTCACGACATTAAAATTACTTTTTGCCAGTCCTATGCCAACCATTACAGCTTTCTATATATCTAGTCCTCAGTTAATCCATTCTCAGCTCTCTCTATTATAAACTCTCTAATTTATTTATGTCAATTATCGTACCATTTCAAGTATTATTTCACCGCGCTAAGTAAGTCACGGTATATAGAAGTGCGGCCGGTATATGGCGGTGGGAGGTGGGAGGCATCTATATTGCTGTAACTATCTTGCTGCTGCACTCAGCGAACAATGGACTAATCCTTTTCTAAAGCCAGGTCATCTGAAATATGTGGAATTGAACCCAGAACATGTTGTTTCCCATGCCAGCGACCTATCCGCTACACCACTCATGCTCTCAGACAAAGAAGATCTTCAGCAACATTTTCAGTCCCAACATTTGCATTCAATCTATATTTATTATTTACTCGTTTTTTTATGTTTTTAATTTTCCCATGAAGTGAAAAAGTATTTCTGCTAAATTCTAAATATCTAACTTGAGATAAATAGCAAGTTGGTAGTTGGTCCAGTTCTTGGTGGTCGCTCGCTTCCTCTACTTGTTGATTGATTAATTGATCTCTTTTTCTGTTGACTCCAGTTTGTTATGCACAGAAGATTATATACTGAGTTGAGTTACTTTCACGAAGCAGGAAGTCACAAGAATAGCCCATAATTTGCTGTAACTTGTCTCTCAGTTGGGAACGGCTTCTGTAGATTGTTATCCAGAACTCAGATCATGAGAGAAAAGGGGGAGAGATGGAGTGAAGGGAGGCTGTTGTTCTGTTCTATTTGTCGAGGGTGATAGAGAGCCTTTAACAGCGTCGTGCACGAGAGAGCTGGCGACAGATACGATAATTTTAGCGCAGTCTTTAAGACCTGCAGACTCAATGATGGTTCTGTGCTTCCTGAGAGTTGAGAAGGTAAACAAGAAGATGGACAATATTATTTCAGGCAACATGTTTGTTTGCGCTCGCGACTTCTAGTCTTAGGGATTTAGAATGAAGGTTTCCAGTTCGTTTCGTGCGTTACTTAGAATAACTGCAAATGGGAGAACCTACTCAAATTGAGATAAGCACACATATAAAATATCGAAAATATGAAATACTATGCGGGGCTGCGATCAGAGCTGTTGAGAACTTGTTTAACAATACAATGTCATGTTTATTTTACACATTCAAATTGAGATTACTTCATAGTAGAGTTGTCTTGGGAAAACTGCAGTTTGCATAACGTTCGCTCACTCACTCTCTCTCTCTCTCTCTCTCTCTCTCTCTCTCACTCTATTTATAACTGTCACTCTCTGGGTCCATTGTTGAATCTTTATCTCCCTTTCTCTCGTTTTCCCCATAACTGTCACACTCTAGATCAATTTTTGAATATTTATCTCTCTCTCTCTATAACTGTCACTATATTTATCCATTTTTGAGTTGATATATAGATAAATATCTCGCATGTTCTATAACTGTCACTATCTTGGACCATTTTTGAATCTTTATCTCTCTCTCTCTCTTTCTTCTATCTCTGTCTCGCTTTATCTATATAACTGTCACTCTCTGGATCCACTTTTGAATCGTTATCTTTCTCTCTCTCCCTCTCTCTATCTCTCTCTCTCTCTCTCTCTCTCTCTCTCTCTCTCTCTTTCATCCTATTTGCAAATAATATTCTCATGTTAGTCTCGTATCTACCATACATATTATATTTAGTCTGTATAAAAAGTAAAAGTAAAGAGTCCCCGTCACACCAAGTGGCGTATAGGGATTATGGTGTTAGTGACCATAAATTATACAGACCTTCGGTACATGATTTTTGGGGTAATGTGGTCGGTATTACGGAAAAATAAAAAAATAAAAAAAATGGTATGTAAGAAGCTTTACGTGATAAGTGGACGACACAGACTAAACAACGTTTCGGCCCAATAGGCCTTCATCAGGAACAAACAAAAAAAACACACACACAAAACTAATAACGAAACAATCAAAACAAAAACAATCGAAATGTGTTAAAGAAAACCAAATTATAAATACTAAAGTAAACACTAAGGACGAAATACAAACATTAAGTAGCAGCGGTATTGTACTAGTACGCCCGTGCCGCTTTACTTTCCCAGAAATAATCCGGTACCCATTTATGGCTGGATGAACCCGGAAGCTGTCGGTTGGGATCGAACCCTACCTCTTGTCCTTTGCAGTCCAGTTCACTAACCACTGTGCTATCACGGCTCCCCATTTAATCAGTATACTGTTATATATATAATGAGAAACTCTCTACTTGGGACATTGCCTCAATTCAAGTAATCCTGCACCACATTAGTCAATTTCTCTCTCTTTTCTCTCTTCTTTTCACGTAATCTCAAAGCGTTTCTCAAGTCCCTCTCCATCTAACCCCAATACCATTCTCCCTCCCTTTCTAAATACAACTTCCTCTGAATGATGCTCCTATCTGCTACTCTCTAGACTAGGCATTCTCATGCTCACGAATCAAATCAAAGAGCTAAGATTTGGTTAGAGGTGGGAAACGAGAGGAGTGATGAGGCCCGACCCTGTTCATTTTACTAAATCAACAGCTCAGAAGACGGTTTGAGGGCAAACTTTTAAAAGTTAAAAAGGACAGACCGAGCTAATTTCCTTAGTTTTTCCGATTTCCCATGAAGTGTGCAGCAATAATTGACATTAAGTGTAATTACCTGGCATCCTGTTTGTGGCTTCCTTTTTTCCCCTTCCATCTTTTGAAAATACAAAAATGTGTGATGTATTTGTGTAATTAGAATTGTGGAGGCAACATAAGCACGGTTTCAAGAAAGGCGGCATTTTATTTTCTGTTGTTGATATCTCCTACTGCTATTAATTCCTCTCAGGATAGATTTGTCTTGTATTTATCAGTAGTAGGCCAGTGCTCCACATCTCTCACTCTCCCTCTATCTTTCCTCCTTTCTTATGTATTTTCACTCACTTATAAACAAAATATGGCGTGTAATATTTATTAAGAACATTGTGCGACTGTACAGTAAGACTTTTATACAGTAAAGCTGTCACCACCCAACGTTTCGACTTGTTTTTCCTCTTCAGCGATCATTATTCGGTTACTCATTTTGACTGATTTATTCAAGGTTCTCTGATGAATCTGCTGTCTGTTTCAGGATTTGGCTCCATCGTGCGAATTCTCTCCGACGGTGGCGATTGTGATCCACATTCTTCTCACCAAACTCTGCAAAGAGAACATGTTCTGGCGTCATATCATATTAGCTAGAACCCAACAATATAAAATGGCGGTACCTATTTTCAGCAAGAAATGCTATTTGTGTCGCATTATGTAGCAATTGAAACACATTTCCTCTGCTGGACTATTGGGACAATATCCCTTGTCCGCATTGTTTGTGGAGTAATCGTGCTTCCATTTTTGCATGGTGACATCCTTGAGTGATTGATTTGACTGACTCGAGTCTTCCACATAGTTTGTCGTCATTTCACTCCTTCTTTATCGACGTCTGTCGTTACCATTATGTTTCTGAAGTTTGCAGCATTATATATTTTATTAGTTTCTTTCTTTCTTTCTTTTTTCTTTCTTTCTTTCTCTTTTTTCTTTCTTCCTTTCTTTCTTTCAGTTAATCAGTCAATTTTTCTTTCTTTCTATCTTTCTTTCTTTCTTTCTTTCTTTTATTCAATCAGTCAATATATCTTGCTTTCTTTTATTTAATCAGTCAGTATTTCTTTCTTTCTGTCTGTCTTTTATTCAATCAGTCAATATTTCTTTCTTTCTTTTATTTAATCAGTCATTATATCTTTCTGTCTTTTATTCAATCAATATATCAATATTTCTTTCTGTCTTTTTCATCTTCTTGTGCGTGAAAGTTGACTAATGCTACTTTGTATTTCCACAATCTCCTATCCTTGGTATTATATATCAACTCCACTGATGACAGCCTTCCACGCCACAGAATCAACACCGCCTGTATCCAGTATCTAATGGTAAAGGTTGTCCGGTGACATAGTGTATAGCAGACAAGTGAAGTATTACACCTCAAATAGTAAACAAGTGAAGTATTACACTTCAGTGCCCTAGACCAACGCATCTGAAGCTGAACGATCAGCTAGTCCTCGTATAGGTCAAGGTAGAGTACGAGACTTGAACCGGCGTCTTAACACCCATATATGCTCGGCCGCCTATCCAGAAATGTTCGGATATTTCTGTATAGTGTCGCCTCAAGCATCAAAACTCAGATGCGAAGCGACATTCCTCACCTTCCCAGGGTAATACTCTGCTACCCATTTCTGCAAACGGCTGAGTCGACCGTGGAGGTATTTGTTTTTTCCAACCACGAGTACAATTCACACTGCTCCCAGCGGGAATCGAACACGGGTTGTCCGAACGGTAGTCCTCGTATATCGCGCTAAACCACACTAGGCACGTCTTGGAATACTTCCAGATGAAGGACAAAGTCCATACATTCGAAGCGGAAGTAGGGTATGTAGGAAATGTTGTCGGCGCCACCGTCTTTTTCTGAGTCCCTCCCACCATGCTTTCTATTTGAGTTTACTTCCGTAGCCTTAGGACTCTCTCTGCCCCTTGTGCTGGCATTGCAACTACAAGACATTTGCGTCTTTCGGCCCGACATATCCGTGTTTTTACAACATACTTTTTAATTTACCGGCGAACCTCTCCACTTCGTTAACTAATCACATAAGGCAACCCATTTCCGTGACTACCACGCCAGGGTCGAGGAGTGTGTTCTGTCAGCTCTGGCTCTCAGTCCATGACGCCAGCAGTCAATTATGGATCGTCGACTGTTACCATCTCATGACTGTATCTAGTTCCCGATTAACTCGATTCCCCCAAGAAAAATTGTTACACTCTCAGCAATTAGACTATTAACAAACTATAGTTGAGCGACTTTAGTTTCCTTCGCGGCAGACAAAAAAAAACTAAGTTATCTTCTAGAAGCCTGTCAGCTTCTGAGCAGATTACATTAATTATCATTCCTGCATTATTTCAAGAAGAGACAAACTGTTTTTCAGGAGGCCACTAACTAATGACTTGGTGATGCTGAGGGCCAGCTTGAGCAAAACCCAGCAAAGACATATCCAGAATAGACTTTAAGGAAAAGGCCCGGCTGTAGGCTTATTTCGTTAATCGTTAAGTCAAGTGTTTCCATTAGCAGTACATGCTAGGGAGTTATGGGAAAAGAGGGCTATGGCAGGAACATTGGATAGTCATGCCATTTAACCCAGTGGTTCTCACATTGGTTCCTGCTAATTTGTAATTAACTTGTTCTAGTTTCCTCTGTCTTGTTTCGCCGGCTTTATAATGACGCTTATTTCTACATATGTAACCATAGCGCTCCTTTATGTGGTCCAGAGTTTCCAGCCATTCATCTACAGCGATGTCTTGGTAGCATGAAATCGTCGTCACCGTCTTTAACTTCCCTATTTTTTCTCACACATAATAGTTCTTATTATTCTCGCTCAGCAGCAACAGCTGACCTCTTTTTCAGCACCATCTTTCGTGTATCCTATTCCATCAACTCATTTTCAATGATCTTATGTGTGTCTCCTTGTTTCCATAAACCCATCCTCAACGACCTCCTGTGGGTCCTCTTGTTTCCATAAACCTATCCTCAACGACCTCGTGTGTGTTCACTTGTTTCCTCAACGACCTGTTATGTGTCCCCTTGTTACCATAAACCCATCCTCAAAGATCTCAAGTATGTCCCCTTGTTACCATAAACCCATCCTCAACGACCTCTTATGTGTCCTCTTGTTACCATAAACCCATCCTCAACGACCTCTTGTGTGTCCTCTTGTTTCCATAAACCCATCCTCAACGACCTCTTATGTGTCCCCTTGTTTCCATAAACCCATCCTCAACGACCTCTTGTGTGTCCTCTTATTTCCATAAACCTATCCTCAACGACCTCTTATGTGTTCCCTTGTTACCCATCCTCAACGACCTCTTGTGTGTCCCCTTGTTACCATAAACCCGTCCTCAAAGATCTCAAGTATGTTCCCAATGTTACCATAAACCCATCCTCAACGACCTCTTGTGTGTCCTCTTGTTTCCATAAACCTATCCTCAACGACCTCTTATGTGTTCCCTTGTTACCATAAACCCATCCTCAAAGATCTCAAGTATGTCCCCTTGTTACCATAAACCCATCCTCAACGACTTCTTATGTGTCCCCTTGTTACCATAAACCCATCCTCAACGACCTGTTATGTGTCCCCTTGCTACCATAAACCCATCCTCAAAGATCTCAAGTATGTCCCCTTGTTACCATAAACCCATCCTTAAAGATCTCAAGTATGTCCCCTTGTTACCATAAACCCATCCTCAACGACCTCTTATGTGTCCCCTTGTTACCATAAACCCATCCTTAAAGATCTCAAGTATGTCCCCTTGTTACCATAAACCCATCCTCAACGACCTCTTATGTGTCCCCTTGTTACCATAAACCCATCCTCAAAGATCTCAAGTATGTCCCCTTGTTACCATAAACCCATCCTCAACGACCTCTTATGTGTCCCCTTGTTACCATAAACCCATCCTCAAAGATCTCAAGTATGTCCCCTTGTTACCATAAACCCATCCTCAACGACCTCTTATGTGTCCCCTTGTTACCATAAACCCATCCTCAACGACCTCTTATGTGTCCCCTTGTTACCATAAACCCACCCTCAACGACTTCTTATGTGTCCCCTTGTTACCATAAACCCATCCTCAATGACCTGTTATGTGTCCCCTTGTTACCATAAACCCATCCTCAAAGATCTCAAGTATGTCCCCTTGTTACCATAAACTCATCCTCAACTATCTCAAGTGTGTCCCCTTGTTAACATAAACCCATCCTCAAAGATCTCAAGTATGTCCCCTTATTACCATAAACCCATCCTCAAAGATCTCAGGTATGTCCCCTTGTTACCATAAACCCATCCTCAACGACCTCTTATGTGTCCTCTTGTTTCCATAAACCCATCCTCAACGACCTCTTATGTGTCCCCTTTTTACCATAAACCCATCCTCAATGACCTCTTGTTTGTCCTCTTGTTTCCATAAACCCATCCTCAACGGCCTCTTATGTGTTCCCTTATTACCCATCCTCAACGACCTCTTATGTGTCCCCTTGTTACCATAAACCCATCCTCAACGACCTCTTGTGTGTCCCCTTGTTACCATAAACCCATCCTTAAAGATCTCAAGTATGTCCCCTTGTTACCATAAACCCATCCTCAACGACCTGTTATGTGTCCCCTTGTTACCATAAACCCATCCTCAAAGATCTCAAGTATGTCCCCTTGTTACCATAAACCCATCCTCAACGATCTCAAGTATGTCCCCTTGTTACCATAAACCCATCCTCAACGACCTGTTATGTGTCCCCTTGTTACCATAAACCCATCCTCAAAGATCTCAAGTATGTCCCCTTGTTACCATAAACCCATCCTCAACGATCTCAAGTGTGTCCCCTTGTTACCATAAACCCATCCTCAAAGATCTCAAGTATGTCCCCTTGTTACCATAAACCCATCCTCAACGACCTCTTATGTGTCCCCTTGTTACCATAAACCCATCCTCAAAGATCGCAGGTATGTCCCATTGTTTCAATGAACTAATCTTATATATATATATTTCCATTAAATCATCCTCACATCACACCCTCATTTCTCTCTCTCTCTCTCTCTCTCTCTCTCTCTCTCTCTTTCTCGTTCTCTCTCTCTCTCTCTCTCTCTCTCTCTCTCTCTATTTTCGTGCAAAAATATTATAAGAAGGCATTCCTCCGGGCTCATAAAAAAAAAAAAACACGAATTATAATTGCAAAATAGGGCGACTAATATTAGTGTAATGAAAGGAATATGCCAGTTTCTACAATACAATAATTGATTGTGGCAATGCAGGTGTTGATGTGCAAACCAAAATTTGTACCAGCACAGTTAACTAAAGTTAGTTGTTGATCGGCACAGGGTACCGAAGCTGACTGTTGTTAATGGCTGAAGTGTAGGGCCTCTAGTTATTGCAGGAGCAACTTTTGGAGGAATCGCAGTCTAGTGCTCTCTTCCATGGAGGAGGTATGTTTACAGCTTTCGAAACAAATCACAAATAATCAACGATAGAATGTTTCTGAGTGCTGTAAACATACCTCTGAATCTGAAATAATTTGCTGATCTATCGCTGCGGATGCTTCCCTGTATAATAATAGTGTTTTATTATTATTTGCTCTCTTCAATAACATGTGTCTTTACTTGATCAGGAACTATTTTTCTGTCTTTTTTTTTTTTTTTTTTTTTGTAACTAGGGGACGTGTTCGATCTGTGGTGGTCCACATGAAAAGAGGACACATAAACACTTCGTAAACCATTTTCTAACCAAGGTTAGTCGACGCGAAATATCTTAGCCCAAAGCTCTATAATCTTTCCAGGGAGGCGCGAACTATCATAGCACAAATCTCTATAATCTTTCCAGTCGAAGCGCGAACTATCATAGCACAAAGCTCCCTTATATTTCCAGTCGAAGCGCGAAATATCATAGCACAAAGCTCCCTTATATTTCCAGTCGAAGCGCGAACTATCATAGCACAAAGCTCCCTTATATTTCCAGTCGAAGCGCGAACTATCATAGCACAAAGCTCCCTTATATTTCCAGTCGAAGCTCGAACTATCATAGCACAAAGCTTCCTTATATTTCCAGTCGAAGCTCGAACTATCATAGCACAAAGCTTCCTTATATTTCCAGTCGAAGCGCGAGCTATCATAGCACAAAGCTCCCTTATATTTCCAGTCGAAGCGCGAACTATCATAGCACAAAGCTCCCTTATATTTCCAGTCGAAGCTCGAACTATCATAGCACAAAGTTCCCTTATATTTCCAGTCGAAGCGCGAACTATCATAGCACAAAGCTCCCTTATATTTCCAGTCGAAGCGCGAACTATCATAGCACAAAGCTCCCTTATATTTCCAGTCGAAAATATAAGTCTTTGTCTTTCAGTACGTCGTTGAATAATTCCAACAAACTCCTCTACTATCCATGCGTCCTTAGCCTCACTTAGCAGACCTGTTTCTCCGAACAAGGCTATATCTACTAATGCAAGAACCTCTGTGCTAACAGGTGTAACGAGGAGACGAAACCCCTGACAACTCCGGCAACTTGATATTATCCAGTACGTTCTATGTTGTCATAGAGCTGGTTCTCGCAAAGTCTTCGTTTGCTATACTGCCTGTCTGTTTGTGTACAGGTTTCTTAAATTTAACTTTTATTATCTCAAATTAAAGTGCTTGAACTTCTAGTTAACTTTTACTTTTGCTTAAATGTTAATCCAGCTGTCGTGTGCGATCATGTCTGTCCATGCCATCATGTTCTTTCTAATATTTTTCTGTGGCTTTAGATGTTGACCTTGTTGTTGAATAGACTTTAAAATGAATGTGGATTCAGTCAAATTAACTGATTTTAGAGTTGGCTTTTCTTGGTCTTGTGTATGTGACCACCATCATCATCATTGTTTACGAACTGTGTCCAATAGTGCTCCGACCTCTTTTTTGATCACAAGATAATATATTGAGACAATGTACCAAATTTGTAGCATCGGCGAGTACTTCTCGGATAATTTCAGAGTTACAAAAATATATCTTAAATGGTTATCAGAGTTTCACTTTATTTTCACTGTAGTTTCTAAAAGTTGATAATATCATTTCAGTGGTTTGTCTCTGAATACAGCTGTTTAAAATTTAGCTTGGCAGTAGCATATATCTTCTTATTTTTAGATGTTTACCTGCCAGGTGTTCTTTGATGACCGAGTGGAGATGCTGGAAGAGAAAGGCACAGGAACATTCCTGGATCACAAAGATAATTTCACTTTTTTGGAAATAAAGAAATCAGAGAACTGTTTTTTAGACTCAGCACCCAGCAACATGCACAGCTGAACAGAATTCAGCCATGATACACCCCAAAGTGTCAACTGTATTTTTGATAAAGTGCTGAATATCATCTTTGTTCGAAATCTAATGTATGTTGATAGGAAGTCGCTACCACCCCTCTGGCTTAATAAATGAGACAAAATAACATGCAAGCAACTGTAAATACATGAGACAAAATAACTAATACCATGCATGCACTTGTATATAAATGAGACAAAATAATAAATAACATGCAAGCACTTGTAAGTAGCATTATTGACACTGCGTTGAGGAGTAGAAATCCACAAACTACGTCTTCAATAACCAACGAAGGCCAGTGCTCGCTGTGTGTGCGGAACGTGTAGTGCTGAGCTCTTCATCTGACGTAATCTTGAGCACGTGGACAGCTGACAAAAATAGCTGGATCTCTTCGCTGGGGATTTGAACTGAGAATGTTTGAAGATGAGGCGGTCTAAGTGAATGTTGTCGTGACCCTTTACAAGTGAATGCAACAAAAATCGTTTAAAGTTTTCACAGTTTTTACGTTATAACCAACTTCGAGTTGCAAGCAAGCACCACTGTTCGTATATGAACTAAAGGATCAAAGTTCTGAACATATGCATTAAAATTCCTCAATTTATGATTTGCTAAGAGGATGTATCCGCCAAAAGATGTCTGATCAAGTTTGCCTAGTGCTGTGCAACAGTAGGCGGTTTTTGCTAATGTCTGTAAAACCAAAAGGAGGAAATCTATGGAAGTAAGCCCACACAGAAAATCCGAATGGAGAGGCCCTACCCAACGTAGTGGATGGCGAGCCTTGATCTTCCCATGTTCTCCCATCATTTTCAACTTCCGTTCCGAATGCTTACACTTTGTCCTTCCTTCGAAATTCGACGGAGATGAGTCGAGTTAAGGGTAGTGCGATATACAGAGCACAAACCATATAATGATGGCATGTAGTACGTTCACACATGTTTGTCGTTGTTTAAACGTGTATAACTCAACATCGGTGCAGTAAACATTTATGAAAATATCTATTTATATCATCGTCAAACCTATATCACATATGTTTTCTTTCTGTCATGTAATTAGGAAAGATTTTTCCTTCTTCGAAATATAGAAACATAGTAATCCACGCTTTGAAACTATCTATTAGTTTTACAGACCGTATTCAGGTGTGCTGAAATTGTACGTTCTATTCTATTCTATTCTATTCTATTCTATTCTATTCTATTCTATTCTATTCTATTCTATTCTATTCTATTCTATTCTATTCTATTCTATTCTATTCTATTCTATTCTATTCTATTCTATTCATGGAATAAGTTGCATTGCAACCATAGCGCCCTCATATCCGCTCCATCGCCCGTTCTAGCATTTCTCGAAGCTTATGCAGACTGATAGTTCCTGTATGGTGTTGATTATAGATACATCTGCTTTTCCCACTAAGCACTCCAGATTGGCCAGACCCTTTTCCACCTTTAGACTCCTCAGTCTCTCAGTGTATACATCCTTGCCCACCTATCCCCTTCCCCTTCTCTTGAGTAATGAAGAGCACATTTGGCGATGTCCTCTTTGTCTAGATTAAGGCCACACTTATTACCAGAGCTGCCGTCGAGCTTATCGTCTATTTCATTGCTGTGTACACCGGCATGCCCTGGGCAGCACACAAATCAGATTAACACGCTCACTCTAGAGCTATCCAAGAGCTGCATCCACGCCCGCTGCAGACACTGCCTATCAATCCTCTGTTGCATACTTTTCGAGTCGGTCACCAAGACTGCGTGATCCAACTACCCATGTCATCGCCGCCGTTGCTGCTTCTATCTTCATTCACATGGTGGGTACCTTAATGCTACAATTGCCAAATTCCCTAGCCACTTCTATGCCATGTTTGTATGCCACAAAACCTTCAACGCTGCGCTGCCCGTGTTTAATTTCTCCAGCATATTCATTATTTCCACATGCTTTACTTTTTCAAATGCTTTCGTGTAGTCTATAAAGCACATATATAGATCTTTCTTTATCTCTATAGATCTTTCTATCAATGTTCTTAAGATGTATATTGCATTATTGGTGCCCTTTCCTTCCACAAATCCACAATGTGGTTTGTCATGATTATTCTAGGCAATATAAGAAGGTTGTTTGCCATTCCTTTTCTTCTTGGCAGTGACTGTACTAGTCGGAGATCGCAGCCATTGTCTTTACACATGAGATCCTCTACCTGCCATCGTGGTGTGGGGACCATAACCGGCACTACTTGTCGGCATTTCGAACAACACCATCCAGCACCTGCTCCAATGGCTTCATATAACCCTGATATGGGGGCTAAACGGGAGCTCCACCTTGCCCAAGGGTGTCCCGAAGACTAGCGGAGGAAAGGAGACGTCTTACTCCTCCTTTGGTAGGGCAGAACTCTACTAGACCACATACTTTCCTTATGAAATGCACGTTCATTGTGTTCTTATTCGTTCATGATTCTCTTAAAAAAACCTGAAATGCGCATTAAGACGACTGAGTGGGTGCTGCTACAGTATGGTCTATAGTAAGTAAGTAAAGTACCCCCGTAACACCAAGAGGCGTATAGGGAAATATGGTGTTAGTGACCCTATATTTTACAGACCTTCAGCACATGATTTTTGGGGTAATGTGGTCGGTATTACGCCCATGCTACTTTACTTTCCCAGAAAAAAATCCGGTACCCATTTAAGGCTGGGTGAACCCGGAAGCCGTCGGTTGGGATCGAACCCTACCCCTTGTCCTTTATAGTCCAGTTCACTAACCACTGAGCTATCGCGGCTCCCTATGGTCTATAGAACTCTTAAATAATAACCAAGCGAATATTACGATCTATTTATATATCTCGAAGAAGCAAACATCTTTTATATAACAGTCTGACAGGAAATAAAAAAATGGGAACATGGGGTTGACAATGATATAAAATCTATATGTATTTTTCGATCATTTTTACTTCATCAATGCTCTGATTTAAAGAACGGCAAACATTTCTGATCGCAATATAGGCAAATATCCAACTGCTAGTAAAGGCAAGTAACACACACGCGCGCGCGCGCGCACACGCACACACACACATATAATAAAACTGTATTTCTGCATCGGTTATCTTAATGTTAACTAATCCTCCATAAATTTGGACAGATAGAACTGGTTGATAGTCCTGTACGGAGAAACTTTAGTCAGCTGTAAAATTAGTGGCGGTTTTAACGTTGCAACTTTTCAGATAACCATTTCTATGTAATATTTGTATTAAAAATCCTGATTTCTGAAATAATTCACCTTAAAACAGCTAGCGGAATAGACAACATAACACAATAAAAATGTGTACATAACTTTCATTGGGCATAAAAAAAAAGCATTCCACCGAGTAAACAGAGAACTACTGTGTGAGATACTAACAACACACGGTGTAAGTCAGCATCTAACCAACATAATTAAAAGTCTCTACATCAACAGCAACTGCACAGTCAGAACAGCAGAAGGCTATACAGACCACTTCGAAGTTAGATCAGGTGTGAGACAGGAGTGCATACTGTCCCCTACTGTTTATTACATACATGGTCTACATATGCAAGTTAGCCAACCCGTCAGAGACAGAGTAGATCAACCAGCTTCTATTTGTTGACGTACAGGCACTAATATGTGGACAAATAGACTTACAAGAACACTTCAATAGGCTCAACAGCACGGCAAAAAATACAACATGAAAGTCAACAAAACAGAAGTCATGAATGCCACAAAAGAGAAACAGAACGTCAAAATAAGTATAGACGGCAGACAACTAAAACAAGTAGAAGAATTTAAATACCTAGGAATTCTAGTGACAAACGACAATTCACAAACATCAGAAATAGACTCAAGATGCAACAAAGCTTGTCAAATCATTGGACATCTATCACCACTATTGTCCAAGAAGAAAATAACTCTGGAGGTAAAACGGACACTCTACAATACAATCTTCATCCCAACGTTGTGCTACCAATGCCTGTAATGGACCCTAGATGCAAGAACAATAAGAACAAATACCTCTTTTGAGATGAAATGTGGTAGACGAACGACAGGAAACGGCCTGAGAAATACGTTAAGAAATGAAGAACTGAGAAAAAAAAGCTAGGAATAATCCCAGCCATAGAGTATATAAAAGGACAAGAGATAGGTTTCGATCCCAACCGACGGCTTCCATTTCACCCAGCCTTTAATGGTATCAGATTTTTTTCTGGGAAAGTAAAGCAGCACGGGCGTAATACCGAGCACATTACCCAGAAATCATGTGCCGAAGGTCTGAAAAAAATTATAGTCACTAACACCATATTCCCTATACGCCACTTGGCGGGACGGGGGTACGTTACTTTTACTTTTTTTTTTTTTTTTATAGTGTACATAAAGAAACAACGGATAAAATGGTGTGGCCACGTGATAAGGTAGAAAGATGTAAACACAACACAACGAGTCTTCAACAAACGTTGCGAGAACATCAGATTCAAGTGCCGACCACGAAAAAGATGGATTGATCACGCCTAGGGTATGCCCAGGAATCACAGCTTGGTCAAGCAAAAACGTAGACTAAAGTCGAAATAGACAGGAATCCAGGAGGTGCGTCCTGGCGAGCGTTCACCCACGTAAAGCACACCTGGGTCCGGATAACTGGTTAGTATGGTATAGCTGCTTTTATCAGGGAAGTTAACAGGCAGCACACACTTCTTACCATCTTAACTACTCAATAAACTACGCGCTGCGGTATGAGTGGCATCATCATCGAGTGTCGTCTCTGCAACCAAGTTTGGCTAACATGGATCGCCATTCCACTCTGTTTCTTGCTTTGATGGTGCAGGTTGTCATAGATTGACTTGTCCATGTTTTGATGTTACTCGTCCATGTTAGTCTAGGTCTGCCTCTGCCTCTTTTACCTTGTATTTTACCTTGTATTTTCCCTATGAGTGGCAGGGAGCTATCTAACAGCCTACCACTGAATGGAATTCGATTAAATCAAGTCTTGAGAAAGCGTGTGGAGGAAACGATGACTGGTCGGGTTCAAAACCAGTACATCGTTGGTTCGAATCCCAGTTGGGTCAAACGTTTTATTGGGGCTGAAATTAAAAAAACTCAGACACGAACATCATGGCGACTTACTTTACTCAAGGCAAGCGACCATTATTCTCCGGTTCTATGTATCCCCCTGGCAGACTCCAGTAATTGGATAATGCCCTAAAGTGTTTTTTTTTTTTTTGGATTAAATCTTGAGAGACAACTCTGACAACAAACAACAGCCGCGTTACAGAAAGTTGAAGTAACACCAAAGACTAGGGAAGCAGTCCCAAGTAAACGCATTTTGAGGACTGATACCCTGGACCAAAGAGCAGAGTAGCGTAAAGTACAGCGCAAACCACAACATAAAACACAGCGTAAAACACAACATAATTCTATTCGAAATAAGCAGAAGTTTAATCTCGTTTTAAAGTGTAGACATCGTTTGTGATTTCAATAAGAAGAAATGAAGCACAAACGCACTCCACGTTTAAGTAATTTGTTTGGAAGCAACCATTCTTGACACGTAATATATTTCTGTCAACATACACAAGAAAAATTAAGTGGAAATGGCTTTTCGTATTTTCATTATGTGCTTCTGTTATTTTTACATTTCTTTTTGCATATACAAGACTTAACTAGCTTGTACCGTATCTGTTTTTTGATATATTACAAAGTTTTTCTCCGTGAATACTTTTTATTATTATTATTATTTCATTCCTTAATTACATTTTAGTGTTAGAGTGAAGATTATTGTTTTCTTTGGTTGACCTCTGCTGGAACGATTCTAAGTGTTTCTCGTTATCTGTTTATATTTTTTTTCCCTGACGCTCACTCTCTTGGTCGTCGCAGTATTTGTTTATCGCTGCGTTGTTTGTGCTTTATTGCTTCTGTCTTGTTCATTTATTGCTTCTTTATATATTCTGCTGCGGGGTTGATTCTTAATTATCCTTATATCTCAAGCTGGCTTCCTTCACATTGCTTGTGTTGCTGTTATTATTATTATTGCTACAACTACTTACTATTTCTGTTACTACTCTTACAACAACTGGCTTCCGGTTGATGCGACGGCCAAGATGGCTGCTAAGTCGAGTTAGGTTTGGGACTATAGTCCGTTCAGATTCGTTTGCCGAGATGTTATGATTTATAATTCAAAAAGTTCTTGATGATTTCACATGATTTTTGGCATACGGTGTTAAAATGTCCATGTCACGAGAACATATGTGTTACTCGATGTCTAGCTATAACGGTTTTCTTAAAGCGGCGAATTCCTTTGATCTTTGCCCATGTAACTATTATTTTGACCCTAATCAAAATGTTTTACAGTAATCTAGTGCAACGATGACCCATAGGCGTGACCATAAAATTTTACTTGGTGGCAAGTATACAAATTTTAAATTATATATAGAACTTTTGTTCGTAGAGTCAATTTGATATAGTTCCATGCTCTTGGTGTGAGTTTCCCAAATGTTGTCGCTGCCTTTCAAATACGTACATTTAGTTCCTCATCTAAGGAAAGTGTGGCTGTAATAGTGGATCCAAGATAGCTGAACTTCTGTACTGACTCAAGCAGGCTTCCATTCAAAGTAATGGTTGTTGGTTTGCTTATAACATATTTTTGATTGCTTGGGTGGTCTTGAACAATAAACTGTTTAACAAATCAACTAGGAAATTTTGCAAATCAAACTATTTATCTGTAGACTTAATCAGAGTAATGATCATTCAGAATCAGACGAGTCAAATAGGTCGATTACTGCTTTCGGCTGAACAAACAACAAACCATCCTTTTTCCAATATTCCTCTTCTTGTCGTAACACATGATCCTCACATTTTACCCAGTAGTCTTTATTTATATTTGATAGAGCCTGATTTGTAAGTGTCTCAACATCGCATAATTTGAAAGTTTTATTTGTATATGCTACGTGTCCTTTAACTTTTGCCCAAACTAGTTCTATAGGATTTAAGTGTGCATGATATGGAGGTAGTCTCAAACATCTATGGCCATGTTCTTGAATTAACTTGTCTATTTTAAATATCTTTGTACGTTGTGTCTGTTTTACAAGGCTAAGCAATTCGGGTTTCAAGTAGCTGTCGTTAACTTGTATGTGTTCTTTTATGAGCCACGTTTTGCATCTTTTGTACTTGATGATGTTGGGATTCTATCTTCTACGTTAACTACGTTATGGTATGAAGCATTGTCCATTATCAGACAAGAAGGTCGATCTAATATTGGAAGGATACTTTTCTCGATCCAGTCTTTAAATATGTGCCCATTCATTTCGGAGTGGTAGTCTCTATTGTCTATGGATTTTGAAATGAAAACGAGATGAGCATTCTGCAACAACCCATTATGTCTGCTACCTGCATGTGCAACTATCAAACGTTGCCCTTTACTGCTTGGTACTGATCTTTTAATACTTCCATCTGCTAACTGCCATTCCTTTTCATTTGTATGATGAGCGTTGATCCAAGTTTCATCTAAATAAACAATATCATAATCATTTTTGCGCATTTCCTTCACTTCACGTAAATACTTGCTTCTAAGAGCTACTAGATGTGGCTTCTCACAAATAATGTTTTTTCCACCAGCATACTTTCTAAAGGTGAAGCCTGCACTTCTTAATATTTTCCATAATGAAGTTTTTGATATTTCAATGTCGTTGTTAGTTTTCAGCCAAAGCTTCAACTTTCTAAGTGTCACTTCTTCGTTTATATCAAACATTCGACAGATTTCTCTTTTTACTAGGTCCTTATCAAAACTGTCTAACGTTTCTTTCCTTCCTTGCTTTCTTGCATTTGTTGGCAATAAATATCCGCTTCCTTTAAATATTCGATCAAATGAACGTTTTCACAAACCTAAAATATGCATTGTTCTCTTCTCAGGGTTTGATAAAGAACAATAAAGATGTCCCTTTTTACGCACTCTGCAGAAGTATTGATAAATCTTTATAGCAATGTTATGCTCAGTAAAATATTTTGCCTTTATATTCATTCTCACATAGACTTGCAGAAGATAATATGGATAGTGCCGCCTCCTTTCTGTAAATATTGAGATTTGCCTCTGAATTATGACTCGAACTCGAGTCTACGGCCGTGATTTTGACGTCACATAATTTCCGGTTTCGGCTAAAATGTCATTTTGTGCTAAACGGGAAATTTCATATGTAACATTTCTTTATAAAAATTTATAGTGGAAACATAACTATTTTAGGACGGTGCGCATTCAGCCGTGAAGGTCATGCCTATATGTTAAAGAATCAGCTGTGAGATGTAAGCATCTACATAATCCCGCCGGTGTTTATAATATCGATTAACTTTTTTTTAATATAGGTTAAATAAGGCATCTTTGAAACTGGATCACATTTCTTTGATAAAAAAATATTTTTATAGCGACATTAGTATTCTAAACCTAACTTCAAAAGATCAATGCAAATGAACAATAAGTTTTTGAAAAAAAATAAATTAATGTCTAGGCAAACGATTCTGAACGGACTATAGTAGCATTTACGCTGTAATGTGGTTTCAAGTGAATCTTTCTGGTTGGGATTTTCATTTGTGGAGGCAGCGGTAGTCCGGTCGCAATCATCTGACCGCAAAATAAACATGTTTTTGGCGCTCACGAGCTGAGATTGTGTTGCAGGCGACTAGCCGTGGATAGTGGAACGGCACCAGGTTCGAGCTTAGCCTAGGGACAGGATGTGTGCTCTGCGTTCGACACCAAATTTGCCACCAGCTGGACTACAGTCGGATCGAGTGTTTCACCGAAGTGGAGACTTGACTTCATTTGTTGGGACAGGGATTATTGGGTCACGCTCACTGATCATGAAGTCTACATCGAAATTGGCGCGTGGGGCATGGAGATTATGCAACTCGTGACGGCCATTATGGCTACCCAGAAGTGTCAGTCCATTGTGAGCTGCGCACCATTTATACAACATGCAGCACGTTCAATAGAATAGTATGAATGTAAAAACACATTCATTAGAACGGTATGAGCGATCGAGATATACACTTTGTTGGTTGCTGAAGCGGGGTCTGAGCAGATATGAGAATATCCCGCCCGCAGTGAAGTCTTTCCGTTCTCAAGTCTAAACTCTACTACTAACGACTACAATTGTTACTACTACTTACCAATACTTGCTACTTACTGGTACCTACTACTACTGATTACTATTACGTACTTCTTCTTACCTCTTCTACCACTTACTACTTCTTCTACCACTTACTACTACTTCAGCAGCTAATACTACTCACTACTCCTACTTACAAATACGTGCTACTTACTGCTCATTTTACTTACTACTGTTGCATTTTACTACTAACTCTTCTACTGCTACTGCTACTGCTACTAAAACTACTAATATTATTGTTGCTACTACTACTACTTTCTATTACTACTACTACTGCTACTGCTACTGCTACTAATACTACTACTACTATTGCTGCTACTACTACTACTACTACTACTACTTTCTATTACTACTACTACTACTACAACTGCTGCTATTACTGCTACTACTACTGCTACTACTACTGCTGCTACTACTGCTACTACTGCTACTGTTGCTGCTACTACTGCTACTACTTCAACGAAAGCAAGATGGTGGTAAAATGTACAATGATGATGGCGCTTTGTGCAGGATTAATTGTTGCGACACTTTGAGCTGATTTCACAAGTCAAATGTACAAATATGCATAACTTACAATCTGATAAATATTAATTTTGCGCCTATGGACTTGACCCATATACGCTGGGTCTTCTATATAGTAACCTGGTTTAGAGGTGATATTTTAAAACAAATATTTCTAGACACCATTTATGCATTACCACGGGGAAAAATATCTACAGGAAATAAGTTCATATTTTAAAGTAAACAGAAGCACGTGAAAAAGTTAACATTAAATAAACAAACTTGAAGTTAAATGTCTATATGACAGATAACTGTAACATTTACTGTAATTTTTTTTTAGGATTGCATGCTATATCTCATGGCCATATATATATATATATATATATATATATATATATATATAAATTCACGGACAAAAAGTTAGTGCGTAACAATATATAGGTCACTGCGTGATTTATTGGAGGTCATGACATAAAACTTGACGCACCATGATGTTAAAACCTGATGCACCATGAATGCACCATGAATGCACCATGACTAACAGAGCCAATGATCACTTTGATATTTGTAAAAGTGTCACGAAATAAAGATAAAAATTGTAGTTAAGTGTAGCTCCCCAACGAAAAGATGAAATCCTGATATCAATACCGTGTCCACGTCGAGCTGTTATCTCTGCCTGGCAGCGCTTTCCTAACTTGCCAAAGAGACGTTTTTTCGTTGATGGGGCATGCTATGGGAGCCACGATAGCTCAGTGGTTAGGGAACTGGGCTACAAAGGACAAGGGGTAGGGTTCGATCCCAACCGACGGCTTCCGGGTTCACCCAGCCTTTAATGGGTACCGGTTTTTTTTCTGGGAAAGTGAAGCGATACGGGCGTAATACCGACCACATTACCCCAAAAATCATGTGCCGAAGGTCTGTAAAATTTATGGTCACTAACACCATATTCCCTATACGCCATTTGGCGTGACGGGAGAACCTTACTTTTTTTATGGGGCATGTTCTATTCTTCTTCCAGCGCTTGTGGTAGTTTTCATGATGATTCTGCCTTCCCTGCAGCTAGCGCTCCAGCTTGTCAGACGCGTTCTAAATTGGAAAAGGGTCCCGGATAAACAACAGATCATGGTAAGACATTAATGTGTTGTTTCTGAAAGTAGCCAATGATGACCACACGTGCCATATGTGGACGAGCATTGTCTAACTGAAACATTATGCCTGGTCCATTTGCTCGTAGGATAGGTTCTTCGTGGGGTATGAGGATTTCGTTTCTGTAGCCGTTATCCCAGATGTCATTATGACGAAGTTCGTTCTAGCTGTATAAGAAATTCGACTACAGACCATTAACGCTGTCTCCACTCATACTGTTTCTCTTTCAGAAATACTGTCGCAGTTGTTAGTTGTTCTCCTTAGCGCATAAAGAGAGTCCCCATTGATGGTAGGTCCCTGCCAGAAGGCTACCTGGTTTAGACCAAGCACTTTTGCCTATATCGAACTGACAGTACTAGTTTAACTGCAGGCCTGTGAGAAAACATGTTTGCCTCTCTGAACCTGTTCCACACCGTTCTGCAACACGTACGTCTTACACCTGAAATGTTAACGACAGTTCATTTTGCCTACAGAGGTACGTTACTAAGTTGCAGAAAGCAGTTGGAACGGCCGTGTGCAGTAGTGGTAACAAGTGGTTGGCTCCTGTTGTGGCGATCAGTAATTGATCCATGTTGGTGATAACAAGCTTGAAGGCGTTATATAGCGTTCCAATGAGCATTAAAAAAATGTGATATAGTTGGTCCAGCAGCTAACATCCACGTAGCCACCTCTCGCTGCTGTTAGTCCTATGTTGTCTTCTTCTTCTTCCTTCCTTCCTTTCTTCCTCATTTGCCTTTCAGCGTCGATGGGTATATGTTGTCATTGTAAAAAATGTTTCGGTTGGACTCTTGTTATCTCAATTAAAATTATGTTTATACATAATTATCTTCCATAGAAAAACAATTACCACCAAAGGCATTTTTCAAGCGTTTAACTTGCGTCATGATAACCTCCCCATGAATAGTGCGAGACACGTATACCTGCGCGTGAATATGTATACCACCCACACTGAAACGTACACCCAAGTTTTATTTCACGTCGTTCAAGATATCGCGCACAGTGACCTATGTAATGTTCTACATTAACTATATATACTTATATATAGCAAGCATATATATATATATATATATATATATATATATATATATATGTATATATATATATATATATATATTGTATTCTAGAATTACCAAAGTACACACACACACAAAAGTAATGAAAGGATAAGAGTCGTATTTCAGATCACGATATATAGTAAGCATAGTAAAACAGTTGATTTATCAAGGTATATACTGTAAATCTCTGACATCAAGTGGCGCTGACAGAGGAAACACGGACGCTCATTACTGCACGGAAATAACAGTTGAAAGTGTTTATTCACCGCCGTGAACCGGATATGAATTAAAATATGAACGCGTATGTGAACGGGTGTAATTCTGGAGGCCTATCTTATGCATAAATCTCCCGTGACCGAGCTTCTCCGAGTGGGGATGGGCAAGTTCTTGTGGCAAGACGTCATGGGGATTGTATAAAATAGACTAGAGAATAACGGTGACATATTGTGTTCTTGAGGCGCTTAATAACAATAATATTATATTTTCTATAATTTTTCTTATTTTTTCTTTCTTTCTTTGTTTTACTTTATCTTTTTTGCGTGTGTTCCTTCTTTCTTTGACCCAAGCAGGATATTGGCAATTTCGTGGAAGAAATTACACGGGATCTTGATCAGTTTTGAGTTTCTAACCCTGTCGATGTGTATTCACCTCTCTCCCATTGATATTGTTGACAAAAGAGACAGTGTTAATGAAACTCTGACAAAGAACAGAATTGCGACTGAATAAAGTCCAGTTTTTTAAATATAGAAATGATGACCTAATCAATTTCATTCCTTGTTGAAAATGAGACAAATAAAGGAAACAGAGAATATGAAAGACAACTTCAAGGGGCATTCATGCGCCAGGAAAAGGCTTTTTGCAGAATAGCATAAAGCCTGTTATTGACCATATTTGAAGGTTATATGATGCAGGGGCGAGCTGTAGCTGAATATTTAATTTGTATTCCCTAACATTTTTTTTTCTTCAAATTTTGACATCTTTTTATAATTAGTGATGGAACAAAGCTTGACGAATCATCGGACAGTTATCACCACTATTATCCAACACGGAAATAACTTTAGTGGCAAAACGGGCACACTTCACTACAATGTTTATTCCAACGGTGTGCTACCAATGCCAGTCCTGGACACTACGTTCAAGAACAATAAGAAAAATAACCTCTACTGCGATGAAATGTGTTAGACGAATGACAGGAAACAGTCTGAGAATTAAGATCAGAAATGAAGAACTGAGAAAAAGCTGGAAATATTTCTCGCTATAGAGTGCATAAAGAAATAAAATGGTTCAGTCACGTGACAAGTCAGAAAGACCAAAACACAACACAAAGAGCCTATCAAAAAAGTTTCCACAACACAAGACGTACACCGACCTCTCGCTGCTGTTGGTTCAATGTTGGCATTGTAAAATAAATGTTTCTGTTGGACTCTTGGTATCTCTATTTAAATTAATACGTTTTCCCATGATTGTGGTTAGGTCTACACAGGTATTATCCATTTTTCTAAAAATAATTTCTCTCCAACGGCATTTCTCAAGCATTAAACTTGTGCCGTGATTTTCTCCCTTTCAATAGTGTGGGACACTTGTACCTGCACATGAACATGTACACCACCCACACTTAAACGTACACGTTTTATATAATGTCGTCCAAGGTATCACGCACAGCGACCTATGTATTGTTGCACCACGAAATAGATGAATTTATGGAATATTAGAAACACGAGAAACCATAACAGCAAGTGAACACAACAGAAGAGCAAAAGACCGCAAATTATATATCCTTTCAACGCTGAAAGGCAAATGTTGAAGGACAGAAGAAGAAGAAAAAGTTATCCATTTTATAGTCAAGTAATGTACGGCCCCATTTTATAACATGGAAGTAACAAGCGACCCCCTTTTATAATTGTCGAGTAACATGCAACGATTTTTACCTTTGACACCACCTTCCACGGAAGCCAAGTAAACTGGGACACTTTGATTTTAAAAAAAAGAAAGAAAAACCATCTTTGCGGCATTATCCCATTACTTGGTTTACCTTTGGATATATGATTGGAAAATAAGGAACGTTTGTCCCGATTAGTTGCCACGAGGTGTTCGTGTTTTGCTCTGAGTTTTTGATTTTACAGCCCCCCACATCGATAAAAGATGTTTGACTCTACCGGGATTCCAAACAACATTCTCTTTGTTTGGATCATGATGAGGTATTGATTCGACCACCTTCCTACTATTTGATAATAACCAACTAAAGAGCTAACGGCATTCGTTAGTCTTTTAATTCTTAGTTCTGACTGGCGTCACCACAGCCGGGGCATTCCCATATCCGCTTCTCCGAACCTTCCACGAACCGTCGAGGTGTTTGTCTACTGATTGTTCCTGTCCTGCATTTATTAAACATGTTGCGTTCTTGACCACTGAGGGTGCTTTCCGTACTTCCGCCCTTCGTGGCGCTATGTTTCAACATTGCTTTGACGTGTTGATTATCCTCAGCTTGGGAGGAGTAAAGGCATCAAGGTGCACCAAGATGCATAGAGACGCAAAGCTGCTGTATAAAAAAATAAAAAGAAGAACACAAATTCTATGGTAACAGCTTTACGTGGTAATTAACAAACAAAAGCCGACGTTTCGACCAAGTAGGCCTTCAGCTGGAATAATAAATCTATCTATCTATTGTCCTTTCGAGCCGAAGACGGCACATAGGGCAGAACCACAATCTCAAAAACAGAAACCTTGCGTGCCAAAATGGCACATATTGCAGAGATTACTGCTTCCATAACAATACTTTTTACAATGACATCTTGTCAAGCCATCGATCAGCCTCCTTAGTCGCCTCTTACGACATGCCTGGAAGATCACAGTGTCACTATTCTTTATTTCCCACATAATGAGGCCCCGGTAACACACGGGGGAAAACAATAAATAATAACACAAAAAATATATATATAAGGATATGTACACAAATTGTGCCGAAGGTCTGTAAAATGTATGGTCACTAACACCGTATTCCCTACACGCCACTTGGCGTGACGGGGGTACTTTACTTTTATGTACACAAATCTAACTACATGGCGATAATATGCTAGATACTCAAGAAAGGAAATAAAAAAAAGGTCCAGTGTGGTCCAGAGTGTGGTCAGCTTCTGAATGAGCACAATTACCACGTAAAGCTGTTATCTAATTATTACCTTATTAATTACCACGCAAGGCTGTTACCATACCACTTTATTCTTCTTTTTTTTTAAATTGTCGTTATTATCAGGTTCCTTGTCGCCATCATGTGAGAGATGTTCTTTTAAAAGCCACCGCAATATATGTCCATGTTTAATATTTCTTGCGCAATACAGATCCCACCAACCTGTTGGCTATTTTATTGCCACGAACTCCCCGCTGGTATCCTTTGATAATAAGTTAGCTACGATGCCATTTAATAATTGTAAATGAAAATGCAACTCATTTGAGTGATATTCAATTGTGATTGTAAAAGTCTTGAGACCATTCAATGTAAATTTGTCTTTATAAATAATTATAAAAAAAAAAAAGAAAACCCCTTTAAGCTTCCCAGAAAACACTTGGTGTCCATCGTTTCCCGGAATGTCACGACCAGCATGTTAAATACCGTGGTATTATATCTGTGTATCAGATGTGTTAACGTGTTATAATAATAATAATGTATGTGCTAATCATTGTGTTCCATTTAATAAAATAAAAGCGAGACAAGGCTAGTGCTATCACGATTTGCCATTCACATTTTAAATGGGCGTAACGTAAGACGTCAGCTAAGAGGATGAAACAGCCGCAGAACTGAAAATGCGAGGTGAACTCAGTAGATGATACAGGCTCATAAAACGGCTTACTTCACGAACTGCTTTTTACAGATGATCAAAGTTTAATAAACGAGAATGAATATAAACTGCGACATCAAACAACTGCACTCCATTATGCTCGCGAAAGATGCAACATGAAAACGAGTACATGAAAGACAGAAACTTTGAAGATAAGTAGATCACCTGGCCCACTTAACATTCATGTCAATAGGAGTAAGGCCAAGCATACCCAAGAGCTCAAGTGTCTGGGGAGCAGTTTCACGGAAGTCGTGAAAGAGAAATCTAAACAGGATGTCAGATGACCAAAATGGTGACAACAAATATCGTCATTACTCCAACACTCAAACGTTAACATTGCAACAAAGATACAGCTGGTATATAGTGTAACCTACTGTTATCAGCGTCAGGTAGGCTGCTTGTTCAAAGATAGGTAGGAAGTGGAGGTGGATGAAGTGGAAGGAAACACGGTCGTGTGGGAGATAGAAAATTAGGGAGAGAAGGTGATAAAGAATGAGGTAGAGAGAGAATAAGGCTGGGAGTATGGGAGATAGAGAATGGGTGAGAATATGTGATAGAGAATTCTGGAGAATAGGTGATAGAGATTGAGGGAGGATAGGTGATATATAATTAGGAGAATAGGTGATAGAGATTAAGGGAGGATAAGTGATAGATAACCTGTTTTGGTTTGCACCTGTTTTGATCACTCGTGAATAGTGATAGTTACCTTCTGACTGATAAATCATACTCATAGCCTTGATAACCGTCGTCTCTTCCTGGAAGATGAACGCTTTATTAAAATGATATTAATTTTTTTAAAAATGCTCACTCCTTACAAATACTTCAGAGTAAAATAACGTTAACTTTCCTAGATGCGTTACTTCTAAGACAAGCCTTACAAAGAGGTCACCAACCTTTCGTTATCTGCTGTTTTAATTTATCGGAGGTAGGTATCTAACAGCGTACACGCATGAGAATGTATGGGTAGGCGGAGATACGGGATTGGAAACAACAGTAAGGAATAACGAATAGAAGGAAAAGACGAAGAAATAGAACGTAGGGCAGGAGAGAAAGTGCAGTCAGTGGAATAGGAATAAGAGAAATTAGAAGAATTCGCAGCTGAAATAAAAATATATTTGTTCATAGTATTGTGTTATTTTATTGTTGCCATGTCCATTACTATAATGATTAGTCAACTAAGAGCTTAGAGTCCAGTCACAGCATTGTCGTGAAACACGCTTATTTACATACTGTATTATATAGAGTTAATGTATGTGTGTATGCTTGTTTGTATGTAAATATATATGTAAGGTTATGTGTGTATACATGCATGCATGTACGTGTGTACATATTGCTGTACTTGCATGTGTGTTTCTAATTTTTTTTTTTTAATGTTGTCCCTTAGTACTTCAACATTTATAAAGACTTCACTTTGGTAATTACACCAGGGGAGATAAGCAATAAATGCACCCAGTAACAATCAGAAAAATAACAGCCACCGAAATGAAATTTGTTAACCGCACGGCAATAAACAATGTAAGATTTTCTTTTTTAAACCTAAGAATAAAGCCAGTTAATGAATAAAAAGAGGCAGTAGATAAAATGGTTAAATTACGCGATATTAGACACACCGAATCGTCAACAGACGCTACAAGAACAGAAAGGGCTGATCGCGTAAAAATGGATTCATGTGAGACACTAGAAAACAACCGCGGAAGATACCAATGAAGTTGATAGACCAGTTGGATAAAAAGAAGAAACTGCAGTTATATAGGTTTTGTCTTTTTTTGTTGAATGAAAAGACATGACATTTTGACACAAACATTAAAATAAAAATAAGTATATTTATCGCAATCGTCTGCACCATAGCTGATGTTAATGGATGTATGATGTCGAACATTATTTTTGAAAATATGTTCAGCTAATTATTCATTTAATGTTCTCAAATTATTATTCTTGCCTCTAGCGGTGTGAAATCACAAAACCAAAGCGGGCTTGTGGTTGGTGAAGTCACATTCACATACTTAACGTAAACATAACTGCAATCAGTGATTATTTTTCTAGTTAGACGCAATTTAGAGATGGACAAAATGATATAATTGCTAATAATAATATGTTCTGAACCAGCAATGATGCCGTGGTTGTCTTTCTTATTTCGTTTGCATCTAACGTTTTCATTTCCTGGTTATACTTTGTTAGTAATAGAATCATGAGACCGTCGTTAGATCTGCTTCAGAATCTATTTAACTCATAGCGGAAGTGATTTCAAAACATGAACCCTTTTCCCTGGCAATTTGTTTCCAATCGTATCCACACTTTGGACGTAGATTATCTGTGTTGGATAAACTGTTTGCTTGGTGGATAGATATTGTTTTTATTTGATAAAGAGCAATTGAGGCGGATATAGATTGTTCAAACAGAAGTCACGAACATTGCTAAAGAGAAACAGAATATCAAAATAACGACGGACGTCAAACTACAAATAAAACATGTGGAGTAATTTAAATATCTAGGAAGTCTAGTGGCAAACGACAATTCACAGAAATAGACTCAAGATGCAATAAAGCATGTCAAATCATCCAACAAGGAAATAACTATAGATGCAAAACGGGCACTCTACAATACAAACTTTATTGAAACGGTGTGCTACCAATGTCAGACCTGGACACTAGATGCAAGAACAATAGATAACATAACCACTACCGAGATGAAATATGTTGGACGAATGACAGGAAACAGCCTGAGAGATAATATCAGAAATTAAGAACTGAGAAAAAAAGCTGGGAATAACCACTGCCATAGAATATATAAAGAAACAAGAGATACAATGGTTTGGCCAAATGATAAGCCAGATAGGTCAAAACACTACTCAACGAGCCTCCAATAAACGTTGCGAGAACACAGGACCCAAGGACTGGCCACGAAAAAAGATGGATTGATGGAATATTAGAAACACTAGGAAACATAACAGCAGCAGAGCAATACAAGAGTACACATTACATCTCACTGCTACGTTTACGAGAAAGGAAAGAGGAAAGAAGAAAAAGAGAAGATAAATTGTGCCCAAGGATATACTATTTATAGTGCTTAGTAAGTTTCGTGGTAGATTTCTGAACGAGTTATCTTTGATCAGGGCACAAGGTGTCCCGAAAATCTTGTCACAGCCATACGTTTAGATGTAGGACACAAGCTGCTACAATGTGAAAGAGCGGCTTTTTGCTAACGTATGGGATCAGGAACATCCACAGGATGGCAAGAGCATGAAGGTGAATGTTTTGGTTGCTGCTCATACTGACCTTTAGATGATTTGACATACTTGTGTGAGATATAATCAATCACATATTATACCTGTTTGTTGGAATGCCTTTATATGTGTCCCACTACTGCAGTGTCATACTGTATGGTGTATCGGATTGTTTTGTGTGATATTTTCCTTCCTTCATTCCTTCCTTCCTTCCTTCCTTCCTTCCTCCCTCCCTTCCTCACTTTCTTTCTTTCTTTCTTTCTTTCTTTCTTTCTTTCTTTCTTTCTTTCTTTCTTTCTTTTCTTTCTTTCTTCTTTCTTTCTTTCTTGCATTAACTCGGTGACTACCAAAGGAATGGATAGTCCACTTCGTCATCCGTTCTTTTAAAGGAAAATGAGTGGACATAGATGAGTTGTTTTGTGTTTTATTTGCGCTGTTAGACCCAACGCATTCGACATCAGCGCTGCATTTTTTAGTACTGAATTGCCTTTTCTCTTCGATCCCTACTCGCTGGGCCAATTGTACTGGCTAGTGCATTACTTGAGGCACGGCCAAGAGGTGGAGTACTGTCTGGATGCTTCTCGTTGGTTCTGGTTCACCGATCTTGGCGCAAGACATCAGTTATGAGTCGCTGGTAGCATCTATTGCTGTGTGGTGTCATAAAAGTAGTAAACAGCCCCCGTCACGCTAAGTGGCGTATAGGGAAAGTAGTGTTAGCGACCATACATTTTACAGACCTTCGGCACATGATTTTTGGGGTAATGTGGTCGGTATTACGCCCGTGCTGCTTTACTTTCCCATTAAAAAAATCCGGTACCCATTAAATGTGAGGTGTCTTGCTTCCCATTGTGACAAGACTTTCGGAACGTCCTGTGCACTGCGCGGACAGGTAAATCACGTAGAAAAATAGTGTTCGACAAATACAGCCATCCTTTCTTGATTGTAAACCACTTAGTTCATTCTTCTTTGTTCTCATCTTGAATACGTAGTGAGCTGCGCTGTTTTATGCACCTTACTGTAACATGCTCACCGACCTGCATTTATTAGCGACTGCTTTTTCCATCGTTTCATCTTAAATTACCTTCGCATGTCGAATCAAAGACAACAGCATCGCCGTTGAGTTATCAGCCAAAAATATCGGTGTGATTGCTGGATCTGTTAAAAGGCTTCATATGCCGCCATTTTGACAGGAAATCTATTTCTATTATCCTTTCTCGCTCTTTAATTTCCTTCTGTTTTAATCTTTTTTTTCTCCCACCTTTTACTCTCTTTTTGATATTCTTTTAACTTTCATATGTCAACGTGACCTTATTCACTGACTCATTTTACTTGTAAGTCCCCGCTTTTTAATTAGCTTTCTCTTTCTCTCTCTCTCTCTCAAACTCTCTCTCTCTCTCAAACTCTCTCTCTCTCTCTCAAACTCTCTCTCTCTCTCAAACTCTCTCTCAAACTCTCTCTCTCTCTCTCTCAAACTCTCTCTCTCTCTCTCAAACTCTCTCTCTCAAACTCTCTCTCTCTCTCTCTCTCTCTCTCAAACTCTCTCTCTCTCAAACTCTCTCTCTCTCAAACTCTCTCTCTCTCAAACTCTCTCTCTCTCTCTCAAACTCTCTTTCTCTCTCTCTCTCAAACTCTCTCTCTCTCTCTCTCAAACTCTCTCTCTCTCTCTCAAACTCTCTCTCTCTCTCTCTCAAACTCTCTCTCTCTCTCTCAAACTCTCTCTCTCTCAAACTCTCTCTCTCTCAAACTCTCTCTCTCTCTCTCAAACTCTCTCTCTTTCTCTCTCTCAAACTCTCTCTCTCTCTCTCAAACTCTCTCTCTCTCTCAAACTCTCTCTCTCTCTCTCTCAAACTCTCTCTCTCTCAAACTCTCTCTCTCTCTTTCAAACTCTCTCTCTCTCTCTCAAACTCTCTCTCTCTCTCTCAAACTCTCTCTCCCTCAAACTCTCTCTCTCTCTCAAACTCTCTCTCTCTCAAACTCTTTCTCTCTCAAACTCTCTCTCTCTCTCTCTCAAACTCTCTCTCTCAAACTCTCTCTCTCTCAAACTCTCTCTCTCAAACTCTCTCTCTTTCTCTCTCTCAAACTCTCTCTCTCTCTCAAACTCTCTCTCTCTCTATCTCAAACTCTCCCTCTCTCTCTCTCAAACTCTCTCTCTCTCTCTCAAACTCTCTCTCTCTCAAACTCTCTCTCTCTCAAACTCTCTCTCTCTCAAACTCTCTCTCAAACTCTCTCTCTCTCTCTCTCTCTCAAACTCTCTCTCTCTCAAACTCTCTCTCTCTCAAACTCTCTCTCTCTCTCAAACTCTCTCTCTCTCAAACTCTCTCTCTCAAACTCTCTCTCTCTCTCAAACTCTCTCTCTCTCTCAAACTCTCTCTCTCTCTCTCAAACTCTCTCTCTCTCTCTCTCTCAAACTCTCTCTCTCTCTCTCTCAAACTCTCTCTCTCTCTCAAACTCTCTCTCTCTCTCAAACTCTCTCTCTCTCTCTCAAACTCTCTCTCTCTCTCAAACTCTCTCTCTCTCAAACTCTCTCTCTCTCAAACTCTCTCTCTCTCTCTCAAACTCTCTCTCTCTCTCAAACTCTCTCTCTCTCTCAAACTCTCTCTCTCTCTCAAACTCTCTCTCTCTCTCTCAAACTCTCTCTCCCTCTCAAACTCTCTCTCTCTCTCTCTCAAACTCTCTCTCTCTCTCAAACTCTCTCTCTCTCTCAAACTCTCTCTCTCTCTCTCAAACTCTCTCTCTCTCTCAAACTCTCTCTCTCTCTCTCAAACTCTCTCTCTCTCTCAAACTCTCTCTCTCTCTCTCAAACTCTCTCTCTCTCTCTCAAACTCTCTCTCTCTCTCAAACTCTCTCTCTCTCTCTCAAACTCTCTCTCTCTCTCAAACTCTCTCTCTCTCAAACTCTCTCTCTCTCTCTCAAACTCTCTCTCTCAAACTCTCTCTCTCTCTCAAACTCTCTCTCTCTCAAACTCTCTCTCTCAAACTCTCTCTCTCTCTCAAACTCTCTCTCTCTCTCTCAAACTCTCTCTCTCTCTCTCAAACTCTTTCTCTCTCTCAAACTCTCTCTCTCTCAAACTCTCTCTCTCTCTCTCTCAAACTCTCTCTCTCAAACTCTCTCTCTCTCTCAAACTCTCTCTCTCTCTCAAACTCTCTCTCTCAAACTCTCTCTCTCTCTCAAACTCTCTCTCTCTCAAACTCTCTCTCTCTCTCTCAAACTCTCTCTCAAACTCTCTCTCTCTCTCAAACTCTCTCTCTCTCTCTCAAACTCTCTCTCTCTCTCAAACTCTCTCTCTCTCAAACTCTCTCTCTCTCTCTCTCTCTCAAACTCTCTCTCTCTCTCAAACTCTCTCTCTCTCTCTCAAACTCTCTCTCAAACTCTCTCTCTCTCTCTCTCAAACTCTCAAACTCTCTCTCTCTCTCTTTACACCCATATATATGTATATTTCTCTCCTCTCTTTTTCTCTTGTTTGTTAAATTATTTATCCTATTCAATTTTTCAAACTATATTCGTAGTTTTACAAAACATAATCGTAACGTTATTGAAGGCTTGTTGTGTTGTGTTTAGAATTGTATGCCTTACCACGTGGCCAAACCATTTTATTTGTTGTTTCTTTATGTACTCTATGGTAGGAATTATTGCTAGCTTTTTTTTTCAGTTCATTTCTGATCTTATCTCTCTGGCTGTTTCCTGTCATTCGTCTAACACATTTCATCTCGGTAGTTGTTAGTTTTCTTCTTATTGTTTTTTGTATCCAGGGTTAGGTCTGGCATTGGTAGCACAACGTTGTGATGAATGTTGTATTGTAGAGTGCCCTTTTTGCCTCTAGAATTATTTCCTTGTTGGACAATAGTGGTGATAGCTGTCCAATGATTTGACGAGCTTTGTTCCATCTTGAGTCTATTTCTACTACTTGTGGATTGTTGTTTGTCACTAGACTTCCTAGATATTTAAATTCCTCCATTTGTTCTTGTTGTCTGCCGTGCATCGTTATGTTAATGTTCTGTTTCTTTTGTGATATCCATGACTTCTGTTTTGTTGGTGTTGATTTTCATGTTGTATTGAGTGCCTGTGCTCTTATGACTATTTATATGTTCTTGCAGGTCTTCGTATTTATGTATATTTGTTTCTTTGGTTATGGAAGGCCCCGGTATCATTGCAAATGAATTAAAATTCATAATTGCTCAACCACCCGTGCCAGCGTAATCATCCAAATTAATATCTCATCTCCCAAATAAAAAAAAGGTAACTGTAGTCTCCATCGTAGCAGTCTCAGCACACGCCAAAAGACAAGGCGAAACCGTGCAGAAAGTGAACACAGCCAACTGTTCCCTGTCATACGATATCATCATTCATCGTAAACAAATTGAATATCGAAACATGATCAAAACGAATGAGATACACAGCTCACGGTGTGCACAGAGACTTAACTCAGTAGCTCCTGCAACAAGCCGGACTTGGAATATGAGGAAACTGCAACAAGGAAGACTTTTCATACATAGCCTTCAATTATTCCTGTCGCCTATCCACCATATACTGGAAGTACACGTTCTCCTGAAAATGATGGTCGTCATATTTTTTTAAAAATGTATAGCGCTTGATGTATATAAGATATGTTTACAGTATGTGTGCATACAAATATAACTGTAGCTACTGTAAGAAAGGATGACACGTATTCCAACTAAAATATGTACCACTTTTAAGGCTCTGGGCTCACATAGAACTCGTAGTAACACATTTTTGTTTGAAGATTACTGCCTTTATCAATGCCAAAAGCGATGACATGTTATCTGAAATTTCACTAATTGAACCGTATCCAGCGCGCTTACATAGATGTCAGCTGGGAAAATGAATAAATTGCATTTTGGGGTGAATGAGCTCTCCGGTGCATCATTTTTGAGATCAGTATTTTCTAAAGATGAGAATGTAGAGCGTTAACAGACTTGTGATATTTACAAAAAAACTGAAGATATCTCTCTCTCTCTCTCTCTCTATATATATATATATATATATATATATATATATATATATTGACCTTTCGAGCCGTAACCGGCCCATAGGGCGTAGACCAAGATACACCTTCTCCTATATGAATTTTTGTTCTAGCAGTTTTCTTTTAAAGATATTTTATCAAATCTCGCCATCTGTCTCTGTTCTGTGCAAGCAGTTCTATCTCATTGAGGGAGCCGATTCCTGCTGCTCTTGCCTCTCTCATCAATGTTCTTCTCAGTGTCTCCCTGGGTCTTCCTCTTTTTCTTTTACCTGTTGTTTCCCATATGAGGGCTTGCTTTGCTATTCGATTATTATCTCTTCTCATCACATGTCCAACGTATGACCATCGTCTTTTCTTTATTACTGAAGATATTAGTGGTTGATTGGCGATTTCTCTAATTTCCTCGTTTGTTTTGAATTCGTTCCATTCTATACCAAGTATTTTCCTTAGACATTTATTTTCGAATGCGTTCAACTTTGTTTCTATATCTCTTGTTGTTTTCCAGCTTTCACACGCATACGTAAGGGTTGATAGTACATTTGATTTGAATAGCCTAACTTTTGTGTTTGTGCTAATGAGTTTTGATTTCCACAACTTTTCAAGGCTTCTGAAAGACATTGCTGCTTTAGCCAGTCTGATTCTAATTTCTTTGCTCGTATCCCCTTCTCGATCAATGTGACTTCCAAGATAGATAAAGTGATCGATCTCTTCTACTGGTTTGTTTTCCATGTATATTTTGTCACTTGTTGGAATTATCTAATTTAATTATATATATATATGCTACCGTTTTATACAATTTTACGAGAATTTTAACGTTTTATTATCATTTTTGTTTCTTTTTTTCCATTTTCCTCACGCCAATTTCCATCTTGTTTATAATTTATGTTATTTGAAGAGACTGAAAAACGATTTGAGACGATTTAATCTATTTCCCTACTGTTGACGTGTTTAAAGGACTTTGTACGTTTCTTTATAATGTTTGTTTCTCTTTCTCTCTCTCTTTTGATTACTCCACTATTTCCATCATGTTTTTATCTATATCTCCTTCTAGCATATCCTTTTCTGTGCTTCTTTTGTTTTTCTCTCTCACTCTTTCTCTGACTCTCTGACTATCTCTCTCTCTCTCTTTCTCTCTCTCTCTCTTGATTTCTCCACTATTTCCATCATGTCTTTATCCATGTCTCTTTCTAGTATATACGTTTGTGTGTTTCTCTTTCTCTGACGCTCTCTCTCTCTCTCTCTCTCTCTCTTGCTTTTCTCCACTATTTCCCGTTCACTCTTTATTTATATTTTACTTTAATTTGTTATGCTTCTCTTTCTTTTCTTTCTGTCTTTCTCTGACTCTTTGATTTTCTGTTAAATTTCTCTTTCTGTCATTATTTACATCTCCTTCCATCAAATACTAGTTTGTGCTTCTCTTTAATCTCTCTAACTTTCTCTGACTCTCTCTTGATTTTCTTTTTTTTTATTTCCCTTCTGCCTTTATCAATATCTCTCTCCAACATATATCATTATGTGCTTCTCTCTCTAGTCTTTCTCTTGGTCTGTGTTTGTGTACTTTAATGTGTAATGTACTTTAATGTGTGATGCACTTTAATGTGTAATGTACTTTAATGTGTAATTTAAAATAAACTGCATATATAGTGCGTTTGTAGACTATTTTGCACGTTTATTTCCCCCTCTTTAGTTCGATCATGAATTTGTTCACAATGATAAAGCAATAGTTAAAATCTATTATTGATCTGTTTAGTTGCTCTTATATTATTCACACAGTATCGCTGTTTAACATAATTTTCTTGACAACTGCTAGTTCAGGTCCGTGAGCGAAGTGACACTGACACTTTGAGTTATCAAAGGTGAGGATATTGGTTACGGAGAAGGTAGACACATGAAAGATATTTAGTGCATCGCAATTATGATACGGTTAAATAATGAATGTAGCTGCAAGCATTCTATATCAAGCGTGACTGCTATATGAATAGATAATTGAATAAACAATTATCATAAAGGGAGGTCAGAGAACTAGCAGAATCATTAGCTTGGATTATGTTCGACTTCTGAGAAAAAAATGCACAAAAAATAGTGGGAGCACTTTTTGTCTAAGAAGGGCTGAGGCCAATCTGGTAACCAGTCAACACTTGTCCCAATATTGTTCCCATAATTATTGTACTTGCTGTCCGTGTCGAACCTATACTGTCTATCTCATGACATTCCTCGCAGTATCCACTTAATATCGTTGTTTATCTTTCTTTCTTGTTCTTCTCTTGGCCCTCTGTCAACAACCGACACTCAACTCAGCTTCCACTGTCTCCCACTAAATTTTCCAAGTACCAACTTTATCTAGTTGTCCACTCTGCCTGTCATTATGCACATATCCTCTTGGTTACAACTCTTCAAAATTTCATGTTTTCTGATTTGTTGGTCATAATGTGTGGATAATTTTCTCCAGGCAGGTTGTATGAAACAATGACCATCATTTATATTCCTTTGATGTCGTTTCCCAACGTTCAGGCCCATTCTCTGAAACTACACTGCTCGTCTATATCCTCAGTTTGAAAAGTCCCAGAGAAATTGACATGAGAATACAAAAAGCAAATGCTGCCACATACCAGCTTTCACCATTGTTAAGACATCCAAACATTTCTATGGCAGCTAAACAGTAAATGATAAATAATATTTTCATACCAACTTTGTGCTAAGAGAGTCAAACTTGACCCTTTCTAAATCACAATTAAGAAAGATCAATACATGTGAGATGCGATGCTTGAGAAAAGTAACACACAACATAAGAAGAGATAAAATACTAAATGAAACCATAGGAAGAATGGTAGGAACAAAACCCTGCCAAGAATATATACATCATCATCATCATCAGCATCATCATCATCATCATCATCATCATCATCATCATCCTCATCATCGAGTACCGTCTCCGCAACGAAGGTTGGCTACCATGGAGCGCCATTCTGCTCTGTCTCTTGCTTTGATGGTGCAGGTTGTCATAGGCTGATTTGTCCATCTTTTGATGTTACTCGTCCATGTTAGTCTTGGTCTGCCTCTGCCTCTTTTACCTTGTATTTTACCCTCCAGGATTACTTTTAGTAGGCTGTTGTGTCTTTTAACATGGCCCAAAAATTGCATTTGTCTTGTTTGAATTGTGCTTAGTAGTTCTCTTTTCATTTTTAGTTGTTTTAAGACTTCATCGTTTGTTTTCTTTTCCTTCCATCCAATTCTACCTATTCTTCTATATATCCACATTTCAAAGGCTTCAATTCTCTGTTCTGTTTTCTTGTCTAATGTCCATGTTTCTGCACCATATACAATATTGAGAAGATGCAACACTTTGATATTCTTAGTTTTAGTCCTGGTGTTATTTGTTTTGATGTTAGTATGTTCTTCATGACTTAAAATTACTTTTTGCCATTCTTATTCTTTTGTTTATTTCAGTTGTACATTTCCCATCACAGGTTATAGTATGTCCAAGGTAGTTGTAGTTCTGAACTGTCTCCAGGTCTATTCCTTCAATTTTTATATCCACTTGTGGGTTTTGAGTATTTTCTTTGTTTATGATCATAGTTTTAGTCCTTTTGATATTCATACCTAGTCCATATTTTTTGCTTGTCATGTTTATTTCATTAAGTAATTGTTGTAGATCTTTAGGATTTTCTGCTAGTAGTACAGTATCGTCAGCATATCTTAGGTTATTGATTATCTTTCCATTAATTTGTAGGCCTGACATCTCTATGATGTTTTTAAAGATTTGCTCAGTGTATAGATTGAACATGCTTGGTGATAGGATGCATCCCTGTCTTATTCCTCTTTTTATATCAATGGGTGTAGAGTTCTCTTTGTTATATTTTATTATTGCTGTTTGCTCCCAGTATAGATTACATATGTATGTCCGTGTCATCTAGATGTATCTCTTTAGGCATTCTATAAGTTGTTTGCGGTGTACTCTATCAAAATTTATTTTGATATATATTGTTCTTGGTTGTTGCGTTCGCCAGCTTTCAACTCTGACGAAGTCCCTAGAGACTAGGAACTGAGTTTTGCGTGTTAATTCATTTTTCCCTGGCAGCCGCATGCACCGGGGTCCCTCGCCGCACAGGCAGATAACTCCGACTTCGGAGGTACTCATGTTTTTTCCGTCGATAATTGTCGTTTCATGCCGGGCCTCGCTGCTGAGACCAGGGATGATTGTCGCAGAGAGAAATTATAAATAAAAATCCCAACCAGTGTAGCCGAGATTTGAACCCACAACCTCTCTTTTCCGATGCAGGCGTCTTGCCTCGAGAATAACCAGTCCCCCATGGACTTGGAATATGAGGAAACTTCAACAAGGAACATTTTTCATGCATAGCCTGCAATGTTTCCAGCCGCCTATCCACCATATACCAGAAGTTCACGTCCTCCCGAAAGTGATGATCGTCATATTTCTTTAAAAATGTATAGCGCTTAATGATGTTAGGCCATCGTTGTTGACTTCAATTTCGAACATATAAACACACAGTTAGTCGTCAGATTATCCCCGTCGCACATCAAACAACAGACCGTAAGATTAGCGTTACGCCGGTCTAGGGATTTACGATGGGCAATTACGATGACATAGCACACATAACAATGGCACAAGCACAACAATGACGCGCCCTTTAGATTCTTGATTACTCTAGTAAATGTAGCCAACGACGAACAGAACAGGGTGCAAATTCCCTAAAGAGATACAACTTCGGCTGACGAAGCAGTTCACATTTAATGAGAATATATAAATAACGTGCGTCAAGCAAATCCATCAAGGGTAATGAACAGCACCGATGTGACGTAAAGCGCAGAACAAACCTAGACGATGGAAGATTCACAACACTTGAATTGTCGAAAATGAAATATTGCCGGCAAACGACATTGTTTTATCGGCGCAGATGTAATAAGTAGATCATCATCTTGAATTTAACGCATAGGAGTGCACATAAGAACCGAAATTAATCAGACATCGAATGCACTTTCTGCAGCGATCGAGAGAACGTGGACTAGATCCGCCATCTTAGAAACGGAAGTCCTGATAGATATAGAACAACAACTTAAATGGCTGGTCCACCTGGTCAGAATGAATCCTCACCAATCACCATCAAGGGCGTTCTTCTTGAAAATGCATGGAAAAAGACCAAGAGAAAGACCTAGAAGAAGATGGATAGATGCAGTTATAGAGATATGTAACAACAAAGGAAAATCACTAATTCAGACAGTTCGAGCAGCTCAAAAACGACACATGATATAACCACGACACTTTTCGGTATCAGTGAGAAAGAGAAAAGAAGAAAGAAGAAAAATCCCTAAATGTTGTTTACATGAACAAAAGATAATCTGGTGTTGTTGATCATTTCGTTTATGGCTTCGTTGATGCCACGTCTGATGTTATTGAAAAGGGGAGAGGGGGCGTGGTCTAGCAGTTAGATGTTGGCCTCAAAACAAAGTCACGCTTTTGAATTCAACGAATTGGAATTTTTGCACTTGGAATTCTTGATTTCTATCGTGACTTAGCCATCCCCTGTTCTCCAGGTAGTGAGATCCGATGTTTAGCTCTTGGATAACGGCTTAAATCAGAAAGTCCCGTGTGCTCTATAAAGAACTATTGCAAGGTGGAAATATAAAATAGTAGGCCAAACATGGCCACTGTCCAGGCAAAATTGTTAAGAAAAAGTCTACACCAAAACGTCAAAACTCGGTGATGAAAAAAAAAAGAGTACTCCTAAAGCCGAAGAATATCGGTTAGTTTGGCGAGGGGCACCTGGGCACACGGTTGTCTGTGTGAAAAGAAAAGGAAAAGGAAAATTCTTACAAAATTCACTCCACTTCACTAAAGCTGACGTACGCAAACAAGGGAAAATTGAAAAATAAATAGAAGAAAAAGGTATGGTAAAAGCTTTACGTGGTTAGTAGACGACACAGATTTGAACGACGTTTCGGCTCAATAGGCCTTCAGCAGGAACAGACAAACAACAACATACACATATATGTAAGTAAATATAACTAATCCTACATAGCTAACTAGTAATGAAACATCCAAAACAAAATAATCGAACAATGTTAAAATTGCTTTACTGCAGCTTCGCATTTTTATGCATAAATTTGCATTTCTTTGCCTTAACCCCTTACTCGTACACAAACAAGGAAAGAAACAAACGCACGGTTTTATGTCAATTTCCCCTACATTCCTTCAAAAGGTTCATGAAATAGTATCCCTTTGTTGTGTGATGAATCGACTAAAATCGTTATTGATGCGCCAACAAGATTCAAGCAGTGATGAGACCTTGTTTTAGAAATCACACATTTATCTCTGCAAAAATAAGCTTCACCATCGCCTGCAGTTTTTCCTACTGCGTATCTTCCTGCCATTCTGCGTCCGACCTTTTTCCTGACATTTCGCAATCAGGAGCGGGCACACGTCCCGCATTGATGTCTGTTTACGTCCAATTTATCTCCTACTTCATATTGATAAACCGGTGGCCTGTATTTGATACAAATTCATAAAGCACGGAAATCTACTTCTGCGGGTGCACAAACAAAGAGAAACGTAGACGGTGTGGTGTTACGTGCCGCATTCGCTCACCTTTCTTTGTTGTCCGATGAGTTTGTTTAACGTGACTGTCGATGTGAGCCAGGTGTTGTGTAAGGTGAGAGTAGATGTTGCTTGCAGTTTTGACTTGGCTGACTTGTTTCTGAGCACCAGACACATGTGTGGACCTAACTATCCATTACTTTGTCTTATGTTCTTGTCTTGTTCTCTAGTAATCAATTACTTTATAGTGTTTTCTTTTCTTCTATGTCATCTTTAGTTTTTCAACATCGAATGTTCTTGTCACACGTGGTGTGTCGCCATAATATATGGCGATAGACATTTGCCTGTTCATATCTTGCTGGGTGTGCCTTTACCTTCTCCGTCGTATCTTGTAGCTAATGCTTGTTATGGAATGCAATCTGCTAGTAACCGCAATAATTGTCCTATCTAATTAATTTGTTGTATCTGAATGAAGCACAGACATGGTGTTACTCTCATTCTTTTCTTGTTTTCTTTATTTGTATTTTGTCTCTTGTTGTCACTTTAAATATTCTTCAAAGGCATCTCATTTCAGTTGTTTACTTTATGCTGGCTCTTTTATTGTGAGGTGTTAACGTTTCTTTTATTGTGAGATGTTGACGTCTCTTTTATTGTGTGATGTTGACGTCTCTTTTATTGTGATATGTTGACGTCTCTTTTATTGTGAGATGTTGACGTCTCTTTTATTGTGTGATGTTGACGTCTCTTTTATTGTGAGATGTTGACGTTTCTTTTATTGTGAGATGTTGACGTCTCTTTTATTGTGAGATGCTGACGTCTCTTTTATTGTGAGATGTTGACGTCTCTTTTATTGTGAGATGTTGACGTTTCTATTATTGTAAGATGTTGACGTCTCTTTTATTATGAGAAGTTGACCTATCTTTTATTGTGAGATGTTGACGTCTCTTTTATTGTGTGATGTTGACGTCTCTTTTATTGTGTGATGTTGACGTCTCTTTTATTGTGAGATGTTGACGTTTCTTTTATTGTGAGATGTTGACGTCTCTTTTATTGTGAGATGCTGACGTCTCTTTTATTGTGAGATGTTGACGTCTCTTTTATTGTGAGATGTTGACGTCTCTTTTATTGTGAGATGTTGACGTCTCTTTTATTGTGAGATGTTGACGTCTCTTTTATTGTGAGATGTTGACGTTTCTATTATTGTAAGATGTTGACGTCTCTTTTATTATGAGAAGTTGACCTCTCTTTTATTGTGAGATGTTGACGTTTCTATTATTGTGAGATGTTGGCGTCTCTTTTATTGTGAGATGTTGACGTCTCTTTTATTGTGAGATGTTGACGTCTCTTTTTTGTGAGATGTTGACCTCTCTTTTATTGTAAGATGTTGACGTCTCTTTTATTGTGAGATGTTGACGTCTCTTTTATTGTGAGATGTTGACGTTTCTATTATTGTGAGATGTTGACCTCTCTTTTATTGTGAGATGTTGACGTCTCTTTTATTGTGAGATGTTGACGTCTCTTTTATTGTGAGATGTTGACTGTTGCCATATATAGCGCTGAACTATTTCCGATAGAAGCTGAGAGGTAAGACAGTATGGACGCCTAAGAGATGACTCGACAGGACTAAAGTCTGATGTATGGAGTAACAATAACTTGGTTAGGTAATTCTTCGATGAAGCTAAAAGAACATTTTATCTTTTCGTTTTCTTATAATACATTGTAGACCAAAGGTCTTGGCCATACTATTCCATTAAGAATGAGTCTAAAATGTCACTATTTACTTTAAATCCAGCAGCTTTGATGTATACAACTAATGTAGACAACCATTCATCCTATCCTATCCTATCCATCAATCCATCCATCCGTCCATCCATCCATCTATCCATCCTATCATAGCCTATCTATCTATCTGTCTATCTGTCTGTCTGCCTGCCTGCCTGCCTGCCTTGTCTATCTGTCTATCTGTCTATCTGTCTCTCTCTGTCTGTCTGTCTCTCTCTGTCTGTCTGTCTGCCTGCCTGCCTGGTCTGCATGGTCTGCCTGGTCTGTCTGTCTGATCTGTTGCCCTTTAAAGCTGTAGGCTGACTATAGGACAAATATTCTGGACTCATTGTGTCCGACGATCTTGGTTATCGAGCATCAATGTAGACATAGGTCACGTGAATAAATATAAAACTGTACACGTAGTGCACATTTGAAATCAAGTGATTAGCGAATGAATTAAGTTTGTCAATAATTTACATTTCAATTACATGTCAGCTACAAAGAAACCTTCTCAATCTTTCCCATAAAAAATCCTATAACGTCCAAGTCCAACATAGCCTTTTCTAGCACAGATTGTTATTTTTGTCTATAGTGTTCCCGTTACCATAATTTCTGTAGTCGAGAAATGGCGGCACCGGAACCACATGTAGATCGCAGAATCTTAGCCTACTTCCGGACGACACGTTGAATCCATGGGTGCCCTTTGAGCTTAGTGTTGTTTCTGCTGTGTTAGAAACCACATGTTGTGATATTACAATGCTGCGACTACATATCTGACTAGTGCTTATTGTTTTAATCATAAATCCTTCAACTCTGACTCCAGTGGTCCTTGATGAGACTCGACATCGCTGTAGAAGTTGTGTACCTGATTCATAGAATTGCAGAGGGTAACAGTCGTGAGAAAAAAGTTCTGATCTTATTCCAAAAGATCCGTCTAACATTTCTTAAACATTACATTTCTTAAACATTACATTTCTTCAAATTTTCAAATAAAATAGTTGTTATTGGGCTCCCTCTGCCTTTATTGCTTCTTCAAGCGGTTATTACTCGGTCTGTTTTATTTTTAACCAAAGTTAACAATAAGGTAAGTGGTGTAATGGTTAGCACACTGAATTCGCCATTTGGTGAAAGGTAGTTCAATCCCTACCCAACGTTCTCCAATCAACCCATCATCATCATGTGCCATACCGGTTGGCGTAGGCGATCATGTCCTTCCACAATCTTCTATCTTACAGTGCATCGCATCAGTTCTGTTGTTAACTGTTTTCCATGCCATGACGCCTAGCTATCCAGTATTTTCTCTCTTTGTCGTCCGCGATCTCTTTTTTTCTTTTATTTTGCCAGTTGTAACAAAGTATTCCAACTTTCCTCTTCTCATGAAGTGCCCGAAAAATGTTGATTGTTTCTTTCTGATGTTTTTTAGGAGCTCCCTTTTTGTGTTGGTCTCTTTAAGAACTTCCTCATTGGTCTTTTTAGCTGTCCAGGGAACTTTCAACATTCTTCTGAGAAATCCCATCTCTGTGGCCTCTAATCGTCTTTTAATTTGTTTGTCTACTGTCCATTATTCGCTACCATAGGTCAGAATTGGTTCTATATAGCACAGATGAACTCTCGTTCTCATTTAGATTGACACAGCTGTACAAAAAAAGTAAGTGAGTTCCTGGTTCAACGAACTTGATAACGAGGTAAACCGATACCTCTTTCACCTCTGAACTCTGTGGCCAATACGATGAACTGAAATACTTTACCTCACCATGACATGATATTCTGTTGTGTTAAGCTTTTACTTATACATTAACAATGTCGAGTTGCACCAGTCATGATGCAGTTGATGGGTTGAATGTTTTTAATGACATTATCTACTTCGATTTATTTGTCAATAAAACGCAGGAGTCAGGACATCATTTTAAAATATAAAACGAATTTATATAAAAAAAAAACAGTAAAGTACCCCCGTCACGCCAAGTGGCGTATAGGGAATATGGTGTTAGTGACCGTATATTTTACAGACCTTCGGCACATGATTTTTGGGTTAATGTGGTCGGTATTACGCCCGTGCCGCTTCACTTTCCCTGAAAAAATCAGGTGCCCATTAAAGGCTGGGTGAACCCGGAGCCGTCGATTTGGATCGAACCCTTTCTCTTGTCCTTTGTAGTCCAGTTCACTAACCACTGAGCTATCGCGGCTCCCAAAACGAATTTATACCGACTAAAATGTTAACCAGGCATTAATATCCAACTAACCATTTTCTATATCTTTTGAGTGTACAGTAACACCAGAATGGGGAGTCAGCGAGGATCTAAACTAAAAAAAAAATATTTGGTCAACTTTAATCGTAATAACAACTACAATCTATTTCAGATGTCCTGACGTAATAGTGTTGTTTCCAACCTTTTCATCTTAGCCATTCATATTTTTGAACAATTTTCTTTTGTGTATATGTTAGACAGGTGACTGGTACTCATATTATACATTTAAAGTAAATACGCAACGGAAAAGGACTTTTTACGAAAAACGTGTGCTACCTGACAGTTTTAGTACCTCGGTGAAGTTTCGAATTTTAAATATTTTTGCTCAGTGAAAAGTTCCGCTAGGTGTTTAGGAAAAAAACAGAGGGAACATTGGCTTGTAAATAGAGGAACATTTAATATTTGGTAATACCATGGATCACACATTAAAACTACTGTCCATAAATGTCTTTTTTTATATGAGAGAAAATAATCAGTCACGTGACATCTCCACAGGGAAGTTTTGTCTCATTCTAGAGGAGGAACGGAAATGCCACTTTTAATCCTCAAACCACGACCGTGAGATTGATATAAAATGATAGTAGAGAAACGAGGTAGATAGGCTGTAACACTTTCTAAGAGTAAATCTAAAATATTATTAATTGGAAAGACCCCAAAACCAGTTTATGAAAGTGTGTTCTTCTCAACTAAAGCTGTCTAGTAAAAACACATGTATTTTATCTACTTCAACCTCAAGGCTGTACTTATAAGTTAATATAATAGCATGCATTTCATTAATTGAGTATCACAGACTTGTATCCCACTAATCAGATCTTCTTTTGTTTTGTGTTTAAGCGTTTGAACATAAAGTCAAGGTCAAGTACGAGACTTGAACCGGCGCCTTAGCACGCGAGTTTCCACCCATATGTGCTCGGCTGCCTATCCAGAAATTATCGGTGATTTATCGGTGATTTCTGGGTAGCGTAGCTTCAAGCATCGAAACTCACAATGCGAGGCGGCATTCCTCACCTTCCCATGGTAATACCATGGTACCCATTTCTGCCAACGGCTGGGTCGACCGTGGGGGTATTTTTTTCCCAACCACGAGTACAATTCACACTGCTCCCTGCGGGAATCGAACACGGGTTGTCCGGACGTCGGTAGTCCAGTCGGGTGGTGTTCCCAACTAGGCTACCGAGGCCCCCCCCCCCCCCCCGTACATGTCCCTGATTTCTCATGGGCGCTGAAAGTTGGCGTCATTTATGTTAGGCAAGCAGTACAAAACTCGTTGGAATGGAGCCACCTGTACGCCCTGCTTATCTCAAATGTCAGGCGGTTATGGTGTTCTTCCTCTAATGACGCTAGTACGTCTTCAACGCGACAAATCTGTTCGTAACATGGTACCCTCGGAGTTGAGATTTCAAGAACCGGTTGTTGATGTCCGCCTGGTTAGGGTGATATGTGTGATATTTAAGAAAATATTGCATAAATTGCGACGAAACTAACTGCATTTTAATATTTTTTTTTAAAATCATGATTTTATAATTATTAATGTACAAACAAAACCTTTTAAAACATTCTTAGGAGATAAACATACTATCTATTTATAATTCTATAGCTCCATAATTATTTTGTTGGTTTAGACAGAATTGCCTCACTTAAAATTTGCGAATGAACTCATATCATCAAATTCTAACTTGGGTATACTTTTTTTTTTATTAATGAAAGCTAAATATAAATAAAAATACATTTCAATATCGTGGTAATATGCTCTCTGAATGGAAACATTTGGTAATCCAATGAAATCATTCAAGTTGAAATATTTCTAATAGTGACATATGAATCAGTTGTTTCCCTTCTGTCATTATTTTATTAATGCCACTTGCGTTTAAAATATGTCTGTGGCATTTCTGTAATAATTTAAATCCATATATCTCTTTAAAATCTCTCCCTCTCTCTCGCTCTCTCACTCACTCTATCTCCAACTTTGCGTTTAGCATTCCCTCAACCCAAATATATATTGCATTCAGTCCTCCAGTATACTATACTGTCAAATGTATTGTTCACTTAGTCCTCCTGTATACTATACTATCTTCAAATGTATGTTTCACTCGAGATGTATGTAATAATAAAAGTGATGTTTCACTCGAGATGTTATAGAGTTGACTTGTTCTTTGTTGTATTATATCTTTATAACCTGTAAGTTCTGTATCTTGACAATACATCACAATATTGAGATAACATGTAAGATCATGACAGAGTCTTTCTTTTCACAATTAAATGATAATCAAGTTTATTTCGCCATGATACAATATAGTGGATGCACTTCTCTGAATCTAATGTTCTTAAATTCTGGGCATGCGTAGTTTATCACCGGTGATTATGCAATGTCCATAAGTGCATATTGTCATATAACATTATTCATCAGACATCATTCAGTTGGTCTACTTACGACCTGTAGAACATACACATATAACACAATTCTTGGACACTTGTAAAAACAACTTGCACAGCACTAATGTTCATATGTTCATTAACTTCTACTGATAACTTCTCCACTGTCTTAATAATCTATCCTGACTTATGACTGTAACTTGAAAATTCCTACTGACTTTGCTATCTCAATAAAAACTTATTAACTAAACTTCTTGTCTAACTTACTGTCTCTGCTTATCTAATGCTAATCTAATTCTGATCTTCTAAAATCTTGTTCTCTCTGACTAACTTAAAAATTATGTTGTGCAGGACATTAAGTACTCAACAACTCTCTACGTCCTGAGGCTCAGCAGCCAATCAGCTGCTGCCGAGTACCCCTGCGACTCTTTATGTCACATGAGTTGGTCACTCTACGTTTACATGTCCACGATCTGTGACTCACCTGAACTTTCCGCCAGCTTGACCTATTTGGAATAATATTACTTCATCCTGGTAGCTGGATGACCACTTGACCGTTCCATGACTTTGACAATAACAACTTATTTATCAGTCGGCCAAAGTCATGGGTTCCACATGCTAACTGCGTGGTGGTCACTCACAATAACAACGAACTTGCATGGACAATCGTGGAGATTTTACAACAACATCACGTGGTCAATGCGTGATGTGTGCTGGTCACTCACCCCGCATGGTAATTCAACTTAGCTCGGTGGGTACCTTGTTATGTCCGAGGCCCCTATCCCTGCAGACACTGCGCTATCTCCCACTTTCCACTTCTGTTGCATGGAAAATTCCATGTACTAAACTTCCATCCTGTCGTACAATCATTCTCTCCTTCGGTGGGTGTCCACTACCCACTCTCTACAACATGTTATCATAACTTGTATTCTGGAAAATACTATACTTAAATTCTGCTGGTCGCCACTATATGATACTGCTTTCGTCCATTCAAAGAGCGGTAACGACTAAATTACCTGCTCTCTCTATGCTTCCTTAGCTAACTCTATAACAGAGATGTATGTAATAATAACAATGATGTTTCACTCGAGATGCATGTAATAATAAAAATGATGTTTCACTCGAGATGTATGTAACATTAACAACGATGTTTCACTCGAGATGTATGTAACAATAAAAACGATATTTCACGATGGCAGCTTGTTAGGTCACCGATCAACCGCCCATAGCAAGATGGAGAAAAACAATCCTTGATCTCCGACCGGAACCCGAGAAAAAGATTGCTGCAGAAATCGAGGAGAAGACACAAAGAATGACAATAGAATTAGAATAGCGAAGGCAGCAATGACTGTCAGACACCTTGATAAAATATGGAAATTATCATTACTAAGCTCATAAACATAGCTCAGGATTTTCAAATCAAATGTATTATCTACCATTACTTATGCATACTTTGCGAGTCTGTCACCAAGACTGTGTGATCCACGTTCTATGTAACCAGCCATGTTATCACCGCCGTTGCTGCTTCTGTCTCCATTCTCATGCTGGACACCTCAGTGCTAAACTTTTCAGATTTCTTATTCACATCTCTCCCATGTTGTTATGCCACAAAATCCCAACCACTGCGCTGTCCTTGAAATACAGAACCATCCATGTAGATGATCGATCGGATCCTAAGGTAATGGCATTTTTTCGATGGATTCCCTTAGTACGACCTCGGTATCTCCATAGGCCCACTTGCGGAACTTTGCCGAGAAATTGCAGAAAAATCACTTCAGTTAGCCTCTTTTTCTCCGCTGTTACTTCTATCTAACCCTTGCCAGCCCTAATGTCATTCAGATCATATTACTCTACCAGTCCAATACCTAATTCATCCTAAAAAAATGGGGGCCTCTGTAGCCTAATTGGGAAAACCACCCGAAAAGGCTACCGATGTTCGGACAACCCGTGTTTGATTCCCACTGGTAGCAGCGTGAATTGTACTCATGGTTTGGAAAAAAAATACCCCGGCGGTCAATCCAGCCACTAGCAGAAATGGGTACCAGGGTAGTATTCTTGGAAGGTGAGGAATGCCGCCTCGTAAAGTGAGTTTCGATGCTTGAAGCGACACTATCCAGAAGTTTCAGAACACTTCTGGATAGGCGACTGAGCACACATGGATGAAAACTCGTGCTATGACTCCGATTCAAGCCTCGTACTTGACCTTTACTTATGCATGCGGGAGCTGGAAAACAACTAAATAAAGAGAAAATAAACTGGGCGCATTTGAAAACAAATACCCGAAGAAAATACTTCGTATACCTTGGAATGATTTCAAGTCTAGTGCAGAAATAAGGGAAATCACTAAGCTTTCAAAAAAAAATTCATTTATAATGAAGAGAAGAAGGTGGTCATATGTTGGTCATGCGATGAGAAGAGACAACAAGAGAAGGTAGTCATATGTTGGCCATGCGATGAGAAGAGACAACAAGAGAAGAAGGTGGTCATAAGTTGGCTTTGTGATGAGACGAGACGATAAGAAAAGAAGATGGTCATATTTTGGCCATGCGATGAGAAGAGACAACAAAAGAAGAAGGTGGTCGTATGTTGGCCATGTAATGAGAAGAGACAACAAGAGAATAAGAAGGTTATATGTTAACCTTGTGATAAGAAGAGACAACAAGAGAAGGTGGACATATATTGGCCATGTGATGAGAAAAGACAACAAGAAAATCTCAAAGCAAGCGGTGAAATGGTAAATCAGAGGGTAAAAGAACGGTCCGACCCAGAGAAACACTAAAAAGAACACCGAGGCAAGCGGCAACAACAGCAGGCATAAACTTACTAGACAGGATTTAAAAACTACCAGAACAGGGACGTGTGGTGAGGTAAAACGCGGATCCTGTGCAACACTGGTAACAAAGATCATCAGAACAAAGAGTCTAGAATTGCTACTCTATGTGCCGTCTTTGGCTCGAAAGGACATTAGACAAATAGATTGATGTTTCCCTCAACCCACCTGTACACTATTTTCCAATGTATTTTACACTCAGTCCATCTGTACACTATTTTCAAATGTACGTTTCCTTCAACCCACCTGTACACTATTTTCAAATGTACGTTTCCTTCAACCCACCTGTACACTATTTTCAAATGTACGTTTCCTTCAACCCACCTGTACTCTATTTTCAAATGTACGCTTCCTTCAACCCACCTGTACACTATTTTCAAATGTACGTTACACCCAGTCCACCTGTACACTATTTTCAAATGTACGCTTCCTTCAACCCACCTGTACACTATTTCCAAATGTACGTTACACCCAGTCCACCTGTACGCTGTGTGCAGGAAGTGAAAATTGACGTGGCATATGTTGCTATTGTTTTGTACAAACTGCTCTATGTGTACTCCACCGGGTGGAATATCGGTTCTCGTGACCTTCATCATACACTTTTAGATACGGGTGCTTTCATTTTGCTGAACTGTGTTCCTCTTTCTAGTGGAGATGTTATAAAGAAAAGACCAGTTACATAGTTTACATTAATTATATAGCTTATGTGTAAAACCAACATCAAACAGGGACAATCAACCGGAACACACGTTAAGAAATGTTGGGAAGTGAAACAAAGATCATAACCACCCGCACCGACTGCAATAAACACTGAGTCCACTGATATTTACATCTAAATTATATGATGTCATGTCATGTCATGTCATTTTATATTATCATCATTATCAAGTAGCGGGCCCACTTGCGTAGGTGATCATGTCTCTCCACAACTTTCGATTGCGACAATTATTTATCATTTCTGTTGTTGACCTGCTGCCAAGCCATTCTCTTAATCCGTCTGGTATTTTTTTCTCGTTGGTTCCCTCTATCTCTTCGTCCCTCAATTTGTCCAGTCGTTACAATATATTCCAGCTGTTCCCTTCTCATTACACGGTCAAAAAACGATGATTGTTCCCTAATATTGGACATTAGCTGTCTTTTAACTTTGGCCTTCTTAAGAACATTTTAATTACTCTTCTTAGCTCTCCATGGTATTCTCAACATTCTTCTGTAAAGCAACATTTCTACAGCTTCCAATGATTTTTTTTTTCGGGTCTGTTTCCCAATTATCCATGATTCCCATATGTTAAGACTGGCACTACATACCAATAAAGAAATCTTTTTTCTTGTTTCTGTTGTCAAACATGAATTGCATAGTATCTTCCTCATTTTTTTAGATAGCTGATCTTGCCTGAAGCTTTCTGCATCTCACTTGTGTTCAACATCTACCATCTGAGGTTAACAATGTTTCCGGATATTTAAATTCATTTACCTGTTTTAATATTGTTCCACTTGTCTTTATTGTGCATTGCAGTGATGTTTTTTCTCTGTTGTTACTGTTGTTATGTCTGTATGTTGTTCAAAGTAGTAAGTGTAAGTTCAAAGGTCAATTAAGTGCACTTAATGCGGAGATTATTATTGTACAAATAGACAACTGTGATCAATCATTCTTATACTATGTTAACTTATATACATATAATAACTTATATTATAACTTATATATATATATATATATATATATATATATACCTTCTTTATTTGCCAGACCGGTTAGCGTAGTCGATTATGTTCTTCCACAAATTTATATCCACAGTGCATCGTATCAATTCTGTTGTTGACTGTTTTCCATGCCATAACACCAAACTATCTAGTATCTTCTCTTTTTTGTCGTCCGCGATCTTTCTTTCCCTGTATTTTGCCAGTTGTTACTCCAACTTTCCTCTTCTCATAATTTGCCCGAATAATGTTGATTGTTTCTTTTTTTTTGTTGTTTTTTTAGGAGTTCCCTTTTTATGTTGGTCTCTCAATCATTCTGTTGAGAATGTCCTCGTTGGTAATTTTAGCTGTCCAAGGAACTTTCAACATTCTCCTGAATCCCATCTCTATGGCCTCTAAACGTGTATTCATTTCCTTGTCTATTGTTCATGATTCGCTTACATACATACATATATATATATATATATATATATTTATATTTACATAAATAGATAAACACAATTTCTACTATAAAATTGACTTAAACATTTTTTAAACTTGAGTTCAAAGAATGGCATTTTGTTGTAAAGTTTAAATAGTCGACAGGTATTGAATTAATAAACAGTTTCATGTAATTCAGAGACATTTTTAATTAATAACCAGATTTAAATATTTGAGACAGATATTGAAGTAATAAACAGACTGGGATATATATTTAATTAATAGAAAGAAATGCTAGCGTAGCATTTACAACAATATATTCCCCAGCCATCAAGCGCCTGCTACTTAACCCCTAAAATGTACACTACGTCCAAAACAATCCAACTGACATTTTCTTTTGAGGCAAATAGTCAGCATTAGGGTTCGCCGGGTCCATTTCGAGAACCATTGCGGTATTTAAAATTAAAATCGAGGAATAACTCGTCGAATGCAATCATAGAGACATAAACATGGAGAACACTTAGTGCACTTGTGTTTTGGGCTAGGCTTAATATGGCGCGGCAGAGAACACTGATCCACGCAATTCATAAGAAGCTTGCTGACAGATCACTTGTGTGCAATATGTGCTGGCAGTTACTCTGGGGGAAAGGCTTCTGCTTTTAAAAGATCCCAGACGACGGGTAAATTGGAAAACTGCCACAAAACGGATACGGGAGGACAGATAAATATAGCAGGTCTTTGAAGCTGACTTTAGATGTCTCTTTCGTCCTTCAAAGTAAACAACAGTCTTTGCATTAATGTACTCCCAGGATACATTTCCGTTTGCCCCTGTGTTATCGCCCTTCCTTATATGTAAAGTAACTGCAATGTGGAAGTATAGATGTAGAGACATGAGAAATGGACGAGAATTAAATAGTGCCTTTTTACTTCATATATTTAGTTCTGGATATAGTGTACAATTCTTGAACAATTTAAAAGTTGATTACGGATATATAAAATATGTTTCAATGTAAATCTCTCCAAAACGTTTTTCTTGACACAATGGTATGGCGGTTCAATGCAGCATGTTTTCTCTCTAGCATTCAGTTTCACATATTCGCTGAGCTCTTTTACTTCGTCGCTCGCACTGAAGCGGGCATTTATTGAGTTGTGTCGCGTTTAACATTCGTACATTAATATGTACAAGTAAAGAACAAATATCAGAACCTGCTAGAAGAAGGAATTGAGCAGTACAGAAGAGAGAATCCTGAGAAAAAAGTCACAACAAAATGGCAATGCATAAAAAACAACATACAAGAATCCTGCAACACCTTACCGAAAAAGGAAAGTAACAAAAAACAAAAATGGATAACTGACAAAATCTTAGAAAAAATGGAAGAAAGAAAAGAAGCGAAAAACACTGCCAGATACAAGGATATTGACAATGAAATACGGAGAATGTGTAAAAAGGCAAAAGAAGACCGGCTTCACCAAAGATGTCTAGAAGTCGAAACTATGGAAAGTGAACATTACTTAAGAGAGATGCACACAGAAATAAAGAGAATGACTAATAAAGACAAAAAAGCTGCAGGAAGCGGATATATAGCAAAAAAAGAGGGAAGAGTGCTAACAGACAACAAAGATAAAATAGATAGATGGCAGGAATATATAACATAATTATTTCATGACGAAAGGGACACACTGCCATTTATAAAATGTACACACAACTATAAAATCCTGAAATCTGAAGTAGAAAAAGCTATAAAAACAATGAAAAAGGGAAATGTAGCAGGACCTGACAATATACAGATAGAGATGAGACAGGCTCTAGAAGATTTTGGCATTAAAGTGATCACAGACATATGCAATGACATATACCATACAGGATACATACCAAACGAACTAATAACATCACATTTCATTGCATTGTCTAAAAAGAATGGTGCAGTTGAATGCAGTGATTTTAGAACAATAAGCCTAATGAGCCAGGTAAAAAAATGTTTACTAAAAGTTATACAGGGAAGGATTCAGAATAAAATCAGTACTGAATTAGATAAGCAACAATTTGGATTCAGGAAAAACAGTGGCACAAAAGCAGCCATATTCAGCATGAGAACATTGATTGCAAAGTACATAGAAGTAAACAAACCAATATATGCCTGTTTCATAGACTATACCAAAGCTTTCAATAGAATACATCATAATCAACTTATAGACTGCCTAAAGTTATAAATCTAGACGACACAGACATACGGCTAATATGCAATTTGTACTGGGAGCAAACAGCAATAATAAAATATATCAAGGAGAACTCTACTATCTATCTATCTATTGAACTTTCGAGCCGTAGCCGGCCCATAGGGCGTAGACCAAGATACACCTTCTCCTATCTGAATTTTTGTTCTAGCAGTTTTCTTTTAAAGGTATTTTATCAAATCTCGTCATTTGTCTCTGTTCTGTGCAAGCAGCTCTATCTCATTGAGGGAGCCGAATCCTGCTGCTCTTGCCTCTCTCATCAATGTTCTTCTCAGTGTCTCCCTGGGTCTTCCTCTTTTTCTCTTACCTTTTGTTTCCCATATGAGGGCTTGCTTTGCTATTCGGTTATTATCTCTTCTCATCACATGTCCAACATATGACCATCGTCTTTTCTTTATTACTGAAGATATTAGTGGTTGATTGGCGATTTCTCTAATTTCCTCGTTTGTTTTGAATTCGTTCCACGCTATACCAAGTATTTTCCTTAGACATTTATTTTCGAATGCGTTCAACTTTGTTTCTATATCTCTTGTTGTTTTCCAGCTTTCACACGCATAGGTAAGGGTTGATAGTACATTTGATTTGAATAGCCGTTTTGTGTTTGTACTGATGAGTTTTGATTTCCACAACTTTTCAAGGCTTCTGAAAGACATTGCTGCTTTAGCTATTCTGATTCTAATTTCTTTGCTTGTATCCCCTTCTCGATCAATGTGACCTCCAAGATAGATAAAGTGATCGATCTCTTCTACTGGTTTGTTTTCCATGTATATTTTGTCATCTGTTGGAATTAAACTTTTCATGACTTTAGTCTTTTCATGATTGATCTCAAGCCCAATTTTGCTGGCTATTGATGATAGTTCTTATGTGTTTTCCTGCATCGTTTTTATCTGACTGCTGATGAGAACTATGTCATCAGCAAAGTCGAGGTCCTCCAAACGGTCTCCTTGTATCCATTCGATGCCTTTATTACCATTGCAGCATTTCTTCATTATGAAGTCCATAACAATTCCAAATAACAAGGGCGATAAAATACATACTTGTTTAAACCCAGTTTCTATTGGGAAACATTCACTCAGTCCTTCCTCTGTTCGAACTGCACATGCACTCTAGAACTCTACTCCCATGGATATAAAAAGAAGACAAGGATGCATCCTATCACCAAGTTTGTTCAATGTATACACTGAGCAAATCTTTAAAAACATCACAGAGATGCCAGGCCTAAACATTAATAGAAAGATAATCAATAGCCTAAGATATGCTGATGATACTGTTCTACTAGAAGAAAATCTTAAAGACCTACAACAATTGCTTAATGTGATAAAAATAACAAGCAAAAAATATGGACTAGATATGAATATCAAAAAGACTAAAGCCATGATCATAAACAAAGAAAATTCTCAAGACCTACAAATAAATATCACAGTTTAAGAAATACATCTGGAGGCAGTTCAGAGCTACAGCTACCTTGGACATACTATAATCAATGATGGAAAATGTAAAATTGAAATAAACAAAAGAATAGGTATGGCAACAAGTAATTTTAATGCCATGAAAAATATACTAACAATAAAGCAAATAACAGCAGGGCTGATCTAAGAATAGCAAAATGTTACATCTTCTCAATATTCCTGTTTGGTGCATAAACATGGACATTAGATAAGAAAACAGAACAGAAAATTGAAGCCTTTGATATGTGGATTTATAGAAGAATAGGTAGAATTGGATGGAAAGAAAAGAAAACAAACGATGAAGTTTTAAAACAACTAAAAATAAAAAGAGAACTGCTAAACACAATTAGAACAAGACACATGAAACATTTTTGAGGTATGTTGAAAGACACAACAGCCTACTAAAAGTAATATTGGAAGGGAAAATACAAGGTAAAAGAGGCAGAGGCAGAGCAAGATTAACATGAACGAGTAACATCAAAAGATGGACAAGTCAATCTATGACAACCTGCACCATCAAAGCAACAAACAGAGTGGAATGACGATCCATGGTAGCTAACCTTCGTTGCGGAGACGGCACCCGATGATGATGATGATGATGATTAACATTCGACCTTACACATCCAGCATAATTGATCCACATTTTAGGAAAAAGGCTGCATTTACCTTTCACGTCTTACTCTTAGTTGAGTAGCCCGTTTCTGATATCACCACTTGTAGATATAGTAGATCTTGGTCAGCTTTGGTTTGCTGAACTTGACACCGGTATTTAACTAATAATATTTTATTGTTATCAACATTATGAGCATCACATCACAGATATCCCTAACGCATTTAAGTAAATAACTATGCTTATACAGCTTGTTATCAGCATCGTCTTTCAGGTCGACGTCTTTCAAGTCGATGAAATGAACTTTAATTAACTCACTACCAGGAAAACTCTCAAATCTATCTGCGATCAAGACTCAATCAGAGTATGATTCCAGACCCTCTCATGAAGTCAGCTGTCTGTTTAAGCGAATCGATTGCCCCATATAGTTTCTCTTCCAGGGAGGTAGGCGTGGACCACATTGCTCTTCTCAGGTCTGTGTACTCGGGGCAATCCTGTAGTACATGTTTTGTAGTTATATTGTCCAGTGTACAGTGGCATAGGCGCTCTCAAATCTAGATCTCGCGGTCTCTCCACCGAAGATATCATGTGCGTTGTATACAGATGCAGAACATTAGTTACTTGAAATTAGTGATGGCTTCAAGGCGAAGGAAACTGAAGCTTATGAGATCATATATCAGTGTCTGAGATGTAGAATATCCTGGACATCCACATTTTAATATCCGTTCTTTACACAACTGTAACCTTCTCTTTCTTCCAAAACAATATACCCGACTTCTCGTCTGAAAACAATCTACTATACCCGACTTCTCATCTGAAAACAATCTACTATACCCGACTTCTCATCTGAAAACAATCTACTATACCCGACTTCTCATCTGAAAACAATCTACTATACCCGACTTTTCGTCTGAAAAGCAATCTACTATACCCGACTTTTCGTCTGAAAACAATCTACTATACCCGACTTTTCGTCTGAAAACAATCTACTATACCCGACTTTTCGTCTGTAATGTCTTGGAGATTTCTAGAATTATAAAGATATTAATTTTCGTGGTTTTTTTAAATATGTTTTGGCAAATTAAGTCCCTTCCATTTCCTATTATTTGAGTTTTACAGCCAAAGATCCTGAGAACGTTCGTGTATTTCTGCTTGGCTATTTGTCTCTGCGGACAATTTTAAAACTTAGGAATGGGTAGCAGTATGTTCTGCTACAGTCTGACCAATGTGTTTTCGGTATTTTTGTTTACAATGAAGTGACGTCATTAACAACTTGCGTTCACACATTTGAACCTGACCACCAGAGTAAACTAAAGCGTGGTTAATTGATTTCAGAACAAACCAGTCGTGTGGCGGGAGCTCAGAAAACACAACCGTCTGTCTTCCAATTTCTCAGACTTCATTTCACGTACAATCATGACCTTCACAACGAACGCTCGTTCCATCTGTCTACCTGCCCTTCACTTCCACCTTGCATTCACCTTCTCTGTTCCAAATGTTTTATGAATGAACTCTCCCAAAGATGAAAGACGCAATGGCTGTTGCATTGCATCACGTTGGCATTAATTGTACGTCGGGGTAATCCACTGTTCTAAGAGCCTTCTTTCCCCCATGATTTACTGCATTCAAATAGTCTTTTAAAACTAGCAGCTCAACGTCAAAAGTGACAGTCAAAATTATACAGCACTGGAGCTTTTTTTAAAATGAAAGTCCTTCTTCCTGTTTGTTGCACATTTCACTCTTCATCCTTTCTCTCTCTCTTGTCTTTATTTTATTTTGGAGCGAAAAGTGTGGATGGGGGTTCGAAAAGCCGCTCTAGATTAGATGCAGTCTTTTAATTTTGTTCATTTGCTTGTTTTTGGTAACTACATTTATTAATTTGCTTGTTTTTGGTAACTACATTTATTAATTTGCTTGCTTTTGGTAACAAGATTTATTAATTTGCTTGCTTTTGGTAACTAGATTAATTAATTTGCTTGTCTGTACTTCGACATCATTTTCCTCTTCTGCGCTCACTTTTATAAGTAAGTCTTAATAAGATGAAAGAATCATTGGCCAGCTCAAAGCTTTTAACGCCTCCACACTGTAAGAGTTTCACAACACCAGCTCGTCTTCCACACGATGAATGAACCACACAGCACTTTCAATCTAACTCGACCCAGCTTCGATAAATATTCATCTTATCTCAAACATGGTTTTGTTGTTGTTACATTTACACTAGCACCTATTCAGCAAGCTCATCCTTATGATGTACATTATAACGAATCATAACTGTTGTATTTTCCAATGACTGGCTACCGCTTGATGTAATGTCTCTTTTCATGCTCTCTTGTAATTCGTCGTATGCCTCTTGACGTGCATAAGCTACTTTAATTCTCAATTTGTGTTCTATTAACTTCTTGACTGTAAATGTAATATAATTCTTTATTATCAACTCGAAATCGTTATATCACACATTTCGCTACTCTAACGATCATATCTTCTTGCTGGGGTCTCCAACTCAGACTGATAATCAACCAAAATAACAAGACCTGATTCTCCCAATTATATCCATATCTTTTATCCAACCAACCAATTGTTACTGTTCGATTCAATTAGTCAGTGTCTCTAAAGCATACGTTTTATCGACGGCAAGCCAGGAGAAAGTGAACTGTCCGGTATAACGCAACACCACACCTTCCTATCTCTACTGATATGACGCAACACCACACCTTACTATCTTTACCGTTATGACGCAACAACCACACCTTTTTATCTTTACCGATATGACGCAACAACCACACCTTATTATCTTTACCGATATATCTCTCTCTGCGATCAGGACCCAATCAGAGTAGAATTCAAGCTCCTCACATGAACTCAGCTGTCAGGTTAGGTGTGTTACAAACAGAACATCACAATTAGAGTCTGCCAGATCCACTCTGATTGAACACCCGTTAAAAACGTTGCACTGTGTTCTGCGCCAGAGGCCCAGTGCATCCGATTTCAGCCAGCATTTTTTCAGGTTTGCTTTCCCTAGCCTTTGATTGTCCCCAATCTTCCTGCAAGGCAGCAGGTGATCTTTTCTGTAGGGGGATTCTGCCCTTAGATGGTCGGCCCTGCCAGGTTTACGAGCACCATCTGCCCGAGTCACTAGAGGTGACTAACACAGACATGCACACACAAAGATATGAGATGTGACAAACGCATACATGCACATAGCGATACGAGGCATGACTAACATTGACATACATCAAGATATATGACACATGACTAACATAAACATACACATAAAAGTATGATATTTGACTGACATAGACATGCACCCACAAAGAAATTACACATGTCTAACATGGACATGCACACAAAGATATGAGATATGACCAACATAGATAGGCACACACAATGATATGAGATGTGACTAGCATAGCCGTGCAAACACAAGGATATGAGATGTGACATACACAGACATGCACACACAAAGATATGAGATATGACTAACATAAACATACACACAGAGATATGAGATATCACTAGCCCAAACACAAAGATATGACATATGACTAACACAGATACACACTAAGATATGAGATATGACTAAACACATACTATCTTTACCGATATGACGCAACACCACACCTTACTATCTTTACCGTTATGACGCAACAACCACACCTTACTATCTTTACCGATATGACGCAACAACCACACCTTATTATCTTTACCGATATGACGCAACACCACACCTTACTATTTTTACCGTTATGACGCAACAACCACACCTTACTATCTTTACCGTTATGACGCAACAACCACACCTTACTATCTTTACCGATATGACGCAACAACCACACCTTATTATCTTTACCGATATGACGCAACACCACACCTTACTATCTTTACCGTTATGACGCAACAACCACACCTTACTATCTTTACCGTTATGACGCAACAACCACACCTTACTATCTTTACCGATATGACGCAATAACCACACCTTACTATCTTTACCGTTATGACGCAACAACCACACCTTACTGTCTTTACCGTTATGACGCAACAACCACACCTTACTATTTTTACCGATATGACGCAACACCACGCCTTACTATCTTTACCGTTATGACGCAACAACCACACCTTACTATCTTTACCGATATGACGCAACACCAAACCTTACTATCTTTACCGATATGACGCAACACCACACCTTACTATCTTTACCATTATAACGCAACAACCACACCTTACTATCTTTACCGATATGACGCAACACCACACCTTACTATCTTTACCGATATGACGCAACACCACACCTTACTATCTTTACCGATATGACGCAACACCACACCTTACTATCTTTACCGATATGACGCAACACCACACCTTACTATCTTTACCGATATGACGCAACACCACACCTTACTATCTTTACCGTTATGACGCAACACCACACCTTACTATCTTTACCGATATGACGCAACACCACACCTTACTATCTTTACCGATATGACGCAACACCACACCTTACTATCTTTACCGATATGACGCAATACCACACCTTACTATCTTTACCGATATGACGCAACACCACACCTTACTATCTTTACCAATATGACGCAACACCACACCTTACTATCTTTACCGTTATGACGCAACACCACACCTTACTATCTTTACCGATATGACGCAACACCACACCTTACTATCTTTACCGATATGACGCAACACCACACCTTACTATCTTTACCGTTATGACGCAACAACCACACCTTACTATCTTTACCGATATGACGCAACAACCACACCTTACTATCTTTACCGGTATGACGCAACAACCACACCTTACTATCTTTACCGATATGACGCAACACCACACCTTACTATCTTTACCGATATGACGCAACACCACACCTTACTATCTTTACCGATATGACGCAACACCACACCTTCCTATCTTTACCGATATGACGCAACACCACACCTTACTATCTTTACCGATATGACGCAACACCACACCTTACTATCTTTACCGTTATACGCAACACCACACCTTACTATCTTTACCGTTATGACGCAACACCACACCTTACTATCTTTACCGTTATGACGCAACACCACACCTTACTATCTTTACCGATATGACGCAACACCACACCTTACTATCTTTACCGATATGACGCAACACCACACCTTACTATCTTTACCGATATGACGCAACACCACACCTTACTATCTTTACCGATATGACGCAACACCTCGCCTTACTATCTTTACCGATATGACGCAACACCACGCCTTACTATCTTTACCGTTATGACGCAACACCACACCTTACTATCTTTACCGATATGACGCAACACCACACCTTACTATCTTTACCGATATGACGCAACACCACACCTTACTATCTTTACCGATATGACGCAACAACCACACCTTACTATCTTTACCGATATGACGCAACAACCACACCTTACTATCTTTACCGATATGACGCAACACCACACCTTACTATCTTTACCGATATGACGCAACACCACACCTTACTATCTTTACCGATATGACGCAACACCACACCTTACTATCTTTACCGATATGACGCAACACCACACCTTACTATCTTTACCGATATGACGCAACACCACACCTTACTATCTTTACCGATATGACGCAACACCACACCTTACTATCTTTACCGTTATGACGCAACACCACACCTTACTATCTTTACCGTTATGACGCAACACCACACCTTACTATCTTTACCGATATGACGCAACACCACACCTTACTATCTTTACCGATATGACGCAACACCACACCTTACTGTCTTTACCGTTATGACGCAACACCACACCTTACTATCTTTACCGATATGACGCAACACCACACCTTACTATCTTTACCGATATGACGCAACACCACACCTTACTATCTTTACCGTTATGACGCAACACCACGCCTTACTATCTTTACCGTTATGACGCAACACCACACCTTACTATCTTTACCGATATGACGCAACACCACACCTTACTATCTTTACCGATATGACGCAACACCACACCGTACTATCTTTACCGTTATGACGCAACAACCACACCTTACTATCTTTACCGATATGACGCAACAACCACACCTTACTATCTTTACCGATATGACGCAACAACCACACCTTACTATCTTTACCGATATGACGCAACACCACACCTTACTATCTTTACCGATATGACGCAACACCACACCTTACTATCTTTACCGATATGACGCAACACCACACCTTACTATCTTTACCGTTATGACGCAACAACCACACCTTACTATCTTTACCGATATGACGCAACACCACACCTTACTATCTTTACCGATATGACGCAACACCACACCTTACTATCTTTACCGATATGACGCAACACCAAACCTTACTATCTTTACCAATATGACGCAACACCACACCTTACTATCTTTACCGTTATGACGCAACAACCACACCTTACTATCTTTACCGATATGGCGCAACACCACACCTTACTATCTTTACCGATATGACGCAACACCACACCTTACTATCTTTACCGATATGACGCAACACCACTCCTTACTGTCTTTACCGTTATGACGCAACACCACACCTTACTATCTTTACCGATATGACGCAACACAACACCTTACAATCTTTACCGATATGACGCAACACCACACCTTACTATCTTTACCGATATGACGCAACACCACACCTTACTATCTTTACCGATATGACGCAACACCACACCTTACTATCTTTACCGATATGACGCAACACCACACCTTACTATCTATACCGTTATGACGCAACACCACACCTTACTATCTTTACCGATATGACGCAACACCACACCTTACTATCTTTACCGATTTGACGCAACACCACACCTTACTATCTTTACCGTTATGACGCAACAACCGCACCTTACTATCTTTACCGATATGACGCAACAACCACACCTTACTATCTTTACCGATATGACGCAACAACCACACCTTACTATCTTTACCGATATGACGCAGCACCACACCTTACTATGTTTACTGATATGACGCAACACCACACCTTACTATCTTTACCGATATGACGCAACACCACACCTTACTATCTTTACCGTTATGACGCAACACCACACCTTACTATCTTTACCGATATGACGCAACACCACACCTTACTATCTTTACCGATATGACGCAACACCACACCTTACTATCTTTACCGATATGACGCAACACCACACCTTACTATCTTTACCGTTATGACGCAACACCACACCTTACTATCTTTACCGATATGACGCAACACCACACCTTACTATCTTTACCGATATGACGCAACACCACACCTTACTATCTTTACTGTTATGACGCAACAACCACACCTTCCTATCTTTACCGATATGACGCAACAACCACACCTTACTATCTTTACCGATATGACGCAACAACCACACCTTACTATCTTTACCGATATGACGCAACACCACACCTTACTATATTTACCGATATGACGCAACACCACACCTTACTATCTTTACCAATATGACGCAACACCACACCTTACTATCTTTACCGATATGACGCAACACCACACCTTACTATCTTTACCGATATGACGCAACACCACACCTTACTATCTTTACCGTTATGACGCAACACCACACCTTACTATCTTTACCGATATGACGCAACACCACACCTTACTATCTTTACCGATATGACGCAACACCACACCTTACTATCTTTACCGATATACGCAACACCACACCTTACTATCTTTACCGATATGACGCATCACCACACCTTACTATCTTTACCGATATGACGCAACACCACACCTTACTATCTTTACCGATATGACGCAACACCACACCTTACTATCTTTACCGATATGACGCAACACCACACCTTACTATCTTTACCGATATGACGCAACACCACACCTTACTATCTTTACCGATATGACGCAACACCACACCTTACTATCTTTACCGATATACGCAACACCACACCTTACTATCTTTACCGTTATGACGCAACACCACACCTTACTATCTTTACCGATATGACGCAACACCACACCTTACTATCTTTACCGATATGACGCAACACCACACCTTACTATCTTTACCGTTATGACGCAACAACCACACCTTACTATCTTTACCGATATGACGCAACAACCACACCTTACTATCTTTACCGATATGACGCAACAACCACACCTTACTATCTTTACCGATATGACGCAACACCACACCTTACTATCTTTACCGATATGACGCAACACCACACCTTACTATCTTTACCGATATGACGCAACACCACACCTTACTATCGTTACCGATATGACGCAACACCACACCTTACTATCTTTACCGATATGACGCAACAACCACACCTTACTATCTTTACCGATATGACGCATCACCACACCTTACTATCTTTACCGATATGACGCATCACCACACCTTACTATCTTTACCGATATGACGCAACACCACACCTTACTATCTTTACCGATATGACGCAACACCACACCTTACTATCTTTACCGATATGACGCAACACCACACCTTACTATCTTTACCGATATACGCAACACCATCAGAAAGGTGATTATATCAGAAACTTGGTGGTTAGAGATTAAAATCACTCCAGAAATAATTATGGTCGCTTTAAATAATATCACCTAGGAAGCTTATGCAGACGTGGTACTGTTGTGATCACAAGAACCTTCTCAGTTTATCATATGTCGATCATGACTGAAGCTAGTGTTCAGAATGTTTCTTTCCACCATAAGCATAATTTCATAATTTCCTATCTTCGGAATGTTTTAAAAGTTGATCCTTCAATCTGTTATCGTCTCTTCGTAGTCTAAATATTATTACTCTTACTCTTCTGTTGAGTTCTTATTATTTTTTTTCTAATAACTATGACGTTCTGAATTTTATTTGTTCCCATTTCTCTTCTTGCTCTCCTTATAGATTGTAGCTGTAACTACCTGGTATATTTTACCACCAACTTGTCTGCTTCATAATCTTCAGGAATAATGTATGGAGATAGAATCCGGTGAATCACAGTTTTTCTGCATCGGTGGCATAGTTTGCAGAGTGTTGCATTAAATCATTAAGGTCTTCATCTCCATCACTTCTGGATGTTGCAATTAATGATAAAGCATCTACAGAGTGTACAATATATTATTCTTTATGTTTTCTCAATCGATTATTTCTTGGACACTCAAATCCCCCGACAAGGCCCGCTAACTTGCGAATGTTATATGCAAGAAAAGTAAAATATTAATAGTTAAATATAGGTGTCAAGTTCAGCAAACCAAAGCTGACCAATATCTACTATATCTACAAGTGGTGATGTCGGAAACGGGCTACTCAACTAAGAGTAAGACGTGAAAGGTAAATGCAGCCTTTTTCCTAAAATGTGGATCGATTATGCTGGATGTGTAAGGTCGAATGTTAATCATCATCATCATCATCATCATCATCATCGGGTGCCGTCTCCACAACGAAAGTTGGCTACCATGGATCGCCATTCCATTCTGTTTCTTGCTTTGATGGTGCAGGTTGTCATAGATTGACTTGTCCATCTTTTGATGTTACTAGTCTATGTTAGTCTTGGTCTGCCTCTGCCTCTTCTACCTTGTATTTTCCCTTCCAATATTACTTTTAGTAGGCTGTTGTGTCTTTCAACATGCCTCAAAAATTTCATTTGTCTTGTTCTAATTGTGTTTAGTAGTTCTTTGTTTATTTTTAGTTGTTTTAAAACTTCTTCGTTTGTTTTCTTTTCTTTCCATCCAATTCTACCCATTCTTCTATAAACCCACACATTTAAAGGCTTCAATTTTCTCTTCTGTTTTCTTGTCTAATGTCCATGTTTCTGCACTATACAGGAATATTGAGAAGATGTAACATTTTGCTATTCTTAGTTCACCAGAAATGGGAGCATTATAAACTTACAACAAAATGTAATAAATTCATTCTCTCCCCCCCCCCTCTTTCTTTCTCTCTCTCTCTCTCTTTCTCTCTCTCTCTCTCTCTTTCTCTCTCTCTCTTTTCCTCTCACCATTTCTTTATTGAATAATACATTGCTAAATTGGGGGTGGGTAGTCTAGAGTTGGGAGCCCCAAGCTGGACCCGGGTTGAAAGCCCACCATAGGCGGCGGTATTTTTTTTTCAAAATAGGAAAAAATTATTCCGTGGTTTCTTCGAGACGTTACCCACCTCTTATCTCATGGATCGTGAGATCCATTGTTGGATCGTGAGATCCATTGTCTATCCCTATCTGAGAACGGCAATAAACTGGATGTCCCACGTACACTTACGCATGTTAATGAACTCTTGGCAGTTACAGTAGAAAATATTAGGACATACATTTGGCCTATACAGTGGCAACATTGTCAGCAGAAACCTATTTATATCCTTGATCCCATGCCATGCTACGGAGTTCGTGCACTTGGCCAGAATTCTCCTTGGATTTTCTCGAGATTCTAGAGGGGAGCACCTATGAATCGTCCGGTGTGCATTGATGATAGTAACAACAACAAATTGATAATGATGATTTAAATGCGGCTCGAACCAGCCTAAAAGTAGTGAAGTGATGGACTGCTGTAGCTTTCTTAATTCCCACGTTCTGCTGGATGGGTCGGAGCAAAGTCAGGTTAGGTTCCTGTAAGATGAGGCGTCCGAGAGTGAATGTAGCAGCAAAGTCAGGTTAGGTTCCGGTAAGATGAGACGTCTGAGGGTGAATGTACCAGGAGAGTCAGGTTAGGTTCGTGTAAAATGAGGCGTCTGAGAGTGAATGTAGCAGCAAAGTCAGTTTAGCTTCGTGTAAGATGAGGCGTCTGAGAGTGAATGTAGTAGCAAAGTCTGGTTAGGTTCGTGTAAGATGAGGCGTCTGAGAGTGAATGTAGAAGCAAAGTCAGTTTAGCTTCCTGTAAGATGAGGCGTCTGAGAGTGAATGTACCAGCAAAGTCAGGTTAGCTTCGTGTTAGATGAGGCGCTGAGAGTGAATGTAGCAGGAAAGACAGGTTAGGTTCCTGTAAGATGAGGCGTCTGAGAGTGAATGTAGCAGGAAAGGCAGATTAGGTTCCTGTAAGATGAGGCGTCTGAAAGTGAATGTAGCAGGAAATGCAGGTTAGGTTCCTGTAAGATGAGGCGTCTGAAAGTGAATGTAGCAGGAAAGACAGGTTAGGTTCCTGTAAGATGAGGCGTCTGAGAGTGAATGTAGCAGGAATGTCAGGTTAGGTTCCGGTAAGATGAGGTGTCTGAGAGTGAATGTAGCGGGAAATGCAGGTTACGTTCCTGTAAGATGCGGCGTCTGAGAGTGAATGTAGCAGCACAGTCAGGTTAGGTTTCTGTAAGATAAGGCGTCTGAGAGAGAATATAGCAGCAAAGTCAGGTTAGGTTCCTGTAAAATGAGGCGTCTGAGAGTGAATGTAGCAGCAAAGTCAGGTTAGGTACCTGTAAGATGAGGCGTCTGAGAGTGAATGTAGCAGCAAAGTCAGGTTAGGTTCCTGTAAGATGAGGCGTCTGAGAGTGAATGTAGCAGCAAAGTCAGTTTAGCTTCGTGTAAGATGAGTCGTCTGAGAGTGAATGTAGCAGCAAAGTCTGTTTAGCTTCGTGTAAGATGAGTCGTCTGAGAGTGAATGTAGCAGCAAAGTCAGTTTAGCTTCGTGTAAGATGAGTCGTCTGAGAGTGAATGTAGCAGCAAAGTCAGGTTTAGGTTCCTGTAAGATGAGACGTCTGAGAGTGAATGTAGCAGCAAAGTCAGTTTAGCTTCGTGTAAGATGAGTCGTCTGAGAGTGAATGTAGCAGGAAAGTCAGTTTAGCTTCGTGTAAGATGAGTCGTCTGAGAGTGAATGTAGCAGCAAAGTCAGTTTAGCTTCGTGTAAGATGAGTCGTCTGAGAGTGAATGTAGCAGCAAAGTCAGTTTAGCTTCGTGTAAGATGAGTCGTCTGAGAGTGAATGTAGCAGGAAAGTCAGTTTAGCTTCGTGTAAGATGAGTCGTCTGAGAGTGAATGTAGCAGGAAAGTCAGGTTAGGTTCATGTAAAATGAGACGATCGAGAGCGAAAGTACCAGCAAGTCGCAGGAAACTATCGGAACGTGTACTATGCACCATCTGTTGAGAAGCACTAAACACCTGCGGGTCTGCCATGAGTGCAGTAAATGAGTAATCAGTTATTATATGCGGTGAACTTGAATTTGAGTGAAATCCTATCAGAGCAAAGTGATTGTACTCTGTCTCCAGACACCCCCCCCCCCAAAAAAAAAAAATACTTTAATTGGAAGATGTAACCACCAGCAGTTGGCGCGTGCAGAGTCTGTAAAGGTCATAACACGGTGAAGTGTTTCACTACCACTGGCTCACCCTCACTAACTTCAATGCGGTGGCCCTTCAGACATGCTGTGTGATTACCTTTACATTTTTCACAGATAGTTATTAGCAGAGTTTTTTTTTTTTCGTTACTTCTTTATTTCACATACCTTGTATCACCACGTCCTTTTGTTACTGGTTTATTTTACGGAACTTTATCACAAGGTCTTTTTGTTACAGTTTTATTTCACAGATCTGTTACAGCAGATCTTTTTGTTGTTGTTCTATTTCACAGATCTGTTACAGCAGATCTTTTTGTTGTTGTTCTATTTCACAGATCTGTTACAGCAGATCTTTTTGTTGTTGTTCTATTTCACAGATCGTTTATCAGCAAGTCTTTTTGTTACCTTTTTATTTCATATTTCTTTTATCAGCAAGCCTTTTTGTTACTTTTTTTTTAATTTCACAGATCAAGGCTTTTACCACCATGTCTTTTGATTGTGTTCTCACTTCACAAATCTCTTACCACGATATCCATTATTTGTGTTATCACCTGCCAGACCCACTGTAATACCCAACAAACCATATTGGGGGTTGTAGTTATTGTGCTCAGAGAGAGGGATCAAGTTCGTTTTCCCCAACTATAAATGATTACATTTTTAAAATTTTCAGTAGAACGAAGACTGTATGATGTCGTTCTGACTTGAGTTTTCAGAATTTTACCGGCTGTCAAAGTAATGTTGCTAGATAACACCGTATTTCATTTATACCATACTCGAAGCGATACAAAGGACAAGAGATAGGGTTCGATCCCAACCGACGGCTTCCGGTTCACTCAGCCTTTAATGGGTACCAGATTTTTTTCTGGGAAAGTAAAGCGACACGGGCGTAATACCGACCACATTACCCCAAAAATCATGTGCCGAAGGTCTGTAAAATTTATGGTCACTAACACCATATTCCCTATACGCCACTTGGCGTCACTTTACTTTTTACTTTACTATACTCGAAGCGTTTCCGGTTGTTTCCAAAATGGAGGAATTATTTTTCTCCGGCTTGGTATATAACCGTTGATCAGAGGTTTAACAAGCCGCTATCGTAAAAACGATGTTGTTAATGAAACGTAGACCTGAAAGGAGACCATTTAGAGGACCTCGACTTTGCTGATGACATAGTTCTCATCAGCAGTCAGACAAAAACGATGCAGGAAAACACAAATGAACTATCATCAATAGCCAGCAAAATTGGGCTTGAGGTCAATCATGAAAAGACTAAAGTCACGAAAAGTTTAATTCCAACAAGTGACAAAATATACATGGAAAACAAACCAGTAGAAGAGATCGATCACTTTATCTATCTTGGAAGTCACATTGATCGAGAAGGGGATACAAGCAAAGAAATTAGAATCAGAATGGCTAAAGCAGCAATGTCTTTCAGAAGCCTTGAAAAGTTGTGGAAATCAAAACTCATCAGCACAAACACAAAACTTAGGCTATTCAAATCAAATGTACTATCAACCCTTACCTATGCGTGTGAAAGCTGGAAAACAACAAGAGATATAGAAACAAAGTTGAACGCATTCGAAAATAAATGTCTAAGGAAAATACTTGGTATAGAATGGAACGAATTAAAAAAAAACGAGGAAATTAGAGAAATCGCCAATCAACCAATAATATCTTCAGTAATAAAGAAAAGACGATGGTCATACGTTGGACATGTGATGAGAAGAGATAATAATCGAATAGCAAAGCAAGCTCTCATATGGGAAACAACAGGTAAAAGAAAAAGAGGAAGACCCAGGGAGACACTGAGAAGAACATTGATGAGAGAGGCAAGAGCAGCAGGAATCGGCTCCCTCAATGAGATAGAACTGCTTGCACAGAACAGAGACAGATGGCGAGATTTGATAAAATATCTTTAAAAGACAAATTGCTAGAACAAAAAAATTCATATAGGAGAAGGTGTATCTTGGTCTACGCTCTATGGGCCGGTTACGGCTCGAAAGGTCAATAGATAGATAGATACTCGAAGCGTAGCGGGTTCCATTCATTCATCCCTCTTTCTATAAATCTTTATCTCTTTATTTTCATGTTCGTTGGTTGCTGCATGCCTTTTTCATAGATTTCTTAATCTGATTAATAAGTTTAGTTTAGTCGACATATCATCTTCATTACACAACGGACACCTCTATAGTTCTAAGATCCCATACTCGGCTCATTACCCAGGTGAAGCATGCTCACCTCAAGCTAGCGAAAGCACTAAAGATGGATTCAGCTCAGATGCACAAACTCCGTGGCACCGGCGAAGACCTTGACCCCAAATCCACTTTGCAGCCTCTTACGTCATGCGTGACAGGTGACAATGACTCTTTGCATTCTCCCCCCCCCCCCCTTCCCGGTCAGGTCAGGGCCCCGGTAGCCATGCAGGCGATTATCTATTTTGATTGACTTGTTTTGCATATCTTTTACCGTAACCACTGCCCGTTTTCTTATGTTATCTGTTTATATAACACTGTGCATTACCAGATGCAATGAAAAAATGTTTTCACTAATTATTGATGAACAGTGTTTGTTTGTTGAAAGAAATATACGAACAGCGTCGATTACATCATATTGTTATTAGCATATAGATCCAGATAGGTGAAAACAGGTCTGTACTTATGATAAATCCAGATAGGTGAAAACAGGTCTGTACTTATGATAAATCCAGATAGGTGAAAACAGGTCTGTACTTATGATAAATCCAGATAGGTGAAAACAGGTCTGTACTTATGATAAATCCAGATAGGTGACAATAGGTCTGTACTTATGATAAATCCAGATAGGAGAAAACAGGTCTGTACTTATGATAAATCCAGATAGGAGAAAACAGGTCTGTACTTGTGATAAATCCACATAAAAGAAAACAGGTCTGTACTTATGATAAATCCAGATAGGAGAAAAGAGGTCTGTACTTGTGATAAATCCACATAGAAGAAAACAGGTCTGTACTTATGATAAATCCATATAAAAGAAAACAGGTCTGTACTTATGATAAATTCAGATAGATGAAAACAGGTCGGTACTTATGCTTTATAGACTGCACCAAAGCATTTGAAAATCAGCGAGAAATAATCAAAATTGTAAAGGGTATAAATACTGACAGCAAAAATTCAAAATATGTTGATTTTTTTTAAATAAACGTGTACTGGTTTCAAAAAGAAGCCATATAAATAGAAAATCAATTGGAAATGATTCAACAAATAAAACAAGGTCCATAAAGGACATACCTGGAATATCAGTCGGTGGTATTAGTATAACAACCTGTGGGGTTCTCACGGCACAGTCTTGATCACTAAGAGTGAAAATAGGTTGCAGAATATGATTGAAATGCATAGTTCAAAGTCTCAACAGCAAAAAGACAGAAGCGATGATAGGAACATAGATAAAGATTTCTCATAACGCACAATTACAAGTGAATGGGGCAGTATTAAAACAGGTCATTACATTCAAACACTTAAGAACGATGTTAACTTCCGATCGTAGGAAGTACAACAGGGGTGAATGAGGTGCAGAATAGTTCAGGCACAGGCGGCACTCCAAAAATGAGGACAGTTGTGTATAACTCAATTAAGTCAAGGGAAAGTAAAAGGGGGGGGGGGGAATTGTTCTGAGTTATGTGGAGCCGGCCTTGACTTTTAGATGCGAATTCTGGATATTCCGACAAAGACAAGAAAATGTGTGGAGGTCACAGAGATGGTACAACCATGACAAATGTGTGGAGGTCACAGAGATGGTACAACCATGACAAATGTGTGGAGGTCACAGAGATGGTACAAACATGACAAATGTGTGGAGGTCACAGAGATGGTACAAACATGACAAATGTGTGGAGGTCACAGAGATGGTACAACCATGACAAATGTGTGGAGGTCACAGAGATGGTACAAACATGACAAATGTGTGGAGGTCACAGAGATGGTACAACCATGACAAATGTGTGGAGGTCACAGAGATGGTACAACCATGACAAATGTGTGGAGGTCACAGAGATGGTACAACCATGACAAATGTGTGGAGGTCACAGAGATGGTACAACCATGAAAAATGTGTGGAGGTCACAGAGATGGTACAACCATGAAAAATGTGTGGAGGTCACAGAGATGGTACAACCATGACAAATGTGTGGAGGTCACAGAGATGGTACAAACATGAAGAATGTGTGGAGGTCACAGAGATGGTACAACCATGACAAATGTGTGGAGGTCACAGAGATGGTACAAACATGACAAATGTGAATACATAACATGAATAGCTAACAAGACACTGGAAACGTTCTAAAATTGGGCAAAGAAAGAAGAAAGTTTACGCTCAACATCAGGAGAAAACAGTCATCATTTTTTGCCATCAAAAAGTGGACAGATGAACCTGTGACAACATGCAAGACCAAGAGAAGAGACAGTAATCAGGTGCTCCATGGTAGCCAACCTTCGATGTACAGATTGCACCCAATGAATGAATATAACTCACCGGACATTTCAATTAACAGAGCACTTTTTGTTTCTAATGCCGACACTGCGTACCCAGACGCGGTACATCAGTTACCTTTGATATCATTTCAGCCTATCCTGTCTCTTGTAATAACATTGCGCCCTTGCATTTCTTGAAGAAAGTTGAGTCACATGTGAAATTGTAATGTTTATCTTTGTTTTCTTTAAAATTGTGATAATTCTTTGTGTAGAAAAACACACATAAGCGCACGCACGTACACATGCATACAGATAAACACACACACACCTTCATATAGATTCATACTTAAACGAGCGTAGGCGTGTTATGTATAGTGCATCACATTCACTCAGAGGGGGACTTGTTGGTCTCGAGGCAAAACGCCGGTCTCAAGACAGAGAAGTTGTGATTTCAAATTCCTGCTGCATCAGTTGGGATTTTTATTTATGATTTCTCTCTGCGGCAACCATCCCTGGTCTCACCAGCAATGCCCGGCTTGAAATGTCAATTTCTCATCAACGAAAAAAAAAAAAATGAGTATCTCTGAAGACGGAGTTATCTACCTGTGCGGCGAGGGACCCCTATGCACGGATTAACACGCAAAATTCAGCTCCTAGTCTCTAGGGACTTCGCCAGAGGTGAAAGCTGACGAACAAAAAAATATTAATTATAACATTTCACTCAGAGTAAGAACATAATCGAGCAAATCCAGCTGTTATTGAGTACGTGTCTGATAAAAAGTAGCTTACTGGTGTGAGAATTCTAACCACCTCATCTGTAGATCACTAATGTTCATTCCCGCTCAATCAAGAAACTAAGACCTGGTTCTAGTTGTTCGCGAGCACCAGTTTTGATCTGACTACTGACTTCACCCATCGTTCCTAAATATGGGTACTCAGCACTAACACAGTGTCCCATATCCGCCTTAAGTTGTGGAGGGAGACCTTTACTTTTATTTGATATGAGGAAAATGTGAAGGACAGATCGCACATTTTATATCTGAAAATATGGAAACATAAATCCGCAGTTTATATTAGGAAGTCATGAATGATGAGTATATTTATACTAGGAAATCGTGAATAAAAAAAAACACAGTACTTTATCGGATGAAAATATGAATGAAAAATCATACTTTTATATCTGGAAATTAAAAAAAGAGGGAATCCTAAATTTATATCCGAAAATCATAAATGATATATCTGCACTTTTATATGAAGAAATTGTGAATGATAAGTCAGTACTTTTATATGAGGAAACTATGAATGATAAATTACTCTTTTATGTCTAAGAAATATAAATCCGTACCTTATGTTTGGAAATCATGAATGATGAACTCACATTTATATATGAAAAATCGTGGATGACACATTTACATACTTTAATACCAACAGAACACTGCAAGAATGGCCAATAGTCAATTAAAATCAACAAAACATAGCAAGATATAGACACCCTAATGAATGCTTTTAAAAACTTACCAAAATAATGCGAGATCGCAAATCTAATAGTTTTAAAACGAAGAAAACAAAGCAAGAAGGATTAAATCTAAACCTTTAAATAAACAAACCATGCGATCTGTTGCCAGAGATAGTCAATTTCTGTTTACCGGAGCCCTGACTTAAGACATCCCAACATAAATAAAACAGGAGCACCTTTCTACTTTCTCGTGGCCGTCCTGAGGCTCAGTAAAAACCACTCGAGCCTGGAAGAGTTTTGAGAGACAGAGAGCGATTATGGCACAGAGAAAAGAAAATGATATTTCAAGTGTAGAACACCAAGTGCCGGATATATGTCTTGAGATGCTCTAGTGCTTAATAAACATCAATGTCAGCTCGAGACTGGCTCGCGTACGCAGACGTTCCAAGCCACCAGAAGGCCACGAGAGGTAGCTTGGTAATTATTATTTACTGCGGAATAACGTTCATAATTTCTTTTGAACATTGACGTTCATTTTGGTCTCACAAGTTCCTCCTATTGATCAGATCATGTATTTTTTTTGTTGTTGGTCGTTTAGAATTACATGGTTCGAGTTTATCCACATCCAGCCTGGTGAAGACGATGTGTGTTAGGCGGGGCACACGTTTAGGGGAAAAATCAGAACACACACGCTCATATGAGTACCGATCATGCGACCAGCTCATGGTGTGTTGTGATGTTCTTCTACCCTTCCATCATGAAACAGGGCAAAGCGTCAAGTTCGCATGACCAAAAGACTTGAAGGACGAAGAAGAAGAAGTGGAAGAGGAGGAGAAAGAAGAAACATAAAAATAAGAAGAGGAAGAAGAAGAAGAAAAGAGAAAAGCTGAAGAAGACAAAGGAAAAGAAGAAGAAGAAAAAGGAAATAAGAGGAAAAAGGAAAAGAAAAGTTATTGACTCAATAACTCAAAAAGAAAATAAGAAAAGGGAAAAGAAGAAGCAGACAAAGGAAAAGAAGAAGATGAGGAAGATGAAAAAGAAGAAAAGAAAATAGGAATAAGAATGGGAAGGATGAGACTGTCTCTCCTTGGACTTAAAGATGCTGGTAATAAATCGACTTTGACATCAATTGGTGCTGTCACCTTTACATGGAAATCATGCGTTCAATGTTATCATATTCCAAGTATTCCTCCAGTCTCATCTAGGCAGTTTCTATTATCTGTAAAATCTGAATAATTTATATCAAAGACATGAAATTCGGTTGCAGAATGTTGAATGTCAGTAACAGTGTTTCCCACTTGTTCAATGTTATTGCTTGTTTTCTCTGGACGATTTCTCATCTTTCTCGTTCGCCCTTAAAACGACGCTTAATTTGCATCTTTACTTTGTGTTGTGGCATTTAGCAAGATCCAATATTTACGACTTTTGGTCAAATGCATCCGACTTCATCATCATCATCATCATCATCATCATTGAGTGCCTTCTCCGCAACGAAGGTTGGCTACCATGGATCGCCATTCTACTCTGTTTCTTGCTTTGATGGTGCAGGCTGTCATAGATTGACTTGACCATCTTTTGATGTTACTTGTCCATGTTAGTCTTGGTCTGCCTCTGCCTCTTTTACCTTGTATTTTCCCTTCCAATATTACTTTTAGTAGGCTCTTGTGTCTTTTAACATCCGACTTCACTATATTAAATATCGTAAATTTGATTTTAAAAATTAATGCTGCCACAAAGATGTGTAGTTGCTGCAACTGTTGTTGATATCTTTCGTATCGTCATTGCGACAGTTGTTGACATCTTTCGTATCGTCATTGCGACAGTTGTTGATATCTTTCGTATCGTCATTGCGACAGTTGTTGATATCTTTCGTATCGTCATTGCGACAGTTGTTGATATATTTCGTTTCGTCATTGCGACAGTTGTTGACATCTTTCGTGTCGTCATTGCGACAGTTGTTGATATCTTTCGTGTCGTCATTGCGACAGTTGTTGATATCTTTCGTATCGTCGTTGCGACAGTTGTTGACATCTTTCGTGTCGTCATTGCGACAGTTGTTGATATCTTTCGTGTCGTCATTGCGACAGTTGTTGATATCTTTCGTGTCGTCATTGCGACAGTTGTTGACATCTTTCGTATCGTCATTGCGACAGTTGTTGATATCTTTCGTTTCGTCATTGCGACAGTTGTTGATATCTTTCGTGTCGTCATTGCGACAGTTGTTGATATCTTTCGTGTCGTCATTGCGACAGTTGTTGACATCTTTCGTGTCGTCATTGCGACAGTTGTTGACATCTTTCGTGTCGTCATTGCGACAGTTGTTGATATCTTTCGTGTCGTCATTGCGACAGTTGTTGACATCTTTCGTGTCGTCATTGCGACAGTTGTTGATATCTTTCGTGTCGTCATTGCGACAGTTGTTGATATCTTTCGTGTCGTCATTGCGACAGTTGTTGATATATTTCGTGTCGTCATTGCGACAGTTGTTGATATCTTTCGTGTCGTCATTGCGACAGTTGTTGATATCTTTCGTGTCGTCATTGCGACAGTTGTTGACATCTTTCGTGTCGTCATTGCGACAGTTGTTGACATCTTTCGTGTCGTCATTGCGACAGTTGTTGACATCTTTCGTGTCGTCATTGCGACAGTTGTTGATATCTTTCGTGTCGTCATTGCGACAGTTTTTGACATCTTTCGTGTCGTCATTGCGACAGTTGTTGATATCTTTCGTGTCGTCATTGCGACAGTTGTTGATATATTTCGTGTCGTCATTGCGACAGTTGTTGACATCTTTCGTGTCGTCATTGCGACAGTTGTTGACATCTTTCGTGTCGTCATTGCGACAGTTGTTGACATCTTTCGTGTCGTCATTGCGACAGTTGTTGATATCTTTCGTGTCGTCATTGCGACAGTTGTTGACATCTTTCGTGTCGTCATTGCGACAGTTGTTGATATCTTTCGTGTCGTCATTGCGACAGTTGTTGATATCTTTCGTGTCGTCATTGCGACAGTTGTTGACATCTTTCGTGTCGTCATTGCGACATACACTTCAAGTCCAGCGTTAGTTTTATCAGTCACTTCTGAAACTAGCCATCCAATAAACAATAACCGTGTAATTATAATTCATTATCATCATTTGCCATTTCGGTTGACGTTGGCGATTATGTCCTTCCACATTCTTCTATCTACCGTGCATCGTATCAGTTCTGTTGTTGACTGTATTCTGTGCTATGACACCAAGCTATCCAGTATTTTCTCTAATTGTCGTCTGCGATATCTCTTTCCCTGTATTTTGCCTGTATGACTTTCATTTAAAAGCAATATCAGTGTGATTTTCATTAATACACGATAACAGTATAGTTCTTATTAACAAACAATAACAGTATAGTTCTTATTAACAAACAATAACAGTATAGTTCTTATTAACAAACAATAACAGCATAGTTCTTATTAACAAGCAATAACAGTATAGTTCTTATTAACAAACAATAACAGCATAGTTCTTATTAACAAACAATAACAGTATAGTTCTTATTAACAAACAATAACAGCATAGTTCTTATTAACAAATAATAACAGCATAGTTCTTATTAACAAACAATAACAGTATAGTTCTTATTAACAAACAATAACAGCATAGTTCTTATTAACAAACAATAACAGTATAGTTCTTATTAATAAACAATAACAGCATAGTTCTTATTAACAAACAATAACAGTATAGTTCTTATTAACAAACAATAACTGTATAGTTCTTATTAACAAACAATAACAGCATAGTTCTTATTAACAAACAATAACAGTATAGTTCTTATTAACAAACAATAACTGTATAGTTCTTATTAACAAACAATAACAGCATAGTTCTTATTAACAAACAATAACAGTATAGTTCTTATAACAAACAATAACAGCATAGTTCTTATTAACAAACAATAACAGTATAGTTCTTATTAACAAACAATAACAGTATGATTCTCATTGAGACCGATAAACGAACAACATCGTTAGGAAATTGCGACATTTGTGCCGCTATAAAGACAGGGATTGGTAAGACGTACTTCTCGCAATTTATTTACTCTTCTTTACACTTGGGTTTATCAACCCACAGTTTGTCACTGTACAGTCCACTCTGGCCCTAAAATAAATCGTTCTAGACTTATCGACACTATGAAGAGTTTTTTTTTTTTTTTAAATCCCCATATAGACTTCTTTAGACCGTCGTAGCCTGCCTTATATTTTCTATGTGACCATGTAGTCCAAGGGAAGCAACTGGAGAAATGTGCGTTTTCACCTTCTAGTTCGTTCTTTGTTGTGTAAATTGAAGCAGAGAGTGGGTGTCCGGTTAGCGCAATCGATAGGCGGTTGGCTTACCACGGCAACAGCCGGGGTTCGTACCCTGGCGAGGACACCTGGGTTTTACTAATTCCCTAAAAATTAGTACCTCTGAAGTCGGAGTAAATCTGCCTACATGGCGAGGGGCATCCTGTAATGGGATAAAACAGACTACACGCAAAATTCAGTCCCACAAAATTGAGTGGGTGGGACTTCGTCAGAGGTCAAAGCTGACGAAAGCGAACGAACGAACGAAGCAGAGTATCCAGCATCCTCATACTTAAAATAATAGTTGAGAAGGGAACATAACATGTTCAAGTTGAGACAAACATGAATAATACACATATAATGTGGGAAAGATTCCAGCACGGACATATATGTTATTGGTTATTGGTTATGGAAGGCCTCGGTATCACATATCACTGCAAGCGAATTAAAATCCATAATTGCTCAACCGCCCAGTGGAATCATCCGAATTATAACTCATCTTCCAAACAAAGAAAGGTAACTGTAGTCCCCATCATAGCAGTCTCAGCACACGCCAAAAGACATAAGACAACTGTTCTCTGTCATACGATATCATCATTCATCGTACACAATTGGAGTATCGAAACATGATCAAAATGGATGAGACACACAACTCACGGTGTGCACAGAGCACTTAACTCAGTAGCTCCTGCAACAAGCCGGACTTGGAACATATATGTAACCATAAGTAGTGCGAAAATTCCGAGATAAGACAATATGAATTGAACAACATGATTATTGGGTCAATAGAAGGTAGTAAAAACATAAATGATGCACATGAACACATGCAATGGAGGAAAATTAAATCAATTTGATTCTGTTGTTCTGGTAACTTTAGCATAACCACCTTCATATCATCTGACTAGTCATTTCTAAGACTGCCATCTGAATGCCCCACGATTACGTCTCACTACAATCTTGCCCCATGGCAGCTTTCTTCATTTTAGTCTTCCTGTCAGTCCTCGGTAGATTCCTGGATCTAGTTACCCCCTGTACTGTATTTGTATTGATTGAACGTCGCGACAGACACGATCGTTTCAAACATTTCAGACCAATCGTGCTTACTTCCTATACATATCCATTGTCTTCTCCTGTTATGTTTTGCAAAATTGTAACTGCACTTTTTGTCCAGAATGTCTCGATTGTTTAGAGCAAGTTTGATTTCTAAAAGGATTTAGTCGTTCATGTTATTCATGTTTAACGAGAGGCTTAGTGGGAGTATAAGAGGACTTAACAACCAACACAGAACTGGAGTCGTCAGTCTCTGGACGATGCGGGACTTACTGAGGTGGTCGTAGCACCTAAGGACATGTTCCGAGAGCAATGTTTCACAAAATTCCCTCCCCCCCCCCCCCACCCCTATTGCTTTTTTGTTTGTTTTGTTTTTGTTTCTCCGCTGCAAGTCTCGATATTTCGTTCCCTTGTTTTCGTTGTATTATTCCATTCCTGTCACGGCTGTTTGTTTTAAAATAAAAGTGGCATTTTAGCTGTAACCTTGGAAATGTTCTAGTTATTTTGGATGTAGTTGACCGGAGTCTGGTACATTCCACTCATTCCTAAAATATATATTTTATGGGAGTGTTTTTATTTTAGGACACAGCATTCAAAATTAAATGTTTTTATCTAAAGTTAAGTGCCCCCATCACTCCAAGTGGCGTATAGGAAATATGGTGTTAGTGACCATAATTTGTATAGACCTCCGGCACATGAATTTTTGGGTAATATGGTCGTACTACGCCCGTGCCGCTTTACTTTCCCCAAAAAAAAAATATCTGGTACCCATTTAAGGCTGGGTGAACCCGGAAGCCTCGACATAATCGAACCCGACCTCCTGTTCTTTGTAGTCCAGTTCACTAACGACTGAGCTATTGCGGCTCCCTTTTAAAGAATAATGCTCTATGTAAAATATCAAAGGTTGGTATATTTGAAAGTCTCTGGACCGCATTATTCAATTTTTCACCACGACAGTATTCTGTATTTAATGATATGACTTCTTGTAATAAACTTGAGTATAAAATAGAAAAAGGCCAGTGTATTTGATATTTCTTACAAGACGCAAATGAACAAATCTAAAAAAATCTGCAGTATAAAAAAATGCTTTATATTCATATATTACACGATGTGTAAATGATATGATACAGTACTATGCAATCCATTTTTGACAAAAGAAACAAGTAAAGAGTTCTTAGATGTTATGCAGTCGTTACATATGGATGTGAATCATGGACAATAAGACAACAGACAAGAAAATCAATGGAGACTGTATAAATGTGGTTTTACAGAAGAATGTTGAGAACACCATGGACAGCAAAGAAGAGTAATGAAAATATTCTGAAAGAGACCAAAGCAAAAAAGAGCTAATATATAGTATTAGGAAGAAACAATTATCATGTTTTGGCCATAAGGGAACAGCTGGAATATATTGCAACAACTGGAAAAATTGAGGGACGAAGCGATAGACAGAAGCAAAGAGAAAAGTTACCACAGCTTAAGAGAAACGCTTTGGCGGAATGTCAACAACAGAAATGATAAATAACTGTCGAAATCGAAAGTTATGGGGAAATATGATCACCTACCCTAGCAGGCATGGTACTTGATGATGATGATATAATGTAATTGTTATTCGTGTATATCTTGGAAGCAGCATAGATCAAGAAGGAGGCACAAAGAAAGAAGTTAAAATTAGAATAACAAAGGCGACGATGACTTTCAGAAACCTTGATGAAATATGGAAATCAAAATTACTATGCATTAAAACAAAGTTCTGGATTTCCAAATCAAATGTATTATCCATCCTTTCCTATGCATGCGAGAGAGCTGGTATACAACTAAAGAATTATACAATAAATTGGATGCATTTGAAAACAAATGTAACCGAAATACTTCGTATACCATGGAATAAATTTAAGACTAGTCTAAAAATAGTAGAAATAACAAAGTATCCGAAACTATTATCTATAATCAAGAGAAGGAAGTTGAATATGTTGGCCATGTGGTAAGAAGAAGCAACACAAGAATTCCAAACCAAGCCCTCTAATGATAAAAGAAACAGAAGTTGGCCATTAGAAAGACTAAAAAGAACAATGAGGCAAGAGGCAGCAACAGCAGTCATCAGCTCCCTCGCCGTGGTGAACAATTCGCGCAGAATAGAGATGTGTGCAATACGGGTTCTGTGCAAGTTCTGCTGCTAGATACAGACACAGGGAGTCTAAGATTTTTGCCCTATGTGCCGTCTTAGTATCGAAATGACAATAGATAGAGAATTATGACCAACCTCAGAGATGTTGATTATGTTTCCTTGCATTATAGACTGGGGCAGTTTAATGTTTTTAGTTTAATGTTTCTTCCTATTTTTGTGTTTTCTTGTTTGACAAACCCGAGTCCTCAGTCCATTATGTCTCGTTTGTAATATTTGATCAGTTCAAAAAAATGTGTTTATTACATTTTATTTATATTGCGAGCGGTTGAGCAATTATGGATTTTAATTCGTTTGCAGTGATACCAGGGCCTTCCATAACAATAACAATTTATATTGCGTTAAAAAGTCGCAAATTGCGTTCTTTGTGTTGTAACATTTGTATTAAACGATAAGTCTAAGATTTAACCTATTTAACCGACACGTCGGTCTAATTTGTGCTGTACACTTATTACTTAGGGCCCTAACCTAACCGTTTTTTTCCAATTTCTCCTAAAAATTGCTGACATTGTGTCCAATAATAAAGAAAAAACATTCATAACTTGAAATAGGTCTGGCGCCTACAAGATACAAAAAACGTGCATTTAGTGCGCGTTGCAGGGGTCGGTTAAGGTTGACCTAATGAACTTTGGGACGTCAGTGATTATAATGAAGTAATTCATAAGTTAACGATAGAAGGCCAGGGTTAAGGCAGGGTTCTGTCATTACAGTCTGGAAGTTATCAAAGGCGGCGTTTCATCGTTGCTGGAGTGTTGTCATAGTTGGATAAATGGTAAATAAATAATAGTCGGTGTTGCGTATATGGTTATGTGTGCTGCCACGCTGTGTGTCTATGTTTAATACATACATATTATATATATTTAATTATTATAATATATAATAATAATTATGTATATATGTGTGTATGCGTGTGTGTGTGCGTGCGTGCGTGCGTTTGTTTTTGTTCATCGTCCATCAAAGCAACCAATAATGGACGTTTTTTGCCGAGTTCGGCATTCCCCCCCCCCCCCCCCCCCCCCCCCGAATGTGAGTGACAAAGCGATGTTAAATATTAATTACCGTGGTGTTAAATCACTTTTGAAAGTAACATTAAACATGTTAAGTTAAATATTTACGATATCGACGGATAGTACACAGAATGCGGACGCCAACTGAGAGTATTGACACGACAAACGCTTTTTTTAAAGAATCCCTCTGAGGAGGAACCAAAGGGAAAAGCGAAAATATACTTAGGGAAGTCAGACGGATGCAGAGATGAAGAGGCTGGGGAAGACATGGAACGATCTGACAAGAAACAGGGCAACTTGGAAAGTGTTTAATGAAGACCCATGCTCCACAGACTTTGGCATTGAAGTAATCACAGACATATGCAACGACATATACCATACAGGATACATACCAAATGAGCTAAAAACATCAACTTTCATTGCAATGCCTAAAAAGAATGATGCAGTTGAATGCAGTGATTTTAAAACAATATGCCTAATGAGCCATGTAACAAAAATCTTGCTATAAGTTATGCAAGGAATATAAATCAATATTGAATTAGAAGAACAATTTGGATTTATGAACAGTGGGACAAAAGAAGCCATATTCTGCATGAGAAAATTAATCGAAAAGTACACAGAAGTAAATAAGCCAATATGTGCCTGTTTCATAGACCACACCAAATCTTTTGGTAGAATACACCAAAAACAACTTATAGAATGCCTAAAAGAGGTACATCTAGATGGCATAGACATACGATTAAAATGTAATTTATTTGGGACCAAGCAGCAATAATAAAATATAGCAAAGAAAACTCTACACTTATTGAAATAAAAAGAGGAGTAAGACAAGGATACATCTATCACCAAGATTGTTCAATCTATACACTGAGCAAAACTTTAAAAGCACCACAGAGATGCCAGGCCTACACATTAATGGAAAGACAATAACCTAAGATATGCTGATGATTCTCTATTACTAGCAGAATATCCTTAAAAAGTACAATTACTTAATGGAAATAAACATGACAAGCAAAAATATGGATTAGACATGAATATCAAGAAGACTTTGGTTATGGAAGGTCCTGGTATCACTGCAAACGAATTAAAATCCATAATTGCTCAACCGCCCGTGCCAGTAGAATCATCCGAATTACTATCTCGTCTCCCAAACAAAGAATAGGTAGTCCCTATAATAGTAGTCTCAGAACACGCAAAATGACATAAGGCGAAACCGCACAGAAAGTGAACACAGCCAACTTTTCCCTGTCATACGATATTATCATTCATCGTAAACAATTGGAATATCGAAACATGATCAAAACGGATGAAACACACAGCTCACGGTGTGCACAGAGCACCTAACTTGGTAGCTCCTGCAACAAGCCGGACTTGGAATATGAGGAATCTGCAACAAGGAACACTGTCATACATAACCTTCAATGGTTCCTGCCGCCTATCCACCACATTGACCAGAATTTCACGTCCTCCTGAAAATGATAACGCAGAAAAGTGCAATGGAGAGTCGAAATTAATCAGACCCCAAATGCACTTTCTTCGAGAGAACGTGAACTAGTTCCACCATCTTGGAAACGGAAGTCCCATCAAAAAGACTAAAACTATGATCATAAACAAAGAGAACACTGAAAACCGTAAGTGGATATCAAAGTGGACGGAATATACCTGGAGAGTTCAAAGCTACAACTACCCTGGACGTACCATAAGGAGTGATGGAAAATGTAAAACTGAAATAAACAAAAGAATAGGAATGGCAAAAAGTTATTTTAATGCCATGAAAAATATACTAACATCAAGGAAAATAACAGAAGGGCTAAAATAAGAATAACAAAATGTTATATCTTCTCAACATTCCTGTATGGTATAGAAACATGGACTTGAAATGTGGATTTACAGAAGAATAGGAAGCGGCATGTTAAAATCGCAACAGTCTACTAAAAGTAATCTTGGAAGGGAAAATATAAGGTAAAAGAGGCAGAGGCAGACCAAGACTAACATGGACGAGTAACATCAAAAGATGGACAAGTCAGCCTATGACAACCTGCACTATCAAAGCAAGAGACAAAACAGAATGGCGCTCCATGATAGCCAATCTTCGATGCGGAAACGGCACTCAATTATAATAATACATACTCCACAGGGAGTTTAAAGAAAAAAAGAATGTAGAAGTACGTGTTAAATATTAACTCAAGTAATGTGTGAAATTAAATATTAACTTAAGTTACGCGTTAAATAAAGTAGGTGTTGCGCACTATTTTATTATGCAGCACGTGCTCTCTTACTTTATAAAATAGGGAGTGACCACAAATGTATTTGTAGCAAAGGGCTAATGGAAAGAGTTCTCTTCAAACTTATAGAGAATCTCGCGTTGTTAAAACTTCATATTTGTCAGTGACGTCTCGTTTTAGAGTGACGTGATATGTCTCTTCTTGAGTAACTTATGGCTATTACTTTTGTCTCCCTTTATAAAGGGATTTTGCGTATTAGTATTTTTAATATTTTATTGATTATAACTAGAAATCGGCTAATAGCACTCCGGATAAACACATGGGTACTTAGCCCATTTAGCAGACAACGTAAATTGGGCATCGCGTAATTCTCTGGTTGTACACACGTCTTAAATGTACCTGTTTTTTCCTTCTCATTCAACTCTCATATTCCACAGCCCCAAGATGATAGACTGATCAGCTGTCGTCACAGCCTTCAGTAAGTGTGTGCAGTCATTACCCCCAGTATCTCTCCCACATCCACTTGTCACATTTCTGGCTAACCTTTCTACTCTTTTGTTGCAGCGATCACTTGCATTACCATTCTGGAATTTTATTGATATTTTTTTTCGTCTTTCCTTATTTGTATTATTGGTTATTTAAAACGTTATAGTTTCTGCTTGCTCTAATTGTTTTATTTGTCCTTACAGCTTTAGCAACCGTTGATATGTTTGTTTTAGTCCTGAACACTGACAGCTTTAGCAACCGTTGATATGTTTGTTTTAGTCCTGAACACTGACAGGTTTAGCAACCGTTGATATGTTTGTTTTAGTCCTGAACACTAACAGCTTTAGCAACCGTTGATATGTTTGTTTTAGTCCTGAACACTGACAGCTTTAGCAACCGTTGATATGTTTGTTTTAGTCCTGAACACTGACAGCTTTAGCAACCGTTATGTTTCTTTAGTCCTGAACACTGACAGCTTTAGCAACCGTTGATATGTTTCTTTAGTCCTGAACACTGACAGCTTTAGCAACCGTTGATATGTTTGTTTTAGTCCTAAACACTGACAGCTTTAGCAACCGTTGATATGTTTGTTTTAGTCCTGAACACTAACAGGTTTAGCAACCGTTGATATGTTTGTTTTAGTCCTGAACACTGACAGCTTTAGCAACCGTTGATATGTTTGTTTTAGTCCTGAACACTGACAGCTTTAGCAACCGTTGATATGTTTGTTTTAGTCCTGAACACTGACAGGTTTAGCAACCGTTGATATGTTTGTTTTAGTCCTGAACACTAACAGGTTTAGTAACCGTTGATATGTTTGTTTTAGTCCTGAACACTAACAGGTTTAGCAACCGTTGATATGTTTGTTTTAGTCCTGAACACTGACAGCTTTAGCAACCGTTGATATGTTTGTTTTAGTCCTGAACACTAACAGGTTTTGCAACCGTTGATATGTTTGTTTTAGTCCTGAACACTAACAGGTTAGCAACCGTTGATATGTTTGTTTTAGTCCTGAACACTAACAGGTTTAGCAACCGTTGATATGTTTGTTTTAGTCCTGAACACTAACAGGTTTAGCAACCGTTGATATGTTTGTTTTAGTCCTGAACACTGACAGCTTTAGCAACCGTTGATATGTTTGTTTTAGTCCTGAACACTAACAGGTTTAGCAACCGTTGATATGTTTGTTTAGTCCTAAACAAGTATAGTTTACTTTTCGATCTGTTTTTTTTTTCAAACTTGCTTCTACTTCTTTTGAGTTATTCCTTCATCTTGGCGAGACACGATCTGTTCAACCTCAGACTAACTCTTCCAGGTTATATTAGACCACATCTGTCATTCAAATTTTTATTCTATTCTATTCTACTCTATTCATGCAATCAGTTTCATTGCAGTCGGGCATCCCCATATCCACTCCATCGTCCGTCCTAGCATTTCTTAAAGCGCATACAGACTGATTGTTCCTGTAAGGTGATGATTATAGATGCATCTGCTTTTTCCACTGAACATTCCGGATTGGCCAGATCCCTTTTCCACCTTTTAAACTTCTCAGTCTCTCAATATATACATCATTATTCCACACAATCACCTCATCTTCTCTTAAGAAATAAAGAAAAAAAACTAGGCGAAGTCCCCTTTGTCCAGTGTAAAGCCACACTCAGTGTCAGAGCTGCCAGCGAGCTTGTCGATTGCCGTGTACACCGGCATATCCGGGACAGTAGTGCCCAGGTTAACGTGTTCACTATAGAGCCATACAAGAACTGCATCCACTCCTGCCGCAGACACTGTTTGTCTTCTGTAGCATGCTTTGCGAGTCAGTTACCAAGACTGCATGTTCCACGTTGTCCAACCACCCGTTCAAAATTATAGTACAAATTATTTCCTTTGGTTCTCTTGAGATTTACATGTCTGTCTCTTTTGTAAAACTGTTAACAGGAAGCTGTGTTTTTACTCCTTTGTTTTTGTGATGCGACAACACTTAGTCCTTGTTGATCATTGTCGCTTGAAAGTTAGTCAAACTTCCTTCCAGGTTGCCATTTATGTTTTCATTACCCACCTTAACGTTCTTGTGCCAACCTCCACTCTTTAGCATCTCCTTCTTGATTTCTTTTCCTTTCCGAAGATTGACAGATGATGGCGCAGGTGAGGCCGACTTGATTGATTTGTTGACATTACAGTCACGTGCTCACCTGTTGCACCTGACACGGGCTACAGGCTGAGGATATGTCTTCCATCCGCGGCCCGTCCGGTAAATATTTAGAAGAACCAGAGCGTCCAAAGCTCTGATCTGTCAGGTCCATATACAGCCATATGCTCGAGATGTTGATCTTTTCAACATGTGCCTGACGCTTTGTCCGTATAAATCTAATGCACTTGAACACGAATCAAGACGAGTGTTGTTTTCAACTATTGAGACATTCTAGCTCATTAATTGCAGAAATAACATGAGAATTTTTTATTTTATTTATTTATTTATTTATTTTTATTTTTTTTCTTTGGGGGGGGGGGGAGAGAAGGAGAGAGAGAGAGAGAGTAGAGAGAGAGAGAGAGAGAGAGAGAGAGAGAGAGAGAGATTTTGCTCATTAGGTTCATTAGGTATCGAAAACATTTCTTCCAAGTAACTTTAGGAAATTATGAAACAACAGTAGTATGCTTTTAGACATACTTTATCCTTGTTTTAGACATACTTTATCCTTGTTTTAGAATACTTTATTTATCCCTTTAGACATACTTTATCCTTGTTTTAGACACAAGACATGCTCAGTCTGAACATGTTTTGTGTTGTAAACATGTTTTATGTTTGCCTATATGTGTGTGATTTATCCTTGTTTTTAAACATATATGCTTCTTGTTTTGGCGTAATCTGTTTTTTTTTTTTTGTGTGCATCTATACATACCTTTCCTTGTATTTAGACATACTTTATCCTGTTTTCAAACATACGTTCATCATTTTTAGATATACTTTATTTTTTTTTTTTATACATACCTTGTCCTTGTTTTAAACACATCTTTTTGTTTTAGACATACTTTATTATTACATTTATACAAACTTTATCCTTATTTTATGACATGCTTTATCCTTGTTTTAGAAATATTGTATCCTTGTTTTCAGTCACATTTTATCCCTTTTTAGACATACTTTATCCTTTTTACGCACTTCATTCTTGTTTTAGACGTACTTTATCCTCCCTTTTTAGACACTTTATCCTTATTTTAGATATACTTTATCTTTTTAGACATACTTTATCCTTGTTTTTTTAAGCACTTTATCATTGTTTTTGACATACTTTATTCCTGATTTAAACAAACATTATCCCTCATTTGAACATAATTTATCTGTTTTCACACTTTATGCTATAGTGATATATATGTTATTGTTACGGTAGTCTGGACTTCAATCGTTTCCTTATTATCTTCACGTCATTTTATCGAGTGTCGACGATATAAAGTTGTAGCCCTCCCTCTAACAGTTTCAACCATTCTCGTGGGATGCTATTGTCACTCTCTTTAATGTTTGGTTTACCACTACTTGTCGCAGCAGAAATCAGTTTATACCAGGAACAGTGCCAGCTAAAGGTGAACAACAAAAATATCTAGTTAGTTATTCCGGATTGTGAGAAATATATAGCTAACCTTCGATGCGGAGACGGCATTTTATGATGATGATGATGATCGTTCTTTTTTCTTTGTCACTGATACCTAAAAGGTGTCGTGGTTATATCATGTGTCATTCTTGAGCTACTCGAACTGTCTGAATTAGTGATTTTCCTTTGTTGTTACATGTCTTTGTCACTGCATCTATCCATCTTCTTCTGTGTCTTCCTCTTGGTCTTTTTCCATGCATTCTCGTGAAGAACGCCCTTGATGGTGATTGGTGAGGATTCATTCTGACCAGGTGGCCAAACTATTTAAGTTGTTGTTGCTCTATATGTTCTTGGCAGGGTTTTATTCCTACCATTTTTCTTATGGTTTCATTTGGTATTCTATCCCTTCTTGTGTTGTTTGTTAATTTTCTCACAAATGATGTTGATGATGGTGGTAGAAATATCCGTGTGTGTTCAACAGGGCCTGTTTGACGACACGTAACTTTGAAGACATTGGTAATCCATCTTATTAGACAAGAAGATATTGTAAGTTATAAGTTACAGCTTTAGAGAGCGGGTGGTTGAGTTGATAACTTGTTGGGCTCCAAACTAGGAAAACACGGGTTCAAATCCCGGTAGGGTCTAAAACTTTTTCTATCGGGGATGAAATAAAAACTCAGACTCGAATGCCTCGTGTCGACTGCACTGGACATGTGGCCTTTATTCTCTGGTCCTACAAATTCCCTCCTCCCCTCCCCGGCAGACTCCAGTTAGGGAAAATGCCGTAAAGGTATATATTTTTTTTAATTTGTAGATGCAGCTTTACGGACAAATGCCAGGACTAAACAATGTTTAGATTTAAGCTTGTCTTTATCGGGGAAGAAAGACTAAAACACGGATTGCGCCCATTAACATGAAATACAGATGATCCTTCTGATAGCTTTGCTATCACTGTCATACCTCTCGTGATGTTTGTGTACACCAGCCTGCCCGCCTTGACGTCTCAGTAGTGGAGAATAAGAAAACAGTTGGGGGTGTCCGGGTGGTTCATATTATGAAAGTAAACGTGCAACAGAAATGTTCGGGAAAGATACACAGACATGCTCTTAAGGTGTGACCCCCCAGGTAGGAGAAGGACGGTTTTTGTTGACACACCTGTATAACCTGGGGGTGAGTTTACAAAATGTGTTGCCAGGAATTAGGTAAACTCTTAAACCTGTCAGTTACCAGCCTAATGACCACAGGCGTTCCAGATGAAAACAGGAAGCTGCGCATAAATTACCTGAACTAATATCGACCTGTCAGAGCATTGTCTGCGTCAGGGATCTCCAAAATAACACTTCTGGCTACATCCGGCTCTTTGCACCCATTTATCTTTCCTTTTCCTTTTGAACCAACGTTGATACCTTTATTTCACAGCTACATCCGCGGCTAGCTGTTAAGCTTCTCTTTACCACCGACTTTCTTTAATGGCACTCCATTATCATCATCATCATCATGATTGAGTGCCGTCTCCGCATCGAAGGTTGGCCACCACGTAGCGCCACTCTGTCTCTTGTTTTGATGGTGCAGATTGTCATAGGTTGACTTGTCCGTCTTTTGATATTACTCGTCCATGCTAGTCTTGGTCTGCCTATGCCTCTTTTACCTTGTATTTTCCCTTTCAATATTGCTTTTATTAGGCTGTTTGGTCTTTTAACATGCCCCCAAAATTTCATTTGTCTTGTTCTAATTGTGTTTAGTAGTTTTCTTTTCATTTTTAGTTGTTTTAAAAACTTTGTTTTTTTTTAAATGTCTGTGTTTTAAAAATCGTTTGTTTTTTTTTTCCTTTCCATCCAATTCTACCTATTCTTCTATAAATCCACATTTCAAAGGCTTCAATTTGCTGTTCTGTTTTCTTGTCTAATGTCCATGTTTCTGCACGATACAAAAATATTGAGAAGATGTAACATTTTGCTATTTCTTAGTTTTAGCCCTGCTGTTTTTTTTTTTATGTTAGTATATTTTTCATGGCATTAAAATTACTTTTTCCCATACCTATTCTTTTTGGCACTTAGCATTTCTTTATCTTTTTTTTTTTCAAAACTATTCACGTTCCTGTGTTCAGCATATTGCACAGAAAGACGAGCCGGCTCTAATAGTAAAGTAAAGTACCTCCGTCACGCCAAGTGGCGTATAGGGAAATATGGTGTTAGTGACCCTATATTTTACAGACCTTCAGCACATGATTTTTGGGGTAATGTGGTCGGTATTACGCCCGTGCTACTTTACTTTCCCAGGAAAAAATCCGGTACTCATTTTAGGGAGCTCTTAAAAAAACATCAGAAAGAAGCAATCAACATTTTTCGGGCACATCATGAGAAGAGGAAAGTTGGAATACTTGGTTACAACTGGCAAAATAAAAGGAAAGAGAGATCGCGGACGACAAAGAGAGAAAATACTCGATAGCTTGGTGTCATGGCATGGAAAACAGTCAACAACAGAACTGATACGATGCAGATAGAAGATAGAAGATTGTGGAGGAACATGATCGCCTACGCCAACCGGCAGGGTACATGATGATGATGACCCATTTTAAGGCTGGAGTCGGCTCTGATAATTCAGTCGCTAACATGTTATCTTAGGTACATCAGTTTGTCTGCAAAATGTGTATCTTGGTGTCAAATTGGGTTTTATATGTCTGTACAGTTCACATGTTTGAAGAACATGGCCAGGAGTCTGTAGACCGGCTTCGCTTATACACAATGGGATATAGTCATGTATATCCTGCATAAATGGGCGGGAGTTCAGGCTTCTGTAACATGACTTGGGCAATAACTCAGTCTGAAGATCGTGGTCTGCTGTGCTTTTTTAGATGCCAAATATTAGCTTTTTGTAAATTTACTATTTGTTTTTTTTTTTTGCCACTCATTTCTATGTTCTATATACCACTTATTTCTATGTTCTATTTGCCACTCATTTCTTTGTTCTATTTGCCACTCATTTCTATGTTCTATTTGCTACTCATTTCTATGTTCTATTTGCCACTCATTTCTATATATTCTTTTGATTAGTGTTTTTGCTCTCTTCACTGACGCCTTGTGAAGAAATGTTCTTCTTCATGAGCAGCTGATCATCCTCTTAATTTCAATCTTTACCACAGTTTGCAGTGACTCATTACAGTGTCACTTTGTTTGCCGTAGCTCTTCCACAACCTGTTCGAACTGGATTTATCTTTTATGGAAAAAGGAGGTAAAATAACACGTCCACGCTATTGACGCTCGCAGATTATGGTAATAGTAGCACACAGATTTATACTTTACCATCGAGGCATTTTTAGGGAGCCGCGATAGCTCAGTCGTTAGTGAAAGTGGACTACAAAGGACTAGAGATTGGGTTCGATCCTGATCGACGGCTTCCGAGTTCACCTAGCCTTTAATGAGTATCGGATTTTTTTTAAATGGGAAAGTAAAGCGGCACGGGCGTAATACCGACAACATTACCCCCAAAAAATCAGGTCTGTAAAAATTATGGTCACTGATACCATATTCACTATACGACTCTTAGCGTGACAGGTTTCTTTACTTTACTTTTTTTAATCGACACACGTTTGGATTATATGGTCGGCACCATACCTTGTAGAACTTTTTCCTCTTCTCCTTCGTCTCTATATTTTAATTATGCTAATATTAATATTTATCTTAGAATAGAAAAGAACCAGACGAACCTGCCACGCATGTTGTAGGAGGCGACTAAGGAGGTTTGGAATCGTCGCATGTGCGGTCGAGTAGGACATGAACAGAGCAATCTTGTCGACAGAATTTACCAATGCATGTTGGGAAATGACGTGACAAGTTGTGGGGCGGATATGGGGAATTCCTGACTACAATGAAACTGGTTCAATAGAATAGAATAGAATAGAATTTGTCCAGCCGTCGCAGGTTTTCGGTAAAGAGATAGATACAAATATGAAATATATACAGGGCCGCGAGCAGTCTGATGTCTCCTAGGAGGTTCCTTTTTATAATATATAATATGGTATTAGTGACCATAAATTTTACAGACCTTCAGCACATGATTTTTGGGGTAATGTAGTCGGTGTTACACCCGTGCCGCTTTACTTTCCCAGAAAAAATCCGGTACCAATTTAAGGCTGGGTGAACCCGGAAGCCGTCGGTTGAGATCGAACCCTACCTCTTTTTAGAAGTGGGAAGACCACGATAAAATGTGTTTCATAAAAACTACGAGGCTTTGGTCCATGCATCTAGAAGTTGAAGACCTCTGATCTTAATACATATAAATGTCACTCTCAGAAAAATTAACTTTGATCCATGCGCCTAAAAGTGTGAAGACCTCTAGTCCTAACACATAACAACGGATCAGACCAGTTCAAACCGCCCTAAGGAAGGATATATATGTTTACCTAGTCCAGAACCTGCTGCACATTTTGGCCAGGGCACAGTAACATCGGGGTTTCGTTAATCTGGTAGACGTGAAATGTCCACACCAAACCCCTACAGCAGGTTGTAGGAAGCAATCTCTCACCTTTCACACTAAACACACCTAAAGATATGGCTCCATCTCTAAACTTAACTGTACCTTGCAAATTGTTGATAGCTCCCAGATGCCCGTCGACGTCTTATCTGGCGGGGATTTGTTCTCGGGTTGAATTAAGAACGGCCTGGGCTCAGCTCTGATATAACGCTATGGCTTAAAAAGCTTATAGTTTTATCTTAGGGGAAGTAGTCTTGAGACAGTTTTATCATCGATTTGAATTTGTTTCTTTTTTCTGTAGAAGTACCTATGTAAGAGACATGTTCGCCTTCGTCAACCAGCACGGCACCTTATTATGATGATAAGGACGAATTGAAGGTTGACTACCACGGAGCGCCAAACCGCTCTGTCTCTTGCTTTGATGGTGCAGGTTGTCATAGGTTGACTACCACGGAGCGCCAAACCGCTGTCTCTTGCTTTGATGGTGCAGGTTGTCATAGGTTGACTACCACGGAGCGCCAAACCGCTCTGTCTCTTGCTTTGATGGTGCAGGTTGTCATAGGTTGACTACCACGGAGCGCCAAACCGCTCCGTCTCTTGCTTTGATGGTGCAGGTTGTCATAGGTTGACTTATCCATCTTTGATCTTACTTGTCCATGTTAGTTTTGGCCTGTCTCATTCACGTTGTATTTTCTCTTCCAAGATTACTTTTCAGGCTGCTGTATCTTTTAACATGTCCAAAAAATTCTCATTTGTCTCGTTTTAATTGTATTTAGTAGCTCTCATTTCATTTTTAGTTGTTTCAAGACTTCATCATTTGTTTTCTTTTCTTTCCATACAATTCTATCTATTCTTCTATAAATCCACATTTCGACGGCTTCAATTTTCTGTTCTGTTTTCTTGTCTAATATCCATGTTTCTGCACCATACATGAATTTTGAGAAGATATAACATTTTTGCGAATCATGGAGAATAGGACAACAGACAAGAAAATCACTGAAGTCTGTAGAAATGTGGTTTTACAGAAGAATGTTTACATTTCCATTAATATTTCGGCCTAGCATCTTTGTAATGTTTTAAAAGATTTGCTCAGTGTATATGTAGATTGAACAATCTTGTGATAGGATGCATCCGTGCCTTACTCCTCTTTTTATATCAATAAGTGTAGAGCTCCCTTTGTTACATTTTATTATTGCTGTTTGCTCCCAGTATAAATTACATATTAGTCGTATGCCTGTGTCATCTAGATGCATATCTTTTAGGTTGTTGATGGTGTATTCTATCAAAAGCTTTGATGTAGTCTATGAAGTGGGCATATATTGATTTGTTTACTTCTGTGTACTTTTCGATTAATGTCCTCATGCAGAATATGGCTTCTTTTGTCCTACTGTTTTTCCTAAATCCAAATTGTTGCTCTTTTAATTTAATATTGATTTTTTTCTTAATCTTACCTTGCATAACTTTTAGGAATATTTTTGTTACATGGTCCAACCATTTTTTTTAAGTTTCTTTTGTTCTCTTTGTTGGTCACAGGCGACGAAAAAGGAAATAACCATATAATGATCATCGACATTTACGAATGACGTTTCTATTAGTCTCAGGCCACCTTACTTTCCCAAAGATAATCTCTAGTTACGTACCAACTTTCAGAGGCTAATCGAATCCCGTATCGTGTTGGTCCGATACAAAAAAAACGCCTATTTGAGGATTACTCTGACCTGCATGGTAAAAGTTTCTGCACTCTTCTTCTTTTTTTCAGCATTGTCGTTACAGGGTCAAGACAAGATATATTTATATATTAGCAGTCTTTTGTTCTTCTGTTGGCTTCTCCCGCTGTTATGTTTCCAGTGTTTATAATATTCATGTTTTGTTTTTAATGAACAACCTTTAGCTATAGTGTTTACGCTTGTTGACAGCTTGATGTGTCGAATTTTGAGGTTCATGTACTGGTTATAGTTTTCTTTTCGTTATCCCCCCCCCCCCTTTTTAAATTACTAGGTACACTTTACGTACTATTTACTGCGGCGAATGAGGAGCATGGTGTTAGGGTCCATATGTTTTCCATACATCGTGAGATTTTCAAGTGATATGGTCATTATCACGCTAGGTAGCTGTAATTTCCCAAAGACAAGATGCGGGGTTCAGATGTGTAGATTGAATGAACCTAGAATTTGGAGTAAAGTTCGCTTCAAATAAGAATTGAACTCAGGCAACCTGCACAACTGGCGAGCGCACTAATCATGTTGTTGCTGTTTTAAATTAAAGATACCAGAAGAGAAAAATGTAGTAGAAACAGTACAAAATGACATATGTACACGATGAACCGTGTGTTAATTAAATGTTACATCTTGTTAAAAGAAAGAATAATGGAGCGTTGGGAACGTTAACTCTTAATCATTTTAAACTAGACATTGTTTACAGTGTTACCCCTTGAAGATACAAATAACGATAATATGAAGAGGTTGCGAAGAACGACAACGCAAAGATGTAGACTTTTTACAAATGAAAACGTTCCGTCCATGCTTTAAGGTCTTTATGAATATGGTGTTAGTGCCCCTAATTTTCAATAACCAACGAAGTATTTTATAGGTGATATGATCGGTACCTCCAGACCGCCCCACTTTCCCAGAAAAGATTGTACATATTTAAGGCTGGTTAAACAACAAAAGGCCTCAATCGGGATAGAATTGGGTCTTTTGACCTTAGTAGAAGAGTTATGACCTATTGAACTGCTATCACAGGTAAATATAACTGACCTATTTTTTCTTTCAAATGTTTCAGATCAGAGATTCAGACCAATTATCCCACAAAGTTTGTCCAGATGGACGAGGCTAGGTTCAGGATTTTTAACACCCTCTATGAATTGCCACGTAAGTAGTGTCTGTCAGTTACAACTGTGATTAGCTGAATATTTGTCATTGTTAGTTGTACCTCTACTGTGACAACCAGACATCAAAAGGCAATGAAACGACAGATGTTACACAGTATGGTTGTGTCATCCATCTATCACTGATATTCTGATATCATTAATCATTCTGTTCAATAATAATCGTGTCTGTAAATAAATCAATTGGCTCAGGTTAAAATAGCATTTCAGAAAATGAAAAACGTCTTGTGCAACAAGTCTATGTCAATAGAAGTGAGAAAGAGTACATTAGTACAATATAAGACAATTCTGACTTAAAATCATGGGTAGTAAACGAACAAATGAAAAGACAATTAGAGATAACACGGATGGGATTTCTCAAAAGAACGATGAAAGTTTCATGGACAGCTAAAAAGACCAACTTGAACATTCTCAAAGAGGCCCCACAAACAGAGAGCTCTTAAAAAAAAACATCAGAAAAAAACAATAGACATGTTTCGAGCACATTATGAGAAGATGAAAGTTGAAGTACTTGGTTATAACTAGCAAAATACAGGGAACGAGAGATTGCAGACGATTGAAGATACTATTGAGTTTGTGTCATGGCATGGAAAACAGTCAACAGAATTGATACGATGCACCGTGGATAGGAAATTGTGGAAGGACATGATCGCCTACGTCAACCGGTATAGCACACGATGATGATGAAATACATTCAAGGATCACGCTGAGCCTCCTCTCCAGATCAATTGTTGGCGTGTTTGTGTTTACAACCAATGGAAACATTGTGTGGGTCCTGGCTTAGTCGAGCAGGACAACTCTTGACGTCGGAGCGTGTTTGTGTTTACAACCAATGAAAACATTTTGTGGGTCCCGGCTTAGTCGAGCAGGACAACTCTTGACGTCGGAGCGTGTTTGTGTTTACAACCAATGAAAACATTTTGTGGGTCCTGGCTTAGTCGAGCAGGACAACTCTCGACGTCAGAGCGTGTTTGTGTTTACAAACAATGGGAACATTTTGTGGGTCCTGGCTTAGTCGAGCAGGACAACTCTCGACGTCAGAGCGTGTTTGTGTTTACAACCAATGAAAACATTTTGTGGGTCCTGGCTTAGTCGAGCAGGACAACTCTTGACGTCAGAGCGTGTTTGTGTTTACAACCAATGAAAACATTTTGTGGGTCCTGGCTTAGTCAAGCTGGACAACTCTAGACGTCAGAGCGTGTTTGTGGGTTTCAGTCTATTCCTAGTACAGTTTGTATATTTTTTAATGTCTTTTCTACACTTGGTTGTATATTTTTTCAGAAGAAAACTTCTTACCGTTATCTGTTTATTATTTATGTCATTGTTTGTCGAGAGATCGAGCTTGCTCTCTAGTTGTCACTGATTTCTCACGATCAACGTTTTAGCTGTATCGCATTCAATTATTACCGTCTCTTTTATTTTAATAATTTCTCATTGACTGCCGTTATCCTAATGCCCAATAAAACGACAATAAGGAGTAAAGGTCAAGGTAAAGTACGAGACTTGAATCGGAGTTTTCTCCCATATGTGCTCGGCCGCCTATGGTCGGAGAGTTCTGAATAGTGTCACTTCAAGCACCGAAACTCGCGATGCGAGGCGGCATACCTCATCTTCCCAGATTACTACCCTGCTACCCTTTTCTGTCAGCGGCTGGGTCGATCGCGGGTTTTTTTTTTTTTTCAATCACGAGTACAACTCAAACTGCTTCCAGCGGGAATCGAACACAGGTTGTCCGAACATCGGTAGCCCGGTCGGGTGGTTTTCCAAACTAGGCTACCGAGGCCCCCATAGCTTAGTTTGTTTATGTTCCTGCATTCCTATGGATCTGTATTTTGTCTTTTACCTCCATTCAGATTTAATAATAAGCGCACACTTTTTTAAGCCATTTTATTTTTTAAAATATGAGTTCACTCAGACACAAAATGTAAAATCCAAGCTGTTTGCGACTGGGCAACAGCTTGGCAAGTGGTCTTTGTTTCTTAAGCCCCAAAAAATCTTCTTAGCGGACACCCTGTAACAGAAGGGCGTAAAAAAACCTAACGATTTTTCAAGCGCCATTAGACTTGACAGGGGTTAAATAGAGTGGTGCAATGTTAGAGCAGGTCTTGAAATGAAACAGTTAATTGGTAATGCAGACGTGGCGGGTGTACACTTGCAACACTCCACCCTCTACGATGAGAAATAAGAATAGGAATTCGCAGCTAATGAGGAAGGGAAAGTCATCACCGAGCATGTGAAACGTGCATGGCCTTGAGCATGATAAAGAGAATTGAGACAGTTACTGCAACCGTCAAGCTGTTTCCTGTGACAATTAGTCAGGCAGGTTTTCGTGCAGAACCTCTGATATGGTGTTCTCTATTCTAGTATTTCCAAAATAGCTGTCAGGGACATGAGCAAGTAGCATGTTTGTACTTTTATTTTTTTTTTAATAGATTAAAAAAACCTGGAGTGGAGGCGAACTGTGAAATGCTAGTTCCTTTCTTTTAGCACGGCTCTGGGGGTAGCGCAAGTTGTAACCGTCAACTTTCAGACACATGAGCATGTTACAGACTTGACATTTCATTGTAAGCTGTAACCGTCAACTTTCAGACACATGAGCATGTTACAGACTTGACATTTCATTGTAAGCTGTAACCGTCAACATCAGACACATGAGCATGTTACAGACTTGACATTTCATTGTAAGCTTTAACCGTCAACTTTCAGACACATGAGCATGTTACAGACTTGACATTTCATTGTAAGCTGTAACCGTCAACTTTCAGACACATGAGCATGTTACAGACTTGACATTTCATTGTAAGCTGTAACCGTCAACATCAGACACATGAGCATGTTACAGACTTGACATTTCATTGTATCTATGTAAGTAAAAGTAAACATTCCCTCCACGCCTTGCTAGGCTTATGGAGAATATTGCGTTTGTGACCATATTTGTCCAAGATCACTGCATTTTTGAGTGAAGTGGTCGGTATCACGACAGACTGCCTATACTTCCCACAAACGTCTCTGTTATCCAAGTTTAGACTTGATAAATTGTTAGTGTTACTGAGTTATTTGCGGGTCATCATCATTGCTCACCGATCAATATAATTGGTGCTCAGATCCCCTCTTCAGCGCACAGTGTCCAGCGACTGTCGACTCCTGTACTTTGTTCGTTGGTAAGTCCTCTTATCCGCTCACTAAGTTTCTCGTTTCTGGCTATGCCCATCTTAACCCCCATCTCTTTCATCTGAAGGAGTGATGTAGACTCATGGGTGTCGAAGTCCTCTGCCTTTCCCACATCTCAGAGGGCATTAGTGAGGTCCTTCCGATCCATTGGTTGACCATCTTTAACTAGCCAACCTGTCCGCTCTTTCATTTCTCCGTACTCCCGCATGTCCAGCGACGTAAACAAAGGTGACCCTACGTATTTTTTTACCACTCCAATGATTCTGCCCATTGCCTGTGTAGAGAGTACGCCTCCACTTTTCTTATCATGCTTATCGAATCACTCAATATTCAGGCGTAAGTGTAGTCTTGTGACTCTAACCAAATGAATGCCCTGGTCACTGCCATCATCTCCATCGTCATACTACTCGTATGCACCACTGTCCTCTCTGACTATTCTGCCTGCCGAGCGTGCTGTAAATGCCCGTGCACTCCTTCGGTGTCGTATTACGGATCAGTCTGCATTAGAGACTGCGTCTTTGTGATCGGTGTTATCCCAGACTTGGTAAATCCCGGAGCTTAGCTTGTTTGAAAATAAATAACCTTCACTTCAGGGAACTGAATTCGGACCTTTCAGATGAGGAAACCAGCACACTACCCACGCAGTCACCGAGGCTCCATACTGTAGCTGTGGCAGATTTCGTAATCTAATTTTGTAGTGCCACATTAGTTCATGCAATAATATTTTTCTATGGAACGCAAAATAACACATCGATACTTTCCCTAGTTACAGAAGTCGAGGGTAAAGCTCCCCTGCTGCAGAGCCAGTGAGGAGGCTTTGGGGGGGGGGGGGGGGGGGTCCTAGCGGTACGACCTCTGCCTACGGACAGTAAGGACCCGGGTTCAAAGTTCACCAGAGGTGGTGGTGATTTTTCAAAAATTGGAAAAATTAATCCGTGGTTTCTTTATGACGGTACCCTTCTATGATCTCTTGGGTAGTGAGATTCGATGTCTAGCCTACTGGAATAACGGCAATAAACAGGTGGTCCCGTGTGTACTCGCGCACGTTAAAGGTCCCTTGGAAGTTAAAATCGAAAAGAGTAGGCCATAAATATGGCTGCTGCTCAGGCAAATTGTCAGCAAAAACCTACCCACACCGTGGATGTCCCAGGTCGTGCTAAGTAGTTCGTGCACGTGGGCCAGGATTTTTCTCGGATTTCAAGAGTCAAGAGGTTATTTATTCGGGGGGGGGGGGGGGGGGGGCTGTCGGAGAACCTATGGATTCGTCCGGTGTGTTTTGTTGATGATCATAACGACAACAGACCTGATGGGATCGGGTTGATGCACAAATATCGCTTACTTTTGTTCACCTCGACACGGCTTCAGGGTTCACTCCGACACCTCAGGGTTCACCACGACACGGCTTCAGGGTTCACCTCGACACGGCTTCAGGGTTCACCACGACACGGTTTCAGGGTTCACCACGACACGGCTTCAAGGTTCACCTCGACACGGCTTCAGGGTTCACCCAGCCGTTGTATATGGGTATCATGGAATCTTCATGGGAAAAAGAGGGCGGCCTGACGTTACGTCAGACTTGTGGAGTAGGATTTTGAACAGTAGCTGTGACTTAATCCGGCACATACAATCAGTTATGAGTCGCCTGGCTTCGGCTGTCGCGCATACCAGCGATTTGTTTTTATGTGTGATTTATCGATTGATTGATTGATTGATCGAGAATCGACTTAACTACACTCTAGGCTGATCCATAGGTGCCTACTCCTTAGCAGACAACGATGGGTCTGTATACAGATGTCTCAATGAGCCACCCTGGTTGTGTATAGCTTCAAACTTCCTCTCTCGTTTTTGTTGCTCATTTGTCCCACATTCTGCTTTAAAACCCCGCAGCCAGAATTCGATAGACTCAATATGTCCAGTCCCATCTTCCAATAGAATTTGCATTCAATGCCTGCAACATCTCTCGTCAATCCATGTTTAAGGTCTGCCACAAGAAGCCAACACATCGCTATTGTTATTGTCACAAACCACTGCATGAAGAGAGTAATAAGTCCATACATACCTTCTTCTCTTTTTGAGTTCACCCGATGACTTAAAGAATAGTTGATCTCTTACATAATTCTTGTTTTTCGATCTCGATACAAGCTATCCTCCTTTAAAAGGACGTTATAGGGCGTAAATGCGTTGTGTTGCTGTTTGCAGTTTTGAAGAAAAAAACGATGATATTTACACCTTTCGGCCCAACAGATCCGACTTTGACGTAGCATTTTTTAGCATCTTGTTGCTTTCCCTCTTAATCCCTACTCACTTGGCCAGACTTAATTTGTTAGTCTGTTGCCACGGCACCACGAAGAAGTGGAGAAGGGTCTGGATAGTTAAGGTTAACCGATCTTGGTGCAAGCCATCAGCTATTATGAGTCACTGACAGCTTCCAGCCCTGTTGCTGTACGGGCACCTTGCTTCCAGCTCTGTTGCTGTACGGGCACCTTGTTTTCAGCTCTGTTGCTGTACGGGTACCTTGCTTCCAGCTCTGTTGCTGTACATGCACCTTGCTTCCATATCTGTTGCTGTACATGCACCTTGCTTCCAGCTCTGTTGCTGTACATGCATCTTGCTTCCAGCTCTGTTGCTGTACGGGCACCTTGCTTCCAGCTCTGTTGCTGTACGGGCACCTTGCTTCCAGCTCTGTTGCTGTACGGGCACCTTGTTTCCAGCTCTGTTGCTGTACGGGCACCTTGCTTCCAGCTCTATTGCTGTACGGGCACCTTGCTTCCAGCTCTGTTGCTGTACGGGCACATTGTTTCCAGCTCTGTTGCTGTACGGGCATCTTGCTTCCAGCTCTGTTGCTGTACGGGCACCTTGCTTCCAGCTCTGTTGCTGTTCGGGCACCTTGCTTCCAGCTCTGTTGCTGTACGGGTACCTTGCTACCAGCTCTGTTGCTGTACGGGCACCTTGCTTCCAGCTCTGTTGCTGTACGGGCACCTTGCTTCCAGCTCTGTTGCTGTACGGGCACCTTGCTTCCAGCTCTGTTGCTGTACGGGCACCTTGCTTCTAGCTCTGTTGCTGTACGGGCACCTTGCTGCTTCTAGCTCTGTTGCTGTACGGGCACCTTGCTTCTAGCTCTGTTGCTGTACGGGCACCTTGCTTCCAGCTCTGTTGCTGTACGGGCATCTTGCTTCCAGTTCTGTTCCTGTACGGCCATCTTGCTTCTAGGTCTGTATGGGCACCTTGCTTCCAGCTCTGTACGGGCATCTTGCTTCTAGGTCTGTACGGGTACCTTGCTTCCAGCTCTGAACGGGCGCCTTAGTTCCAGCTCTGTTGCTGTACGGGCACGTCGCTTCCAGCTCTGTTGCTGTACAGGCTCCTTTCTTCCAGTCCATACAACTTTGATATAGTCATCACAGAATATATGCCTTTATCAAAGTTGATCATTCATGTTGCATTCATCCAGTTTTTGCCATTTTATTTACATGCGTATGTGTTTATGGCAGCATTAATATACACTTTAAACAACTTATCTTACATTTTATAATTAACACTTAGTATCCTTCCAATGCTGCCAAAGGTTACACAGGTCTAGTAGTATACCTCTTCTTAGCTCCTTATTCTGGGTGAGCTTTTCACTCTCAGTAAGAGAGTCGACGCCGGCATCTTTGTCATTCTTGTCAATGGTCTTATTGATTCCAGTATTTGGCCTTTTTCTTCTTCTCATTCTCCTTCTTGTTACTCATTTGAGTGCTTACTTGTTTATTCGTAACTTTTCGAGAAATATTAGAATTGTGTTTGCTTGTTGTTTATTTATTTGTGGGTGTTGTGGTGGACAAGGTCACTAAGACACTGAGGATTCTGGCACACATCACGTTCTTAATTGCCTTGATCAGACACCAAGGATGATCGTGTTCAATGAGCTTTAGTTTCACAGTAAGTGGTACTGTTAACTTCACTGTAAGTGGTACTGTTAACTTCACTGTAAGTGGTTCTGTTAACTTCACTGTAAGTGGTTCTGTTAACTTCACTGTAAGTGGTTCTGTTAACTTCACTGTAAGTGGTTCTGTTAACTTCACTGTAAGTGGTACTGTTAACTTCACTGTAAGTGGTTCTGTTAACTTCACTGTAAGTGGTACTGTTAACTTCACTGTAAGTGGTTCTGTTAACTTCACTGTAAGTGGTACTGTTAATTTCACAGTAAGTGGTACTGTTAATCTCACAGTAAGTGGTACTGTTAATCTCACAGTAAGTGGTACTGTTAATCTCACAGTAAGTGGTACTGTTAATCTCACAGTAAGTGGTACTGTTAATCTCACAGTAAGTGGTACTGTTAATCTCACTGTAAGTATACTGTTAATCTCACTGTAAGTGATACTATTAATCTCACAGTATGTTATACTGTTAATCGCACAGTAAGTGGTACTGTTAATCTCACAGTTAGTGGTACTGTTAATCTCACAGTAAATGAGCACTTAAAGTACTAATTGGCAATTACAAATAGAAATGAGTAGTCAGTAATAGGAAACTGTATACAGAGCATTGCAGGCGGAGGTAATCAGTCCATCAGAAGTGCACTTTTTGACACTCTAGGGGAGGTGGGCTTGTCTGGGTCATGACTCTCAGGTGTCAACTTCCTGCTGCCCAGGCAAAACACACAAAAAATGTGAAAGAAAACATTAATATTCATACTATCATCGAAATAGGAATAATCAACTTCCTCGAATTTCTCTCTAGGCTCCCATGAACACTTTAGAGTTTGTGATTAGACATCAAACCTTCTTTTCTAGTGAGGAAAGAAATCATGTTGCTATTAGAAACAGTCCAATGATGAGAATCAGTGATGATCACAATGATGAAGAATGCATAAATAAAAGTCTATCACTAATCCATCTTTCAACGATAATCCTTCTTCTTTTCAGTGATCTACATCCTGGCCTGTCTGATTGACTACTTTTCTTCCAGACCAGAATATGTGCAGTAAGTTTACCTCAGTTCGTGTTTGCTTTTACCTTCCTTATTTACAGTCATACAAATGTGTGTGTGTGTAACAGTGACTGTACAAACATTGATGAATTACACACAAAGGATAACGAATATCAAGTCCAAACATTCCTAGTCACGTACAGCAATTCACAGTTGACCACATACTCAACACAACGTGATAAATTCACAAAACAGAAACTGTAACTCCAAATATTCTGAACAACAATTGTGTTCAACACTTCATATGATGCCTCAAGTTGTCATCTAGATCTTGTACAAAAGTATATTCACACAGTCATTTAGTTACACTTCATAAATGATCAGTATAAATCGTTTAGTTGTATATAAAAGTCAATCATTACACATAATGTTTGTTATGGCCGTCGAAACTACTATATCATTACTAGAAATGCTGTGTTTGTGCTTTGGCTATAGTTGTTGTTACTTTTAGATGTTGTGGCAGCATTAATATAAGAAACAACCACCAATGCAGATATTAATACCTCTACCAAGATGTAACATAATCTATCTACCTGTTGACCTTTCGAGTCGTAGCCGGCCCATATGGCATATACCCAGATACTCTTTCTCTTATCTAAATTTTTATTCTAGCAGTTTTCAATCCTTGTAAAGATCTTTTATCAAATCTCGCCATTTGTCTCTGCTCTGTGCAATCAACTCTATCTGATTGAGGGAACCAATTCCTGCTGCTCTTGCCTCTCTGATCAATGTTCTTGTCAGAGTCTCTCTGGGTCGGCCTCTTTTCCTCTTACCCGTTGTTTCCCACATGAGGGCTTGCTTTGTTATTTGGTTATTATCTCTCCTCATCACATGTCCAACATATGACCATCGTCTTTTCTTGATTACTGAAGACACTAGTGGCTGATTGGCGATTTCTCTAATTTCCTCGTTTGTTTTGAATTCGTTCCACGCTATACCAAGTATTTTCCTTATCCATTTATTTTTGAATGCGTTCAACTTTATTTCTATGCCTCTTTTTGTTTTCCAGCTCTCACATGCATACATAATAATTGATAGTACGTTTTATTTGAATAGTCTAAGTTTTGTTTTTGTGCTGATGAGATTTGATTTCCATAATTTTACATATATACAAACATAGATACAAATTTGGGAGCGGGAAGAAATACCTAAAGTCTGGAAATAGGGTTATATGATCAAACTACCAAAGAAAGGAAGTTTACAGGAGTGCACAAATTATAGGGGAATTATGCTACTTTCAGTGCCAGGAAAAATATTAAGCAGAATCATTCTGGAGAGATTAAAGGAAGCCATAGAGAAACATTTGAGATGAACAAGCAGGTTTTAGGAAGAACAGATCATGTGCTGATCACCAAACGTATACTAGTTGAAGAAAGTTGAGAACTACAGTCCCCATGTTATATTACATTCATAGATTACCAAAAGGCATTTCATAGTTTAGACAGAGGAATGCTTTGGAAGTTCTAAGTCATTACGGAATCCCCATACAATTTATTAACTTGATAAGAACAATGTATAAAGGAGTGAAATGTAGTGTTGTGCACGAAGGGCAGTTTACATACGCATTTAAAATAAGAACAGGAGTAAGGAGGGATGCCTTCTATCTTCATTTCTCTTTCTAATGGCCATAGATTGAATTATGAAAATAACTCAGAACAACAGAAATGAATCCAGTGATCACTGACCATGCAACTTATTGATTTACACTTTGCTGGTGACATAGCTCTCCTATCACACATCCATCAACAGATGCAAGATAACATGAGCATACTTTATGAGAGATCACAACAGCTAGGACTGAAAATAAATAGAGATAAGACTATAATTATGAGAATTAATGCAGTTGACAATAACAAAATAATAATAGGAGAAATACCTCTACTAGACGTACAATCTTACATATATCTTGACAGCAATATAGACAAAGAAGGAGGAACAGAGAATGATAGCAAAATAAGGATATCAAAAGCAAGAAGAGCATTCGTTGCACTTAGAAATATTTGGAAGTCCAAAGAAATTAGGTTAAATAAACTCCAATGTTAAGTCAGTATTATTATATAGTTGTAAAACATAGAAAAAAACAAAAATCATGAAGATACAGACCTTCATTAATGGATGCTTACGCAAAATAAAATGATGGTAATGGCAGGACAACATCATTAACATAGACTTATGGAAATGTAACAATCAAATACCTGTAGATTAAGAGATACAGTGAAGACAATGGCGCTGAATAGGACACACACTGTGGAAGGCAACTAAGAGTATTACACAACAGGGCCCCCCCAGATATTGTTGGAATCCCCAGGGAAAAAGTCAGACGAAGACCAAAATATTATTGAAGATGACAGTTGGAAGCAGAGACGACAATGATGGGGAAGACATAGAATGATCTTAAAAGAATGGCAAGAAACAGAACGTCTTGGAAAGTGTTTGTTGAAGAACTAATGCTCCACAGGGAGCTGAAAGGTAGAAGAAGAATAATATAAGAAACTCTCCCAGGTTCTGTAAGTATATCGACACATCGTCTTGTGCTTAGCATAAAATCACACACACGATAAAATCACTTCTTTATCAATCTGTATATTCCTAGCCTTGGTTTCCTTAATAAACATTGATCTCTTTTGTCACCTGAAATATCTAACTATAGCTAAACGTCCTCCCTGATATATCTAACTATAGCTAAACGTCCTCCCCTGATATATCTACCTATAGCTAAACGTCCTCCCCTGAAATATCTACCTATAGCTAAACGTCATCCCCTGATATATCTACCTATAGCTAAACGTCATCCCCATATATATCTACCTATAGCTAAACGTCCTCCCCTGAAATATCTAACTATAGCTAAACGTCCTCCCCTGAAATATCTACCTATAGCTAAACGTCCTCCCCTGAAATATCTAACTATAGCTAAACGTCCTCCCCTGAAATAAATCTTCTGAATAATCTTTGACTAAAACACCACTGACTGTTTCTCGAATCCCAAGTAAAGTTCTCAACTGTCTGTATGAATGAATGTCCCATGAATCTCCCTATTTAGGTATGTAATCTGACTGTCCGTCTGATAAAATGTGACTCCTGAATGTCCTTCCGAATGCTAACTACCACTTCTTTTATAGCCTAGACAATCTTGACTCCCGCCATCTTTGTTTCTGCGTTTCGGTCATCTTCCATTAATCACATGCAAACGTTTAACTTCAAGGCAAATCCTAACCAAATTTTGGTGAGTCGCTTACGAGTTATATATAATCTCACCATCAAGAGATTATCCTATCTGTTTACTTGTCTTTAGTTCCCTGCATTATCAGCAACTTGAAGGAGTATCTTGGTCTACTCCATATGGACCGGCTACGACTCGAAAGGCCAATAGATAGATAGATTATCAGCAACTCATACAAATATGAAACATTTCATATCTTAAAGCAGCGGCTTAAATGTGAGGCGCTGGACACATTTATATCTACAAATAATGTCTAATAAGAGTATTAGTAAAGAATATTAGTAAGTAATAATAGTAAGATTATTAGTAAAGAATAGTGACACTGTGACCTTCCAGGCATGTCGTAAGAGGCGACTAAGGAAGTTGATCGATGGTTTGACAAGCTGTCATTGTAAAAAGTATTGTTACGGAAACAGCGCCATATATTTTAGAGCAGTGATCTCTGCAACATGTGCCACATTGGCACGCAAGGTTTCTGTTTTTGAGATTGTGGTTCTTCCCTATGTGCCGTCTTCGGCTCGAAAGGACAATAGATAGATAGAAGAGTATTAAGTCTGGCATAACCAACAACGGTGATGTAATACTATTACAAATGGTCAGCCTATTTAACAGACAGGAATATCACCAAGAAATGGCAAGTTTTAATTGATAAATACCTTTATGTTATGTAAAATATAAAACTCTCAAGAAATAAGTAATCATCATCATCAGGTGCCATGCTGGTTGGCGTAGGCGATATCTCTCTCAACATCAATCGGACCTTCATATATGTCATAATTTTAGTCGACGATCATTTTCTATCGATAAGCTTTTCAGTACTTTTCTCTTGGTACTTCTCTCTTTTCTCTTTTCAGTACTTTTCTCTTGGTTTTCCTCTGCTCCTCTTTCCATTCATTCTGCCTGTTATAGCGTGCCTTCTTTTCGCATGACATGTCCAATAAATGTAGATTGTTTTTTTCCAGATGATTTTGATATTTCTGGTTTCTCCAGCTCGTTTTAAACATTCTTCATTTGTAATTTTTGCTATCCATGGGATTTGTAGCATTGTCATAATAAACTACATCTCAGCTGCCTCTAATGTTCTTTGTGTTTTCTTACTTATAATAAGTAATAATAATATCATCATCATGTGCCATATTGGTTCTATCATATCCCTCCACAATCTTCTATCCAGAGTGCATCGTATCAATTCTGTTGTTGACTGTTTTCCATGTCATGACACCAAAATATCTAGTAGTTTTTCTCTTTGTCGTCCGCGATCTCTCTTTTCCTGTAGTTTGCCAGTTGTAACCAAGTATTTCATCTTTCCCTTCTCATGATGTGCCAAAAAAATATTGATTGGTTCTTTCTGATGTTTTTTAGGAGTTCCCTTTTGTGTTGGCCTCTTTGAGAATTTCCTGATTGAACTTTTTAGCTGTCCATGAAACTTTTAACATTCTTCTCAGAAACTCCATCTCTGTGGCCTCTAACTGTCTTTTCATTTGTTTGTTTACTGTCCATGATTTGCCTCCATAGGCCAGAAGTGGTTCTATATAGCACCAGTGTTTCATTTCCATTGACATAGATCTGTTGCATAAGATATTTTTCATTTTCTGAAATGCTATTTTGGCCTGAGCTATTCTGCTTTTTATTTCTGTGGTGCATCTTCCATCTGATGTTATTATTGTGCCCAAGTATTTGAAACGTTGCACTTGTTTCAGATTTGTCCTGTTTATTTTTATGTTGCATAATGGTGATGATTGTTTCTTCGATACTTCTGTTTTCTTACTATTCAGACTGAGACTTTTCTTGTTGCTTTCTTTTACTATTATGTCTATCATTTCTTGTAGTTCAATCTCTGTCTCTGGTATAAAGACAGTGTCATCCGCATATTGCAAATTGTTTATGTTGCGACAGGTGACCTCAATTCTTTTTATATCTAATATTGGGGGACTGGTTGGTCTTGAGGCAAGACACTGGCGGCATTGAGACAGAGAAGTTGTGAGTTCATATCCTGAACCAGTTGGGATTTTTTATTTATAATTTCTCTCTGCGGTAACCACCCCTGGTCTCAGCAGGGAGACCCGGCTTGAAACGTCAATTATTCATCGACGAAAAAAAATATGGGTATATCTCTGAAGATAGAGTTATCTTCCTGTACGGTGAGAGACCCCTGTGCACATGGCTGCCAGGGAGAAATAGATTAACACGTAAAAACTCAGTTTTTAGTCTCTAGGGACTTCGCCAGAGGTGAAAACTGGCAAACGCAAAAAAAAAATAATATATATATCTACTATTAATCTTATAATAATTTCACTGTAAAGTGAAAACAAATCCAGCAGCAGAACACAGCCTTGTCTGACCCCTTGTTTTATATATTGGAACTGTCCTGTTTGGTTGCTAATTCTTATGACTGCTGTTTGTTGCCAGTGCATGTTTTTTATGATTCACAGATCTTTGCAATTAGCGTTTAATTTCTCCAGCATATTGATTATTTCCACATGCTTTACTTTGTCAAATGCTTTTGTGTAGTCTATAAAGTACATATATGGATCTTTCTTTACCGCTATAGTTCTTCCTATCAGTGTTCTCAGAATTTATATTGCATTATTCGTGCCTTTCCTTCCACAAATCCACATTGTTCCTCATTTTTCCCTGGTTTTATTTTGTTCCTTATTGTTCCTCATTTTTCCCTGGTTTTATTTTGTTCCTTATACATCTCATGCTGATTCTTAGTAATATTTTCATCATGTGGCTCATGAGACTAATAGTGTGATGGTCTTCACAATCAGTGGCGCCTGACTTCTTCGGTATGGCTACAAAGATAGATTTTAGTAGATCTTTGGGTATATGTCCAGTGTTATATATGTCATTGAGTAGTTTTGTTATGACTTGTACTCCCAGCTCTCCTAATACATTTTTCTCTTTGATTGTTAAATTGTCGGGACCTGGAGCTTTGCCTCTTTTCATGTGTCGAATTGCCTCTTCCACTTCACTCTGCATAATTGGTGGTCCTGTGTCTTTGTTGGAATTGTTTAGCTCTGGTCTTTCATCATCATAGAGTTGACTGATATATTCTGTCCATCTTTTCATTATCTTCTCTTGTCCCATTATTATATTTCCTTCCTTTGATTTCACACATCCTTGAAACTTTTACTCCTTTTCTTCCTGTTAATTCATTTAACTGATTTTGCATACATTTTTGAGTCTTTCTTTTGTTGTTTTTCTATTTCCTCACATTTCTGCTTTAACTATCCTTCCTTTGCTTCTCTGCATTTGTTTTGGATCTCTTTTAGCAATATTTTGTATGTCCATTCTTCATTCTAATGTTTTCATCTTTCATCCATTAGTTCTGGTATTTCATCTGTCATCCATTTCTTTTTGTTGATTCTTTTAGTCACTGATATTACTTCTTTTGATGTTTGTTGAATCGATTGTTTGAGCATTTCTGTTCCTTGATGTCCTGTATTTTCTCAATACCATTATATCTATTTTGTACTATCGTACTATACTTACCACTCATCTGCCTATCTACTCTAAGCATATCTAGTTCTAATTTAATATTTCTTGGGAATTTCTGTGTTGTCCGCAATTTTATTCTAATTTTTCTAACTACTAGTATATAGTCACTATTGCAATCTTCTCCTGGCCTTGCTTTAACCAATGTTAGCCCATTCCAGAATCTTCTCTGTACCAGTATAAAATCAATTTGATTGTGTACTTTTTTGTCTGGGCTTTACCATGTCCATAGTAGTCTAGAATGTTACTTGAACCAGGTGTTACCTATAATCATTTCATGTGTCTTTGCCCAATCTATTAATCTATCCCCTCTGTCATTCATCTCTCCAAGGCCATGTCTTCCAGTCATATTTTGCACTTTAGCTGTTCTTACCTTTGCATTGAAATCCCCTAATATAATAGTTATTTCTTGGGATTTACATTGTTCCATGGTCGCCTCTAGCTCCTCGTAAAAAGTGTCAATGTCTTCTCCTTCGCTATTACTTGTTGGTGCATAAGCTTGAATTATGTTGATATCCATTGGTCTGCCACTCAATTTTATTAGCAGAATTCTGTCTGATACTGGCCAAAATCCTTTCACTGTTTTGCTTCTTTCTCAATCTAACATGATGCCTACTCCTCTTTTGTGTGTGGTTCCCCCAGAGTAAATTACATTTCCACTGTCGCGTTGTAATAATCCTGCTCCTGTCCATCTCATTTCACATAGTCCTAAGATGTTCAATTTCATTCTCTTCATTTCTTGGGTGATGTTTTCTATCTTGTTGATCTAGTGTTCCAAGATTCCTATTGAACAATATAATAATAATAATATTTAAATAAGTAATGCATTAATTAGTACAAAAATATTTGGTTTTGTGGAGTTTAAACAATGCAAACAGTATCCATTAAAACTCTGTAATATGAATTCTTTAGTACAATTGTTATAAATGAGCTGAACAGAGAAACAACAAAGTAATGACATTGGGAAACAGAAACAAATAGGGACATTGAACATAGTCCTATATAGAAAGTGTCAACTGTATAGGCCTGGCCGTGATGCCAGGTGGACTGCTGAGAATATTGTAAGACAAAACATATAATGAAACAATTATTCTCTGAATAAGTATGCCATCTCCTTATGCCATTAAAATCACCAATAAACATCTGCCCATATAAATCATTTATATTTTTGGTCATCAACCCATATAAATCACATGCTACATCTCATTCATCTGACCATAAAAATCACTGAGATCTGTATTCTTCTGCAGACATAAATTGCCTCCTTCTTTTGATTATAGTTGATTTTTTAAAATGCTTTGTCATTGCTCTTATTTCTGCACGTCTTAAATTCATTCCATGATATGCAAAGTATTACCCTCATGCATTTATTTTCAAATGTATCTCATTTATTTTGAGTTTCTTTTGTTGCTTTCCAGCTCTCATATCCATAAGTAAGGGTGGATAACACATTTGATTTGAAAATCCTGAGCTTTGTTTTTTGTGCTTAGTAATTTTGTTTCCATATTTTATCAAGGTTTCTGAAAGTCGTTGCCACCTTTGCTATTCTGAGTCTAATTTCTTTCTTTGTGTCTCCTTCTTGATCTATGCAGTTTCAAAGATGTACATAGAGATCTACTTTTTCCATTGCTTTTCCTTCCAGGTATATTTTTTCTTGTGGGCGAATTTGGTTTTTCATTACTTTTGTCATTTCTTGGTTGATCTAAGTACTATTTTTCTAGCCATTGATGACCGGGCATTTGTTTTTTCTTGCATCATGTTTACATTGATCTTGATAAGAACTATGTCATCCACAAAATAAAAATCCTCCAATTGAGATCCAAATGTCCATATCTGTATGTTATGTAATATAATCATAGTTTGAATTATAAATCATAAAGCATTTGAAACTTGCATATTAACAGCAATATCAAGGGTGTCAAGGTGGGAGATGTGACTATGACATATGAGTCAATCTACAATGATGTCTGTTCTGCTATGGAATATGTTCACAGCAAAGAAGTAAGTTACATTAATATTTAAAGTGTTAAGTCACTGGAAAGATTATTCGGTGTTTCAATAACAAACTAATTTTTACTCATTAAAAAATATTCATCATCATCATTGAGTGCCGTCTCCGCAACGAAGGTTGGCTACCATGGAGCGCCATTTTGCTCTATCTCTTGCTTTGATGGTGCAGGTTGTCATCGGTTGATTTGTCCATCTTTTGATGTTACTCGTCCATGTTAATCTTGGTCTGCCTCTGCCTCTTTTACCTTGTATTTTCCCCTCCAGGATCACTTTCAGTAGGCTGTTGTGTCTTTTAACATGGCCTAAGAATCGCATTTGTCTTGTTCTAATTGTGTTCAGAAGTTCTCTTTTCATTTTTAGTTGTTTTAAGACTTTGTCATTTGTTTTCTTTTCCTTCCATCCAATTCTACCTATTCTTCTATATATCCACATTTCAAAGGCTTCAATTCTCTGTTCTGTTTTCTTGTCTAATGTCCATGTTTCAGCACCATATAGGAATATTGAGAAGATGTAACATTTTGCTATTCTTAGTTTTAGCTCTGGTGTTATTTGTTTTGATGTTAGTATGTCCTTCATGACATTAAAATTACTTTTTGCCATTCCTATTCTTTTGTTTATTTCAGTTGTACATTTTCCATCACTGGTTATAGTATGTCCAAGGTAGTTATAGTTCTGAACTGTCTCAAGGTCTATTCCTTCAATTTTGATATCCACTTGTGGGTTTTGAGTATTTTCTTTGTTTATGATCATAGTTTTAGTCTTTTTGATATTCATATCTAGTCCATATTTTTTGCTTGTCGTGTTTATTTCATTAAGTAATTGTTGTAGGTCTTTAGGATTTTCTGCTAGTAGTACAGTATCGTCAGCATATCTTAGGTTATTGATTATCTTTCCATTAATTTGTAGGCCTGGCATCTCTATGATGTTTTTAAAGATTTGCTCAGTGTATAGATTGAACAAGCTTGGTGATAGGATGCATCCTTGTCTTACTCCTCTTTTTATATCAATGGGTGTAGAGAACTCTTTGTTATATTTTATTATTGCTGTTTGCTCCCAGTATAGATTGCATATTAGTCGTATATCCATGTCATCTAGATGTATCTCTTTTAGGCATTCTATAAGTTGTTTGTGGTGTACTCTATCAAAAGCTTTGGTGTAGTCTATGAAGCAGGCATATATTGGTTTGTTTACTTCTGTGTATTTTTCGATTAATGTTCTCATGCAGAATATGGCTTCTTTTGTCCCGCTATTTTTCCTAAATCCAAATTGCTGCTCATCTAATTCAGTATTGATTTTATTCTGAATCCTTCCTTGTATAACTTTTAGCAAGATTTTTGTAACATGGCTCATTAGGCTTATTGTTCTAAAGTCACTGCATTCAACTGCACCATTCTTTTTAGGCAATGCAATGAAAGTTGATGTTTTTAGTTCATTTGGTATGTATCCTGTATGGTATATGTCGTTGCATATGTCTGTAATCAACTCAATGCCAAAATCTTCAAGTGCCTGTATCATCTCTATCTGTATGCTTTCAGGTCCTGCTGCTTTTCCCCTTTTCATTGTTTTTATAGCTTTTTCCACCTCAGATTTTAAGATTTTATAGCCTGATGTACATTTTATAACTGGTTTCTTGTCCCTTTGAAAAAATATTACTGAACTACAAATCATATAAGCCGTGATAGCTCAGTGGTTAGTGAACTGGACTACAAAGGACAAGAGATCAATGGCTTCTGGGTCCACCCAGCCTTAAATGGGTACCGATTTTTTTTCTGGGAAAGTAAAGTGGCACAGGCATAATATCGACCACATTACCCCAAAAATCATGTGCCAAAGGTCTGTAAAAATGTAAAATTATGGTCACCAACACCATATTCACTATACGCCATCTGGTGTGACAGGGCTCTTTACTGTTTTTTAGATGATATATTCAATTTGTCAAACTGCAAATAATCAAAGAAATTGGCCTTTGCTTTCAACTGTGTTCTATCATGATGTGGATACAAATCAGTTCCTGTATCTTTCAATTTGCTTCTAACAGATGTGGATCCTGGATATCAGTCAAGCAGTTGAAAAGATATTGGAACATTTTGAAATGAAATAGTTTTTTGTTTGGTCTATTCATAATATTTGGAGGATTCTTCTTAAGTATTTCATTTCAAAATGTATCATAACAAAAAAGTATCTTAGAACAAAACTGAACAAAAACTGGCTAATGAGTTTAATTAAGAAAAGACATGTGACATAATTTGGTCATATTAATCACTTTAATGGCCATTTAAAAATGTGAAAATGATATAGTTCCTGGAATGTGGAGGAGGGGATGTCCTAATTAATGGGATCAAGACATCAAAAAGAGTGCCTTATAAACTACACTCACTGAGACAAGCAACATGCTAGAAACATTGAAAATGGCAGTCAAAAAAGAGTGACATCTGTCTAGACTACCTGATTATGGTGGTGTAAAACAGGGATAAAGAATGATAAAGAAGGGAGCAGTTGATAAAGAATAGTGACACTGTGACCTTCCAGGCATGTCGTAAGAGGCGACTAAGGAGGTTGATCGATGGCTTGACAAGCTGTCATTGTAAAAAGTATTGTTATGGAAACAGAGCCATAGATTTTAGAAGCAGTGATCTCTGCAATAAGTGCCATTTTGGCACGCAAGGTTTCTGCTTTTGAGATTGTGGTTCTGCCCTATGTGCCGTCTTCGGCTCAAGAGGACAATAGAAAACAGGGATAGTAGACAAATAATCCAAACATATTAGCTGCAGGAGTAGAGCAATGAAGCTGTTAAAGCTGATATGTATCCATGAACAACTAGGAGGTTAATTGAAAATGAATATTATAGAAATATAGTATCAAGAGATCAGTGATATTTGAATCATCTGTTACTGCTATACATATATGTTCCATTAACTGTACATAGATTCTTATATTGGTTATGATTAATTGTACAAAGATTCTTATATCAGTGATTATTAACTGTACATAGATTCTTATATTGGTTATGATTAATTGTACAAAGATTCTTATATCAGTGATTATTAACTGTACATAGATTCTTATATTGGTTATGATTAATTGTACAAAGATTCTTATATCGGTGATTATTAACTGTACATTGATTCTTATATTGGTGATTACTAGCTGTACATTGATTCTTATATTGGTATTTAACTTTCTTGATTATTGTCTACTCATCAAGGGCCCATTGAAGGCAGATACCATGAATAACGTGGAGAAGTATGTTGAAAAAGATGATCGCTTACCTGTTCTTTTGACCAGGTAAACCTCACATTTAAATTTGCCTTAGTTTCCCAGTAATTTTTTAAGTTAAAACACTCTTCTCATCTCTGTTTGTACAATAGAAACTTAACTTCTATGCCACCAGCTTATCTTGTGTCATGGTGTAGTTCCTACCTCCATCATGAAACAATGCAGAGTCAAGTTCACAAAATTAAAAGACTTGAACTCAAAGGAAGAAGAAGGAGCAGGCTTAATAATTTATGAAACATTTATTGATCTGCTGTTCCAAATTTAGTTTTATAATGTTGGATTGGCAAAAATATTAAAGTTTTTTTTTTACAACTCAATGGTAAATTTGACAAGGGAACTCATTTATGTTAAATGCTCATTATTTATATGAGTTTCTTAACACTCTATACAGATTACATTTCACAGTCTTTTTCATCTTGCTACCAATACATCATTCTTCAGCACATATTTAATCTGAACTGCTTCTCTAGCCATTGGCGTATTTCTTGTCCTGCATGCAAGGTAGCAGTTGTCAGTAGTCAGAATTGCCTGTCCTAGAAAGATATCAGACCTGTCGGATTAATGAAATGGGGCCTTTCTACCCTGCTTTTTGTCATCAAATATTTCTTTTCATCAACTTGATTGATATATATTGAACATGAGATAATGATCACAACAAAGAAAAGAATTCCCAAAAAGCCTCAATTAAAATAGATTGGACAGTACTAAAATTGGACAATGAATTTAAATATTTTAGAACAATTTTAACTTAAGATGGTAGATGTACAACAGAAGTGAAGTGCAAAATAGCTCGTGCAAAGACTATTTTCAAAAAATATAAAAAAAAAAATTTTATGTAATCTATTTTTGATAGTGAAAATGAAAAGTAATCTTCAGTTTTATGCATTGTAGGTCATGATATATCAAGATGAATCCTGGAAAGGTGTAAAACATACATCATTGGAAGCCAAAGAAATGTAGCTCACAAAAAAATGTTGAGAATACCATGGACAGCTTTAAAGAGTAACAAGAAGATAATGAAAAGGGGCCAAGCAAAAGGAAAGCTTATTACCAAACATGTGGAGGAAACAATTATCATCTTTTGGTCATGTGATGAGAAGTGAACAACAGAAATGTATTGCTTTGTTGAAACAGGAAATAATTTATAGAAGAAAAGAGAGAAAGAGGGAAACAGAAAGGAAAGATACCAGACAGGTTAAAAGAATGGTTTGGTTTTTTTCTGTAGTGGAGAGACATGATCACCTATGCCAGCAGGAACAGTTCTTGATGATGATAATGATGTTATAAAAGAAAAAAAATTAGCCTCTTGACACTTTTTCCTACCTAAGATGACTTTCAGTATGCTAATGTGTCAGTAGGAAAAGCACAATAAGACAAATGAAATTTTTGGGACATGTTAAAAGACACAACAGCCTAATAAAAGTAATATTGGAAGGGAAAATACAAGGTAAAAGAGGCAGAGACAGACCAAGACTAACATGGATGTAAAAAAAAAAAAAAAAAAGGAAAGTACCTCCATCACGCCAAGTGGCGTATAGGGAATATGGTGTTAGTGACCATAAATTTTACAGACCTTCGGCACATGATTTTTGGGGTAATGTGGTCGGTATTACGCTCGTGCCGCTTTACTTTCCCAGAAAAAAAATCCCGTACCCATTATAGGCTGGGTGAACCGGTAGCCATCAGTTGGGATCGAACCCTACCTCTTGTCCTTTGTAGTCCAGTTCACTAACTACTGAGCTATCGTGGCTCCCTGACATGGATGAGTTAACCTATAACAATCTGCACCATCAAAGCAAGAGACAGAGTGGAATGGCGCTCCGTGGTAAACAACCTTCGATGCGGAGACGGCACTCAATGATGATGATGATGATGATAAATGTATTTTTCTAGTATAAGTTACATATTAACCTATGTTTATGTCATCAATATCTGTCAAGCTGACTATTAGTTGTTTATGTTGTACTCTGTTAAAAGCTTTCATATAATCTTGTAAGCACTCATTCATTGATTGGTTTGTTGCTGAGTATTTTTTCTATTAATGTTTTCATCCAGAAGACAGCTGTTCCTGTCCTGTTGTTTTTCTTGTTGTTTTCAAAATCCAGTCTGTTGTTCTCCAAGCTCCATATTGAGTTTGTTTTAGATTTTCTGATATACAACTTTGAGCAAGATCTTTGATATGTTGCTCTTTGTTTTAGATTTTCTGATATACAACTTTGAGCAAGATCTTTGATATTTTGACCTTTGTTTTAGATTTTCTGATATACAACTTTGAGCAAGATCTTTGATATGTTGCTCTTTGTTTTAGATTTTCTGATATACATCTTTAAGCAAGATCTTTGTTATGCTGCTCTCTAAACTTATTGTTCTAAAATCACAACATTCCACAGCACCAGATTTCTTTGACAAGACAGATGTTTTTAGTTCAAATGTTATATGTTCTGTAATCATTGTACAGACTTGTGGTTGTCTTCAATGCATCAATATCCTAGTGACTCTATCCCTATGTGTAATGTTATCAGGGCCTGCAGCCATTCCACTTGTCATTTTTTTTTTTTATCTTTTTTTTTTCAAATTAAAAAGCTGATAAATTGTCTTGAAATACTAATGCTGTTTTACTTTTTTTTTCAAATTAAAAAGCTGATAAATTGTTTTGAAATACTAATGCTGTTTTAACTTCACACCATCAACATTTTTCAGGCTTCGACAACAAGGGAAGAAAGTGTTCCTTGCCACTAACAGTGACTATACATACACCAATGTAAGCAAGTTGTCATACGCGTCAACATATAACAAAGTCAAAGTTTGATTCAACTTTCACTATTTGTTTGGTAGTTTCCATAACTATAAACAAAGATAGCATCACAGCAAATTATGTTGTAAAGATGTAAAGGTTTCAAGTTTGTAGTACACATCATCATCATGTGCTATACCGGTTGATGTAGGAGATCATGTCCTTCCATAATCTTCTATCTAAAGTGCATCGTATCAGTTCTGTCGTTGACTGTTTTCAATGCCATGACACCAAGATATCCAGTATTTTCTCTCTTTGTCATATGCGGTCTCTTTCCTTTTATTTTGCCATTTGTAACCAAGTATTCCAACTTTCCTCTTCTCATGATGTGCCCAAAAAATGTTGATTGTTTCTTTCTGATGTTTTTTAGGAGCTCCCTTTTTGTGTTGGCCTCTTTGAGAACTTTCTCATTGGTCTTTTTAGCTGTCCAGGGAACTTTCAACATTCTTCTGAGAAATCCCATCTCTGTGGCCTCTAGTTGTCTTTTAATTGATTTGCCTACTGTCCATGATTCACTTCCATCAGTTAAAATTGGTTCTATATAGCACAGATGAACTCTCTTTCTCATTTCTATTGACATAGATTTGTTGCATAAGATATTTTTCATTTTCTGAAATGCTATTTTGGCCTAAGCGATGCTGCTTTTCATTTCTGTGGTGCATCTTCCATCTGATGTTATTATTGTGCCCAAGTATTTGGCACATTGCAGTTTGTTTCAGATTTGTCCTGTTTAATTTTATGCTGCATGATTGTGATGAATCTGGTGATTGTAGTACCAAGTCACATAATTTAGAGGGAGGAGGCCAGTATTATTCCTCATTGTTATTGCCTTTTTAACTCTGCTAGCCAGCTGTATATTTTTATAGTTGAGTTGAATAGAGAATGCAGAAAAAAGGACCATTATTCAACATCATCATCATGTGCCATACCGGTTGGCGTAGGCGATCATGTCCCTCCATAATCTTCTATCTACAGTGCATCGTATCAGTTCTGTTGTTGACTGTTTTCTATGCCATGACACCAAGCTATCCAATATTTTCTCTCTTTATAGTCCACGATCTCTGTTTCCTTTTATTTTGCCAGTTGTAACCAAGTATTCTAACTTTCCTCTTCTCATGATGTGCCCGAAAAATGTTGATTGCTTCTTTCTGATGTTTTTTAAGAGCTCCCTTTTTGTGTTGGCCTCTTTGAGAACTTCCTCATTGGTCTTTTTAGCTGTCCAGGGAACTTTCAACATTCTTCTGAGAAATCCCATCTCTGTGGCCTATAATCGTCTATTCATTTGTTTGTCTATTGCCCATGATTCGCTTCCATAGGTCAAAATTGGTTCTATATAGCACAGATGAACTCTCTTTCTCATTTCTATTGACATAGATTTGTTACATAAGATATTTTTCATTTTCTGAAATGCTATTTTGGCCTGAGCGATGCTGATTTTTATTTCTGTGGTACATCTCCCATCTGATGTTATTATTGTGCCCAAGTATTTGAAACGTTGAGGACCATTATTAACATTTCTAAAAAGGGGCACTCTTCATGCAGCAGCTAGAGAAGAATAACTCTTCTATCAATTTGCCTGTAAAATATTCTGTAAGATCACAGAAGCAGCAGATATTGTTACAGGAGAAGTGCAAGCTGATCAAATTTTATTTGTGTGAATAATGCTGGAAATACATATACAAAAGGGGAGAACTTGTTTGTTTTATATTTCATTGACTTAAACACACACAAAAAATGCTTTCAACAGTATTTGCAGGGGCTCTTGAAATATCCTGAGGCTGTATGGAATACCATAAACAAATCATGATGTCATAAAAGTTTTGTATGACAACTACTCAAGTGCAGTACATATGGAGGAAGAATCGAGTTGAATGGTTCAAGATTGAAACCAGGGTGAAAAAAAGATATAAAAAATAAAATAGGAACAAAGTTTAAGATATACTCTCTAAGACAACTGAGATGCATTTTCCCTCCTTACTTAAAACATACTTGAATGCTTAAAAACAACAACAGAAAATAAAATAGATACATTCAAAAACAGAAAACATATTTACCTTGAGAGACACTAAAAAAAACACTGATAAGATAGGCAAGGATAACAGGCATCAAATATCCTGCTGAAATTGAGAAGCTCACCAAAAACAATGAATTGTGGCGATTAAACTGCAAGCCTCATGTGACATTAAATGGTACTAGAAGGATGATGATAACAATGATGATGAAGATTGTCTTTTAAGAAGCATTTGGTTGTATTGTCAGCTGACTTCCATCCCCTATGTATGTGTGTGAAAATAAATGTTTATTTGGTCATGAATCCAACACTCTACCATCACAGCACCCCAGCTTTGTCATGACTCTAAAAGTCTGAACAGACTCATTATTCCTGTGGTATGAGTATTTATAATTCTTGTTTGAAGAATTTACATCAGTCAGATGTGTCTGCACAAACTTTAAAAAAAAAATGTTGATTTATGCTGATGTTTTTTTTTAATCCTTTTATTTTTTTATTTGTTTCAGAAAATCATGAGCTATTTGTTTGATACTGAGGTTAGTAAATAAATAAGAAAGTACAATGCACTCCATGTAGAAGACAGAATATATTGTTAGTTTTTTATGTTCTACAAACTAAAATAATGAGTTATTGTAAGATATCAGAATTATAAATCAATTGTTAGTATCAAGAAAATAAAACATATGTGGAGGAGAGGCCTAAGGCACCATTCAGCAATAGAGTTAAAAGCTGTCAGCAATTCATTTTGATGGTTTGTGCCAGGATTGGTGAACCAGAACTATCCACATCCTACTTCACCTCTTTTGCGGTAAAGTAAAGGTAAACTACGAGATTTGAATCAGCATCTTAGCATACAAGTTTTCACCCATATGTGCTCGGCCGCCTATCCAGAAGTGTTCGGAGACTTCTGGATAGTGTCACTTTGAGCATCAAATTATCACGATGCAAGGCAGCATTCTTCACCTTCCCAGGGTACTACCCTGGTACCTATTCTGCCAGAGGCTGGGTCGACCACAGGAGTATTTTTTTTTCCAATAAAATTCACACTGCTTCCAGTGGGAATTGAACACAGGTTATCCGAATGTTGGTAGCCCAGTCGAGTCTGGTCTGGCAAAGTGAGTAAGGTCTGAGAGACAAGGCAACACAGTACTCAAAAATGCTGTGCCAATGTTGGACCAAAAGGCACAACTATCACAGTTCTATTGCCAAAAAGACACAACACTTACATATCCACTTAAATCCTTTTAAGGGCAGATGATCAAGAGTTATCTTCCTTTAATCATGAGGTGAACACAAGTAAGTAAATCACATGGCTTGATGCATTTGAAAACTACACTCCTGACTTTAATTTTCCTTAAACTATTAATCCTTATAAATTGCCTATGGTATAGATAAGCAACCTAACATATTATAAATTGAAAAGCAAGTCTTCACTGAATTTGTTGTTTTTTTTTCCTTACTTCTTTCTTGTTGACAATGAATATGCAAATTGCACCATATTTTGGTTAATTTGTAAATGCTTTTGCATTTTGACAAACTGAAACTTGAAGATAAATAAATTGACTATTAAAATAATGTAAAAAAAAGATACATTTATAATGCATGTTGCAATTTAGCCAGATTACAGAAACTAATGTATATTAGATGTCATAGATTACAGATATTTAATTTATTGTAAGTAACATGATCTACATATTAATAACAATAATCATAGGCTATAGATCTTAATTTATTATAAATAACAAATACTTCAGATCTTGATTTCTTACAGTTAACATAAACTTAATTATATAACTCTTAATTTATCATAAAATATACTTAACTAGCATATTCCTTGATCATCAGGGTCATAGGTAATTTTGATTAATCTTCTTCACCTTGATCTGTCTTTGTTGCCATTCTTTTTGTGCTTATGAAGTCAATGACTCTTCATTCTTTTATGTTACCTTCCAATTCCTATATTTTTTTTTTCTTTGTCTAGAATGTTTTCTTTAACCAGTGCAGGATAACATGTCCAATCACAGTTTATTCTATTGTGTGATGAGTTTGTGTTTCTGGACAATAAACATAAGGTTCTCTTGCTGATTAAATTTCATTTCTATAATAGACAATGTCATTAGAAATATAGTCTTTGTTAAAGATACCCAGAATGTGTCTGCAACATATCAGTTTCATAGTTGTTACTTTCTTCTGGGTGTCTGCTGGAGACTGTGTCTCTCATAGATATATGAAGTGTAGACTACCAATGTCATCAGTTTCATAGCTGTTACTTTCTTCTGGATGTCTGCTGGAGACTGTGTCTCTCATAGATATATGAAGTGTAGACTACCAATGTCATCAGTTTCATAGCTGTTACTTTCTTCTGGATGTCTGCTGGAGACTGTGTCTCTCATAGATATATGAAGTGTAGACTACCAATGTCATCAGTTTCATAGTTGTTACTTTCTTCTGGATGTCTACTGGAGACTGTGTCTCTCATAGATATATGAAGTGTAGACTACCAATGTCATCAGTTTCATAGTTGTTACTTTCTTCTGGATGTCTACTGGAGACTGTGTCTCTCATAGATATATGAAGTGTAGACTACCAATGTCAATTGCTAATTTTTCTCAGCTACAGATCTTAAACTTTTATTAATATATTGAACTACATAATTTTTTCTATTCTTTTAATTTAATTGTTAATTCTTCGTCAGTTATGTCAAGTGAGACTGAGTGGTTTAGAAGTAAGACATTGTTCCCCTGGACAGAATAGTCCTAGGTTCTAATCCCACCACAGGTGGTAGGAATTGTTCACTTTGAATGTGTGGTTTATTTGGAATTTACCCTCCCCTGGTCTAAGGGCAATAAGATCCAATGTTCAGTCATCTTTGAGTATGGCAAAAAGCAAGAGGTTCCTATGCACTCACACCTGTTCAAGAACTATTGGCTGTTAAAAGTCTATAAAGAGAAAGCCAAATTAGCCACTGTGGCTGGGTACATCCTAGAAAAGCTAACTTTGGGATAAAACTCACCCTCTTGTCTTTAGAGTTCACCAACCACTGTTCTATAATGTATTAAAAAAAAGGTGTTTTAAAGAAAATAAAAATTATGGAAAACAATATAGACTGTAACAGCCTGTACCTTTGCTTCCTTTCCAATGCCACCACAGACAAACTCCAAGAAAGAGGAGTGGATAACCTTCTTTGACTTCATTGTTGTGGACGCCAAGAAGCCACTGTTCTTCTCACAAGGGACTGTGCTAAGGGAAGTTAATGTTGTAGGTACCATGTTGCACACAATTCATTGCTTCCAGCATTTTTATTTTTTCTTCAGACTTTTTTTGTCTCCGATTTGTTATCTTATTTCATAGCCTATCCATTTCTTATTTGCTATGTTATTGTTTTTCCAGATGTTGTCATTCAAAATTTTCTTGAGACTATTTTTAATGTCTGAAATCTTATTTATGTAATCTTGTGATGCTACCAATGCCAGTCCTGGACTCTAGATGCAAGAAAAAATAAGAAAATTATCCTCTTCTGTGATGAAAATGTGTAAGATGAATGACAGGAATCAGCCTGAGAGACAATATCAGAAATGAAGAACCTAGAAAAAAGCTATGAACAACCCCCACCATAGACCATAGAATATATAAAGAAACAACAGATAAAATGGTTTGGCCATGTGACAAGACAGAGTGATCAAAACACAACACAACGAGCCCTCAATAAACGTTGCGAGAACACCAGACCCAAGGGTCGACCACTATAAAGATGAATCGACAGAATATTAGAAGCACTAGGAAACATAATGGCAGCAAAGGCGAACAGAAGAGCAAAAGACCACAAATTATATCTCCCCTTGACACTGAAAGGCAAATGAGGAAGGAAAGAAGAAGAAGAAGTAATCTTATTGTGTCTCCACATTTTGTTTTCCATGTTTATCATTTTGTGGATCCAGAACTTCTGTTTAATATTTGTTGTTTTAGTGTTTCTCAAGACTCTCTTTTTCATACTTATCTTTTTTTTCTCAAGACATCAGTTTCACACATATGAAAATGGCCAAATGGCCAAACAGTGAAATTGTTCATGAATGAATATAATGTGGGAGACCAAACTGTTATCTTTTTTATTTTATTGTACATTCAGTTTCATGTTACATTCAGTTTCCTGTTTGTTATCTTTCTGTTTCTTCAGGATTCATATTGATTTTTTTATTTTGTTCAACCCAAATTTAAACTTCATGTATTGTTATGTACATAAACTTATCCATAATACATTATTTTGTTATGTTCCTCAAAATTTGTACTTTAGATATGTAACTTTATTGTTTAGTCTTGTTTATCAGTCATTCTTTTTTCTTTTTGAATCTGCTGTTTTACATCCTATTTGCTAATTTAATTTATTTTCAGTTTAATTATTTCACTCTTCACAGAAAACTGGGGGACTTCATCTTGGAACATTTACAGGAAAGATCAAGTCTAATGCCATATATTCTGGAGGTGAAACAAAGATATCTCTAGTCATAAATATATTTTCCTGGAAATTGTGCTTTAGAACCATATCCTCTCAGTATAAAAATTAACACAGCAAAAACAGAGGCTATAAGAATAAGCAAATTAAGACACCCATTAAACATTAAGATCAAAGATAAAGAAATAAAACAAGTAGAGGAATTCAAGTATTTAGGCACAATGTTCACAGAAGATGGAAAACTAGACAGAGAAATTGACATGAGAATACAAAAAGCAAATGCTGTCATATACCAGCTTTCACCATTGCTAAGACATCCAAACATTTCTATGCCAGCTAAATAACAAATAATAAATAGCATTTTCATACCAACTTTGTGCTATGAAAATCAAACATGGACCCTTTCTAAATCCCATTTAAGAAAGATCAATACATGTGAGATGCGATGCTTGAGAAAAGTAACAAACAACACAAGAAGAGATAGAATACCAAATGAAACCATAAGAAAAATGGTAGGAACAAAACCCTGCCAAGAATATATAGAACAACAATAACTTAAATGGTTTGGCCACCTGGTCAGAATGAACCCTTACCAATCACCATCAAGGGCGTTCTTCACGAGAATGCATGGAAAAAGACCAAGAGGAAGACCCAGAAGAAGATGCAGTGACAGAGACATGTAACAACAAAGGAAAATCACTAATTCAGACAGTTCGAGCAGCTCAAGAGCGACAAATGATATAAAGCACGACACCTTTTAGGTATCAGTGAAAAGAGAAAAGAAGAAGATGGATAGATGCAATGACAGAGACATGTAACAACAAAGGAAAGTCACTAATTCAGACAGTTCGAGCAGCTCAAGAACGACAAATGATATAAACCACGACACCTTTTAGGTATCAGTGAAAAGAGAAAAGAAGAAGATGGATAGATGCAATGACAGAGACATGTAACAACAAAGGAAAGTCACTAATTCAGACAGTTCGAGCAGCTCAAGAACGACAAATGATATAAACCACGACACCTTTGAGCTATCTGTGACAAGAGAAAAGAAGAAGAAGAATCATATCCTTCAGCTGCAAAGTACTGAATTTTAATCCATTTTTCCCAGGCAGCCATGTGCACAGGGGTCCCTCACCACACAGGCAGATAACTCCATCTTCGAATGTACTCACATTTTTTTTCTCCGTCCATGAATAATTGACGTTTCAAACCAGGCCTCACTGCTGAGACCAGGGTGGTTAAAAATAAAATTTAAAGAGTTTAAATTACTAAATAAAAATCTCAACAGGTGATTTATGATTAATGTTTTAAAATGATTTGTATGAAAATTAGGATATTTTTGTGAAGCAGTTTTAGGTATTAGTTTCGTTTAATTTCCTGTTTGCATTCAATAGCAGTTATTTTGATCTTGAAAAAATGTTTAATGCAATTAGATAATTATTTATACAATTTAATGTTGTAGTGTAACTTTAATTATTCTTGTAAACAAAACTGAGAAATAATGCTTTTAAATTTAATTGAGTAATTCTGTATGTGAGTTTAATTGTGCAGTTGTGTTGATAAACTTACCTGGAAATATCTTTTTTGTGAACTTAACCTGGAATATCTCTTTTATCATCATCGAGTGCCTTCTTCGCAACGAAGGTTGGCTACCATGGATCACCATTCTACTCTGTTTCTTGCTTTGATGGTGCAGGCTGTCATAGATTGACTTGTCCATCTTTTGATGTTACTCATCCATGTTAGTCTTGGTCTGCCTCTGCCTCTTTTACCTTGTATTTTCCCTTCCAATATTACTTTTAGTAGGCTGTTGTGTCTTTTAACATGCCCCAAAAATTTCATTTGTCTTAATTGTATTTAGTAGTTCTCTTTTTATTTTCAGTTGTTTTAAAACTTCATCGTTTGTTATCTTTTGTTTCCATCCAATTCCACCTATTCTTCCATAAATCCACATTTCAAAGGCTTCAATTTTCTGTTCTGTTTTCTTGTCTAATGTCCAATATCTCTTTAGGTGAATTTAATTGGGAATATCTTTTTAAAAACTTAACATGAAGGATCTGTTTGTAGGAGAATATTTCACAGATAGCAAGTATAAAAAATATTAAATACTATATGGGACCACAAGTATAGCTGCAGAAAACATATAAAATAAACATAAAATGGTATTGAGCTGCTAGATTAACATCATCATCCAGTGCCTTCTCCACAACGAAGGTTCGCTATCATGGAGAGCCATTCTGCTCTGTCTCCTGCTTTGATGGTGCATGTTGTCATAGGCTGATTTGTCCATCTTTTGATGTTACTTGTCCATGTTAGTCTTGGATTAACAGAAAGACAAGACAAAACAATGTTTTAGCAGAGGCCTTCATCAGGTATAACACGCAAACTATACACATGAAACACAAAAATCAAATTCAGAAAACACAACATAGCTAACAAAAATGGTGTAAAAAATGACGGTTACTGCCATGATTTCCGTCATTTTATTTTGCTTGTAAACTAACTGGGAATGTTTAGTTGTGAAATTAAATTAAAAACATTTTTGGGAACCTAAGTGAGAAATGTGTTTGTGAGCTGTTATGTTTGTTAACCTGAGAAATTGTGTAAATTAACAGGCTCTGTGGATGTCTTCAATGAAATGATGGGAATGGTGAACTCCAGTTCTGAAGTCTTATATGTTGGGGATCACATATTTGGTGACATCCTAAAGTCCAAGAAGACCCGCGGCTGGCGTACCTTCCTGGTTGTGCCTGAAATGGTGCAAGAACTGGCAGTCTGGACAGAGAAAAGTCACTTGTTTTACAAATTGTCAGAGTATGATTCACAGATAGCAGAAATCTATAGGTAATTAAATTCTACATTAATTTTCTGCAAATACTTTTGTAATACACAACATATTAGGCAATTGGGATCATAGCTTCTAAATGTGTTTTCATTAATTTTATTTCTTTATAAATTATCATCTTCTGGTTAATCAGCCTGAATAAAGATCAGCAATAAAATCATATATCTCCCCTGTTGTGAAATGGTATTTTTGCATATCCAAGACAATGTCAGGGAATCATTATAGTGTTGAGGTCAGTGGCACAGTTGATTGTTTGAATTTTAGAAGCAGCATTTTAGTTATAGTCCTAGACATTTTCAGCACTTATTGGTGATAAAGCCCTGCAACTACAAAATTGTACTCATTCTTAGAATTGAAATTCTGTGTAGGTGGTTCCAAGTTGTGGCACCACACACAAAAAATGAATTTTGTACATGGACAATTTGTATTTTGATGATATTTTAATAGAATAATTTTTTTCACAAATAAGCATTTCAAAGAATGACAAGATTGTAATCTATTCTGAAATATTTCATTGTCCACGACAGTTTGCTTTTTCAAATCAGCTTCAGTGAATAAATCAAATACATGTTCTACTATTAAATTAGCAAAATAACCAGAATACCAACATTACAAAGCTGGGGGGGGGGGGGGACACACTGCTCATATTAGCCATAGATTACAATATTGTCGTAAAAATTACCTCCTCAAAACACAAACAAAAAACACAAATTCTTCAAAGTCTGACACTTTGCCATTTTCATCCTCCCCACCCCCATGTACCTTCCTAATTACTCCTTCCTTCCAGTGACCCCTGAGTGTTGGATTTGTTTCTATTGATGTAGGAATATTTTCCCCCTTTTCGTGAAACACTGTCTCATATAATGCAAAACATAAATGCCAGTACTCAAAGAAATTGGTCATAAATCAACCTGAGCCAGGAAATTATAGAGTCCACATGTCTCAAATGTCTCACCTAGTGTGAACATATAGCTGTGTGGCAAAAGTTCCGAGAAATTACTGTTTGTAAGAGTTATTGAGTTACTGAGTTATTTGCGGATCATCATCATTGCACTCCGAAAATGTCCATAGGTGCTCAGATCCCCTCCTCAGCAAGTCCCGCAGTGTCCAGCGACTGACGACTATGTTTTTAAGAGTACCTAAGGTTACATTTAAGTGGTGGTAATTTTTACTGTGGTTTCATAAACACATTAGTCACTGAGTTATTGAGTTATTTGCGGGTCATCATCATTGCAATCTGAACATGTCGATAGGTGCTTAGATCCCCTCCTCAGCAATTCCCTCAGTGTCCAGCGACTGACGACTCCTGTTCTATGTTGGTTGATAAGTCTTCTTACATGGCCACTAAATTTCTCATTTCTGGCTGTGCCCATCTTAACTCCCATTTCCATCATCCGAAGAAGTGACGTGGATCTGTGTTTGTCGAAGTCCTGTGCTCTTCCCGCATCTCGGAGGGCATTGATGATGTCCGCCCGATCCATTGGTTGCCCGTCCTCAATGACAGCGCAGCTAGCCAACCTGTCCGCTCTTTCATTTCCCCATACTCCCGCATGTCCAGGGACATAGACAAAGGTGACCTTCTGTATTTTGGATTTCTGCAATGACTCTACCCATTGCATGCATACAGAGCCCGCCTCCACTTTTTTTTATCATGCTCATCGAATCACTCAGTATACATGCGTGGGTGTAGTCTTGTGACTCTAACCATTTGAATGCCTTGGTCACTGCCATCACCTCCATTGTCATGCTACTCGTGGTCATGACATATGCACCACTGTCTTCGTAGACTATTCTGCCTGCCAAACATGCTGTAAATGCCCATGCACTTCTTTGGTGTCGTCTTACAGATCCATCTGTATAGATGATTGCATCTTTCTCATCGGTGTTATCACAGATGAGACCGTTGACCTCAGCATTAACCACGACCGGGTTCTGTTCCCTACTTTTCCAGTCGAGTGTGACAATACACGAGAAAGTCCCCTTGAATGACATAGGCACCGGTATCCACTCCTCACCAACGTTGATATTGGTAAGCCCACAGACCTGTTTGATAACATCTTCTGCTCGGCCAACCCATGATTTGCCTCTATTTATCCTGGCACCTTGTCAGTCACCGAAAGGTATTATAATTAGGCTGTTTAAAAATATTCGGATCAAATCACAAGTGAGGTGTTCAGGTGTGTGGCCCCTTATCTCAAAGTAAATGAGACCAAGTGTCTAGTCTTATCAGAGATGGATGATAAACGCCAATTGTTGTCTTTGAACATGTTAAAGAACCATGAGCATTTGAAAATTGAAAACAATCGATTGTATACCTGTGCCAGGACTGAATTTCAAAAAGTAAATCCTATATTCAATTTTATAAAATGAACACGGACTTAAACTATTGACTTACAGATTTCCTACACTGTGCCAAGATCATCCTTTAATATGTGGTATTATTATAGTATGTTGTAGTCTTTTTGCTTTCTTTTCTTCCCACCATCTCTGTTGCCTTTCTGCTTTCATGTAAAAAAAAGAGTGTTAGGAACAAAGCTTTGTATTTTATGGTGCTCATTTTAGGAACAAAGCTTTGTATTTTATGGTGCTCATTTTAGGAACAAAGCTTTGTATTTTATGGTGCTCATTTTAGGAACAAAGCTTTGTATTTTATGGTGCTCATTTTAGGAACAAAACTCTGTATTTTATGGTGCTCAAATTTTAGGAATAAAGATTTGTATTTTATGGTGCTCATTTTTAGGAATAAAGATTTGTATTTTATGGTGCTCATTTTTAGGAATAAAGATTTGTATTTTATGGTGCTCATTTTAGGAACAAAACTCTGTAGTTTATGGTTCTCATTTTAGAAACAAATCTCTGAAGTTTATGGTGCTCATTTTAGAAACAAATCTCTGTAATTTATGGTTCTCATTTTAGAAACAAATCTCTGAAGTTTATGGTGCTCATTTTAGAAACAAATCTCTGTAATTTATGGTTCTCATTTTAGAAACAAATCTCTGTAGTTTATGGTTCTCATTTTAGGAACAAAGCTCTGTAGTTTATGGTTCTCATTTTAGGAACAAATCTCTGTAGTTTATGGTTCTCATTTTAGAAACAAAGCTCTGTAGTTTATGGTTCTCATTTTAGGAACAAATCTCTGTAGTTTATGGTTCTCATTTTAGGAACAAATCTCTGTAGTTTGTGGTGCTCATTTTAGAAACAAAGCTCTGTAGTTTATGGTTCTCATTTTAGGAACAAATCTCTGTAGTTTATGGTTCTCATTTTAGGAACAAATCTCTGTAGTTTATGGTTCTCATTTTAGGAACAAAGCTCTGTAGTTTATGGTTCTCATTTTAGAAACAAAGCTCTGTAGTTTATGGTTCTCATTTTAGGAACAAATCTCTGTAGTTTATGGTTCTCATTTTAGGAACAAAGCTCTGTAGTTTATGATGCTCATTTTAGGAACAAATCTCTGTAGTTTGTGGTGCTCATTTTAGAAACAAAGCTCTGTAGTTTATGGTTCTCATTTTAGGAACAAATCTCTGTAGTTTATGGTTCTCATTTTAGGAACAAATCTCTGTAGTTTATGGTTCTCATTTTAGGAACAAAGCTCTGTAGTTTATGGTTCTCATTTTAGAAACAAAGCTCTGTAGTTTATGGTTCTCATTTTAGGAACAAATCTCTGTAGTTTATGGTTCTCATTTTATAAACAAAGCTCTGTAGTTTATGGTTCTCATTTTAGGAACAAATCTCTGTAGTTTATGGTTCTCATTTTAGGAACAAAGCTCTGTAGTTTATGGTTCTCATTTTAGAAACATAGGTCTGTAGTTTATGGTTCTCATTTTAGAAACAAATCTCTGTAGTTTATGGTTCTCATTTTAGAAACAAAGGTCTGTAGTTTATGGTTCTCATTTTAGAAACAAATCTCTGTAGTTTATGGTTCTCATTTTAGAAACAAAGCTCTGTAGTTTATGGTTCTCATTTTAGGAACAAATCTCTGTAGTTTATGGTTCTCATTTTAGAAACAAAGCTCTGTAGTTTATGGTTCTCATTTTAGGAACAAAGCTCTGTAGTTTATGGTTCTCATTTTAGAAACAAAGCTCTGTAGTTTATGGTTCTCATTTTAGGAACAAATCTCTGTAGTTTATGGTTCTCATTTTAGAAACAAAGCTCTGTAGTTTATGGTTCTCATTTTAGGAGCAAATCTCTGTAGTTTATGGTTCTCATTTTAGAAACAAAGCTCTGTAGTTTATGGTTCTCATTTTAGAAACAAAGGTCTGTAGTTTATGGTTCTCATTTTAGAAACAAAGCTCTGTAGTTTATGGTTCTCATTTTAGGAACAAATCTCTGTAGTTTATGGTTCTCATTTTAGGAACAAATCTCTGTAGTTTATGGTTCTCATTTTAGAAACAAAGCTCTGTAGTTTATGGTTCTCATTTTAGAAACAAAGCTCTGTAGTTTATGGTTCTCATTTTAGAAACAAAGCTCTGTAGTTTATGATGCTCATTTTAGGAACAAAGCTCTGTAGTTTATGGTTCTCATTTTAGGAACAAATCTCTGTAGTTTATGGTTCTCATTTTAGAAACAAAGGTCTGTAGTTTATGATGCTCATTTTAAGAACAAAGCTCTGTAGTTTATGTAGAAACAAAGGTCTGTAGTTTATGATGCTCATCGTTATGGCTACAAGTCCATTAATTCACCTTTTTCTAGGTTCACTTTTTCCTATTTTCTCATTGTTTTGAGTGTTAATGCTTGCTTGATGGATGCTCTCTGTGATGTTTGTGTTGCATTTCCAAACTATTTGATGTGTTGTTTCTTTATTATTCACTGCTGGTGTTACCCAACTCTTTTCTTAATTTCCTCATTTCTGATTCCATCTTTTCTTGTCATATTTAGTATTCTTTTTGGACATTGTATTTCTGTAGTAACTATCTTTCTTCTCTCTTTGACTATTAATGTCCACGTTTTCATTCCATTTTTATATTTTTCTTATTTCTAATTAATTTTTATCTAAACTTTTATATAGTTAATGTGTTAGCCAAATTATCAAATATCATTTACTCATCTATCTATCTAATGTCCTTTCGAGCCGAAGATGGCACATAGAGCAGAACCACAATCTCAAAAACAGAAAACCTTGCGTGCCAAAGTGGCACATATTGCAGAGATCGCTCCTCTAAATATATGGCGCTGTTTCCATAACAATACTTTTTACAATGACAGCTTGTCAAGCCATCGATCAACCTCCTTAGTCGCCTCTTATGACATTTACTCATACAGTAAGTAAATTAGTGCTATCAATAATTTTCTGAAAACAATTTCCAATGCTTAAAATGGCTGGCATGATGTTATTTGGATATGACAGTAGCTTAATTTGTTTGTTCCTTTTCTTATTTTTTTTATTTTTCAGATTAAATTGCTTTAAAGTTGTTGCATAAAACATGTCATTGATTGAAAAATCTGTTTTTCATAATTTATATTTATATTAGTTTACTCATGATTAAACTATTTACAGAAACATCACCCATTTAAAATGTTACATTCTATTCTTCTATAGAAATATGGACATCAGTGACACCACCAACCCAGACATCACCAAATATAAATTGGCAATACGGGTAAGACTTGACCACAGACCAACAAAACAGTTAATGGTGACTCATATTGTTTTGTGGTGTCTTGTAGGGGAACTACATTAGACTCTCAATTATCCAGAATGAATGGGAAATGGGAAATCCTGAATAATTAAAATACTGGTTAAGCCATTATATATACAAAATTGAAAGAGCTGCCAGAATTGTAGATTTGTTCAGGTTTTAAACCTTTCTTTTCTATGAAATACTGAAATTGTAGTAAGAAGTCATTAGCTGCTTGCTCATCACTGCTGGGCTTTTCTCTTTGAATGAGAATCTGTCGAATTCTTTGCTTTCCTTAAAATGAGTCAACCAGCCAGAGGAAGCATTAAACTCCCCAGATAATTTGAGTTTGACATGAAATTTCTTTGCCTTTGCTGCACAAACAGCACCTGATTCAGAAATTCCCTCTGTCCTAGGTTTAACCACAAAACCATTGCTTTATCTAGTTCATTAAATGTTGAGGTTTTCATAGTTTTCTTTTAGACATACTTCCACTGTCCAATGTTCCTGCAAATTTAACTAGCTTTTGTTTGTTTTTAATGATGTCTTGTACAGCTTAGTATCCTTCATTATATTCATTCATTAACGATTTCACTGTTTGACCATTTTCAGATTTATTAATTATTTCGATTTTTTTTTTTAATCAAAACTCTTTTATGCTTCAACATTATAACAACAACACGTTTTAAAAAGTTTTAAAACATTATTTAATAACTTCTCATATACTGGTGACACAGGAGAGATGTCCCTTCCAATCTTAATCCAGAAGTATGCTGCAATCTTGTCATGGGAACTCATGCTATCACATGAACTCATGTGTCACAGACATTATATTTCAATGTATACATATATATCAGAAACAAACTATGGTCTCATCACTGACTTCAGATGTGATATGTACATACATATAATGATTTTATTTTCTGAAAATGGCATCTTTGGTCAAACATGAGCTCATAGATTTGTTTCAGTTTGATAAATTTATTTTTAAATGGAGGTTTTTCTTTTCTTCTTTTTTAATTTTTAAGTTTTTTTTACAGAGGTCTCCTGAATAATCCACTCCCGGATAATCGAGAGTCTATTGTATTTTATTTTTTAAAAATTAAATTAAATTACATTTTTTATTATTTTATCTTTCCTTTTCTATATTCTTTGCCAAAGTATCCATTTGCCTTAGCTTTTTTGTGTATTTCACAAGTGTGTTTTCATTTCTTGATTTTGTTTTTCATGATTTCATTAGCTGAATATCCTTTTGATGGGGGGCCTCAGTAGCCTAGTTTGGAAAACCACCCTAAAAGGCTACCAATGTTCGGACAATCCATGTTCGATTCCCGCTGAAAGCAGTGTGAGTTGTACTTGTGGTTGGAAAAATAAAATATCGCTGTGGTCGACCCAACCGCTGGTAGAAATGGGTACCAGATTAGTACTCAGGAAGATGAGGAATGCCTCATCACATCATGAGTTTCAATGCTTGAAGCGACACTATCCAGAAGTCTCCAAACACTTCTGGATAGGTGGCCGAGCACATATAGGTGAAAACTTGCATGCTAAGATGTCGATTCAAGTCTCATACTTTACCTTTACTCTTACCTTACCTTTTGAACTCTTTCCCTTTCTGATTATTTTGCAGGAATTTTGAACTGAATTATCTGAATTTCCTTTGTGAACTAACCAATGTCACCAATGTAAAAATGTTGTAACAGTATTTGTTTTAAATATCTATCTATCTATCTATCTATTGTTCTTTTGAGCCGAAGACGGCACATAGGGCAGAACTACAATCTCATAAACAGAAACCTTGCGTGCCAAAATAGCACATATTGCAGAGATCACTGCTGAGTTTTAAATATAACATATTATATATCAAATTAAAGAAGGAATATTGCACAACATGGAGATAATATTTGCATGACATATAATCATTGGGGTAAGTATTTAGAATGTGAAGAAAGAGGAAAATAAAAATGGTACTCACAGGCTGCTCAATCACAATATAACGAAATATAATAATATAAACATACTGTTTCTTACAGAAATTTAGTATACTTGCTTCTCACAGCTGTTGTAGTCTTTTAAATAGTCCATAGGGAACTAGGGTTTCATCCGTTTTCCATTGGAAACTATGATAACATAACAAAACATAAAAAAAGCATCACAATCTGAGGTGCACTTTAGAGATCTAATGTATTCTGAACCTGTGGCTCATTTAGCTTTCAAAAGCAGATTTGTAGCAGGAGAAACCCTTCTTCTATACAATGAACTTCTGTTCGTTTGAACATTTGCCAAGAGCCAGAGAGAGTGTTATTAGGAAGCTAAAGGCAAAGACACTGCGTCAGAGTGAGAGTTACTGGGAAGACAAAGAGTTAAGAGCTTGTGTTAATCTTTTGTTTCTTAGTGATATTCATTTTTATTACAATTCATATTTCATGAAAGAATTGTAAATACACAAAAGTTCTCAAAAAATTAATCTTTTTAAATTTCTTATCAATTTTTAGAATACTGCACTTTATGGCTCATCATTACAAAATGTAAACATATAGATGTGTGATTTTGTATATGCATATACACATATATGTTGCTGTATGAGTGTATGTCTTATTTAGTTTCAAACTTTTCTATTTCTGCATAAAAGACTGCCACTCATGAGATGGACATGGCTTATGGAAAGCTGGGAAGTGTCTTTAGAAGTGGTATGGACTCTTCAATATTAATCATGCTCCCACAACCTCATGAACATCAGATTTTGAGTATTTTTGTTTCCAAACCATTTTGTCTTCTCTTATTGTGTTCTTCTTTTTTTAAATTTTTAGTATGTTGTTGCTGAACTTTTATAATCGATTTTCACATCAAAGTTGTCCAGAATTCTGTAGTTTATAGGATTATTTATATATATTTGTAACTCATTTAATGAAAAAAATATATAATATTATCATTTATTCATGTGTATATATATATTCGAGCCGTGACAGCTTAGTGGTTAGTGAACTGGACTACAAAGGATAAGAGGTAGGATTCGATCCCAACCGATGGCTTCCAGGTTCACACAGCCTTTAATGGGTACTGAATTTTTTCTGGGAAAGTAAAGCAGCATGGGCATAATACCAACCATATTACCTCAAAAATCATGTGCCGAAGGTCTGTAAAATTTATGGTCACTAACACCATATTCCCTATATGCCACTTGGCATGATGGGGGCACTTTACTTTTACTTTTATATATATATATATATATATATATATATATATATATTCAAAATTTGTATATATAATGTGCATACCAAAATTTTCCTTTTTTATATATTTCATTCTCACATATTTCTAGTAATCTTAGTCAAGAGATCATAATATCTTTACCAATTTGTCCTGATACTTCACTGCAATGAGTTGAAACTGGCCCATTGCATGCAACTTCCGTGACAATCCTTCCCCATATTTACCAGCTTTTGTTTTACAAGAGCAAATGTAAAAAACAGGTCTTGATCACTTTTGGTACTTGACTCATAATCATGTGACTTGAGTATCTTAACTGACTTCTTTCAGTATTTGTATTTTATTCTTTACTTTTAGTGTGTATATTTGTTTTGGTTCTCTCTCACTGTGATCAAGACGCAATCAGAGTTGGATTCCAGACAGAAGGAGCCTTCTATATTTCTCCACTTGTTGCATTACTTTAGTGACCCATCTGTCATCTATGGGTTGTAAACCTGTTACTGTTTCTAAAGTCTTGATAGGTGTAGATTTCATTGCACCAGTGATGATACGGGCAGCTTGGTTCTGTGTTCTGTTAATTTTGCTAAGGTGTGATCTGGAAGCCATAGCCCAGGCTGTCACTCCATACTCTAGAACTGGTCTGACTCTTCCTACGTATAGTCTTTTCAAAATATTGCTGTCTGCTCCCCAGTCCGTTCCTGCCAATTTCTTCATAATATTAGTTCATTTTCTGGCTTTTTTCCTTGCTCTGTCTGTCTGATTTTTCCAAGTTATTCTGCGATTCATGGTAATGCCAAGATATGTTGGGTTTTGGTCAATAGGGAGTGTATGGTCTTTTATCTTCAAGTTTGCAAAGAGTGTGTTTCTTGATAGGCTGAAAATTGTATATGTAGTTTTTTTTTTCGTTGATTGTAAGAACCAGGTGTTCGTCCAAAATTCAAGTTCACCTAGGGCATCTTGCATCCTGGGTCCAGCTACCGGCATACTTTCCTTGTGAGCCCATAACGCCAGATCATCTGCAAATATTGCTGAGTGTATTCTGGGTGGAATGTCCATTACGATGTCATTTATGAAAATTAAAAAGAGTGTTGGGGACAAGACTCCACCTTGTGGGACACCTTGTTCAATAGAGACCTTCTTACTTAGTTGACCTTGAACTTGTACTCTGGCCATTCTATCCTGAAGGTATTGAGAGACCCAATTGAATAAACGACCCTGGATGCCAAGTCTAAAAAGCTTGTTCTTTAAATCCTCTCGCCAAACCCTATCAAAAGCCTTCTCCATCTCGACCCACACTGCCAGTGAATGTTTCTTTTCTTGTAGAGCATCCTCTATTTCCTGTGCAATGTAGGTGACCAGGTCTCAGTTGATCTGTGCTGACGGAAGCCACTTTGTTGTGGTACGATTTGTTGTTTTTTCTCCAAATGACACATAAGTCTTCTGTTAACCAGCCTTTCCATGAGTTTACTCAGGCAGCTCAGTAGGCTAATTGTTCTATAGCTTCTTGGGTCTAGTGGGTCTTTTCCACGCTTGAGGATGGGCACCATAATAGCTTCTTTCCAGATTGCCGGCACATCACCTCTCTTCCAGCTAGCATTTATTATCCTTAGTAGCTGGTTCTTGGCTTTCTGTCCCAGATTTAGGAGCATTTCGTTAGAGATTCCATCTTTACCAGGGGAACTTTTGAGCTTCAATCCTTTGAGGGCAACATCTAATTCAGTTAGGATAAAGATGGTTGTCTGATGCTCTTCTGGTGCTAAAGGCATGTGTCCTCCCTATGAGGAATAGGTTGTTGTCTATTTCCCATTCTTCCACTTCTTCACCTCGAACATTGGACTCCTTATATCCCCATCTTTCAGAGTGACTGTTTAAGTCTCCTACTACCAGACACTTTGATGGTGTTATTTCCATTAACTCCAGCTTCAGTAATTTGTCATTTTGACAGTATATATTAAATATCCTTATACTAGCGGGGTTAATGTATAGGTCTGTACCAATGATCTCTACCTCTCCGTTTGTGACTACATCTATCAGTTTTGATGGGATGGAATTTTTAATAAGTATTAGAATTTCACCCATGTGACCTTCCCTATCGTGTCTAAATGTTTGGTAGCCCCTGATCATAAATCTGTGCTGAGGATTAAGATGAGTTTCCTGGATGCAGGCAACATCTATCTCCTCCTCTGCTAGTCTAATTATTAGAGCTTGTTTTTTTGTGGTATATGCCCTCCGCATTCCAGTGTACTCTATATTCAGCTGTTTCTTGAAGCCTTTCCGTTCAGCGGTAGTTTCTATCATAATTAGAGTCTGTTAGATCCAGCCTGATTGATTACTTGTTAAAACATTGCACTGTGTTCTACGCCTGTGGCCCAGTGCATCCGATTTCAGCCAGCATTTTATTCAGGTTTTCTTTCCTTAGCCTTTGACTGCCCCCAATCTTCTTGCAAGGCAGCAGATTGTCTTTTCTGTAGGGGGATTCTGCCCTTAGATGGTCGGCCCTTCCAGGTTTACGAGCACCATCTGCCCAAGCTTGATGTAGTAATTAGCTGGTGATTAGACCATCACACATCAAACAACAGACGATAAGACCCTCTTAACTATCACAAACTTCTGGGAGTCTCACCGATGCTGACAAGTCATGTACGAAACCCCACTCCGTCTTTCTTTGATTAGAGTACTACCGTCCTAGGGCTATGCATCTAACTTGATGACGTAGCTCACACAACAATGGCTGCGCTCACAATATCCCTGTTACTATGGTAAAAGCAGCCAACAGCACATGAAAAGCTGATGCACAATTTCCAAAGTGAAAACTGCTACTGACTAGACTGAGCAGAGCTTAGCAAGGAGTTGTATAATGCAAGAACTTGGCATCATACAATTACATCGATGGTTTTGGAACATCACACGATGTGTTGACGTAATTCGCATATATCGCTAGGCAGGGGAAGGTCGTATTCACAAACTTTTGACTTGACAATGAAGAACAATGAGGTGAGTACAACCTGTTATTATTGGTGAACTTTGCTAACTGTATCAGTTGATTAGCTCAGATGCAGAAAATTACACCGTAGAACTGAAGCTAATCAGTTCCCTAATGCAACTTCTGCAGCGGTTCAGTGAACCTCATTCCACCATGTTTGGAAACGGAAGTTTTTTCGTTCAACAAAATATATTCATTTTATACATACATACATACATGCATACATACATACATACATACATACATACAACTACTTTGTTTTGTGTTTTGTCTTCCTACTAACATATCACTTAATTGTGTCCTGGAATCACTATACAGGTAGCCATCAGTCATTCTTTGCAACCCAAGTGATGCGATATGCTGACCTGTACGCAGGTTCCTTCATGAACCTGATTAACTACCCTTTGGCTTACTGTTTTCGCTCTCCACCAATGCATGTAAGATCTTGTTGTGTACTTTTTTCTTGTATTTACTTTATGGTTAGTTTTTTATCTAATTTTTATTTTTTCATATTCTTTTGTTCATTGTTCTGTTTTATCTGAAATGTAAAAATTGGTTGTTGTTTTTTAATTGTTACTTGATTGTCCTTACTTTTTCTGTATTCAATATTTTTTTCTTTTCATTAACTCATATTTATTTCTATATTTTTAGTATTTCAATTTTTTTTTAAAACCATTAATTTTCAACTTTCTTTCCAACTTTATTTTCAACTCTCTTTGTATTCTCTGTCTGTCTAATCTAATATAGCCTGTCTATCTGGTGCCTGCCTGCCTGTCTGTCATTTCAAAGCGAAGATGACAGATAAGGCAGAAATTCTAGTATATTTTGTTTGACTTTCAACTGTCAAACTTTACACAGGACCTACATTGTGCCACACTACTCTGTTCTGTTCAAGTTGTTGAATGTCGGTAAAGGAGCTCATGCCTGCTCTTGTTGCCTTTCAATTCAATGCTCTTTTTAGTGTTTCTCTAAGTCAGCCTTTTTTTTTTTACCCTCTGGTTCCCATTTGAGGACCTACTTTGAAATTCTTTTGTTGTTTCTTCTCATCACATGGCCAACATATGACCACTTTCTTCTCTTGACTACAGTTGATATTCTTGGATGCTTTGTCATTTCTCTTATTTCTGCACTAGTCTAGAACTCATTCCATGGTATACAAAGTATTTTCCTCAAGCATTTGTTTTCAAATGCATCAAGTTTATTTTCTATTTCTTTAATTGTTTCCCACCTCACACATGCATAAGTAAGGATGGATAATACTTTGAATTGAAAGTCTTGAGCTTTGTTTTTGTGCTTGGTAATTTTGATTTACATTTTTTTATCAAGGTTTCTGAAAGTTATTGCTGCCTTCGCAATTCTGATTCTAGTCTCCTTCCTTGTGTGTCCCTCCTGATCTATGCAGCTCACAAGAATTACAAAGTGATCTACTGCTTCTTTTGCTTTACCTTCCAGGTATAATTTTTTCTTCTGGGCGAAATTGATTTTTCATTACTTTTGTCTTTTCTTGATTGATCTCAAGTCTAATTTTCCTAGCCATTGATGATATGGCATTTGATTTTTTCTTGCATCATGTTCACTTTGCTATTCACAAGTACTATGTGGTCTGCAAAATCAAGGTCCTCAAATTGAGATCTAAGTGTCCTTCCAATGTCTTTGTCACCTGTACAGCGCTTCTGCCTAATGAAGTCAATGGCAGTTCCAAATAACAAGGGAGATAGAATACATCCTTGCTTCACTTCGATATCAATCTGGAACCATTCACTCACTCCTGCCTCTGTGCAAATTGCACATGAGAAGCCATCGTACTGATATTTGATGATATTTATAATTTTTTTGTGGTATTCCATATTGTCTGAGTATGTTCCACAATGAGTTTCTATGTATACCGTCGAAAGCCTTTTTAAAATCTATTAAATTTAGAAGTGGTTTCTACTTTTTTATATGCTCTTCTAATGTAATTCTTACGGTGAAAATGTGATCAAGGCAGCATCTTCCTTTTCTAAATCCTGCTTGCTCTTCATGCATAATAGTGTCTATGGCATCTTTGATTCTGTTTATGATGATCATACAGAATATATTAGAGGCAACTGATAGAAGAATCATGCCTCTCTAGTCATTGCAATCCTTGAGATTGCCATTTTTGGGAACTTTGACAATACCTCTTTTTCACTATGTAGGTACATTTTCTTCTTTCTATCATCATCATCATCATCATCATGTACCCTGCCGATTGGCGTAGGCGATCATGTCCCTCCACAATCTTCTATCCACAGTGCATCGTATCAGTACGAGGTACATTTTCTTGTTTCTATATTTTGCTTTAAACATTATCTGCAGGTGTTTTACATTATGGCTATCTATTGCTTTTAGCATCTCAGATGTTATATCATCTTCACCTGTAGCTGTGTTGTTAGTCGTGAGCATTACAGCCATCTCAACTTTATTCAAGGTGACCTCATCTAAATTTATATCTAAATGTGAGGTTAGTGTGGTGGCTGCAAAATCTATTAAATGCTTTGGTTTTGGACAATTAAGGACGTACTTAAAATGATCAGCCCATCGTGACTTTATTTTTTCACTTGATGTTAATATGGTTCCATACTTGTTTGTAACAGGTGCCCCACTAAATGACAAGGAATCATTAGCATCTTCTGTACATTATAAAGAGTTTTACTATCACCCATAATTGCTGCTTTCTCTGCCTTTATTGCCAGTTAATCTATATAGGTTATCTTGTTTCTTCTGGCCTAGCTCTTTACTTTATTGTCTAGTTCTTTGTATGTTGTTTTTGCCAGGTCTTTTCCAAGATCTATCTACAGTCATCATAGCTGTCTTTGCTTTTCTCCTTTCTTGTGTGTGTTTCCATGTAATATCAGAAATCCATGCCCTTCTTTTCTATTTTCTTCAACCCAGCACATGCATCTGCCGTTGACATTAGAGCTATGCTGTCCCCATATATTATTTGTGGTCTTCTCATCTAGTCTACCAAGCACTGCATAGCAGTTATTGAGCTCCAGGTTGAAGTTTCCCTTAATGTTCTCATCTTTCAGTTTGTGGCTATCTTCTGAGGCTTCAATTTTGTGTGTTGGCTTTTAGGTTTTAATTGTATCTTTCCAATGCATAAATTATGATCACAGTTAACATCTGCCCCTCTATATGCTTTATCAAAGATGTTTTAAATTTCCTTCCAATACACAGGTGGTCAATCTGATTTTTTGTTCTATCAACAAGAGATAACCAAGATGTTTTATGAATCCCCTTGTGTGGGAATAATGTTCATGCTATAATCAAACCTTTTGTTGAACATAATTCAATGAATCTTTCTCCATTTTGACTTGTTGCATCAATTCCTTCTATCCCCATTGCCTTCTCATATTGTCTTTTCCTACTTTGGCATAGATGTCACCCATTACAATGAGAATATCATGTTTAAGTATTTTGCTTATAAGCTGTTGAAGTTGACGGTAAAATTCATATTTAATTTCATCTTCTGCCTAATTTGTGGGTGCATAAGACTGTATAATTGTGAGTCTTCCATATTTTGATTTGTAATGAGCTCCTATCAGACAATTAGTCACTGGCTCCCATTCTATAAGGCTTCTTACAGCTGTATTTGTCATCGTTATTCCTACAGCTTCTCAGTGCTTCCCATCTTCTTAGCCTGAATATAATAACATTTTGTTGTTACCTTCTGCCTGTTCCCAGCCATTGCATTTCACCGATGCCAAATATATTGAGCTGGTGTTGTATCCATCTTGTTAGCCACTTGGACTGTCTTATTTCTCTTAATTTAAATTAATGTTCCTCTTTTCCCCTCTCTATGAGCTGGTGTGTATCCATCTTGTTAGCCACTTGGACTGTCTTATTTCTCTTAATTTAAATGAATGTTCCTCTTTTCCCCTCTCTATGAGCTGGTGTTGTATCCATCTTGTTAGCCACTTGGACTGTCTTATTTCTCTTAATTTAAATGAATGTTCCTCTTTTCCCCTCTCTATGAGCTGGTGTTGTATCCATCTTGTTAGCCACTTGGACTGTCTTATTTCTCTTAATTTAAATGAATGTTCCTCTTTTCCACTCTCTATGAGCTGGTGTTGTATCCATCTTGTTAGCCACTTGGACTGTCTTATTTCTCTTAATTTAAATGAATGTTCCTCTTTTCCCCTCTCTATGAGCTGGTGTGTATCCATCTTGTTAGCCACTTGGACTGTCTTATTTCTCTTAATTTAAATGAATGTTCCTCTTTTCCCCTCTCTATGAGCTGGTGTTGTATCCATCTTGTTAGCCACTTGGACTGTCTTATTTCTCTTAATTTAAATGAATGTTCCTCTTTTCCCCTCTCTATGAGCTGGTGTTGTATCCATCTTGTTAGCCACTTGGACTGTCTTATTTCTCTTAATTTAAATGAATGTTCCTCTTTTCCCCTCTCTATGAGCTGGTGTTGTATCCATCTTGTTAGCCACTTGGACTGTCTTATTTCTCTTAATTTAAATGAATGTTCCTCTTTTCCCCTCTCTATGAGCTGGTGTTGTATCCATCTTGTTAGCCACTTGGACTGTCTTATTTCTCTTAATTTAAATGAATGTTCCTCTTTTCCACTCTCTATGAGCTGGTGTTGTATCCATCTTGTTAGCCACTTGGACTGTCTTATTTCTCTTAATTTAAATGAATGTTCCTCTTTTTCTGTTCCCCTCTCTATTATATTTTTTCTTCTTATTTAGCATTGAAGTCTTGTGATCATGCAAATTTGACTCTTTGTATTGTTTCATGATGGAGGGGTCAGAACTTCTTCATGACACATGATAAGCTGGTTACATGTCTCTACTCGTGTATGCGTTTGTGTCTTGATTTTTCTCCTAAACCTCTACCATGGCTGACAAACTTCCTTTATAGCAGGATAGATCTTAGTTTGATGTAGGAGTTTTCTTCTCATAGGGTGGATGCTGGCCAGGACTGTTGGACACACCCTGCTCATGGTTTCTGTGTGGATGTTCTCCGATAGTCATTCCTTCTCTCAGTGGTAACTGCTAGGCAGAAGTGGCTTGTTTTCAGGGGTGTCCTCCCCATGGATAGAGCTTTTAATGTGTCCTAACTTGCATGGCTTGTCGTACCATCTAACACATGGGGCATATTTTTAATTCCTACAACTGTTCCACCTCTTGCACCAACCCTGTCCTGGTAAGAGAGGCCTTCCATCTGGTCTTTGGTTCATGAGGTCATAGCTTCTTTGTCTTCTTCTATCAATTGTTAACCATCTTTGTGTTCTTCATTTTCTATTTCATCATCACTTCTACATTTTTATCTGGTTGCCATGTACTACCATTTATTATTTATTAATTTTTCAATGTTGATTGAGCCAGACCTTTTTTGCCTGTTTGCACATATTGTGAATTTTGTTATCTATTTTGATGTATTGGCTAGTGTTCTTTGTCTGCCTTCTTTTATCCATTTTTTCCAAGATGGCTTCAGCCATTCATTTTGTCTTCTGATCTTTTTCCTTTTTTAGGTAAAATGTTGTTTCTTCTTGTATGCTTTTCTTTATGTGTTGCCATTTGGTTGTAACTCTTTCATCAAAATTTTCTCTTCTGTATTGCTCTGTTCCTTCCTCTAAAAAATTTTTATATGTATTTTTTTAATTGTATATATATATATATATATACAAGTTGAAGTTCTGTCTGACTCAGAGCTGTTAAGTCTTGTGGTATTATTTATGTATTATTCCTCTATCTGTTTATCCTTATTTTATTTTCATTTTGATCATAACAGGAATATGAATTGAGTTAATATCAGCTCCTAGATATGTTTTGGCTTGTATGGTGTTGTTTTTAAATCTGTCTTTGATCATTATTTATAAATTAGATAGACCATTTCAGTATATTGTAAAAACATAACTATTTAAAATATGTACTTCCAGTTAGCATGTTTATGTGGGGGAACTTGGAAATTTTTATTGTTTATGCACTCAAATGATGCCAGCAAGGAAATAATCATTGCAGTAATCACAAACACAACTCCTGAAACTACTTTATATGTACTGACACAAATTTGGGAACAATTCTACTGATGATTTGATATCAGATATATGGCCAAGGGTGCACATATAGAGGAGTACAGGTTCGATCCTAGAGTTGGTGTACCACACATTTTCTCATTTTATCATCATCATCATCATCATCAAGTACCAAGCCTCCTGGCATAGGTGATCATGTCTCTCCACAACTTTTAATCTTGACAGTTATTTGTCATTTCTGTTGTTGATCTTCTGCCAGGCCACTCTTAAGCTGTCTGCTATTTTTTCTCTTTGCTTCCCTCTATCTCTTTATCCCTCAATTTTTCCAACTGTTACAATATATTCAAGCTGTTCCCTTATCATAACATGACCAAAAAATAATGATTGTTTCTTCCTAATATTGAATATTAGCTCTCTTTTTGCTTTTGTCTCTTTCAGAACGTTTTCATTAATTTTCTTTGCTGTCTATGGTGTTCTCAACATTCTTCTGTAAAAACCACACTTCTACAGCCTCCAGTGAATTTCTTGTCTGTTGTCCCATTGTCCATTTTTCACATCCATATGTCAAGACTGGCTCTACATTATATTTAAGAACTTTATTTTCTACAACAGTAGTAAAACTTAAGAAGATTGAGTTATAGGGTAGGAGAAACCCTGACTATATATATTTATGGTAAGTCATATTTTCTTAAAAGATCATCTATTCTGAAACGATTAAAGAATTATGGAAAGCATTATTTCATACAAAAAATAATAAAACACACCTCATGAAATGAAAAATTAAATAAATAGTACAGTTCTTGAAAGAACTTACAATGAAATGAGAAATACTGGAAGCGATGAAGATCAGAAGAGTGGAATATTATGGGTATATAAAGAAACATCACAACACTGTAATTATATTAGAGAGAAAAGCTGAAGATAATTAGTCATAGAATCTAGAGTACTAAAGATTAGAGTGTAATATTTATCAGTGGACCAAAAGTGATAGCCAGAATATTTTACAAAGCAACAAATGGTTGACATTTAAGTAACATTGTAGATAATCTCTCATGTTGACAGTGACCCTCCATATTTCAGTTGTGATGTGCACAGAAAATTATGAATGTATTCACATTTCCATCTCTTCTTTGTAGTGATTTTTATTTTAAGATTTTTCAGTGCTGTTTACATGTAATTGTAATGGTCCATGTCATCAACCATGACTTGTAATGGTCTATTCATTGTAATGTAATCTGCAGATGCCTCATGAATCCACTGTGGACCATGAAGCCACAATCACAGATGAGAAGTTCCATAACATTGTAGCAACTTGGAGAGCTAGAGCATCATCATCACCATCACCTTACAAGTTGTTGCATATATTGTATAATTTTTTATGTTTGTCATTTTTCAAATATTTCCTTTTGTGAGGAATTTGAGAGAAAATGTAGTAGTATGAGGAAGTAAAGTATGAGGAAGATACTGTGCAATACATTTTTGACAATAGAAACAATAAAAAAGAGTTCTTAAATGTTATGTAGAACCAGCCTTAACGTTTGGGTGTGAATCATGGACAATAGGACAACAAACAAGAAAATTACTGGAGGCTGTAGAAATGTGAATCTACAGAAAAATGTTGAGAATACCATGGACAGCTAAGAAAAGTAATGAAAATGTTCTGAAAGAGGCCAAAGCAAAAAAGAGAGCTAATTTCTAATATTAGGAACAAACAATAATTATTTTGGCTATGTAATGAGAAGGGAACAGCTGGGATACATTATGACAACTGGAAAAATTGAGGGATGAAGAAGTTGAGGGAAGCAAAGAGAAAATATACCAGACAGCTTAAGAGAATGGCTTGGCAGAAGGTCAACAATAGAAATGATAAATAACTGTTGAGATTGAAAGTTGTGGAGTGACATGATCACCTACAACAGCAGGCATAGTACTTGATGATGATGATAATGATGATGATGATGAGAGAATATCCACAATACAAAGTTTTCAATCCATTTACAACTATTTAGAATTACATATTTAGATATTTCAGAACTAAAATATACAGGCAATACAAATATTCTTTTAAATATACATTCTATAATTTACTTTATGCCTTGGTTAGCAACATATCTTTGAGACCTTCTCAACTACTTAACTCAGTTGAATGCATAGAAGACAAAGGTCACCCAATAACAAAATCAGCAAAATCTCAGAGATAATAAACTTACTGAAAACTGTTAACAGGCTCAAGTATCTAGGGTCACATATTACTACTAACAGACAAAGAAGAAATTAAGAGAAGGCTGGCAGCTGCTTCAGAAGAACTAACAAAAATGAAATGCTTCTATCACTAGCCATCTTTATTAAGTTAAGGTCCATTCAACAGGAGGGCTTCCATTAATAAATTCTCTATCAGGCAAAGAAACTGGGAAAGTCTGGCATTAGATTGGAGAACATGGAGAGCAAAATTAAAAACGGCACAGCAACATTTGAGAAAGCATTGATGTCAGAAGACAAAAGGTGCAGGAGAAAGGCAGTGAGGCTGAGCATCACAAATGCATCTTGTCATTTCTGTGGTCTGATTTGTCTATCCAATATTGGCAGTTTCAGTCATGAGAGAAGCTGCTCAGTAAAACGGCATCTAGCATAAGACACTAATGTCACCAAACTACAGACAAAACATGATTGCTTGCTACCAACCATCTGTCAAAACACCAAGGGCCCTGTATTCAACTCTAGGATCTGTCTGTGGATACATTGTGTCCATTTCCTGTTTAGCTATTATTGATTTTTAACTTTAAATCTGATTTGACCAAAATATTCTAAAGTATACAATCGTTGACTAGCAGCTTGTATGAGGCGTGTTCAAATGAAACCCATTCCAGTTGCTTTATTATAAACATATGCGAGGTACAGCTGCAGGTGTGGCAGAATTAAATAAAGCAATTGTTATGAAGCAAAATACTACCAGGGTTCTTTATAAAAAGTTGCCGTAGACACTTAGACTTAATCCCACTGATTAGGTAGATGGTGGATGCTGTCTGAGAAAAATTACTTTCGTTGTTCATTGAACCATTTTGTCACAGAAGCCATGATGTCTACATCAGAGTCGAAACATTGTCCCTTTTGAGATTTTTTTTAAGGATCTGAACAAATAAAAGTCATGTGGTGACAGATGGAGGCTGTAGACTGGGTGTTGCAGAACTTCCCACCGTTTCCTTGCTAGCTCTTCCTGCACAATGTTTGCAATAATATGCACCTGACCTGGCCATGGAAAATCTTTTGTTAACTCATGTCCTTCTTGAAACATTCATGCTCAGTCCTTCCCTGTAGTCTTGAACACACTTTTGTCACCATACAATTCTTGCATTTGGCTATGAATGTCAACTGGTCAACATCACTCAACTGTTAGGAACTGAACCACCGCACGCTGATTGACCTTAGGTGGATTCCATTACACAATGGCCATTTTTTAAACGATCTGCAGCAAAACCAATGAATACTATGCAGAGAATGAACACATACACAATGCACATTGGTGTGTGCTGATTAGATCAGGTGTGACATCATCGTGCCTCCTACATATGTCTACTTGGTGCAGCTCAGATGGGTTTCATTTGAACACTTGTATATAATATTAGTAAAACATTACATCAAACTAGATTTCTGCAATATTTTTAGCTGTGAAGGTTGCTAACATGCTAGGGTAGGTTAACATTTTGACAAAACTGAAACTAGTCAACATATAATACATTAGTAATAAACATATTGGATTAAACTCTGCCTGCAGAAGATTTCTATTGAAATGATAGGCTATGATTTTCCAAGTTTTTTATGGACCTGAGTTTACAATGATGGCTCAGAAAAAACAGTAAGGAAGTGGTAAAGGGGCACATACATCAAATGACCAAATGGAAATACAACATAAAAGGCTATACCATGTAATTTCCAATTCTCCATTTGGAAAGCTGAGTATGTCGCCATCAAAGAATCAGATAATTTGCTATTTTAAGCCCCTTGAATGGAATAATTAAAAAAAACCTTATATTTCAAAAGATGTAAAGGCATTTCAACAAGCCCTCATCTATCCAAAACAATGCAAATTTAAAAGAAAAAAGGGGTATGCAACAGCTTTACGTAGGTGAGAAACAAAATAAAGTAGAACAAAGTTTCAGCCAAAAAGGCCTTCAGCTGGAACACAAACAACAACACAAAAATATATATAGGGATATGCACAGAAATCTAACTGTATGGCAATAATATGCTAGACTCTCAAAAAAGGAAAATAAGTCACTTCCCTGTGGTCTTGAGCTTGGTTAGGCATCTACTGGACTGAAATAAATATTGCCGGTGGACAAAGCAGGACCCAGGTGTGAAATGTAGTAGAAGGTGAAGGGTTCTAAAATTATGTGGAGGTGAGTACAAGAACCCACACTCTACTATGGCTGGAAAAGTAAATATGAGTTGGTTCCCAATAAGTAAATCAACGTTGACAATAATATTAGTATACTCCAGCAAACATATAAATCTGTGCTTACTGAAAAGAAGTGCACAGACACATGCGTCCATACCATATATTCATAAACACATACATCTATATATATATTACCACAAACCACATAAAAAAGCACTAAAAAATTGTCCAAATATGCAAATACACATGCAGACAAATAGACACACTTATATAGGTGCGGGTGTATATAAGGGTAAAAAAATATGTAGCAGATATCCAATGTGTCTTGTATCGGCAGCGAACCCAACTGAACTATGAGACGGTTCTCAAGGGCGAACCAGCTATGATTGTTGGAGTGACATGAGAGAATGCCTGTAACTTGCATGTCAGGTTTACCACTATGGCCTGGAGAATTGAAATGGGGCGACACTGAACTGCCAGTCTTCTGCTCAAAATCACAAAGATGCTCACAAAATCTGTATCTAGATGTTGTCCAGACTTGCCTATATATGTCATCTGGCAATGTTGACATATTATAGCGTAAATGATATTCTGTGATACATAAGAACTCCTCCTTGATATTGAATCGCCCGTTGTGGAAAAGGACGGAATCTGTGCGAAGCACGTAGTCGCAAATGTTGCAGACTCGCAGGTGGTGGGATCCTAGTGGAGAATGGAGCGGTATCAGTTAAGGATCCTCACCGGAGCCAAGTTGTGAGGTGAATATGGTTCTATTGGATGAGGGGTGAGTGGATGTAAGAAGTGGAGATATATAATGTAATCTTGATGGATTTATGAAAGTTGCCAATGTAGAACCTGGAGATGTCATCTTCTGGTAGGTCAGTCAGTCCAAAACCGTCATTGATATACCAGAGGTATTTAAGGGCAAAGGGGGCCATGGTACAATTTTAGTATTTGATGTTCAAGGTAACCCATGAACAGGCAAGCATAACTAGGACCCATCTTAGTTCTCATAGCTACACCACTGGCTTGGTCATAGTTCTGACCATTAAATTCAAAAGTATTAAGGCTGAGAACAAGTTCGGTGAGGCAGAGGAGAGTGGAAGTATCCACCAATTGATGTTGTGTTAGGTTGAGAAAGAACTGATTAGCTGTTATTATTATTTTATGTTTGTTGTCATAAATTGAAACTGCTTTTATAAAATAGCAGTTTTAAGAATTTTTTTTTTATTTTTTGGTGTTCACCAGGTAAAACTCTGACGAAGTCCCTAGAGACTATGAACTGAATTTTGTGCGTTAATCCGTTTTTCCCTGGCAGTCGTATGCACAGGGGTCTCTCACCACACAAACAGATAACTCCGTCTTCAGAGGTACTCATATTTTTTCCATTGGTGAGTAATTGATGGTTTAAGCCAGGCCTCGCTGCTGAGACCAGCGGTGGTTGCCACAGAGAGACATCATAAATAAAAATCCTTACCAGTGCAGCTGGGATTTGAACCTTCACTGTCTCGAGGCCCGAGACCAACCAGTGCCCAGTTTTAAAAATGAGTGGAGTGTATTAGGCTCTGGACATCATCCTTAAATGCTGCAAAATTTCCAAGATTAGAGCTAAAGTGCCACTTCAAGGTAAAAACAAACATATACAGAGATCTAGACAAAATGACTTTGGTTGCAGAAGCTCAGACTTGGACATAAAAGTCTTTGCCCTTGAGGTCAGTTTCAAGAAATCTTTCTCTAGTTTTGCAACATGCAACCCTGAGACAATGAGACTGCTCATAATGGCAAGATTTTTTTTAGCACTTTGAAAAAGCTGTGGACCACGGTGAGGTAGATGGCTGTCTAAGATATATAAAATAAATTATTCATTCAAGAACAAAGAAATACTATATATTTTATTTTTTTAAATTTGGCAATAGTTACACAAACTTCAGATTTACTTCTCACAAATTGTAAATCTCTATGTGTCATTCCTTGCAGGCCTTCTATGTTACGCTCTGACAGCACTTCTCAAAGGCTTTTCTGCTCAGCACCACAGCAGCTGACAGAAGTTTCTGATGATTTTCTGGAAGATGATCCAATAGATGATATCTAATAATTCAGACTGTGATCAACCAGCACTGAATACTGAACATTCATTTTCTGGATTGGATTTTTAATTTTGCAGAAATGATATATTTTTATATTTTGCTTATATTATTCTCACATAATGTGTTTTTTCTAGACTCGTGCTTTTTCTTTTTTTCTGATAGGTTTTGTATTTAGAATCTCATTACAATATTTGTATGCTTTTTGTATTTACACAAATTTGCAAATAGCAAATATTATTTATATTTAATTGGGACATGTTTACTTAAACCTATTTGTACTTACATTTGTGTATTTCAAATACCATTAATTAGGATTGTACACTACCATCCTAAATAGATTTTTAAAAAAAACCTGACCATTTTAAATAGGTAAGAACAGACTATTATTAAAGACATAAATATTGTCAGATGGTTTTGCAAGTAAATAAGTAAACTACTTATAATAAACTAGACTTAACTTTATATTGTAAGATGGTTTTGCAAGTAAATAAGTAAACTACTTATAATAAACTAGACTTAACTTTATGACCAACAATGTTCATTATAAACAAAAAGTAATATGAACAAAATTTAACAACTGAACTTCTCTGTGACTCAGTATCTCAAACAGACACTGCTCATTTTAAGTGCTTTAATTTTTATGAATGGTTATTTTAAATGTTTGCATTTTAAAATTGAAGAGTAAATAGACAGGATTTACTTGAAATAAAATCAGTAAATGTAACAAATGCCTGATTCAACAGTTTATTGATTTTCAGTAGATCATTAAATTGTATATTTAAGTTTAGATACAATGGCTGCTGTGAAGTGAATAATCTCAAATTCATTTATATTAATTGCTTTTTAAAAAATGTAATGCTTTTTCAATATTGCCGATGTTCTTATTTAATGATTAAATGCATTATTTTACCCATTATTTAAATAGTTATTTCATGATTGTTAAAAGGTTTCAGTTTATTTTTAAAATGCTGAGGTCAAATTACCATTTCATATTTGTTAACTATGCATATTAAAATGCAGTTTGCTTTATTTTTGCAATTAATTTGTTGTATATGACATGATATTCTGAAAATGTATTGTTGTTTTATTGTAAAAGAAGTTAAATGATTGTGAATGTAAAGCTAAGGTAAAGGTAAGAGACTTGAATCTTTGTCTTAGGATGTGGGTTTTTAACTCATATGTGCTCAGCTGCCTATCCAGAAGTGTTCAGAAACTCCTTGAGTTATTGAGTTATTTGTGGGTCATCATCATTGGACTTCAAACCATAGGTGCTCAAATCCCCTCCTCAGTAATTCCCGCAATGTCCAGCAACTGACGAAAACTCCTGTCCAGTGTCACCTCAAGGATCATTACTCAATGAGCGACGCGCCATTCCTCACCTTCCCAGAGAATGAACTCTGGTACTCATTTCTGCCAGCGGCTGGGTCGACTGCAGGGGTATTTTTTTCCCAATCATGACTAAATCCACACTGCTTCCAGTGGGAATCAAACACAGGTTGTCTAAAAGTCTGTAGCTAGTGGTCTAGTTTTCCCAACTAGGCTATCAAGATGATCATCCACATTAGTGATACACACAAAATAAAAATAGCTAAAATTTGTCATAATCTGTTGCAGTCAAACAGTCTAAGGCATATAGTACAAATCATTGTTACTGCTGATATTTTTCCCATAAGTTTATCATGAATATGTTGATAACATTTAGTAAAAAAAAAAAAAAAAGTTGTGTGTTTTCAAGGGGCACAATTTTTAAGATAAGACACTTTATGTAAATGTGATTTCTAAATAAAGAGTTACTTCCCTGATTACAGTTTATACATTTGTTTAAACTCCAAAACTTTCATGTTAAGAACTGTATGGAAGGTTTTAGGGATTTTTTTTTTAATTAAATATTACATATCTTTCTGTACCGATTTTTCTTATGCTTCAGCATTGGTTAGTTATCACATGAAAGTAATAAATTCTATAAAAAACATTGAAACATTCAAACGAGGATTATTTGTATCTATATTAATTGGCAAATATGCACTTAATGTTGATGTCTCAGGCATTGCACTGATGTTTGCACATTTGTTTAGTGACACTAGGTAGTAGTGAACTAAATGGAAAACCAGAGGGTAAGCAGTGAAGAGAATAACATCAAGTAGCATCAAGAGTTGCAATAATACAATGTAGTCACACAATGAATCAACATACAAGAGACACATGTCTTTGGAAATTAATATAATCCAGCAGCAGTAGGGAGACACCACTAATTAAGATATGTACCTGGCAGAAATGTTAACAATCTGTTTATATTTGCTGTGTCGTCAAATAATTTCGTGAAAAATACATAGTTCAGACAGTTTTTGTGTATTTATTTAGCAAATTGCTTTTAAAAACAAATGCCTCAGGAGAATATTTTGTATACCACGGAATGGATTTAGCTGCGATAGCTCAGTGGTTAGGGAACTGGACTACAAAGGACAAGAGGTAGAGTTCGATCCCAACCGACAGCTTCCGGTTCACCCAGCCTTTAATGGGTACCGGATTTTTTTATGGGAAAGTAAAGCGGCACAGACATAATATTACCCCAAAAATCATGTGCCGAAGGTCTGTAAAATTTATGGTCACTAACACCATATTCCCTATACGCCACTTGGCGTGACGGGGGTACTTTACTTTTTTTTATGGAATGGATTTAAGACTAGTGCAGAAATAAGAGAAATGACAAAGCTTCCAAAAATATATAAACAATCAAGAGAGGAAGGTGGTCATATGTTGGCCATGTGATGAAAAGAGACAACAAAAGAATCTCAGAGCAGACCCTCAATTGGGGACCAAAGGGTAAAAGATAAAGAGGCCGACCTAAATAAACACTAAAAATTGAACACTGAAGTGAGAGACAACAACAGCAGGCATCAACTCTCTCACTGAGATTGAACAACTCTACCAGAACAGAGAACTGTGGCAAGATAAAATGCAACTTCTGTGCACGGTCTGATGCTTGTTAACAAAGATTGTGGTACACAGAGTCTAAATTTGTGCCCTATGGGCCACCTTTGGCTGAAAAGGACAATAGATGGATAGATTAAGCAAGTGGAAATGAGTTTTGGCAATTGTAGATGTAAGTCTTGGAAAATATCTCAGTTCAGCTGTCAAATCTGTAAAATATCAAGTTTTATTTAACTTCGATAAAGTTATTTCATAAAAGTTGGGAGTCAGCATAAAATAAGCAAAATTCGGAAACTGAAAACTATTCCATTCTCTCTCTCTCTCTCTCTCTCTCTCTCTCTCTCTCTCTCTCTCTCTCTCTCTCTCTCTCTCTCCCTCCCTCCCTCCCTCCCTCCCTCCCTCCCTCCCTCTCTCTCCCTCTCTCTCTCTCTCTCTCTCTCTCTCTCATATCAAGACTCAATCAGAGTAGGATTCCAGACTCTCATGAAGGCAGCTGTCTGTTTAAGTGAATCGATTGCCCCATATAGTTTCTCTTCCAGGGAGGATTCCATTCAAAAACAACAGTAATTAGTTTTAAAATAGCATTACATTTTGCATGAATATGTTTTTTTAATGTAAAACTTTATGTAAACTTTGATTAATATTTTATTCATTTTTTTTTCTTTCAGTTTTTATTCCTTTAAGAAAGTTGTATTTGAAAGTGCAATGTGGACATTGCCATTTAATTAAACTTTTCGAGTTTTGTAGAAATGTTTCTGAAACAGAAATTGTAATGTAACAAGTTAGTGAGAATGGCTTCTCTGCTTGAAAATTCAGCATCCAGTTTTATGAAAAGTTAAAAGGAGCATTTTCTGTTTTGTTTTTCCTCAACTGTATTTGAATGTTCTACATCCTCAGATGATACAATGTAACCTATTTTTCTGCTTAACACCTTCCGCTTAACTTTATGGCTTGTGCTTGGATGTTGTTTTCCTGTTTCAATCTTTTAGTAGTAAATACTGTAACAATATTTTATAAAGAAGGTAATGAGATTTTTTATAATAGTCAGAAAGAAGGCATGATAGAGAAAGGTGCAGGAACCTACAAAACTACTACCTCTAGCACAAGCACGGAGTTTGAAGCTGTGATGTCACAGAAGCTATCAAATGGCTGGTTAAGAAACCAACAACACTTATCGTCATGTTGACTGACTCATAAAGCATTCTTCACCGGATTGACATGAACACACTCCGCAAGTAGTGGGTGCTCCTACTCAACATTTTTTCATGTTAACAGCCTAACTCTGGCACACAGGAGTTTGAGGCAGTGAGATAGCAGTTGGGAGTGGGGTGGGGGGGGGGGGGACCTGAAAATTTTTTAAAGAAATATTGAATTTATAAATAAAATCAAGCAATTTTCACATTTTGTTCTGTATTAAAGACGTATATCATAAACACACCCTTTCATGTTTGATTTCCTAGTTAATCAACCATTTTTTCACTATATACTTTATCTTAATAGAGTCTGTTATTTATATTAATAGGTCTGCCTTGAGTTTTCAAGGAGACATTGGATTTCTCTTTGTCATCTCCTGAGAATTCAATGATTGAATGAGTTATAACAATTGGTATACTTGAGTCTTTAAGAGGCAATCATTTTCCCACTGTTATTTATGAGAATGTAATGACTTTACAAGAAGTAACAGATTCTGTTTCTTCATGAATACACTTGCAATAGCTCATCATTTAAATCTGCTGTTATGTTTGTCCAAATATTTAGATTATGTATTACTTGTATTTGTTTCATTTAACCTTTCAAGCAATTACCACAAAACTAATGAGAAAGAACAATTTTATTATTATTATTAGTTTTGGTAAAAAAAAATGTTTCCAGTAAAGACTTCTTGTTGATTGTTAACTGTTAAATTTGTTTACAGCTTGTCTGCCAAATTGAAACAATTTTTAGTCATGAAGTTCAAATCTTTATTAATTAAAACTATATTATATTTGATGGTAAAAAATATTTCTGAAATAATGATAGTATATATGTAAACTAAATGAAAGCAATATAAATATTATTTTAACATTTTTTGTGTTTTTTTTATGGTATCTACTTCTTCGTGTTGTTATGCATTAATCTCTCAGTTAGTTCCAGACCTATGGTCATGTTGTCTGTTTCAGAGTTTCAGTCCAACCAAACAGTTTCTCATTATACGTTGTGGACATAGGTCCCATCCTTTCTCATTAAGATTGCAGGCCCAAGACTTTATTTTTTTGTAGAACATATTCTAAAATTTGATGCTTCTACTGATGATTCTTAAAATTATGAATGAGAATGTTTTCTTACAGATTGAGATGTTATTGGCCAGATAGAGATGTTATTGGCCAGATAGAGATGTTATTGGCTAGATAAAGATGTTATTGGCCAGATAGAGATGTTATTGACCAGTTAGAGATGTTATTGGCCAGATAGAGATGTTATTGGCTAGTTAGAGATTTTATTAGCCCGATAGAGATGTTATTGGCCAGATAGAGATGTTATTGGCTTGATAGAGATGTTATTGGCTAGTGAGGGAGATGTTATTGGCTAGATAGAAATGTTATTGGCCAGATAGGGATGTTATTGGCTAGATAGAGATATTATTGACCAGATAGAGGTATTACTAGAGTCACTAGGAGGGATAACACCAGAAGAGGCCAACAGAAGAGTAAAGAATCGCAGATTGTATCTCCCCTCGACGCCAACGGCAATGGAGGAAGGATAGAAGAAGAAGAAGAATAGAGATATTATTGACCAGATAGAGATATTATTTGTCAGATAGGTATATTATTGACCAGATAGAGATGTTATTGGTCAGATAGAGATGTTATTGGTCAGATAGAGATGTTATTGACCAGATAGAGATATTATTGACCAATTAGAGATGTTATTGGTTAAATAGAGATGTTATTGACCAGTCAGAGATGTTATTGGTTAAATAGAAATGTTATTGGTTAAATAGAGATGTTACTGGCCAGATAGAGATGTTATTAGCCAGTTAGAGATGTTATTAGCCAGATAGAGATGTTACTGGCCAGATAGAGATGTTATTGGCCAGAGTGAGATGTTATTGGCTAGATATTGATGTTATTGGCTATTATAGAGTATCCAGAAAGGAATTAAAATAATTTGGTTCCAGCACAGGATAAATAAGTGCTGTGATGAGAACAGTATTAATGTCATAATATTTAAGTTTTCTCCAAATTTAACATGATAAAAAGAGCTTTTCAGTGTTATGTGGAACCAATCTTGACATGTGGAAGAAAATTCTGGACAGCCTGACTACAGACAAGTAAAATCACAGCAGATCTCAGTAATGTTGTTCTACAGAAGAACATTGGGATTGCCAGGGACAACTAAAAAGTGTAACATGGACATTATAAAAGAGGCCAAGGATAAACTAAAGCTTATTGTCAATATTGGGAGGAATTATAAGGTAACAGCTGGAATATTGTGACAGCTGGAAAAATTGAGCTAAAAAAGTTGAAGACAGATAAGATACAAGCCATTTTAAAGGAATGGTTTGGTAGGAAGTCAATAATAGACCAGATAAACAAGTGTAGAGACAGAAAGTTGTGAAGAGACCTGGTCACCTACAACTGGTAGGCAAGACACTTGATGGTGACTAACAGATTTCTTTTTTCAGGCTGCCATTTACCACTGACTGACCTAATAATGCTGCTTTTATTCGCTTGCTGCACTGTTTTTTATCCACTTGCTGCCATGTTTTTTATTCACTTGATACACTGTTTTTTTAATGTTTTTTTATATTTTGCACATATATTAACATATATTAATTAACTTGTAAAGTCATCTGCTTCATAAGTTCTCACAATTGCGAGAAATTGGGAGGGAAGTTTTGCCTTCTGAAGTTCACATTAGATGACAGATTATTTGAACTAAGAGAATTGTTCTTAATCTCATCATTTGACCTGATCCATCTTATTCCTCTTGAGATCTGAAACTGCTACTTCAAAACCAGAGAACTGAAAAAATGTTGATCAAATCCAGTATTTTTGTGAGGGAGAAGGTTTTTTTAGTTTATGCCAATAAATGTTGAGAATGATAACTGTGATGAGAAATTGATTTCTGTTGGTAAGATTGTTTGAAAGGTTTTACCTTGAAGGCTATAATTTTAATATTTCGCCAGATGTACACATGAATTGTACATTTTATGAAAGCTTAGAGTGTCCTTTATGAGAGGATGTCGTTATTATTTATCTTAGTCAACATCTGGTCTACATACAAATGTCAACATATGACAAATTGTTGCATCCAGTCTACACACAAATGCCAACATAGGACAAGTTGGTGTGTCCAGTCTACACACAAATACCAACATAGGACAAGTTGGTGTGTCCAGTATACACACAAATGCCAACATAGGACAAGTTGGTGCATCCAGTCTACACACAAATGCCAACATAGGACAAGTTGGTGCATCCAGTCTACACACAAATGCCAACATAGGACAAGTTGGTGCATCCAGTCTATACACAAATGCCAACATAGGACAAGTTGGTGCATCCAGTCTATACACAAATGCCAACATAGGACAAGTTGGTGCATCCAGTTTACACACATATGCCAACATAGGACAAGTTGGTGCATCCAGTTTATACACAAATGCCAACATAGGACAAGTTGGTGCATCCAGTATACACACATATGCCAACATAGGACAAGTTGGTGCATCCAGTCTATACACAAATGCCAACATAGGACAAGTTGGTGCATCCAGTTTACACACAAATGCCAACATAGGACAAGTTGTTGCATCCAGTTTACACACAAATGACAATGTAGGACAAGTTGGTGCATCCAGTCTACACACATATGCCAACATAGGACAAGTTGTTGCATCCAGTCTACACACAAATGACAATATAAGACAAGTTGTTGCATCCCATCAAACAAAAACATTGGGCTACATTTCCTAGCACCAATAGATCAGCTTGCACGTCCTCATCAGAAACATACCCAGGTACTTTGAAGTGCTTCTTCAGCTTCAGAAATAGGAAGAAGCCATAAGGTGCCAGTTTAGGACTGTACAGTGTATGTGGGTAAGCATTGTCATGCTGAAGAATTGCATGTTTGCAGAAACTCTGCACATAATTTCTGCATGCTCATATTATGTATGATTACTAGTTATGAAACTAATAATTAGTGATTATATATGTAATTTCTTTAAATTAAATAAGTTCAAATTTGCTTATCTGAAAAGTATGCCAAGAGATTCTACACCTCACATAAAACATATATTATAAGAGGACATGGAAGAAAAGCAAGTGGTAGACCCAGAGTAAAATGGATTGAGGACAGTGGTTGAGGCTGCCAGAAGGGCAAGAACTAGAACTTTGTATCCTCTGAAGGTGTATAAGAGGAAGTGAATTAAAAGAGAAAGAAATGATATGTACAATCAAGATTAAGAGGAATTAATTTGTGCAAAGTAATGTTATGTATAATTATTGATCATTAGAAGTGGATAAATTAAGTTCAGTACTAATTAATGTTTTGGAGAATGTTGCATTCTTTAAATTAAACCAATTTTTAAAGACTATTTATGATTATTCTTACTTGTGGCACCAAATTATTTCATTTGGTTTTGTATTATTTCCGCAACTATTGCAAATTAGAGATACTTGTGAATAAGCTCATACAAAATATACTTACCTTAAACTCATACAATATTATTTTAATCTTTCTGCTATCAATATTTTTCTCTCAATTTTTCTCCCAGGGTAAAAGTTATTTTAAACACATTTCGAGGCTGTCTCAAGTGCACATATTCATTCATCATAGGCAGAACTTCTTTTAGGTGGATATATTAATATTTTGTTACATGGAAAAAGAAACTATCTTTACAGCATTTACCCATTACTTGGGCCTGCCGAGGGAACATAAAAGACTGGAGAATAAAGGCCTCTTATCCTCAGCAGTCACTACGAGGTGTTCGGGTCTGAGTTTTTATTTTGTTATATATTTATTTAAAGTACATTTCATTATACTATTGAGACATATCCTTATAATCTTATTGTCAATAGATATGGTTGAACCAAAAGTATAATGTATAAACATAATATATTACTTGAAAAATAATAGCAGTGTGGAAGGTAACCATCAAAGAATTCAGAGGTTGAATAAAGAATCTCAGAGAGGACAAAGATAAAGAATGGTCAGAGAGTACAAGGTTGTAGAGTGGACATCAGAGATACTTCACACAAAATTAAAGGGGATAGTTTTAAATGATAATTATATATACCAGTGAACATATGAGTGGTTCTAGCAGTATAAAAATCATCATTCTCCTAAACATATCAAGGTTAATGATTTGAGGACTGTTTGGTTACAACAAGGGTTTCCAAACTCTTGCCAACAGGCTACACCCAGACATCATTTAATTTATCTAGTCCTCTGAGTGACTGTAAAAAAAATAATAGCTGTCCCTCTGAAGCAGTAATGATAAGTTTTAAACTAAATTGACTGATGCTTGCAGTAAATTTAAATGTTGGTGGGTAATAGTTGCATTATTCATCAACCTCACTCTCTTGACCTGATCTATTGGAAGCAAGAATAAAGCCATTTTCTAAATACATATAAATCAACACTGAAAAAACAATTGTAAAATTAGTTATAATAGATTTTTCATTATCTTCCCTCGCCTCTTTCTAAAAAAGCTTGATTTATCTAAGTCACTGTCAGAATTTGTATGTTTTTGTGCCCTGAAATGGTCATTATGTATTATCATTTCTTGTGTCTATGTTTTGTTGTGTATAATTGTCTAGCAACTAAATCGGGCCACAAACCGTCTTAAGAATGTCAGAAAACCCTTAAGTTAGATATTTGTAATTTGAATTTCATCAAAACTTTTTAAAAATAAAATTAATTTAAATTGCCTGTTCATGTAAAGTTTATAGAATAATTTAATGGCAAGAGATCAAAATGTAACAGCAAATTGTTGATTTATATACCAACTATACCTTGTGTATGAGATCATTTATCAATTGCTTTTCTGCTTCAGCATTTTTGCAGATTTTCCAGCAATAAGCTCTGAAGAATGTTATGTTCTCCAATGTTATCAATAAATATTCACTTTATTTGATTGTGCCTGTTAGTGTTTTCTTCATTTGTGCTGTTTTTTTACTGTTTATTTATAAATCATTATGTAGGTCTTGGTTAAGATATTTGTGTTATCTTGTGATAGTTCTCACAAATAGTAGCTGTTGTAGCTCAGTGGTTAGTGAACTTGACTACTATTGGCAAGATATTGGATTTGATCCTGATCAACAGCTACCAGGTTCAGGTGTTGAATTTTTCTTGAAAAGAAAGACAGCATTGACATAAAACTGATCACGTTATCCACAAATAATGTGCAAAGAAGATCTATAACAAATATGGGCCATAACACCTTATTCCCAATACACCACCACATTGCATGATGGGACTCTTTCTTCACACAAATCCACATTAGAAAAATGGTCATTGTTAAATGACATATTAGAAAGCTTGTTCTGATGACTTGTAGGAAGGTCAAGAAAAAAAGCAGGACAGGGAAGAAATCAAAAGCAGCTCTAAGCTTGTTGACCTTCTGCCAAGCCATTTTCTTAAGCTGTCTGGTATCTTTTCTCTTTGCTTCTCTCTATCTTTTCGTCCCTCAATTTTACCAATTGTCACAATATATTCCAGTTGTTCCCTTCTCATTACATGACCAGAAAATGACTTGTTTCTCCCTAATATTGAAAATTAGCTCTCTTTTTGCTTTGGCATCTTTCAAAAGATTTGTATTATTCTTCTTAGCTGTCACTGGTTTTCTCAACATTCTTCTGTAAAACCATACTTCTAGAGCTGCCAGCTATCTTCTAGTCTGTTGTCCTATTGTCTATAATTCCCATCCATCTGTTAAGACTGGCTCTACATAACATTTAAGAACTCTTTTTCTTGTTTCTATTGTCAAAAATGGATTGCACAGTATCTTCTTCATTTTTTGGAAAGCTGCTTTTGCCTGAGCTATTTAGCATCTCACCTCACTTGTACATCTACCATCTGATTAACACTGTTCCCAGGTATTAAAGTTCATTTACCTGTTTTAACATTGTTCCACTTGTCTTTATTGTGCATTGTGGCGATGTCTTGACAACTATAACAAACATTTATGATCCGCTTTAGTGTCAATACAGAGAATAATTATCAGCCAAATTATAACTTGAATAGAAATGGATGGCGAAAAACGTCTTTGAAACATGTAGTGGCGCTGAAATAATCAAGATCAAGAAATTATAACTGAACAAGGACCAGCTCATGAGGTAAAAGTGGGCGGTGACTCATAGCTGACTGTTTATATCAAGATCAGTGGCAGCAGCTGGTAAAGATCCTACTACACCTTACCTGGTGGCTGTGATAACAATCTAGTCTGACCCAGCAAGAAGTATGAATCAAAGAGGGAAGGAAATCAGGTACATAAAACATCATCATCATCAAGTACCGGACCCACTGGCGTAGGTGATCATGTCTCTCCACAACTTTTGATCCCGGCAGCTATTTATCATTTCTGTTGTTAACCTTCTGCCAAGCCATTCTCTTAAGCTGTCTGTTATTTTTTCTCTTTGCTTCCCTCTATCTTTTCGTCCCTCAATTTTTCCAGTATAACAATATATTCCAGTTGTTCTCTTCTCATTACATGGCCAAAAAATGATGATTGTTTCTTCCTAATATTAGAAATTAGCTCTCTTTTTGCTTTGACCTCTCTCAGAACATCTTCATTACTCTTCTTAGCTGTCCATGATGCTCTCAACATTCTTCTGTAAAACCACATTTCTAAACAGACTCCAGTGATTTTCTTGTCTGTTGTCCTATTGTCCATGATTCGCATCCATATGTTAAGACTGGCTCTACATAACATTTAAGAACTCTTTTTCTTGTTTCTATTGTCAAAAATGGATTGCATAGTATCTTCCTCATTTTTTGGAAAACTGCTTTTGCCTGAGCCATTCTGCTTCTCACCTCTTTTGTACATCTTCAGTCTGAGGTTAACAAAGTTCCCAAATATTTAAATTCATTTACCTGTTTTAATATTGTTCCACTTGTCTTTATTTTGCACTGAGGTGATGTCTTTTTCTTTGTTGTTAACATTTTCTATGTCTTTTTGCTATTAAGGCTGAGTCCTTTATTTTTTCTTTCTTTCACTATAATGTCCAACATTTCTTGTAACTCATTTTCACTCTTAGCGATTAAGACTGTATCATCAGCATACCTTAGATTATTTATATTATGACCTCCAATTGTTATTCCAGGCATGTCCCTTCTGGATCTTAAAATAATCTCACAATAAATATTAAACAAATCTGGTGACAGCACACAACCATGTCTAACACCCTGTTTTATTTGTTGAAACACTCCCAATTGGTTTCCAGTTCTTATGGCTGCTGTTTGTTGCCAGTACATGTTCTTTATTATTCTTAGATCCTTGCTGTCTACGTTTATGCTTACTAAAATTTTGATTATTTCTTGGTGCTTTACTTTGTCAAATGCCTTGGTGTAATCTATGAAAGATAGGTATAAATCTGTTTTCACCTCTATGGCTTTTTCTACTAAAGATCTTATGATATAAATGGCATTGCTTGTTCCTCTATCTCTAACAAAACCACACTGTTCACCGCTAATTTCTGGACTGATTTTGTTTCGCACTCTTCGCATGATGATTCTTAGTAATAAATTAGTCATATGGCTCATAAGGCTTATTGTGCGATGATCATCACATTCAATCGCCTGTACATAAAACAGTCATTTGTAAATCGAATGTGTTAGACTGAAAGGTGCAGATGTCGCAGTTTGCTGTTTGTAAACGATAACACAATGTTACCCCACCCACTTACCATCTTTTAATGGTGGACAATGAAGTGGAGTAAAAATTAATACATTTTGTGAAGAAAACAGTTGATAATATGTAACAACTTCTTTGAGCAAGAGAAAAGGAAACTATACACATGGAAAAGTCTTGGAGATAAGAAGGGGAATCAAATAGATTCATCATCATCATCATGTGCCGTACCGGTTGGCGTTGGCGATCACGTCCTTCCACAATCTTCTAGTGCATCATATCAGTTCTGTCGTTGACTGTTTTCCATGCCATGACACCAAGCTATCCAGTATTTTCTCTCTTTGTCGTCCGCGATCTCTCTTTCATTTTATTTTGTCAGTTCTAACCAAGTATTCCAGCTTTCCTCTTCTCATGATGTGCCCAAAAAATGTTGCTTGCTTCTTTCTGATGTTTTTTAAGAGCTCCCTTTTTGTATTGGCCTCTTTGAGAACTTTCTCATTGGTCTTTTTAGCTGTCCATGAAACTTTCAACATTCTTCTGAGAAATCCCATCTCTGTTGCCTCTAATCGTCGTTTCATTTGTTAGTCTATTGTTTGTCAAATAGACTAGATAATGATAAAAGATAAGTTCCGTAACAGCGTCACAACTCTCTCGCGGTTTGAAAAGGTAAACTATAAACGTAGCTCTCCAGCATTTAGGCACAAGTCATCAGTTGCAAATGGACAGAGTAAGCAGATAGGAAGTAAAACAGATAGCATGTGGGATATGATCCGAAGAGGAGTAACTCTGGATAATGTCATAGCATGAGTTGTGTTATTATTGTATAGGGGAGACTGTGGTGGAGATCATGCCAAGGAGTAAGGAGTACAGCGACTATGGATAAAGACTGTTTAACAATATTGGGTCTCTTTGAAGTATAAATCTTAAAAGAATCATGGGTAGCATATAGAAGTTATATCAAACCGTTAAATCAACATCAAAAACATTGGAGAATGAAAATAGGGGAGGGTGGTCGGAGATGAGAGGATGGCTTGAATAAGTTGTTTGATGGTCACAGAAATGAGGCCAATGTCCGAGACTTCTTGTTGTCGAGGCTGGTAGAAGTTGTGTAGAGCTTGAGATTGCTGATTAAATTAGTTTTGTTCTTTTTAAACTCGACCAAAACCAATTCATTAGAAATGAGAGGGATAGCGCTTTGTTAACATTTAGAGGAATGAAAGTAATAGAGCGTGCACGATGTTAGAACATTGTATAACTGTGTAAAGGTGCAACTAAGTATTAAGAGAATACTTCTATGATGAACCGGCAAGAATGATCACACCTACTCGGGATTTTTCCCGAAAAAGAGAATTTTTTTTTTTTTTAAGTGTTACCGATCTGAAGTACAAAGAATGGTTGACAATTACGTGCACGCTTATCTGCAATGTGCAGGGACATCACTCGTGCCTGTGAGTTGGCAAAAATATAACGCCTTCAGGACGTATAACAGGACGTTTTTCAACTAACAAAACTGGGAAGCCGTATAGATCAGGTTGTTAAAATAACAATAAAAAAAAATAAAAAAAGACGCAGGCTTGCAAAATTTAAAGTCCTGCCACGGAAAACCATGTAAGCCACACCGAGACAAATTATGAACGTGTTATAAGAATAAACATTACTTAAAGGGGCACTCTCAATGTCAACTGCATGGACAGATTTTGGGCAAGTGTGTTGTATATATGGTGTAACACGAGGTTACATAAAATTAGAACCGCTGAATTAAATGCACTACTTTGGCCTTGTAAATGTTTGCAAAATTTTAAAGTCTGAATACCGTCAGTCGAACGTTAGTCACGAGTTCTTATATTAAGAAATAATGAATATGCTGTCACAGCAGGCACATTGTGAAGTAGAACAGCCTCAATTTGTGAACTGGTCTCTCAAGTCGAGCGTGGAAACTGAACCTATTAAATGAAAGAATGGAATAGCTCACGGGTTTATTTACACCACAGAACATGCGTGGAACTTGATAAACCTAGCTGTGGTTTGGCGGGCAAAGTATTGTTATTTAACTTATCATTGGCGAGCTGAATGACGAAGTTCTCACTGGACTATTCATTGTAATTAAATGGCAACAACAAAGACAGATTCTATCGGTGAGTGTTCAAATTCGTTTGTTATTAAAATAATAATTAATTAATTAATGTTTGTTATATGGAAACTTATGTTAGCCTACAAGACAACCCATTATCCTCCTTTGTCCTGTTAACTTTTAAGTTAGGAAGCATTGTGAGAAGCTGCAATTTTCTAACCTGCTCTATGTTTGCTATTAGCAGCTAGATTTCACCGCTGCAGGATGTGTACTCTCTTTTTTATTTTATTTATCCGGCTCCTGATTTTCCTTGTGCCATGACACAAGATCGGCTCCTATTGGACAGCGGTTGTTTGAGCTAGGTTGCCAGTTTCTTGGGGCAAACGAATCATTTCAATTTCTTTCTTTGTCTTTGGTGCAGGGTGCGCTCCTATAACACTTTTGAATCGTCATTATCATGCTGTCTATTCTAAACTATTATTAATCTTCTCATTTCAAATCTAATCGTTGTGTCCTCAATGTGGACATTGTTTGATGCTGGTAAAAAAAAGATGACAGATTGCTATATTTATTTATTTTTTATTCAGATTATCGTGAACAAATTTCTTCTTCTCGTGATTTAATTTCTTATTCTATCTCTTAAGATAGAGTGACAACAGTTGATGTACAGGATTTCTGACGTTGCGTTCCCCACTCAAGACCCAAACCTCTCCCCCGTTTACAGTGAAAACGCCACTAAGCGCTTCTTAAGAGAATCTTTGAATAATGCCATAAGGGCATGGTTATTTTGTATGCTGTATATGTGTTCTTATCTCCATCATCATCAAGCACCCTGCCTGGTGATCATGTCTCTCCACAACTTTCGATATCGACAGTTTATTTTATCATTTATGTTGTTGACCTTCTGCCAAGCCATTCTCTTAAGCTGCCTGGTATCTTTTCTCTTTGCTACCCTCTATCTCTTCGTCCCTCGATTTTTCCAGCTGTTACAATATATTCCAGCTGTTCCCTTCTCATTACATGGCCAAAAAATGATGATTGTTTCTTCCTAATATTGGAAATTAGCTCTCTTTTTGCTTTGACCTCTTCCATAACGTTTTTATTACTCTTTTAGTTGCCCATCCATTGTATTCTCAACATTCTTCTGTAAAACTACATTTCTACAGTCTCCAGTGATTTTCTTGTCTGTTGTCCTATTGTCCATGATTCCCATCCATATGTTAAGACTAGCTGTGCATAACATTTAAGAACTCTTTTTCTTGTTTCTATTGTCAAAAATGTATTGCACAGTATCTTCTTCATTTTTTTGGAAAGCTGCTTTTGCCTGAGCCATTCTGCATCTTACCTCTGTTGTACATCTACTATCTTATCTCCAAGAGTTCCTTAATACAGGGTGTTTATAAAGTCTCACTACACTTGGTATCTAGGTCAATTTGAAAAAAAAATGTTTATGACGTCATCACAATATGTGCTCCCACTGTCAATGAAATTTGTTGAATAAGTTTATTGCTACTGGAAATGTGGAAGATGCTCCACGGTCTGGTAGGCCTGCTGTGAATGATGAAATATGTTTAGATATCCAAGACAGAATCCTTAAAAGTCCAGACAAGTCATTAAGAAAACTGTCGCAACAAGTGAACTTACCATTGAGCACATATTGTGATGACGTCATAAACATTTTTTTCAAATTGACCTAGATACCAAGTGTAGTGAGACTTTATAAACACCCTATAGTAGTAGTTTCGGATAATGTCATAATGTCATGATTATTTGGTATATTGTTTATGTTTTCTTATCTCCAAGAGCTCTTTAATAGTAGTGGCTTTGGATAATGTTATGATTATTTGGTACATTGTTTATGTTTTTTTTATCTCCAAGAGCTTTTTAAACTTGGTACTTTTGCACGCATTGGTCAAGTAATCTGTCATTGTCAGTTTGTTTTGCATGGGTCAATTCATTAGTTGTTGTGTCCATCACAAGCGGAAACAAGAACCTTTCCCTGGCGTTGCAGGTTTTATTCGCCCCAATCTTCAAAGTGTAAAGTTTGACTTCTGATAAAATGAGTTTTTTTAAGGAATCATCTACTTTGTGTTTGCTTCATCTACTGAGATACTTTCTGACATTACTTTACCGTTTTGATTATAATATAGTTTTTTTATGTTATTCTTTCTATATTTACGTTGAAAATAATGTGTGATGTATATGATATATCTGTTTCGCTCTTTGTATTAAATTAATATTATAGGAATAGGCGTGAAAAAAAAAACTTTTTTTTTTATATCGAATGTGATTTGTTTGGTTTTATCACACTTGAAGACTCCGCGGTTGAAATGAGTTTTTTGTTTACACTTTTTGTTCGCTAAACATAAACACTCTAGCTGTTATTTTTAAAAATTGTTTTTATGTTTATATCCACACCATATTCTAAACAGCGGCCATATGAACTGGAAATCATTTGGGAGTGTTTCACACACAAAACCAAGGTGTTAGGCAAGGTTATGTGCTGTCATCATATTTATATAATATGTATAGTGAGATTATTTTAAGATCCATAAAGAACATGCCTAGAATAACAATTAAAGGTCATTATATAAATAACCTCAGGTATGCTGATGATACAGTCTTAATCGCTAAGTATGAAAATAAGTTAACAAGAAATAACAGACAGTATAGTGAAGGATAGCAAAAATAAAGGACTCAGCCTTAATAACAAAATGATAGAAGTAATGGTAGCAACAAAGAAAAAGACAGCACCGCTATGCACTATTAAGACAAGTGGAACAATATTAAAACAGGCGAATGAATTTAAATATCTGGGAACAATGTTAACTTCAGATGGTAGATGTAAAACAGGTGAGATGCAGAATAGCTCAGGCAAAAGCAGCTTTCCAAAAAATGAAGAGTATACTAGTGTGCATTGGAAACAAGAAAAATAGTTCTTAAATGTTATGTAGAGCCAGTCTTAACATATGGATGTAAATCATGGACAATAGGGCAACAGATAAGAAAATCACTGGAGGCTGTAGAATTGTGATTTTACAGAAGAATGTTCAGAATACCTTAGACAACTAAGGAGAAAACGTTCTGAAAGAGGCCAAAGCAAAACAAAAGAGAGCTAATTTCCAATGAAACAATCATCTTAAGCTTAAGAGAATGGCTTGGCAGAAGGTCAACAGCAGAAGTGATAAATAATTGTCGAGATTGTGGAGAGACATGACCACCTACATCGACAGGCACGGTACTTGGTGATGATGATATTGATGGTGTTCTAATATTTCAAATTACAGTGTGTGAACTGCTTCCGTCCATCCTTTATGCACCCGTTCCTGGTTACTTCCGGTTCACATTGTAAATAAATTCAGACATTTTGCTTCAGTACGAACACAACCCATGGCGTTACTAGAACTAGATATCAGCTGAGCACTTCGCTATATGAAAGAGAAAAAAAAAACAGAATAAATAGTGACTATATTAAAACTAACAACAACCATTAATCTGTAATTTCTTTGTTTGTTTGTTTTTAAAAAGCGTTTGACAGCGTACATAGACTGTTATAGTAAAGCATCTCGAAACATTCGTCATCATTGAGTGCCGTTTCCGCATCGAAGGTTGGCTACTATGCAGCGCCATTCCACTCTGTCTCTTGCTTTGATGGTGCTGATTGTCATAGATTGACTTGTCCATCCTTTGATGTTACTCATCCATGTTAGTCTTGGTCTGCCTCTGCCTCGTTTACCTTGTATTTTCCCTGCCAATATTAATTTTATTAGGCTGTTATGTCTTTCATTTGTCTTGTTCTAATTGTGTTTAGTAGTTCTCTTTTCATTTTTAGTTGTTTTAAAGCGTCATCGTTTGTTTTCTTGTCTTTCTATCCAATTCTACCCATTCTTCTATAAATCAACATTTCAAAGGCTTCAATTTTCTGTTCTGTTTTCTTGTCTAATGTCCATGTTTCTGCACCATACAGGAATATTGAGAAGACTCAAAACATTACCACCAACAATTAGTGATAATAGCCTCCGTTAGTCGTCATATTTGACTATGAATTTTGCTGCGCCCATTCAAATATTATTTATTTTCCTTCGCCATAATTCTCTCTCGCTGTGAATCTGCCTGCTTCTTGCTTGAGTTTGAGCTTGAGTGTGTTTCCAAAGATTGAGGTCTGTAGATATTTCTTCACAGGCTGCAAGGCTTATATTCTTCTTATATTAGAGTCTTCTTGTCACGTTTACACACTTCAATAAATCGGAGTTTTGGGCGTCCCCTCGTTCTTCTAATAGTTGTCCATAAAGTATACCTTTTGGTATGTGGTCATCTTTCATACGGTGTAAGTGGCCACGCCAGAGTAACCTACGCTGTTTGAACAGAGTGTACATGTTTGGGAGGCCTAAGATTGCTACCAAAAGTTTTCAGCTTTATAAACTATACAAATATGACGCTATACTTTATAAACTATACATATATGACGCTATACTTTATAAACTATAAGTATATGACGCTATACTTTATAAACTATACGTATATGACGCTATACTTGCGCAGTTTGCACAGAGGAGGGAATGAGTGATTGATTTCAGATTGAAAGTGGGGAAACATCCTGTATACTATCTATCACCTTTGCTGTTTGGAACTATAATTTATTGCATAATAAATAAATGTTGCAAAGGCAATAACACCACTAAATGGCACAACAAGAATTACTTGAAAGATCTAGATTTTTCAGATGAAATAGTGCTTCTAAGTGACAATATCAAGATACAAAATATCACAGATACCCTATCATCCATAGCGAAAAGAATTGTAATCAACAGTGATAAAATAAAAATAATGAAAAATTAAAATACCTCAGAGGGCAATATATATCTGAACTGTCAGACATTGGAAAGAGTACACCAGTATATATATATATATATATATATATATATATATATATATATATATATATATATCTTACAAGTAATATAGATTAAGAATGTGATGATACAAAGAAATATTTCAGAAGCATGATAGCAAAATCAGCAGCAAATTATTTTAAAAAAAAACATGGACTAAATATAAAAATCACAAATATTAACCAAGAAAACTAATCTTAGAATATTCAACGCAAACGTATTTTCAACAATGAAGTACTTACACGCATGTGAGAGCGGAAAACAAAAGATATTGAAAAAAACTAAACGCTTTTGAAGACAAATGCCTAAGAAGAATACTCTGTGTACAATGGGATGAAATCAAAACTAATATAAAGATAAGTGAAATGGCCATGCAACCAACGGACTTCAGAAAGAGAAGATAAACATATGTCGAACATGTTTTGGGAAGCAACAAGATCATTCCAAAACAAGCTCTTCTATCGGAAACATCGGGTTGCACAAAAAGAGGAATACCTAAAGAGACACAACCAAGAACACTTATAAGAGAAGACAAGTTGGCAGACAGAGACTCATTAGATAAAATCGAACATCTCGCCAAGAATAGAAATGGATGGGGGACAAACTACGAGCCCTATGCGACGCCTAGCGGCGCTGGAAGGATCAAGATCTAGATATGAAAACTAGAGAACTAAATATGCAGGGGAAAAAGTATTTTATGTGAAGATATGCTAAAGTGATTGTGAGAATAAAGCTTAACTTCTAAGACTGCATTTTGTTGTAGAAAATAAAAATTAAATATGACGATGATCTCTTACTTCTAGTAGTGCTAAAATCGTACTTGTAGCGATGTTCTATCAGCAAAATCCCGATGTTGTAACAGTCAATATTATTATCAACAGAGTTACCACCCCTCCTCCCCGTAATGGATAATATATCTATATCAAAATGTCAAGATTGCTGTTTTCTCTCAAAGACAGAACTTTCATGTTTTAAAGTTGGAGTGGAGTAGAGATTGAATCAAAAATTAATTGAAGTTAAACAAGCGATTAAGAAGCTAACTAAAGGAGCTAGGAACACAAGTGCTCGTCTGGAGTTTCAGTCATGGACTAATGGAACAATAACAACTGAACTCACGTTAGCTTCTCTGGAAGCTTTATAATTGTGTACTTTGTTGGACAAGAAATGTTCGTTGGAGGGAATGAAAGGATATAGATCCACTGTGTCAGTTTATCTGTCAGTCAATCTGACTGATGACTCATGTGTCATACCTATAAGATTAATATGTGTTAAATGTTGAGGGAAGGCTATGTTTATCTATCCATTTATTCAGTCTCACTTTCTCTCTCATCTTTCTTTCATTCTTTCTTTCTTTCTTTCTTTCTTTCTTTCTTTCTTTCTTTCTTTCTTTCTTTCTTCCCTTCTTACTTGTCTTTCGTTTCCCCTTTAATCCTTGCTCTTATCGCTTTCTCTCCCATCTTTCTTCCACTTACCTTTTTTTTTCCCACATTCTCCATTATCACTTTTCTCCGTCAAATTCTCCGGCCTTTATTCCCCCTCTGTTTGTTTTCCTTCTTTTATATGTACTTTGGTTACAACTGGTAAAATAAAAGGAAAGAGAGATCGCGGACGACAAAGAGAGAAAATACTGGATAGCTTGGTGTCATGGCATGGAAATCAGTCAACAACATAACTGATACGATGCACAGTAGATAGAAGATTGTGGAAGGACATGATCGCCTACGCCAACATGATGATGATGATGTGTCCTTTATATCTCAAAACTGTATTGTTTTCTATTTTTCTTTCTGTCTTACTATGTTTTCTTTCTTTCTTTCTTCCTTTCTTTCTTTCTTCCTTTCTTTCTTTCTTTCTTTTTCTTTCTTTCTTTCTTTCGCTCGTTTGTTTTTATTTGTTTCTCGTTTCACCTCTTATCTCTCTCTATGTTCTAACTCTGCTTTCTTTCTCATATTTTCTTTCGTCTCTTGTTCTTTCCATTCTTTTTATAACCTCTTCTATATCACTCTTGCTTTTAAAATTAACCTTTTGTTCTCTCTCTCTCGTTCTCTCTCTCTCTCTCTCTCTCTCTCTCTCTCTTGTTATTCCATTTTTCAGTTATCTTGTATGTTCTGTATATTCCACATCTCTTGTTTTCTCAATCGCTCCTATTATCAAACTCCTATTCCCTATCTAACTTCTCTCTTTCTCTCTCCCTCTCTCTCTCTCTCTCTCTCTCTCTCTCTCTCTCTCTCGTCCTCAACCTAAACTTTAAAAATATTTAGTAATTCATAAATGAATCGCGAGATACTTGAAATTGAAGAAAAACATATAGAAATAATTAAGTAGTTGACATAGACAATTTGGAAGACTTCTTTTCAAACGTGGTCCAGACAGCAAATAAAGTAAATATTTGAATTATTTGAAGCACCTTATCCCAAGACGAAGGTTCTCAACCTGTTTTAAGAGATGGGAACGAGTCAAGAAATGTTACTGTCTATTTGTGTATTTAAATAATAATATTGTTCATGAATGCAGGGCATGTCCATTTAAGCTCTTCAAAGACATTAAAATCATAATATTGCACCAAGAATAAAAACTAGTAGGAAAATTATATTACTTTACATTATGTTATCCCGCTTTCGAGAAGATTCATAGAGTTAGCTTATTTATTTCTATAATCTGATGAACACGGAAAACAGTACACAGAAGGAGTAATAAAGTTCTACATTTACGTAAATTATCTTTGTTTCTTTTCTAGGAACCTTAAACCCACATGAACAGACAATACGTATTTCGATTACCACGTGTTGGCACCTGGCGTGGCAATGTGATCTATCTATCTTTCGTTCGCTCGAAGTATTGTCTATGTCAGCAATGTCGTTTTCTGTATGAATTTTACTGTCTTTTGTAATTCTTGCAGTGGCCCATATAGTTTTGTCTGTAGTGTTGTATCTATGGGCCAATGGATTTTCCTCAGTCTACTATATTCAGTGCAGTCTTGAAGTATGTGTTCAGCAGTCTGGGGTGCCTGTCCACATGTACAAGTAGTTGATGTGCCGATCTTGAATTTTGTATACATGTGACTATGGAGTCGATTGTGTCCTGTTCTTAGGCGTATAAAGATAACTTGTTCATATCTATTCATATTATGAAAGGCATCCTGATATGGGGCTTGTGGTACTCTGATTGATTTGATTATCTGTTTCTTATGATGGTATGTGACTGGTGTATCTAGTTGTGTGCCTGTTGAACCTTCCTTTGCCAACTGATCTGCTTTCTCATTTCCTGGTATTCCACAGTGAGACGGGATCCACTGCAGGGCAACCCTGTGGTGCTTGCAGAGTTCAGTCAATAAGGTCTGTAGATGTGGTAATTTTCTGGATTGTAGTGCCTGGAGTACTGATCTTACATCTGTCAAAAACACTACAGGCTGTGGGCTAAGATTACTGTTCAGCAGCTTTTCTATTGCCAACTTTATTGCTTGTATTTCTGCATCATAATTGTGACAATATTTCCCTGTTGCTATTTTATTCATATCCCTAGTGTTATTTGGGTACTCTATATATGCACCTGCTCCCCCATTCTTTACTGCATTCTGTGCTGATCCATCTGTGTACACACGGATCCATAGGTCTTGTGGGTATTCTTCATCCAGGAAACTGAGAGTTATTGTTTTTCGCTGTAGACTATTTTGTTCCTCTTTGTCAACTATTCCTTTCACTTCTGTCCGTATTTGAACTGATAATCCTGATTCATCTGTCCAGGGAGTCTGTTCTGGTATGGGCAGAAGGGGTTTAACAACTCTTGGCATGTCTGGTGTTTGTCTACTAATACGCTTGGCTTGGTGGATAAAACTGCTTCTCTTAAGTCGTCCCAATGCAAGATTTTGGAATCTGTCCTTCATTGGATGTCTCGGCATGCAAGCAAATTTTTCTGCCTGTATCAGCACCTTTGTGTCTCTCCGTTCTCTCAGTGCTGGTATCCTCCACAATTTCTCCATCTCCAATATTGGTGTTGATTTCATTGCTCCTGTGATGACCCTAAGTGCCTGGTTTTGTACTTTATCCAGTTCTTGCAATGTGGTGTTTGATGCTGAGCACCATGCGGATGATCCATATTCTAAATGTGGGCGTATACTCTGTTGGTAAACTTTACTGAGTATTTTCCCACTCGCACCCCATGTGGTTCCACACAACTTTCTTAGAATAGCCAATTTCCTCCTTGCTTTTTGGGTTGCCTTATTTATCTGCTGTTTCCAAGATAGTTTGTTATCAAATGTAACTCCGAGATATGTAGCTTGTATGTCTTCTTTCACAGGCTCATTGTTTATGTAGATGGCTCCTGCTTTTTGTTTTGGGAGAGTGTGAAAAGTGTAGTACTGCATTTGTCTGTATTGATGCTGATACGCCATCTATTTGTCCATGAATTCAGTGCATTCATAGCTCTTTGTAGCAATTTGGAGGCCACTGTTGCATACTCCTCTGTGCACCACATTACCAAGTCATCTGCATACATTGCCACTTTGATGCCATGTGGTAGTTCAGTAACTAGGTCATTGATGTAGATCAGAAGGCAATGTGATGAGTTGGGGGCCTTAGGGATCGTAGGTAATTAATTCTGTATAGGTTATATCTCTCTGCTGCGCGTTAACATGTTATACTTCATTTGTTGATATGTTATCAATGAGGACGGGGGTTGACAGTTTAGTATCTTAGGCAATAATGTGTAGCATAGACAGCTTACAAAAGTAATGTAAAGAGTACCGTCGCCTTAAGTGGCGCATAGGAAATATGGGTGTTGGTGACGATACTTTTTATAGATCTTCGGCACATAATTTTTGCTGTAATATGGTCGGCATTACGCCTGTGCCGCTTTAATTTCCCAGAAAAAAATCCTGTACCCATTTAAGGCTGGGTGAACCCGGAAGCTCTTGTCCGTTGTCAGTTCACTAACCACTGAGCTATCGCGGCGCCCCATAGACAGCATGCTTCACGTTAAAGCGGCGCCCCATACACATCATGCCTAACGTTAAAGCGGCGCCCCATACACAGCATGCGTCACGTTAAAGCGGCGTCCCATAGGCAGTATGCTTCACGTTAAAGCGGCGCCCCATAGACAGCATGCGTCACGTTAAAGCGGCGCTCCATAGACAGCATAAAAGTAAAAAAAGTAAAGTACCCCCGTCACGCCAAGTGGCGTATAGGGAATATGGTGTTAGTGACCCTACATTTTACAGAACTTCGGCACATGATTTTTTGGGGTAACGTGGTCGGTATTACGCCCGTGCCGCTTTACTTTCCCAGAAAAAAAATCATGTGCCCATTAAAGGCAGGGTGAACCGGAAGCCGTCGGTTGGGATCGAATCCTACCTTTTGTCCTTTGTAGTCCAGTTCACTAACCACTGAGCTATCGCGGTTCCCCCAGAGACAGCATGCTTAACGTTAAAGCGGTGCTCCATAGACAGCATGCTTCACGATAAATTGTGTTAACACAGTAACTATTATTAATGTGAGGAATGTATATTCATAACTACAATAGACCGAACAATAGTATTCGTAAGCAAACACAACTGCCTCTCACTGATACTTTAGCAGATTTGCTCATTTGTGGCTTTCCAGAAAGATAAGGTGCATATGCTTATTATTTTGTACATTCAAAGTGTTTAGAAGAGGAGGCTGTACCGTAGAATGTTAAAACTTTTGTCATTAAAAATGTAATATCTTCTAAAACTGTTATCTCTAATGTTTTTATTACAGGCATATTCTACTAAAATATCACACTCACATTTCTACGTTGGCTAATTTGTATACTTTTTTGTATCTGGTGTTACAAATTGAAACCACTTTAATAAAATAGCGGAGGCGAAGGCGCGCCCCCCCCCAGCATCAGAGCTGGAAGTCGTCAGTGACTCATAACTGATGGCTTGCGCCAGGATCGGTGAACCAGAACCATCCAGACCCTGCTACACCTCTTCGTGGTGCCTCTAGAAACAGACTAACCTGTCTAGTCTGGCCAAGCGAGCAGGGATCGAAGTGGGAAGACGAACCCGGTACACAAAAAAGCGTCGGCTGAAATCGGATGTGTTGGGCCGAAAGGCGCAGATATCACAGTGTTACACTGCAAACTGCAACACAACGTAACTACGTCCACTTAACGTCCTTTTAAGGGCGGATGACGAGGAGGAAGTCTACGGTTCGTATCCGTTAGAATAACTCAAATCATCGGACGAACGCATCATCATCATCATCATAAAATAGCAATTTTAAGAATGAGAGAAATGAACTAGACACAGAACGTCTTCTTTAATGCAGAACAATTTACAAGATAACTAAAATGCTACTTTAATATGAAAACAAACAGCCGTGAAAACAGAAGTAATATGTCAACGCGTTGTCCACGTAGTCAGCGGCTATGAATTAGACCTCAGTCTTCACTTAGTCTCGTCATTCTTTAACGGTTTGGCACTAGTGTGTTTGTGTGTGTGCTGCCTAGTAAAGTGTAAACTTCATTATCAATGTACCATGAATTTGCATATTTAACTGCTGTTTAGTAACGATTAACTAGGATGGAGTACGAGGAAATGAAAGAGCTAGGTTGGCTTACTGTCAGTCGTTGAAGACGGTCAACCAATGGATCGGGCGGAAGTCATCAATACAATCCGAGATGATGGAAGGGCACAGGACTTCGACAACCGTGAGTCCACGTCACTTCTTCGGATGAAAGAGATGGGAGTTAAGATGGGTACAGCCAGAATTAGAAACTTAGTGGGCTTGTAAGAAGACGTATCAACCAACACAGAACTGGAGTCGTCATCGCTAGACACTAAGGGGCTTGCTGAGGAGGGATCTGAGTAACTATGGATATATTCAGAGTACAATGATGACGACCTGCAAATAACTCAATAACCTTACTTTCTTGAGTCATTTCATCATCATCATGTGCCATAGGCGTAGGCGATCAAGTCCTTCCAAGATCTTCTATCTACAGTGCATCGTATCAGTTCTGTTGTTGAGAGTTTTCCATGCCAGGGCAACAAGCTATCCAGTATTTTGTCTCTTTGTCGTCCGTGATCTCTCTTTCCTTCTATTTTGATAGTTGTGACCAATTATTCCAACTTTCACTCTTCTCATGATGTGCCCGAAAAAAAATGTTTCTTGTGTTTTTTTAGGAGTTCATTTTTGTGTTGGCCTCTTTGAGATTTTCCTCATTGATCTTTTTAGATGTCCAGGGAACTTTCAACACTCTTCTGAGAAATCCCATCTCTGTGGCCTCTAATCGTCTTTTCGTTTGTTTGTCTACTGTCCATGATTCGCTTCCATAGGTCAGAATTGGTTTTCTATAGCACCGACGAACATATTTGTTGCAAAAGATATTTTTAATTTTCTGAAATGCTATTTTGGCCTAAGCTATACTGATTTTTACTTCTGTGGTGCATCTTCCATCTGATTATATTATTGTTCGAATCATTTACGACCAGTATAATAGCTAACAGATGTTTGGTAACGAGTAACTTTTTCTTTCTATTTACCACCGACCAGTAAAGCTGGCAACAAGTAACTTTTTCTTTCTATTTACCACTGGCCAGTAAAGCTGGCAACAAGTAACTTTTTCTTTCTATTTACCACCGACCAGTAAAGCTGGCAACAAGTAACTTTTTCTTTCTATTTACCACCGACCAGTAAAGCTGGCAACAAGTAACTTTTTCTTTCTATTTACCACCGACCATTAAAGCTGGCAACAAGTAACTTTTTCTTTCTATTTACCACCGACCAGTAAAGCTGGCAACAAGTAACTTTTTCTTTCTATTTACCACCGACCAGTAAAGCTGGCAACAAGTAACTTTTTCTTTCTATTTACCACCGACCAGTAAAGCTGGCAACAAGTAACTTTTTCTTTCTATTTACCACTGGCCAGTAAAGCTGGCAACAAGTAACTTTTTCTTTCTATTTACCACCGACCAGTAAAGCTGGCAACAAGTAACTTTTTCTTTCTATTTACCACCGACCAGTAAAGCTGGTAACAAGTAACTTTTTCTTTCTATTTACCACCGACCAGTAAAGCTGGCAACAAGTAACTTTTTCTTTCTATTTACCACTGGCCAGTAAAGCTGGCAACAAGTAAATTTTCTTTCTATTTACCACCGACCAGTAAAGCTGGCAACAAGTAACTTTTTCTTTCTATTTACCACCGACCAGTAAAGCTGGCAACAAGTAACTTTTTCTTTCTATTTACCACCGACCAGTAAATCTGGCAACAAGTAACTTTTTCTTTCTATTTACCACCGACCAGTAAAGCTGGCAACAAGTAACTTTTTCCTTCTATTTACCACCGACCAGTAAAGCTGGCAACAAGTAACTTTTTCTTTCTATTTACCACCGACCAGTAAATCTGGCAACAAGTAACTTTTTCTTTCTATTTACCACCGGCCAGTAAAGCTGGCAACAAGTAACTTTTTCTTTCTATTTACCACCGACCAGTAAAGCTGGCAACAAGTAACTTTTTCTTTCTATTTACCACCGGCCAGTAAAGCTGGCAACAAGTAACTTTTTCTTTCTATTTACCACCGGCCAGTAAAGCTGGCAACGAGTAACTTTCCCTTGCCAGTTACAACCGAACCACACAGATATACTATGATCGATTGATTCATTTGTTTAGAATTTCCAGGACAGCAGCAAAATCCAGTACTTTACTCATTCAATACCTACCTATCTACCTACGTACCTACCTATCTACATACCTGCCTACCTACCGACCTGCCTGGCTGTCTGTCTGTCTTGTCAATGGAATTTACTGCTGATTTTTGGAAAATGCTGAGATAAGTGGTGGAGCGGATATGGGGGAATTTATGACTGCAATGAAACTGGTTCTATGGATAAAATAGAATATTTTATTATCTGTTTTAGCACTTGTCTGATTTTTCACAAACTCTCGAACATACGATTCCGCCTCTCCATGCGACATATCCTATCGCCATAAATCTCTCATTGATGCCTTATAAGAACATCATTATACCTAAGTTTTTGTCTACTTGTAGATACTAGGCTGTCCGTAAGCTATCCACGCGGCAACTGTCAAGGTTAACGCCCGTCCTAGATAGACCCAGCCGCCCTAGTCTTCTGCTTTTAAACATTTTCTGCACGAATCTCACTTAACGAATTGCAAGACTTGTGAACAGTATCTTCTATCCTGCCATTTAATGTTCACTATTTTGCGAAAAAGCAGCTTTCCCAAAAATAAAGAAGATACTGTGCAATTTACTTTTCACAATAGAAACAAGAAAAAGAGTTCTTCAATGTTATGTAGAGCCAGTCTTAACATATGGGTGTGAATCATGGACAACAGAACAATAGACAAGATAATCACTGCAGGCTGTAGAAATGTGGTTTTACAGAAGAATGTTGAGAATACCATGGAGAGCTAAGAAGAGTAATGAAAACGACGAAAGAAGCCAAAGCTAAGAGAGAGCTAATTTCCAATATTAGGAAGAAAGAATCATCATTTTTTGGCCATGTAATGAGAAGAGAACAGCTGGAATATGTTGTAACAACTAGGAAAATTGAGGGACAAAGAGATAGAGGGAAGCAAAGAGAAAAGATACCAGACAGCTTAGGAGAATGTTTTGACAGAGGGTCGATAACAGAAATGATAAATAACTGTCGAGATCGAAAGTTGTGGAGAGACATGATCACCTACGCCAGCAGGCACGGTACCTGATGATGATGATGATGATGATGATGATGATGATGATGATGATTTTGCGAAGACAGTGAACTGTTCAATCTCTGTTAATGCCTTCTATAATTTTCCGGAGACTACCTGCATCATTAGAAAGGAAGACACGTTCTAAACATTTTTTAGGAAAAAGGAAATTCAAAGAAATAATCGTTAAAATAACAATACAGAGATTACTTCCAACTACAGGGACGCATTATAGAGAGAGAAAATGATGGAACAATTAACTTCGTGGCATGGAGAACGATCACAGAAAACAAGAGTGCGGACAGTAGCGGGATAGCATTAACCCGCAGATGAAGAGAGCGAAGATTTCGTAATGAATAGATGGATGCTGTAATGGATGTTGTGGTTTGACTTCGCGATTCAGCAATTTCGGATTTTGTTCCTGGTAAATTCAGCTGTAAAAGAATGGTTTATTCTGGTCTCATATAATAAGGCATGAGCGCTGGCCACTTCACTTTTGATTGCTCTTGTAAGTTAAAACTTGAAGCGTATGCTAAATCTACGACAAAGACCATTCTAAAGTAAACTACGGCAAATGAGAAATAGGAAAAGAAAAACATAACTACGTTCGTTATAGACATGGGTAATATCAACACATGAAGAAAATTGAGTGTAAGAATGTGCCGCCAAGGAAATTAGATAAATTAGATGGAATGTGTGGCAAATACAAATGTTCCGGTACTGTCCAACAATATATGCAAATGCACGGCGTTATGATGAATATTACAGGTGAGATTGGATGGTTCTATGGGCTGCATATCAGGACAGTGTCTACTAAAGTTGTCATTTTGTGGCAGGCCATCTCATGTCAAGCAGATATAACACACTAAAGATGTACACTTTGAGGCAATGTTGTTGCATCCGTTTTAATGACTAAAAGGGTGTCTTGTTGGTTCATTGCTCACCTTGATACAGCAGGACTATGGTACATCGATTGTGTATGACGCTGTATGACCACGAGTAGCATGACGATGGAGGTGGTGGCAGGGACCACCACATTCATCTGGTTAGAGTCACAAGACTACACCCACGCCTGCATAGTGAGTGATTCGATGAGTATGACTTAAAAAAAAGTGGAGGCGGGCTCTGAACGCTTGAAATCGGTAGAGTCATTACAGAAGTCAAAACTGCTAAAAGTCACTTTTGTCTACGTCCCAGGACATGCGGGGGTTCGGGGAAATAATGAGCGGACATGTTGGCTAGCTGCTCTATAGTTGAGGACGGTCAACCAATGGATCGGGCGGATATCGTCATTGCCCTCTGAGATGTGGGAAGAGCACAGGGCTTCGACAACCTTGAGTCCACGTCACTCCTTCGCATGAAAGAAATGGGAGTTAAGATGGGCACTGCCAGAGGAAACAAACTTAGTGAGTGTGTAAGAAGACTTATCAACCAACACAGAACTGGAGTCGTCAGTCGCTTGACACTTCTGGACTTGTGGTGGTGTGGATCTGAGCACCTAAGGATATGTTCGGAGTGCAATGATGATGACCCTCAAATAACTCAAAAACTCAATGACGCTGTAAAGAAACAATCGTCAGAACTCTCTTACATTATAGACCTCGACTGACCAACTACAATTATGGCATCACTGCAGCAGGCACATGAAAACTACTTTCGGTTGAAATCAATCATCTCCAAACCCATTCTAAAAGGATTATGTGGGGCTCATCATCCATGATGGACGAATAGTACGTCAGTCAGGGTAATATACCATAATATGTGCAAGAAAGATAGTGTCTTACAGCATAGTCAATGGAGTAAGAAATTTAGACAGACCAAAACAATGGTAGAGCAGAATTTGGGAATGGGAAAAATTCGGTTCAGTGAACAAACGACTGCACCGAACAGAGAAGTCTGGAAGATTGTGGTAGTCAAGGATCAGTTTCTGCACCGACGACACTGAATGTGAAGTAAAAGAAAAGGTGATTTGAATCGACAATCGAATAGAAGTTTACCAGAACGTTTCGACATTGCAAGTAGTCGACAGTGCCACAAATGGTAGTTGAGCATAAACAAATTAACAAAAAGTTGTTTCTTTACGGTGTCTCCAAAATTCAAGCGAGTATTTTTTTTTTTTTTGAGGTTCTCAAATATGCAAGAGGTTTTTTTTTTTTTTTTTTTTAAGAGGTCTTCTACAGAATTGAACAGAATAAGTGTAGTTATTGTATGCCGAATATATTTCGTAAGTCTCAGAGTTGATGCAGCAGGAGATCGACGCCTGGGAGTCATGACCCGGGCGGGGCCGCCTCCCCTAGAGTGTCAAGAAGCTAAAGGATCGAAACACTTTCTCTATGCGGGTCTATTTTTGATCATCAGATTGCCTTCTGTTGTGAAGTTTTGTAGTTTCTTATTACTAGACCACCTAGAGGTGGATAAGAAACGTTAATGCAGAACAGAGGTTCATGCGTTTGTATACAGAAGAAATGATGGCTGTTATGATACCAAAACAGTGTGGTAGCAGCCTGTATTCTTCGTGATTCTTCTTTCGCACTAATCACTTAGTTTGCTGTTTTTTTCAGTTCCGTTATACAGCATTTCATCAGGAAACTCGGTGAATGTCACATGACCCTTTTCGAGTCCGCATAGAGACAGTCTTGTCTGCGAGACCGAGTAACAAGCCGTCGGTGATTATCGTAAACTGTGCCTATTTTTTATGGGCATGGGATTAATTGTAAATTTGAAATAAAAGCAGTACCAACTTTGATGTGGAGCATTTGATTTTCATCGCCAGGTCGTATATCTTTTACAGAACGTGGCATTCACCACAACCCGTCTGGGAGAATCACTGTCTATAGCCAGCTGTCCCACTTCTAATATGTTCAAGGTCTCTTTGATGTCTTCTGCTTGGTCTGCCCGTCTCGTCGTCCTGGAACCAAGCCTACCGTTATTGTTCTTTCCAATCCGCTGCATTTTTTGAGGCGGTCAATACTTGTAATTTCCCTGTTGAATGGTGTATCAAAATTTCTTGCTGGTCTGCAGTCAGTATAGTTTGGCGTTGCTTTCTGATTGATTCTGGTCACTAACAACTTAGGTCCCTGTTGTGCCCAGAGCTCGATACAAGGGTGTTCTGTCTTCTACTCTCTGAGACCGTTGTCGACTGAGTCGGTCCTCAGCCATCTCTGCCAGCAGCTATGTGTGTACTATGGGGGGGGGGGGGGGGGGGCTTTCTTCCTTAATTAATTGTGTGTAGTTTAGCTGGCCAGACAAAGCTGTTGCCATGGGTGGGGTGTGGCGCTTTGATTATTATCGGTATTTAGAAATAAAAGCGATGCTTATTCATATTTTGTGGAATATTGGTGGCTGAAAGGATAGTGCGGTCGCAAGCGATCAAAAGAGTTCAGGTTTAATTCCCAGGTCTGGTGACTTTATAGAAAGAAATGATCACTAACATTCCCCACACGTCAAGTTATGGATGGAATCTTATCTTACTCTTTTATTCTAGTCTGGGGCGGATTAAAATAATTTTGTCTTGTCCAACAATTGATAACATTCGTCCTCTGTAATGTATACATAATAATCTTGCATCCACTTTGCTTTGCTGTGCCTTTTGGTGATAGTTTTTGCTTCTTCATAACTGATCATATAATATTTTTTATGTTAATTTCCTTCATTTCTTGGTCGTATGAATCTTTATTTCCATTAATGCTACACTTGAGATGGTTTTTACAGCGTGCCTTGTGCTGTTTTTATCGTATTTTGCTTGTGTGTGACTTTTGTGCATCTATATCTTACCTTCATGTTTCATGTTCAACACGTGTCTTGTTTATGTGTGTCTATTATTGTTCATTCAGACGTTGATGTGTGTATATAATTGTTCATTCAGACGTTGATGTGTGTATATAATTGTTCATTCAGACGTTGATGTACGTATATAATTCTTCATTCAGACGTTGGTGTGTGTCTATTATTGTCCTTTCAGACGTTGATGTGTGTATATAATTGTCCATTCAGACGTTGATGTGTGTCTGTTATTGTCCATTCAGACGTTGATGTGTGCATATAATTGTCCATTCAGACGTTGATGTGTGTCTATAATTGTTCATTCAGACGTTGATGTGGGTCTATAATTGTCCATTCAGACGTTGATGTGGGTCTATAATTGTTCATTCAGACATTGATGTGTGTATATAATTGTCCATTCAGACGTTGATGTGGGTCTATAATTGTTCATTCAGACGTTGATGTGTGTATATAATTGTTCATTCAGACGTTGATGTGGGTCTATAATTGTTCATTCAGACGTTGATGTGTGAATATAATTGTTCATTCAGACGTTGATGTGGGTCTATAATTGTTCATTCAGACGTTGATGTGTGTATATAATTGTTCATTCAGACGTTGATGTGGGTCTATAATTGTTCATTCAGACGTTGATGTGTGTATATAATTGTTCATTCAGACGTTGATGTGGGTCTATAATTGTTCATTCAGACGTTGATGTGGGTCTATAATTGTTCATTCAGACGTTGATGTGTGTCTATTATTGTCCATTCAAACGTTGATGTGTGCATATAATTTGTGTTCATTCAGACGTTGTTTTATGTATATAACTGTGCTTATTTATTTCTTGTTGTAATGTAACATAATGTCATATATCGCACGCACACATAAATCAGTATCTGCGGATGTGCTCACCGCAAGAATAAATGTCTAAAAAAGGCTTTCCATTGCCCTTATTGTAAATGTCATTCGTCGCAGCTAAAATCTCTCATAATGAACTAAACAGCTCGAAGAATCGATCAATTCCATTTTAAGAGATTCTTGCCCGCGTTTAAGGCCCTTATCTCGTGTCTTAAAGTGTATTTAAACTTAGTGCCGCTAGTTTGAAGATCTTCAGAATATTTTTGAAAAAAAAAAACTTTTCGAAATGGAAGACACATCTTTTTCAGCACTAAGTGTGATATAAGAGACGATTATCAGATGCTGGCGTATCTTAAGATGTTATCATCATTTTCTTAGATTTCAGGAAACATATTTGCAAAATGAAATTTAACACATTTTATTTGCCTTTAAGTTATATAAATATGATATTTCTTATCGATGCCCGTTAAAAATAGGGTAAATATAACTGTTTCACAATTCGTAATAGTCTCCATCTATTCTTGGAATGCTTTGAAATTCACCAAAGAGCGTGAAACTAATTAGTTTAAGCGAAGTATAAATATTGTTTAAGCAGCTGACAATTATTTGAAAAAAAGTGCTAGCAAATTGAGATTAACAAGGTAACGTTCATATTAGAAAATGTCAAATTTACATTTGATTGTGTATAGATTTGTATTAGATTTATAGAATATATATTATATTTATAGATTGTATATATGATTTCGTCTAAGCAAATGATACATTCAGATTGATAACTATCAAGGAGATAAATTTTGATGAATTTCTAGCCAGGTGTAATGCTACGACAGGTTCTGGTTTAGTCAACATTCACTTTCCTTGAAAAAATGACATCTCCATAGTGCTCAAACCTCCTCAGTACGTTCGTTCCCGAGCTTGAAGCACGCCAGTTACACACTGACGAAAGCACTGAAGATGGATTACGGTCGAATGCATGAATTTATTAACACCGGTGAAAACCTTGACATCAACTTCCATAGTCGCCACTCACGACATGCATAGCACGCGACAGTGGCTCTACCTGGTCGTGGTTACAGTCTTAATGACCGCATGGTCGTCTCTAAAAGAAGAAAATCTTGTAGAAATATGCGATAAACTGAATAAAGGACATAAGTAAGTAATTTGCTGTGACAATTGAGATAAGCAAATCGGAGCATTTAATGAAAATACAGAAGCTGCCAGAAAAAAAACAGCGTAGAGAAAGAAGATTTGGAATGAAATAAACATTTTTGATTGGATAAAATAAGGTCACGTGAGAACTAAGCTGACTATGGATCCTCCATGACGCAGCACATGATAATGGATTGTGTTCCGATACAGCCTGTTAGACAAGTTGTGTTTCTGTGATATATTTTAACGTCTTTCTTTCTTTCTTTCTTTATTTATTTATTTATTTCTTTCTTTCTTTCTTTTCTTTTCTTTTCTTTCCTTATATTACTTCCTTCCTTCCTTCCTTCCTTCCTTTTTTACTTCCTTCCTTCCTTCATTTCTTCATTTCTTTCTTTCCTTCTTTCTTCATTCTTTGTTTTCTTTCCTTCTTTGTTTTCTTCTTTCTTTCCTTCTTTCCTTCCTTCTTTCTTTTTTTCTTTCTGTCTTTCTTTCTGTCTTTTTTCTTTCTGTCTTTCTTTCTTTTTCGTCGTCTTCATGGTCTTTTTCTCCTTCTCTCCATTGACACAGACCAACATAAAATCTGTGTTCTGTACACTACGTGGCTTCATGTAAGGCATCACCAAAGCTCCTCTTCATCGTGCGGTGCTATCCATCCTGTAAAATCTCCCATCCTTCCAGCAATGTTACTGTAACGTAACAGATCCTCTCATTTTATATTTAACTTAATGTTTACTATTTTTATTTTTTAAATAGTAGATGAGAATTTTGTTTCTGATTGTTCTCGTGTATCTTTCTCTCTTGCATTAGAAATCTTGATGCCATTTTTTTTATTCTGTGCCAATTTTATTATTCACGGCAGGCTCCCACTAATGCTCTTAGCCAGCACTATCCCAGAGGTGTACAACAGCTACAAATAAAAACATTAAAATTGTATCGCAATAAAAATCAGATAAATCGTTATTAAAAGCATTTAGATTAAACTAGAAGAAGTTAGTAATAACGTTAGAGTACATAATGAATGGAGATAAGGCTTGAAACAGTTTTTTTTCAATCCATATTTTTATCAGCTTTACCATAGTCTGTCTCAACCATTACATTATCAAATCGTGACGTCATTGTTAATATCGTATTACAAACATTTAGGACTTTATTTTATCAAGGTTCGCTACCGAAGGGGAGATTATGCAGATTCACGATCGCTCTTCTTTCTAAGCTTCCCAAACCGAGCTCTGTCGTGTTCCCACTAAAAATGTTCTTATTTTTGTATACAGAACCTTCATCTTTATAGCCCAGTTATGCTTCCGACCGGGAGCCGCGATAGCTCAGTGGTTAGTGAACTGGACTACAAAGGACAAGAGTTAGGGTTCGATTTTAACTGACGGCTTCCGGTTCACCCAGTCTTTAATGGGTACCGGATTTTTGTCTGGGAAAGCGGCACGGGCGTAGTACCGACCACATTACCCCAAAAATCATGTGCCGAAGGTTTGTAAAATTTATGGTCACTAACACCATATTCCCTATACGCCACTTGGCGTGACTGGGGTTCTTTACTTTCTGTTTTACTATGCTTCCGACCGTATTCGTGATATAACAGGAGTATCTCAGAATAGTGCACGAATCTCGTACCACCAGGGAGAATCGCAAAAAATGTATTACAAGATCGGTTAAATAAATAGTTTCCTCACCTTACCTGTGTCGTGTCTGTATACAAGTCCGAATCTCACAAACATTTATGAAACTCGCTAATTTAGCGTCACATTTCTGCCCACCTCAGTGCAGTAGTTCTCAAAGTCGCTTTTTGTGTCTTAATGGTGGTGCCTCTATGATTAGGCTATCATCTGTCCATAAGTCAACACTAAAGTCTAAAATTATAAGTAACAAGTTTTACTTACATATCTGTGTGTATGTTGTTTGTTGTTCCTGCTGAAGGCCTATTGAGCCGACACGTCGTTCAAATTTGTATCGTCTATTAATTACGTAAAGCTTTAACCATACAATTTCTTTCTATTATTTTAATTTCTGCCGTACAATCACTTTTACTGCAGCTTCGCATTTTTATGGATTTATATGCATCTCTTTGCTTTGACCCCTTATTTTTTTTGTACCTCTATTCCCCCGGCGCCTCCCGCCCCCTTCCCGTTAAACATTGAGCTTGAATATGCCAAAGTCGAATTAGGAACTTCCGCATTCAAGGCCCTTTCTTCAAGTCAATCTCAAAGTGTGCATGCTCCAAGTTCCTAAATTAATCTCCTGGTTTACGTGCTCCAAGCTTCCAAAAAATCTCCAAGGTTCCAATTAAATCCCCATCTTCATAGCTCCAAAATTCTAATTAAATCCCCATGTTTATAGCTCCAAGATTCTAATTAAATCCCCATCTTTATAGCCTCAAGATTCTAATTAAATCCCCATGTTAATATCTCAAATATTCTAATTAAATCCCTATGTTTATTGCTCAAAAATTCTAATTAAATCCCCATGTTTATAGTTCCAAGATTCTAATTAAATCCCCATGTTTATAGCTCCAAGATTCTAATTAAATCCCCATGTTTATAGCTCCAAGATTCTAATTAAATCACCATGTTTATAGCTCCAATATTCTAATTAAATCCCAATGTTTATAGCTCCAAAATTCTAATTAAATCCCCATGTTTATAGCTCCAAGATTCTAATTAAATCCCCATCTTTATAGCCTCAAGATTCTAATTAAATCCCCATGTTAATATCTCAAATATTCTAATTAAATCCCTATGTTTATTGCTCAAAAATTCTAATTAAATCCCCATGTTTATAGTTCCAAGATTCTAATTAAATCCCCATGTTTATAGCTCCAAGATTCTAATTAAATCCCCATGTTTATAGTTCCAAGATTCTAATTAAATCACCATGTTTATAGCTCCAATATTCTAATTAAATCCCAATGTTTATAGCTCCAATATTCTAATTAAATCCCTATGTTTATAGCTCCAATATTCTAATTAAATCCCCATGTTTATAGCTCAAAGATTCTAATTAAATCCCCATGTTTATAGCTCCAATATTCTAATTAAATCCCCATGTTTATAGCTCAAAGATTCTAATTAAATCCCCATGTTCATAGCTCCAAGATTCTAATTAAATCCCCATGTTCATAGCTCCAATATTCTAATTAAATCCCCATGTTTATAGCTCAAAGATTCTAATTAAATCCCCATGTTTATAGCTCCAAAATTCTAATTAAATCCCCATGTTTATAGCTCAAAGATTCTAAATAAATCCCCATGTTCATAGCTCCAAGATTCTAATTAAATCCCCATGTTTATAGTTCCAAGATTCTAATTAAATCCCCATGTTTATGGCTCCAATATTCTAATTAAATCCCCATGTTTATAGCTCCAATATTCTAATTAAATCCCCATGTTTATAGCTCCAATATTCTAATTAAATCCCCATGTTCATAGCTCCAAGATTCTAATTAAATCCCCATGTTCATAGATCCAAGAATCTAATGAAATCCCGATATTTATAGCTCCAAGATTTCAAATAAATCCCCATGTAAATGTCGTCCTGTCTATATTGACTTTCATAAATTTTTCCTATAGCAATTTGTTAAAATCAAAACTTTCCGGAAAGAGTTCCAGTAAACTTTTAAGACCTTAACGGTCTCAAGGTGTATACTTCTCCCATTTGATTTATTGTTTGCCTGAATCTAGAAAAGGAATTCTATCTCCTCAGTTTCTATCAAAGACGCCGATCCATGCATTCTTAGTTGTTTTCGAAGATGAAAAGATGTGCACAGAAACATACTGTTATGCAGCTATAAAGCTGCAAGATTCCCATGTTTATAGCTCCAAGATTCCAATTAAATCCCTACGTTTATAGCTCCAAGATTCAAGTTAATTCCCATGTTCATAGTTCAGTCTCAAAGTAGATTCACATGTTCATATCTCTAAGATTCAAAGTAACTTCCAAATTTACATGCTCTATTATTCCTAGTTAATTCGTTGGGTTTCTCTCAGGTTTTCTATATAAGCTCATTTGCCTCTGAATTGCTGTAAGTAATTAGGACATTATAATTATAGTGAAGCAAATCAAAAATAAATAACTTAGCCATAATAGCAAAAAGACAGAAATAATTGTAGCAACAAGAAAAAGACATCACCGCAATGCACAATAAATACAAGTGGGACAATTTATAACTGGTACATGAATTTAAATCACTGAGAACAATGTTAACCTCAGATGATAGATGTACAGCACAGGTGAGATGCAGAATTGCTCAGATAAAAGAAGCTTTCCAAGATATGAGGAAGATACTGTGCAATCCATTTTTGACAATAGAAACAAGAAACAAGAGTTCTTATGTAGAGCGAGTCTTAACATATGGATGTGAATTATGGACAATATGACAGCAGACAAGAGAATCACTAGGACTGTAGAAATGTGGTTAACTCTTTCCGTACCGAAGCTTTTTATCATTGCAAAGAAGGAGATTTCAGAGACATAATTTGTTATAATTTTAAGAATCAAACTGCATATTCATATTTATCTACTATATAACATATTATATATGAATTTTTAGATAATTGCACAATGTATTAGATTTCACCAATACCAAGATGATACAGGGCATGTAAAAAGTATATCATTTGGATGACGGTTCACACAAATCAAACTGAGAGTGACGCACTGTGCGGTGAAACGTAGGGAAAGAGTTCAACCAACTTTACTAATGAAGTAGTTAGAAAATGAATGCCAAGTCACTCATTGCCAAAACTAATTGCTACAGCAGTTTCGTCGTCATAAAATACGAGTCTGAGACCCTAGTTGTCAATCAAAAAAATATGTATCTTGAGACCGTTACGTTCTTACAAGTTTACTGGAACATTTTTTCGGAGAGTCTTGATTTCAACAAATTGCTATAGGAAAAATTCATCAAAGTCAGTATGGACATAACATTTACAACCTTTTAACATAAAGGATAATGGCTGGTCTTACCACTGAAGCAAACTTTGTTGTTCAACAGATTTAAACTTTGGAGACTATGATCTCTATACCTGTTGTCTGTTTCCATAAAATGCAAGACACGTTATCTATCTTACAATCTGCACAAACACTGCGAGAGAAACACTGGGGAAGAGAGTCTGTTGTGCGGGCTAAGATCTTCGGAAATGTGAAAGAACTCTTAAGATCAGTATCATTTTATCACTAAATTCTGATTCATGTGTCAGACATTTCTCAACAGAAGAATAATGATGAGAACTTTCTATCGGAATTCATTGTGCCGCCATCGCATTGACGGTTGGTTACCGTGGAGCGAAATACATAACCTGTGACCAGTTGTTTTTTTTTTTAATGGTAATTGATTTACAATGTTTCAAATATTTAAAGTGTTTCATCTATCTTCTTCAACGTTGAATCTTTACAAAAAAATGTTAACATATTTATCATATATGATCAAAGTATTTAAGTTAATTTCCTCAGATTTGAATAATAAAAAGTATTAACAAAATACGTTTAATGATCTCTAGTCACTTCCTCTTGTGTAGAGGTGTCACGGAAGATACAACAAAGTTCTGGTTCTCGCTATTGTGGCGGCTTCAGTCATTTAAACAATTGATATTGTAGCGTTTCTTTATTGTCTTCCATCTTACTCTAGGTCTGCCTCTTGCTCTTCTCCCTTCTCCTCTTTTAATATATGCTTTGTATGGTAAGTAATTATATGGCATTCTTTCTAGTTGGGCAAACCAGTTTATTTGTGTTTTCTGTATGTAGCTTTGGATTAGTTCATTGCCTACTCTTTCTGTTATAATTTCTGATTCTTCATTTTCTGGTCACTCTGAGAGCTTTTCTCAAACATGTCATCTCTGTGGGTACAAGCTTTCTTACATGCTTGATCATAAGTGACCATGTTTGTCATTTTTAGCACACTGTTGGAATGAATATACTCTGTATAAGATGTTTCATGGCTGTTGTAGCTATTTCTGTGTGTTGACGCATGTGGGATATGTTTAATGAACGAAGTATGCCATTTACTTACGGAACTTCAAGTATCATGAACCAAGTGATATAGTGCGTTAAGTGTTGACGGTAATTATTTTATCTAAACCAATTTATTATAAGAAAAGGTCAGCTTATTGTTTTCTATGTACAAAGTATGCGATTCATCTTGCGTTAATTGTGTCATGAAAAGTATGATTTAAAACCATGAAACACAATAATGTTTGTGTGAGCTTATTGTCCGTGTAATATATTGATCTTTCCTGATATTTCAATCACTCGAGCGTGGAACAATTAATGTAAAGTAGCACTCTGTGATGTTGGAAAGAGAATTGGACGTGCCGGTTTATTGATTTGCTGTTTATTGCACGGGCCGCAAGGAGCTCTGGTGTCGATGCTCATCAGTTGGTGGGAACCTTATACGCAGCGTTTTCGTAAGAATGTGATAGTTTCTTGAAGGAGAAAGTCTATATGTTTTTGTATGGGCAACATTCTCCATTCAGAACCCCATTTCCGTGAGTAGAATATGGGATTAGTTAATTAAATAATATTTGTGGTAAATTGTGATGTTTTGAGTGGATCGACATTTTGTTCAACGCTCTACTTTATGTTTAATTAATTCTTTAAATGAAGTTGTTTGTTTTAATAACTTTGATGTATTTTATTATTTTTTTGTTTTATTTTTTTAAATGTTTGATAGCTCATCTGTGTGGAAGTGCAGCACATATTCTTATATTGAAGATTGTAAGTGCGGTTTGGGAATGTCGATCTTGACAAAAGTGTGAACAACGTGATTGTGTTTGTGACGCACAAATGGTAGAAAAATATATTGTGGTAATTATTCAAAATGGCATGGCTTTACATCTCATGAATAGTTTTGTTTACATCAAGCGAAGTTCATTTCATTTTATAATTGAAGCTACAATTGTATGATGAATTTTATTTGAGTTTTGTTCAGCTCTTTTTTTTTTAAATTTATAAATGCAATGTCTTACTATTGTATCCTTCATTCTTTACTGGAGAACTCTGTTTTGTTTTTTAATTATCATGTTTTCATACATTGTCTTGTGTGCATAGTGCTTTATCTATCAATCTATTCATTATTTATCTCTATATTTGTTTGTCTTCCAGTCTCGATCCACTTGTGTGTGTGTCTGTCCATACACCTATCCACCTCTATCTCTCTTATCTCGCTGCCTACCTGTTTAATCTGATATTTAGTCAGTCTTCATCGTCCTTCAATCTTTAAAACCTCTATGATCAATTGACATCAACTTCATATGCCCTTCTATTAACACAATTCTAATCACAAATCCGAGCAATGTGCCCTTTCTGTTCCACATTGAACACACGAAGTATTTCCCGCATCATCTCTCTCACATCGCCACCCCCGTGTTTCATACTGTAGCTTGCAACGAAAGCCCAGTCAGGTTCTGGGCAGACAGGTAAACATCCTCTGATCCCGATAACACACTTTGGGGACTTGGGACTCAGAAGAGATCTATTCTTTTTTCTATTAGAGATCTACTCAGTATATTTGTTTAGTTGCCTCGACACGGGACGTACACGGTGTTTGATAACTTTTAGTCAGGGAATAATGGAAAAAAATAACAAGATAAATATCCTGTATCATATGTTATCATATGTTATCATATGTTATCATATGAAAGTCATTTGATAGTCTCCTCACTAGTCTACTTCCTTCAGAGGGTCAGGGTTCTTTTCCCCCTTAACATGAAAAAGTAAGAAAAGAACCCCGTCATTCAACGAGGTAATGGTAACGGTTATGGAAGGCCCCGGTATCACCGCAAACGAATTAAAATCCATAATTGCTCAACCGCCCGTGTAAATGGAAACATCCGAATTACTATCTCATCTCTCAAACAAAGAAAGGTAGCTGTGTTCCCCATCATAGCAGTCTCAGCACACGCTAAAAGACATAAGGCGAAACCGCACAGAAAGTGAACACAACCATCTGTTCTCCATCATACGAAATCATTATTCATCGTAAACAATCGGAATATCGAAACACGATCAAAACAGATGAAATGCACAGCTCACAGTGTGCACAGAGCACTTAACTCAGTAGCTCCTGCAACAAGCCGGACTTGGAATGCGAGGAAACTGGAACAATGAACACTTTTCTGACATAGCCTTTAATGGTTCCTGCCGCCTATCCACCATATTGACCGGAAGTTCGCCTCCCTCTGTTATAGCAGGGACATATCTGTACATGTGTTATCCAGTGACATATCTGTAGCCGGGCGCCCATCGTGGAGACCAAGATGATGGTGTCCGGGGCATGTTCAATGTAAAATCTTGTCAACGAGGTTTTTAGGGAATATGGTGTTAGTGCCCATATTTTTAAATAGACCTTCGACACGATATTTTTTTTTAGATAATTTGATAAGTGTTACGCCCTTACTGCTTTTCTTTAAAAAAAATCTGGAACCTTTTTACAGCTGGGTGAACCTGGAAGCCGTCGATCTCTGTCCTTAGCGATCTAGTTCACTAACCACTGAGCTATCACGGCTCCGCTTTCAATCTCAGGAAGCTAAAACTTATTGAGCCAAACATAAGTGAGCTAAACATCAATGAGCCAAAATGTCAGTGAGTCAAATCTCCACTCTACTTCCAGCTGGGGTCGACAGGTGAGCATCAGCTTATGATAGAACCACCATCATTTTATCGCCAGGCCAGTAGGTTAATTACTACACTAATTGTGCTCTTAATAAGAGCTGTCGGGTGAATTAATTGAAACATTTTCTAGTCTGGATCATTTTGGCAACAGGGATGTGGAGAGAAGACGTGAGATACAATCAATCAATATCTCAGCCTCCTTTAATCCAGATAGAACAATGAAAACATTAATGAACGGCAGAAGTTCTACGGAACAGATATTCAACCTACGTATGGTGTGAAAAAATAGTTTCAACATCAAGAGGACTTATCAAGTATTGTGCCTGAATGGTGGAACGTGTGATCATGTCTCTCCACAACATGTTGCTATAACAGTTTATCAAATCTGTTTTTAACTTCCAACCAACTTATTCTCATAAACCGACTTGTATCTGTTCTCTCTCATGTACGTGTTATCTACAGAAAGCAATCGACATTCCGTGACAATAAAACACCATGGGCTATTATGAATAATTACAGTATTAGAAAGAGACCAATGCACACGGCTCATTCTAACTTAACTAACGCAGTGGTTTGTGTGCGAACAATAGAAGTAAAAGCATCAAGATGCACCAAGATGCACCAAGATGTGTAGAGATGCGAAGCTGCTGTAAAGCTGATGATAAACATGATGAAACTTTTGTTTTGTCCATTACCACGTAAAGCTGTCACCATACCACTATTTTTCTTCATTTTTTAAAGTATTTCGAGCAATAGAACTAGTCCAACACATCGAGAGAAGGAAGTCTAGAGTTCCTATTATCAAAACCCTTGTCTTACAACCTTAGAAGCACGCCTAGATTGTCTGTTGTCATCTTTGTCTAGCACCTTCCTACCTGTAGAACACAATAATGAATGAATATTTCGAAGTTGGCATTTGTACAGTGAGCAATTGGTCTGACCACTTAGGGCCTCTATTTTAGGACATGTCATCAGCGGGCTAACATTTAGCGAAGAAGAAATCGTTAGCCTAATAAATAATATAAATCTTGCAGTTTATCATCATCATCATCATCGGGTGCCATCTCCGCAGCTAAGGTTGGCTACCATGGATCGCCATTCCACTCTGTTTCAATATATGTCAATTGTTGGTAGTCTACACTTATAGCTGTAGAGATATGTCAATTGTTGGTAGTCTACACTTAGATTGTAGAGATATCAATTGTTGGTAGTCTACACTTACAGCTGTAGAGAGATGTCAATTGTTGGTAGTCTACACTTACAGCTGTAGAGAGATGTCAATTCTTGGTAGTCCACACTTAGAACTGTAGAGAGATGTCAATTGTTGGTAGTCCACACTTAGAACTTTAGAGAGATGTCAATCTTTGGTAGTCCACACTTAGAACTTTAGAGAGATGTCAATTGTTGGTAGTCCACACTTAGAACTTTAGAGAGATGTCAATTGTTGGTAGTCTACACTTAGAGCTGTAGAGAGATGTCAATTGTTGGTAGTTCACACTTAGAACTTTAGAGAGATGTCAATTGATGGTAGTCCACACTTAGAACTTTAGAGAGATGTCTATTGTTGGTAGTCCACCCTTAGAACTTTAGAGAGATATCAATTGATGGTAGTCCACACTTAGAACTTTAGAGAGATGTCAATTGTTGGTAGCCCGCTACCAACAGTGTGCCAGTATGTGTGTGTGTCAATGTGTTTGTTCGTTCGGTCTGTGTATGCTACTATCAAGTTGAAATTTCTTTCATTTTTCTAATTATATTTGTCTAATCTCGAGCATTACTTAATATTTTTGTTACTAGTACAGATTTGAAACAAAGGTGCATAGTTAATTAAAAGGGGAAATAATATTTTGCTTATTTTATTTGCGGGAGACAACTTTTACACCAGCAGTTGTTTTAATGTAACATAGAATTGTTGGCTGAAATGCCTTTTGGTCTATTTGCTAAACAATTCATGTATTCCTCCTGAGATGTCTGGCCAACAAAATGCACGTATCTTTATTATATTTTTCAAATTTAATGATATAGAATGTATACATAATTTAATAATGCAGGTTTATCATTTGTTCAGATTTCGATTCTCATTAATTTCGTTCACACTATTATCTGGAGGTGACTGGCAGGACAATTGCTGAAGGTAGCTGAAGCGGCCTTCGCAACTAATCAAAAAGGTTTCAGTTCAAATCCCAGACGCGACACACTGACAAGGCTTCGGGATTTACCCAGCCTACAAAAATCGGTAGCAGAAATTGTTGAAGGAAATAAGGCAGTTTGGTGTGATACCAACCACATCACCCAAACAAATCCCTTCACAAAATATGAACACTTACTCCATCAAAGCATATAACACGGAGTGAACCTTCACCCTACTTTCACTTTACATCCCTTTGTATTTCATCCTATCATGCTTTAGACCTAGGTTCATGTCACTTCACCAGACCGACAGTGTTAACTCTACCACTCCTGTTCCAAAATAGTTGTCTCCGTTAGCACATGTGAAATGCATGCATTCGTTTCTGCCATGGAAATGAACAATCCACGATTTAATGGCTTAAAGTGGGATATAGAGTGCAATAAAATCACAGGCTCATTACACGAGCTGATATAGCAGTGTAATGTGCGTCTTTTTTGTTTTCTGTTCTCCGTTCATTTGTTCCTTTAGTCCTGACAGAGCTATGTTTTTTCATTCATTCATATTCATATGTGTGGTATTTATCTAATCCATGCTTTGATATTTTTTTCTCTTTTGTTTGTGAATCTAATTATGAATGCTTATTTATGGACTGCTAATTGCTGTTAATAGACGTGTTCAAGTATGCCACCAAAAAGTGTTTGTTTCAGCACATTTGTTTTATGTTCTGTTATAAAATGATTGTGCTTTATACTTTAACTCTGGGATTTTATCTTTGAATTATGGCTTTTTTAAAATTGCGTTATACTTTTAAATATAATGGGATGTTTTTCCCGCCGTACTTCATAAACTGATATAGGACGTCTCGTTCTTTCTTTAACACATTCAAGTCAAATCTCATCCTCTCAACCTTGACAATCGACAAACGCTTGAGGTGACCTATAACATCATAATACATTTATTTATACACTATTTCACAGTCCGGTGGGAGTCGCGATAGCTCAGTGGTTAGTGAACAGGACCACAAAGGACAAGAGGTAGGGTTCGATCCCAACCGACGGATTCCGGTTCACCCAGCCTTTAATGGGTACCAGATTTTTTTTCTGGGAAAGTAAAGCGGCACGGGCGTAATACTGACAACAATACACCAAAAATCATGTGCCGAAGGTCTGTAAAATTTATGGTCACTAACACCATATTCCCTATAGGCTACTTGGCGTTACGGGGGGTACTTTACTTTGCTTTTTTTTTCACAGTCCGGTGGTGACAAATTACATTAACACATTTTCATGATTTATATGGACGATACATTACTACGTGGCGGTCTGGATGACCGCTGAATCACTTTTGTAATTATTTAACACATGACAGATTCAAATTCTAGCAGTCTATACACAAGCCATGTTGTCGACTCACTGGATCCGCTAATCTCGTCACTTTGATGCAATATTAGTCTTATTCTATAACATCATGTCTATCTATACTAGTTGACATCCATTCTAATCTCTCTGCCCTGGTATCTGCTCACTAATATAACTTGGCTCACTGGAATCTGCTCACTTATATAACTTGGCTCACTGGTATCTGCTCACTTATACAACTTGGCTCACTGGAATCTGCTCACTTATATAACTTGGCTCCCTGGTATCTGCTCACTTATATAACTTATCTCACTGGTATCTGCTCACTTATATAACTTGGCTCACTGGAATCTACTCACTCACTAACTTGGCTCACTGGAATCTCCTCACTCACTAATTTGACTCACTGGAATCTCTTCACGCACTAACTTGGCTTACCGGAATATCTTTACTTACGAACTTATCTCACTGGAATCTCCTCACTCACTAACTTGGCTCACTGAAATTTCCTCACCCACTATCTTGGCTCACTGGAATCTCTTCACTCACTAACTTGGCTCACTGGAATCTCTTCACTCACTAACTTGGCTCACTGGAATCTGCTCACTCACTAACTTGGCTCACTGGAATCTGCTCACTCACTAACTTGGCTCACTGGAATCTGTTCACTCATTAACTTGACTCACTGGAATCTCCTCACTCACTAACTTGGCTCACTGGAATCTCTTCACTAAATAACTTGGCTAACTGGAATCTCTTCACCCACTAACTTGACTCACTGGAATCTCCTCACTCACTAACTTGGCTCACTGGAATCTCCTCACTCACTAACTTGGCTCACTGGAATCTGCTCACTCACTAACTTGACTCACTGGAATCTCCTCACTCACTAACCTGGCTCACTGAAATCTCATCACTCACTAACTTGGCTCACTGGAAACTGCTCACTCACTAACTTGGCTCACTGGAATCTCCTCACTCACTAACTTGGCTCACTGGAATCTGCTCACTCACCTAGTTGACTCACTAGAATCTCCTCACTCACTAACTTAGCTCACTGGAATCTCTTCACTCACTAACTTGGCTCACTGGAATCTCTTCACTCACTAACTTGGCTCACTGGAATCTGCTCACTTATATAACTTGGCTCACTGGTATCTGCTCACTTATACAACTTGGCTCACTGGAATCTACTCACCTATATAACTTGGCTCCCTGGTATCTGCTCACTTATATAACTTGGCTCCCTGGTATCTGCTCACTTATATAACTTGGCTCACTGGAATCTCCTCATTCACTAACTTGGCTCACTGGAATCTCCACACTCACTAACTTGGCTCACTGGAATCTCCTCACTCACTAACTTGGCTCACTGGAATCTCTTCACTCACTAACTTGGCTCACTGGAATCTGCTCTCTCACTAACTTGGCTCACTGGAATCTGCCTACTCACTAACTTGACCCACTGAAATCTCCTCACTCACTAACTTGGCTCACTGGAACCTGCTCACTCACTAACTTGGCTCACTAGAATCTCCTCACTCACTAACTTGGCTCACTGGAATCTCCTCACTCACTAACTTGGCTCACTGGAATCTGCTCACTTATATAACTTGGCTCACTGGTATCTGCTCACTTATACAACTTGGCTCACTGGAATCTACTCACCTATATAACTTGGCTCCCTGGTATCTGCTCACTTATATAACTTGGCTCCCTGGTATCTGCTCACTTATATAACTTGGCTCACTGAAATCTCCTCATTCACTAACTTGGCTCACTGGAATCTCCACACTCACTAACTTGGCTCACTGGAATCTCCTCACTCACTAACTTGGCTCACTGGAATCTCTTCACTCACTAACTTGGCTCACTGGAATCTGCTCTCTCACTAACTTGGCTCACTGGAATCTGCCTACTCACTAACTTGACCCACTGAAATCTCCTCACTCACTAACTTGGCTCACTGGAACCTGCTCACTCACTAACTTGGCTCACTAGAATCTCCTCACTCACTAACTTGGCTCACTGGAATCTCCTCACTCACTAATTTGGCTCACTGGAATCTCCTCACTCGCTAACTTGACTCACTGGAATCTACTCACTCGCTAACTTGGCTCACTGGAATCCCTTCACTCACTAAATTGTCTCACTGGAATCTCCTCACTCACTATCTTGTCTCACTGGAATCTCCTCACTCACTAACTTGGCTCACTGGAATCTCTTCACTCACTAACTTGGCTTACCGGAATCTCTTCACTCACTAACATGGCTCACTGGAATCTCCTCACTCACATCTCTTCACTCAATAATTTGGCTAACTGGAATCTCTTCACTAAATAACTTGGCTCACTGGAATCTCTTCACTCACTAACTTGGCTAACTGGAATCTGCTTACTTATATAACTTCTCTATCTAGAATCTCTTCACTCACTAACTTGACTCACTGGAATCTCCTCACTCACTAACTTGGCTCACTGGAATCTCTTCCCTAAATAACTTGGCTAACTGGAATCTCTTCACTCACTAACTTGACACACTGGAATCTCCTCACTCACTAACTTGGCTCACTGGAATCTCTTCACTCAATAATTTGGCTAACTGGAATCTCTTCACTAAATAACTTGGCTCACTGGAATCTCTTCACTAACTAAATTGGCTAACTGGAATCTGCTTACTTATATAACTTCTCTCACTAGAATCTCTTCACTCACTAACTTGACTCACTGGAATCTCCTCACTCACTAACTTGGCTCACTGGAATCTCTTCACTAAATAACTTGGCTAACTGGAATCTCTTCACTCACTAACTTGACTCACTGGAATCTCCTCACTCACTAACTTGGCTCACTGGAATCTCTTCACTCACTAACTTGGCTCACTGGAATCTCTTCACTCACTAACTTGGGTCACTGGAATCTGCTCAATTATATAACTTGGCTCACTGGTATCTGCTCACTTATACAACTTGGCTCACTGGAATCTACTCACCTATATAACTTGGCTCCCTGGTATCTGCTCACTTATATGACTTGGCTCACTGGAATCTCCTCATTCACAAACTTGGCTCACTGGAATCTCCACACTCACTAACTTGGCTCACTGGAATCTCCTCACTCGCTGACTTGAATCACTGGAATCTACTCTCTCGCTAACTTGGCTCACTGGAATCCCTTCACTCACTAACTTGTCTCACTTGAATCTCCTCACTCACTATTTTGTCTTACTGGAATCTCCTCACTCACTATCTTGGCTCAATGGAATCTCCTCACTCACTAACTTGGCTCACTGGAATCTTTTCACTCACTAACTTGGCTTACCGGAAACTCTTCACTCACTAACTTGGCTCACTGGAATCACTGGAATCTACTCACTCGCTAACTTGGCTCACTGGAATCCCTTCACTCACTAACTTGTCTCACTGGAATCTGCTCACTCACTAACTTGGCTCACTGGAATCTCCTCACTCACTGACTTGGCTCACTGGAATCTCCTTACTCACTAACTTCGCTCACTGGAATCTCCTCACTCGCTGACTTGACTCACTGGAATCTACTCTCTCGCTAACTTGTCTCACTGGAATCCCTTCACTTACTAACTTGTCTCACTGGAATCTCCTCACTCACTATCTTGTCTCTCTGGAATCTCCTCACTCACTATCTTGGCTCAATGGAATCTCCTCACTCACTAACGTTGCTCACTGGAGTCTCTTCACTCACTAACTTGGCTTACAGGAATCTCTTCACTCACTAACTTGGCTCACTGGAATCTCCTCACTCACTAACTTGGCTCACTGGAATGTCCTCACTCGCTGACTTGAATCACTGGAATCTACTCACTCGCTAACTTGGCTCACTGGAATCCCTTCACTCACTAACTTGTCTTACTGGAATCTCCTCACTCACTATCTTGTCTCACTGGAATCTCCTCACTCACTATCTTGGCTCACTGGAATCTCCTCACTCACTAACTTGGCTCACTGGAATCTCTTCACTCACTAACTTGGCTTACCGGAATCTCTTCACTCACTAACTTGGCTCACTGGAATCTCCTCACTCACTAACTTAGCTCACTGGAATCTCTTCACTCACTAACTTGGCTCACTGGAATCTCTTCACTCACTAATTTGGCTCACCGGAATCTCTTCACTCACTAACTTGGCTCACCGGAATCTCTTCACTCACTAACTTGGCTCACCGGAATCTCTTCACTCACTAACGTGGCTCACTGGAATCTCTTCATTCACTAACTTGGCTCACTGGAATCTCCCCACTCACTAACTTGACTCACTGGAATCTCTTCACTCACTAATTTGGCTCACTGTAATCTCTTCACTCACTAACTTGTCTCACTGGAATCTCTTCACTCACTAACTTGGCTCACTGTAATCTCTTCACTCACTAACTTGGCTCACTGGAATCTCTTCATTCACTAACTTGGCTCACTGGAATCTCTTTACTCACTAACTTGGCTCACTGGAATCTCTTCACTCACTAACTTGGCTCACTGGGATCTCCTCACTCACTAACTTGGCTCACTGGGATCTCCTCACTCACTCGCCCATTCACTTTTCCTCTAACTGAACTGATCTATTTTCCTTACTGAATCTCTTTACTTTTCAGAATGGGGTCTAAGAATGAGTGTCCTGTTTGACACTCCCTTGTTGACCAGCCTATACATGTCTGTTAATAAAATAAATATTTCTTGACCCCGTCTTCTCACACAGTCGGAAGATATTTATTTTTAATTATTTACGCCCAGGCAGTCTGATCACATATTGTAAATTAAACTCTCCATGGCCACACTTTGCGTGTCCGTTTTAAGTGCATTATCGCATTATACGTTTACACATATATGCCCCATTATTATTTAAACGTTTACGTCTATTAACGTCATCATAACATCTTAACATCTATTTACATCATATCTGATTGTTCATGTACATTTACATTGTATACACATTTTCTTAAAATACATCGCTTATGTCTCATATACACTAACATGTGTATCACTCTTCTCAGCATTCACTTCATCTTTCTTATATAGACAATTCTCTTTAATGATCATCTTATCTCCATCACTCGTTCACTCTTACATTTGTAGGAACATTATACATCTATTTCATTACATGTATAGCTGTTCGTTGCCTCTCTGTTCACATTCAGTCCTTGTAATATGTTGTTACCAGTCTAGGTATTTCTCTAGTCTCCTCTATCCATGTCGTGTGCATTCTCCGCCACAAAAAACTGCTTGTGAATTCACAGAATCTCCGGACAATGCCGCAGTCATCTGTAATGTCCATGTCCATCTGGGCTCATCATGTCTTTAGACTAGCCTGTAAAGTCCATGTCCATCTGGGCTCATCATGTCTTTAGACTAGCCTGTAAAGTCCATGTCCATCTGGGCTCATCATGTCTTTAGACTAGCCTGTAAAGTCCATGTCCATCTGGGCTCATCATGTCTTTAGACTAGCCTGTAAAGTCCATGTCCATCTGGGCTCATCATGTCTTTAGACTAGCCTGTAAAGTCCATGTCCATCTGGGCTCATCATGTCTTTAGACTAGCCTGTAAAGTCCATGTCCATCTGGGCTCATCATGTCTTTAGACTAGCCTGTAAAGTCCATGTCCATCTGGGCTCATCATGTCTTTAGACTAGCCTGTAAAGTCCATGTCCATCTGGGCTCATCATGTCTTTAGACTAGCCTGTAAAGTCCATGTCCATCTGGGCTCATCATGTCTTTAGACTAGCCTGTAAAGTCCATGTCCATCTGGGCTCATCATGTCTTTAGACTAGCATGTAAAGTCCATGTCCATCTGGGCTCATCATGTCTTTAGACTAGCCTGTAAAGTCCATGTCCATCTGGGCTCATCATGTCTCTAGACTAGTCTGTCTAGTCTTTTCGTTTTACATTTTCTGTGAACACAAAGCAATCACATTTATGATTATCTCATTCTAGCATTTTATGACAGATTTATCGCATATTTACATCTTTGTTTCTAATTATTGCCCTTTATTTTATGTGACAATATTTCTGACTTTCTTTTTTGTCTATGCGATACACATTTTTCCTCATTATGTATTATTTGCATCCTTCCTTCTTCCTCGGTCTAATTAACATATAATTATATATCTTCTTCACCTTTTCATCTTTAGAAGATGATCGAACATCAAGTACCGGGCCTACTAGCGTAGGTGATCATGTCTCTCCACAACTTTCGATCTCGGCAGTTATTTATAATTTCTGTTGTTGACCTTCTGCCAAGTCATAAAAGTAAAGTAAAGTACCCCCGTCATGCCAAGTGGCGTATAGGGAATATGGTGTTAGTGACCATAAATTTTACAGACCTTCGGCACATGCTTTTTGGGGTAATGTGGTCGGTATTACGCCCGTGCCGCTTCACTTTCCCAGAAAAAAATCCGGTACCCATTAAAGGCTGGGTGAACCCGGAGGCCGTCGGTTGGGATCGAACCCTACCCCTTGTCATTCGTAGTCCAGTTCACTAACCACTGAGCTATCGCGGCTCCCTCCATTCTCTTAAGCTGTCTGTTATTTTTTTTCTTTGCTTCCCTCTATCTCTTCGTCCCTCAATTTTTCCAGTTGTTACATTATATTCCAGTTGTTCTCTTCTCATTACATGGCCAAAAAAATGATTGTTTCTTCCTAATATTGGAAATTAGCTCTCTTTTTGCTTTGACTTTTCTCAGAACATCTTCATTACTCTTCTTACCTGTCCATGGTACTCTCAACATTCTTCTGTAAAACCACATTTCTACAGACTCCAGATGATGGAAGATGATAAAAATACAATAATACAGACATAAAATTGTCAATATTTAAACATATATACATCCATGGATTAATTTTCGCTGTCTGCTTTCATTTTCTTCTTATTGTATACATATTACTCTACATATACCACAACTCTTTTCATCTTCTTCTTCGACTTGTTATTGCTTTTGCATATACTTCTTATTCTGCCTAGTCAATCCTTCCAGATTATCACTTCTACGTCTGTTAGTACTTCCGTACTGTGTCATTTATCTTCATTTTTTCTAACCCTCTTATTCATCCCCTGTCTCATATGTCTTTGTCTCTTCTTCTCCGACCATTGTTTCAAATTCATTTTCTCTATATCTCTTTTCCTTTGGCGATTCTCCTGAAAGCCATCACCTTTGTCTTTTTCTTGAAACATCTTGTAACATTTTTTTTCTAAATGAAAAATACATAAATACTCACTTAACATACAATGATAGGATTGTACTATTAAAAATGAAGGAACAACCATTCGACATAGCAATAATACAGACATACACCCTACTCAAGATTATACAGACAACAAATAAAAGCATACTATGAAGATCTAAACACAGTTATGAAGCAAGTGAAATCATAAGACATCTTGATTATAATGGGTGATATGAACGCTAAAGTAGGAAAAGGTAAATATAAGACCATTATAGGAAATCATGATTTAGGAAAAAGGAATAACAGAGGAGAAAGATTAATACAATTTTGTGACGAAAACAGACTGATAATATGCAACACCTTCTTTGAGCAAGAGAAAAGGAAATTATACACATGGAAAAGCCCTGGATACAAGAAGAGAAATCAAATAGATTACATAATGATAAAATACAGATTCAGGAACCGCGTCAAGAAAGCCAAAACCTACCCAGGAGCAGATATTAATTCAGACCACAATCCTGTAATGATAAAAATGAAAATCAAATTAAAGAGAAACAAACAAAAAAACTAATTCAGCAATACCAATAGATATAACAGCGTTAAACCAGAGAGATATAAAAGAAACTTATACTGTACAAGTAAATAACACATATCAGAAGCTACTAGAAGAGGGGATTGAGCAGTACAGAAGAGAAAATCCTGAGGAAAAAGTCACAACAAAATGGCAATGCATAAAAAAACAGCATGCAACAATCCTGCAACACCTTGGCCAAAAAGGAAAGTAACAAAAAACAAAAATAGATAACTGACAAAATCTTAGAAAAAATGGAAGAAAGAAGACAAGCGAAAAACACTGCCAGGTACAAGGATATAGACAATGAAATACGGAGAATGTGCAAAAAGGCAAAAGAAGACTGGCTCAACCAAAGATGTCTAGAAGTCGAAACTATGGAAAGTAAACAAAATTAAGAGAGATGCACACAGAAATAAAGAGAATGACGAATAAAGACAAAAAAGCTGTACGAAACGGATGTATTGCAAAAAAAGAGGGAAGAATGCTAACAAAGATATAATAGATAGATTGCAAGAATATATAACAGTATTATTTCGCGACGAAAGGAACAAAAAGCCAGACATAAAATGTACACACAACTATAAAATCCTGAAATCTGAAGTAGAAAAAGCAATAATAACAATGACAAAGGGAAATGCAGCAGTACCTGACAATATACAGATAGAGATGATACAGGCTCTAGAAGAGTTTGGCATCGAAGTGATCACAGACATATGCAATGACATATACCATACAGGATACATACCAAACGACCTAAAAACATCAACTTTTATAGCATTGCCTAAAAAGAATGGTGCAGTTGAATGCAGTGACTTCAGAACAATAAGCCTAATGAGCTAGTTTACAACAATGTTACTGAAAGTTATACAGGGAAGGATTCAGAATAAAATCAATACTGAATTAGATGAGCAACAATTTGGATTCAGGAAAAACAGTGGCACAAAAGAAGTCATATTCAGCATGAGAACATTGATTGAAAAGTACACAGAAGTAAACAAACCAATATATTCCTGCTTTATAGAATACACCAAAGCTTTCGATAGAATACACCATAACCAACTCATAGACTGCCTAAAGGATATAAATCAAAACGACACAGACATACGACTAATATGTAATTTGTACTGGGAGCAAACAGCAATGATAAGATATAACAAGGAGAACTCTACACCGATGGACATAAAAAGAGGAGTAAGACAAGGATGCATCCTATCATCAAGCTTGTTCAATCTATACACTGAGCAAATCTTTAAAAACATCTCAGAGATACCAGGCCTAAAAATTAATGGAAAGATAATCAATAACCTAAGATATGCTGATGATACTGTTCCAGTAACAGAAAATCCTAAAGACCTACAACAATTGCTTAATGTGATAAACATAACAAGCAAAAAATATGGACTAGAAATGAATATAAAAAAGACAAACTATGATCATAAACAAAGAAAATTCTCAAGACCTACAATTAAATATCACAGTTGAGGGAATACATCTGGAGACAGTCCAGAGCTACAACTACCTGGGACATACTATAACCAATGATGGAAAATGCAAAATTGAAATAAACAAAAGAATAGGTATGGCAAAAAGTAATTTTAATGCCATGAAAAATATACTAACAACAAAACAAATATCAACAGGGCTGAAATTAAGAATGGCAAAATGTTACATCTTCTCAATATTCCTGTATGGCGCAGAAACATGGACATTAGACAAGAAAACAGAACAGAAAATTGAAGCTTTTGAAATGTGGATTTATAGAAGATTCGGTAGAATTGGATGGAAACAAAAGATAACAAACGATGAAATTTTAAAACAACTGAAAATAAAAAGAACTACTAAATACAATTAAGACAAGACAAAGGAAATTTTTGGGGCATGTTAAAAGACACAACAACCTACTAAAAGTAATATTGGAAGATAAAATACAAGGTAAAAGAGGCAGAGGCAGACCAAGACTAACATGGACGAGTAACATCAAAAGATGGACAAGTCAATCTATGTCAGCCTGCACCATCAAAGCAAGAAACAGAGTAGAATGGCGATCCATGGTAGCCAACCTTCGTTGCGGAGAAGGCACTCGATGATGATGATGATGATGGTTATTTCTCACTTCTATTAACGTTTTATTCTTCGGTCTAACTTCTGTTGATGTAACAATTTCCTTGGTTGATATTTCTTCTTGCTCCTGTACTCTTGTTTCTTTCCTCTAGTCTTAATCTTCATTTTGGTAATCACGCACATCCTCTACTACTGATAAAGTTGTTCTCTCTTTTTGTACCCTCCTTTCTGTGGCTCTGTGCACATTGGAACTGTATGTTCTGATACGGTGCACTATCTTCTTTAGTGTTTAGAGTAGTTTCAATATACTCTCTCTGTTCTGGTATCTGCACTCATTTTGATGAATTACTTCTTCTGCTGCCGCTACTCTGTCTCCACTTGAGATAATGTATTTTATTCAATGTTGTTATTGCATGCTTCTAATCTTTGCACTTAGCATATCTTTTTGATAAGTAGGACTTAAATTCCTGCCATGATTCTTCTGCTTCTTCATCTATTATTCTTCTAATGCAGTTTGCAGCAGTCACTTTGCTAGTGATCATTGCTATTTATTTTAATTCTTGTTACGCAACACTTTTCCACCTACCCAAATGTTTTATGCTTTGTTTCCAAGCACTGAACTGATTTGGCTCACTGGAATCTCCTCACTCACTAACCCATTCACTTTTCCTCTAACGGAACTGATCTATTTTCCTTACTGAATCTCTTTACCTTTCTGAATGGGGTCCGAGAGTGAGTGACCTTATATTACTGCTTGACACTTCCTTGTGTACCAGCCTACGCGTCTATCCACCCTTATGTCTGTTAATAATATAAATATTTGTTGACCCTGTGTTCATCTTACCACACAGTCTGGAGATATTTATTTATAATATTTACGCCCAAGCAGTTTGATCACATATTTGTATGTATTTTCCATTACAACCACCAAGGCCCCACTCTGGGTGTCCGTTAGTAAGTGCAATATCGCATTCCACATTTACACTTTTTTGTGACATTGTAATAGTTTATGTATTAGTGAAATAATGATTGAACATATTTCGGTTGACATACACATATTTGGGTGCGGTCTCCACATCGAAGGTTGGCTACCATTTTTGGAGCACCTATTTACCCTGTTTCTTGTCTTGATGGTACACCTTGTTATAGGTTCACCTGTCCATCTTTTGACGTTTTCATCCCAATTTAGTTTTGGTCTGTCTCTGCCTCGTCTGTCTTGTACCTTCTCTTCCAAAATAGCTTTCAGTAGGGTATTCGTGTCTCTTCATATGTCCTCAAAATGTCAGTTTTCTTTTCGGATTATAAGTAGTTCTTTTTTTCATTTTCAACGTCAAGCAGTACATGTATCTAACTAAGATGATCAGATTTCCTAACAACTTCAGGAATTGCATGTGGCCACAGCTATTCTACAGATTTATTTCTGAGGTTTCTCTCACATTTTTCCAAAATGCGAACCAGAAGACATCTTATTATCAAATGTAAGATATAAAGTCTCTTAATCAAGCTCAAAGTTTTATACTAGAAGCTTGTGTATCTGATATTTCTGAACAGAGACAGATGAACCAAACAATTGGAATAACAAACAGTGTGACTGTGTATAGCATTTAATATCTTGATTAGAACAAAGTACTGTTATTGCTTTAAATTAAAAAAAAAGATTAAAAACTAATTATGCACTTAGAATTTCTCATCGTCCATTAGCCAAGATCGCTATTTAAATATGGATGATGAAGATGTTCCTTTGAAGGAAAATAGTTCATCACGCAACGAGCATGCTAGCAAAGGAGAAGGTAATCAAGATGACATAGCAAATTTACTTTCATTATTAATGTTAGTTGCGATTCAATTGCCACAATCCAACAGAGGCAACATTTTCGTTGATAAAGTTGCCTGTAGTTCATTTGTCCGTGACGGACATATTCGCTGATAGTCCTTGTTTAGACAAGTCATTATGTAACAAAACATAAAGTACCTGTTCATAGTGTGAAACTTTGTCGTTGATAACGCTTTTTTTCTCAGCGCTTTCGTTATTTAATATAAAAAGACACATCAATGTATCGGTTGATAGCGTTATTTTGCAATGCATTTTTTAATACAACAAACATTTTTTTCGTTCAAAATATTTGTTACGGAATCATACGTTATTCTGTGGGGAGGATTGCGCCGTTGACAATAGCTTTATGATACTCCCGAAAGGCGATGTATTTCGCGCGCTAATGTGACAATTTATGTTTGGATTTTCTCATCAGATGTTTTCACTTGGCACATTGTCGTGTGAGATTGATGTTGCAAATGCGGGATAAATTCTGGTTGTTGTAAGTTATCATAAAACGCTGAAGGTGAATGTGTTAGCGGAATGAACAAGCAGATTAACATTCGATTGATTTATTCATTCAGCACGCGATAACGATTTAAAAAATAAACATGGCAGAACATTTAAGTACAAAGACGCTGGGCAATTATGATTTTAAAAAATGAATTTTTATTTGGAATGGAAATTTCCGAGGCGACAGAAAAATAAACAGATAATAACAATGACATGTTTACAGTACTATGAAATAAACACACAGATAACAGAAAACACAGAGCAATAGACAACCTGAGCCGAACTCGAACCGATACTCCGCACACAGCGCCTTGTAACGAAAAATCAGTATTTCAACACGTTGCTAGCTAATCAACTTAAAAGACTTATCATTTGCCATGCCTCTCATGCTTGTGCCATCATGTCTAGCCTTTCATGCTTGTGCCATCATGTCTAGCCTCTCATGCTTGTCCATCATGTCTAGCCTTTCATGCTTGTCCATCATGTCTAGCCTCTCATGCTTGTCCATAATGTCTAGCCTCTCATGCTTGTTCCATCATGTCTAGCCTTTCATGCTTGTTCCATCATGTCTAGCCTTTCATGCTTGTGCCATCATGTCTTACCTCTCATGCTTGTGCCATCATGTCTAGCCTCTCCATCATGTCTAGCCTTTCATGCTTGTGCCATCATGTCTAGCCTCTCATGCTTGTCCATCATGTCTAGCCTTTCATGCTTGTCCATCATGTCTAGCCTCTCATGCTTGTGCCATCATGTCTAGCCTCTCATGCTTGTCCATCATGTCTAGCCTCTCCATCATGTCTAGCCTCTCATGCTTGTGCCATCATGTCTAGCCTCTCATGCTTGTCCATCATGTCTAGCCTTTCATGCTTGTCCATCATGTCTAGCCTCTCATGCTTGTGCCATCATGTCTAGCCTCTCATGCTTGTCCATCATGTCTAGCCTCTCATGCTTGTCCATCATGTCTAGCCTTTCATGCTTGTTCCATCATGTCTAGCCTTTCATGCTTGTGCCATCATGTCTAGCCTTTCATGCTTGTGCCATCATGTCTAGCCTCTCATGCTTGTGCCATCATGTCTAGCCTCTCCATCATGTCTAGCCTTTCATGCTTGTGCCATCATGTCTAGCCATTATGTCTAGCCTCTCATGCTTGTGCCATCATGTCTAGCCTTTCATGCTTGTGCCATCATGTCTAGCCTCTCATGCTTGTGCCATCATGTCTAGCCTTTCATGCTTGTGCCATCATGTTTAGCCTCTCATGCTTGTGCCATCATGTCTAGCCTCTCATGCTTGTCCATCATGTCTAGCCTCTCATGCTTGTGCCATCATGTCTAGCCTTTCATGCTTGTGCCATCATGTCTAGCCTCTCATGCTTGTCCATCATGTCTAGCCTCTCATGCTTGTGCCATCATGTCTAGCCTCTCATGCTTGTGCCATCATGTCTAGCCTTTCATGCTTGTGCCATCATGTTTAGCCTCTCATGCTTGTGCCATCATGTCTAGCCTCTCATGCTTGTCCATCATGTCTAGCCTCTCATGCTTGTGCCATCATGTCTAGCCTTTCATGCTTGTCCATCATGTCTAGCCTTTCATGCTTGTACCATCATGTCTAGCCTTTCATGCTTGTGCCATCATGTCTAGCCTTTCATGCTTTTGCCATCATGTCTATCCTCTCATGCTTGTCCATGTCTAGCCTTTCATGCTTGTGCCATCATGTCTAGCCTCTCATGCTTGTGCCATCATGTCTAGCCTTTCATGCTTGTGCCATCATGTCTTGTGCATAGTTTACAACAACGATTCGGTGGGGAAAAATGTACAGACACAATTGTATATGCGTTTTGTTCGTAATAAATATTTATTTATTTATTAGCAGTGCCTTCAACCTAAATCACTGGGAACTACCACTGTGCTGTTGTATTCTTTACTGTGCGTCGCATGACGAGTATTTCTGTCTAGTTGCGTGTGTGTGAATTTGCGCGTTTAGTAGGGACCACAGAGATACCCGCTATTCATTTATTCCCGAACTGTTGTCGCAAACTTTCGCTCTAGTCACGGGATGACACACGCATGCAGAAAATTATTGGAAGAGATAGCAATCTTTTTAGCTTGACTTGCTGACAGTTTGCTGAAATGCATGTCTTTCGTGGGAAGGTGCTGTGTCAAGTCCAGAAGTACGGGTTCGTTCTTATAGTTCGGACTGCCTGTTATTCTCTGAGTTTTTTGTTTGTACATTTTTTTTTTTACCACTGATGTTAACATGCCGTTGACCTTTATTTGTTTGCAAAAATACTAGTCAGAACACTCAATAGAAAACTTCAAAAATAGTTTTTTTTAAACGGAAGTGATTGCAAATCATCATTTCTTCATACACGATTTAGAAAATGTGTGAAAAATGGTAAACGTAGTCTTATGGTAATTGTCATTGGGCAATGAAGTGTTAGTGGCTTCTTTGTGCTAAAGTTCATGAACGGGGGTGGTCAGCCCCATTCATTACTAGCCTTCCTTCCAACATATCCCTGTACTTAAAGGAGACCGGGGGGTGGTCAGCCCCTTCCTTCATCGCTAGCCTTCCTCCCCACATATCTCTGTACTTATTTAAGGAGGCCGGGGGGGGTGGTCAGCCACTTCATTGCTAGCCTTCCTCCCCACATAACTCTGTACATATTTAAGGAGGCCGGGGGGTGGTCATCCCCTTCGTTGCTCGTCTTCCTTCCCAAATATCTCTGTACCTATCTAAGAAGGCCGGGTAGTGGTCATCCCCTTCATTGCTAGTCTTCCTTCCCAAATATCTCTGTACCTATCTAAGGAAGCCGGGTAGTGGTCAGCCCCTTCATTGCTAGTCTTCCTTCCCAAATATCTCTGTACCTATCTAAGGAGGCAGGGTAGTGGTCAGCCCCTTCATTGCTCGTCTTCCTTCCCAAATATCTCTGTACCTATCTAAGGAGGCCGGGTAGTGGTGGTCAGCCCCTTCATTGCTAGTCTTCCTTCCCAAATATCTCTGTACCTATCTAAGGAGGCCGGGTAGTGGTGGTCAGCCCCTTCATTGCTAGTCTTCCTCCCCAAATATCTCTGTACCTATCTAAGGAGGCTTGGTGGTGGCCAGCCCCTTCATTGCTAGCTTCCTCCCCACATATCTCTGTAACTATCTCAAGAGGCCGGGTGGTGGTCAGCTCCTTCATTGTTAGCCTTCCTCCCCACATATCTCTGTAACTATCTCAAGAGGTCGGGTGGTGGTCAGCCCCTTCATTGCTAGTCTTCCTCCCCACATATCTCTGTACATATCTGAGGAGGCTGGGGGGTGGTCAGCCCCTCCAGTGCTAGCCTTCCTCCCCACATTTCTCTGCACCTATCTGAGGAGGCCGGGTGGTGGTCAGCCCCTTCATTGCTAGCCTTCCTTCCCAAATATCTCTGTACCTATCTAAGGAGCCCGGGTAGTGGTGGTCAGCCCCTTCATTGCTAGTCTTCCTCCCCACATATCTCTTTACCTGTCTAAGGAGGCTGGGGGGGGGGGGTGGTCAGCCCCTTCATTGCTAGTCTTCCTCCCCAAATATCTCTGTACCTATCTAAGGAGGCTTGGTGGTGGCCAGCCCCTTCATTGCTAGCTTCCTCCCCACATATCTCTGTAACTATCTCAAGAGGCCGGGTGGTGGTCAGCTCCTTCATTGTTAGCCTTCCTCCCCACATATCTCTGTAACTATCTCAAGAGGTCGGGTGGTGGTCAGCCCCTTCATTGCTAGTCTTCCTCCCCACATATCTCTGTACCTATCTAAGGAGGCCGGGGGGTGGTCAGCCCCTTAATTGCTAGTCTTCCTCCCCACATATCTCTGTACCTATCTAAGGAGGCCGGGTAGGGGTGGTCCACAAGAGTATTTTATTTCGTATAAAAGTCACCCCAACATTTGGATACCCAAACCTTCAGATCGGCAGACGAGTGCACTAATCATAACGCCACCGGGCTCTGGACGTTGGTTACCATAACTTCATTTAGGCATCTCTCTGCAATCAATTAATACAACTAAAACAGTTCTTACATAATCGTTATCAAATGTGAGCATTTTGTGAACCCGTTTTAAGTCCCTTAAAGATATCGGTTTGCTGGTATTTGTAAAATACTGTATAATTCATAAAATAATATGTAAAATATCAGTAAAGTTTATACTGTTAAATATTTGCCTATCATGTGCATTTTTTGTCTCTTTTTTCTTTGTACTCACGGAAAAGAGCTTTTATTGTCTAGTATTGCAATTAATAAACAAAACAGCACAATTTGCACTGTCGTCCCAGATGTTATTGTATTTTTGTCACTGAATTTACCTTTTTGCATACTTAACTCACTTGGGGCTGTGTTCTGTCGCCGGATTTGTTTTCACTTTTACAACGAACGTATTATGAGATCAATAGGTAGACAAAAAGGGATTTGAAGTCAACGGTCACAACATAAATAATTTGCGTTATGCGGATGACACAGTCTTAATAACAGAGACAGAGAACGAACTACAAGAAATGATAGACATAATAGTAAAAGAAAGCAACAAAAAAGGTCTCAGTTTGAATAGTAAGAAAACAGAAGTAATAGTCATATCAAAGAAACAATCATCACTATCATGCAGCATAATAATAAACAGGACAGATCTGAAAAAAGTGCTACGCGTCAAATACTTGGACACAATAATATCAGATGGAAGATGCACCACAGAAATAAAAAGCGGAATAGCTCAAGCCAAAATAGCATTTCAGAAAATGAAAAATATCTTATGCAACAAATCTATGTCAATAGAAGTGAGAAAGATAGTTCATCGGTGCTATATAGAACCAGTTCTGATCTATGCAAGCGAATCATGGACAGTAGACAAACAAATGAAAAGACGATTAGAGGCCACAGAGATTGAATTTCTCAGAAGAATGTTGAAAGTTCCTTGGACAGCTAAAATGACCAATGGGGAAATTCTCAAAAAGGGAACACAAAAAGTGAATTACTAAAAAACTTCAGAAAGAAACAATCAACCTTTTTTGGGCACATCATGAGAAGAGGAAAGTTGGAATACTTGGTTACAACTGGCAAAATAGAAGGAAAAAAGATCACGGACAAGGAGAGAAAACACTGGATAGCTTGGTGTCATGGCAAGGAAAACAGTCAACAACAGAACTGATACGATGCACTGTAATAGAGAGGCATGATCGCCTACGTCAACCGGTATGGCACATGATGATGAATTCACTTGGCCATAGTGATATGCACGTTTCTGGAATTACCGTATCGATTCGGAGGAGGTACGTGGTGTGCTTTGAGTCTTGGTCAACAAGGAGTCGCTCAATGATGCCAGTTCATGAGCTACGTATTAGTGGTTTCAAAGGATAATGATCCTAACATGGGATATTAACTTTACCTTCATCGTATAGCCTTTGCTTTATTTTTATAAATTCCTATCTTAAACATATTTTTTTCTATACAAATAGTTTTTACTTATAAAGAAAATAAAGAACTTGATTGGATTGCATTTGAAGAACTCTTAATGTTACATTTATTGATTTGTTATTGTCTTTGTAGCTCCCCCTGAAAGTTTCCTATCAGGTTTGAACTGTACAACACTGAAGTGGTTCTTTATTTTGTTTTTCCAGTTTCTTAGGGGTCAAGTTAAAAAAAAAAAAACCAACATATTGTAATCTTCAGGGAGACACATTGGCTTTAATGTGAGTCATTTGGTGAGACACGAACAGTTGGAATGTGACTGCTGCAAAAGTTATGGGACAAAGAGATAGTGGGCGAGCAGAATGAAACAAAAATACTAAACAGAGTACGAGAATGGCTTCGTAGGCAGCCAAAAGAGTTTTATCTAAACAGCTGTTCAGACAAAAAGTTCTGGAGATCAAAATCATCTACGCTAACAGGAGTAGAACCTTGATGGTGATAACATTTTATATGTATGTCATATTTCTTTGGTAAATTGTGTTTCGTTTGGTGTTGACAGCACTATATTTTATTTGTATGTCATATTTCTTTGGTAAATTGTGTTTCGTTTGGTGTTGACAGCACTATATTTTATATGTATGTCATATTTCTTTGGTAAATTGTGTTTCGTTTGGTGTTGACAGCACTATATTTTATATGTATGTCATATTTCTTTGGTAAATTGTGTTTCGTTTGGTGTTGACAGCACTATATTTTATATGTATGTCATATTTCTTTGGTAAATTGTGTTTCGTTTGGTGTTGACAGCACTATATTTTATATGTATGTCATATTTCTTTGGTAAATTGTGTTTCGTTTGGTGTTGACAGCACTATATTTTATATGTATGTCATATTTCTTTGGTAAATTGTGTTTCGTTTGGTGTTGACAGCACTATATTTTATATGTATGTCATATTTCTTTGGTAAATTGTGTTTCGTTTGGTGTTGACAGCACTATATTGTATATGTATGTCATATTTCTTTGGTAAATTGTGTTTCGTTTGATGTTGACAGCACTATATTTTATATGTATGTCATATTTCTTTGGTAAATTGTGTTTCGTTTGGTGTTGACAGCACTATATTTTATTTGTATTATTTTTGTTGTATTTTCGAGCTGCAAAACGCTTGATAATTCTAATTTCCTGGGGAATATTTTTTCAAATTTTAAATAAACCTTTAACTTATCGTCAACATTTTTGTAAAAAAAAAAGGCCTCAGCATCACAAGGCGATAAGTGGAAAGGGGGTGGGGATGATGGCTGGGGGGGGGGGGGGTAATTTACTTGCCAGCACGCGCTTTTAGTTGTAAATTACCGCCATCTGGTGACATATTTTACATCCAACCCTACAGCCATTAAATCACATGAGATCTTACAGTTACTGTAATTCAGCATTTGAACTAAAAACGAGGGTAAATATCTTCATTTCTACTGTCTTTCTGATGTAAAGGAGCACGGATGCTATGAGGAACTTAATACCTTATGTCTACTGTAATCATGTTACCACATTTAAAGATGTAAGATGCTATTGATATGTTAATATGGCACCACGAGTTCGATGCCATTCACTGGCTTCAGATTCAGGGCGGTGAAAAGGCAAGATATAACTGCTAAAATATTTGTGTTTAGGTTCCTAGATTCTCTTGAAGAAAGTAACTGTTGCCTGTGTCAGAGGTGCTCCATTACTAGATCCGCTGCAGCTGCAGACCACATAAAGTGCATGGTTTAGGCATCAGTTGAATAAGCCACAGATTAGGGCCACACAATGGGAGGGCCTTAATCAATTTTCGGAATCTTATTGTGGGATTACATTGCTTTTTTTTTCAACTGAGGGCTGGAGTTAAGATATTAACAGGCTGGGGGAAGGGACCGCCCACCATGTCTTAATTCGGTGCATGTCAGCACCCACTGAGTGGACTGTGGGGATTCTAAAAACGTTCACCTGTCTGTATTTACTAGACTTTTACCTGGGGAGATGTGGGATGAATTGAAACTGGAGGATGTTGTAACGTCTTGACCAGCCGATAGTCCTTGACCCTGAGGTGGCCATCACATGCCGCCTAGTTTGTACTTCATTTTAACCAAATATCGAGTGTCATAAAAGTGACGTACCCAGTGGTTTTATATATAATAAATATTTATATATATATATGTGTGTGTGTGTGTGTATGTGTGTGTATGTGTGTGTGTGTGTGTGAGAGAGAGAGAGAAAGAGAGAGCGAGAGAGAGAGAGATCGCAAGTGTGTGTGTGTTTATATAAATGTGTGAGAGATTATCAGTGTGTGTTTTCTAAGACGATAAACACCAACAGATGAAACTAACCGAGTTAGACCTTTTTGTTCAACTTGTTTATCCAACTATCTACAAGAACTGTCATCGAATATAAATTTCATAGACTGCTAAAATAAGGTTGATAATTGCTCGAGATGCAAAAAAAAAAAAACACACAATTTTTGTAATCAATTAACGGACACCGTAGCGTCAAACAGGAAATCATTTTGAGACACCTGATTTTATTCAAACAATCTTCTTTCCTTCCTCATTTGTCTTCCTTTGAGGAGAGATATAATTTGCGATCTTTTGATCTTCTGTATGTCTTTGATGCTATTATGTTTCCTGGTGTTTCTAATATTCCATCAATCCATCTATTTTGTGGTTGACATTTGGGTATGGTGTTCTCGCAACGTTTATTGAAAGCTCGTTGTGTTGTGTTTTGATCTTTCTGCTTTATAACGTGACCAAGCCATTTTATGTTATTTTTAAAAAATGTTCTATGGCGGGAATTATTACTAACTTTTTTTCTCAGTTGTTTGTTTCTGATCTTATCTCTCCGGCTGTTTCCTGTCATTCGTCTAACATATTTAATCTCAGTGGTGGTTGTTTTTCTTATTGTTCTTCCATCTAGCATCCAGGTCTGGCCTTGGTAGCACAAAGTTGGAATGAAGATTGTATTGTAAAGGGTAGCTTTATCTCTAGAGTTATTTCTTTGTTGGACAATAGTGGCTATATTTGTCCAATGATTTGACAAGCTTTGTAGCATCTTGAGTCTGTTTCTGCTGCTTGTGAACTGTCGTTTGTCACTTCCTAGATATTTAAATTCCGCCACTTGTTTTGTCTACCGTCCGTCATTATGTTGATATTCTGTTTCTCTTTTGCGATATTCATGTTTTCTGTTTTGTTGATGTTGATTTTCATGTTATATAGAGTGCCTGTGGTGTTAAGTCTATTTAAATGTTCTTGTAGGTCTTTTATTGTTCCATGTGTTAGTTCCTAATCATCTGCAAACACAAGCTCTTTAATCTCTTCTATCTCCGATGGGTTCGGGCTAACTTACATATGCAGTCCATTGTAGATAATAAATAATAGTAGGGATAGTAAGCACCCCTGTCTTACTCCTGTTCTAACTTTGAAGTGGTCTGTGTAGCCTGCCGTTGTTCTGACTGCAGCTGCTGTTGAGTAGAGACTTTTAATTAGATTGGTTAGATTTTGGCTTAGTCCGTATGTTGTTAATATCTCCCATAGTAAAAAAAAAAAGTAAAGTTACCCCCGTCACGCCAAGTGGCGTATAGGGAATATGGTGTTAGTGACCATAAATTTTACAGACCTTCGGCACATGATTTTCGGGGTAATGTGGTCGGTATTACGCCCGCGCCGCTTCACTTTCCCAGAAAAATCCGTTACCCATTTAAGACTTGGTGAACCCGAAAGCCGTCGGTTGAGATCGAACCCTACCCCTTGTCCTTTGTAGTCCAGTTCACTAACCACTGAGCTATCGTGGCTCCCATATCTCTCATAGTTGTTCTCTATTTACTGGTTTGAATTTCCTAATTACTTATATTTTTGTGACTGGTTATAATTTATGACAATACACACACATCTGGAAACTTAAATATCTACTACGCGAACTCAAACAAAGTGTATTATTAAATGTGTCTTTTAAGCGATTTTTTAAAACATTTTTATTTCCAGTGTTGCTGCAGCCATTTCAGTTTGTAATATTCTTTTTATTTATATTTTTGAGGTAGTCAATAGTGGTTTGAAAATGTTTCAAATTCTTTGTCTGATTGCTTGAAAATGGTTTTAATTGTTTCTCTGATAGCTTGAAAATGTTTTTAAATTGTTTCTCTGATAGTTTGTAAATATTTTAAATTGTTTGTCTGACAGTTAGAAAATGTTTTAAATTGTTTGTCTGATAGTTTGAAAATATTTTTAATTGTTTGTCTGACAGTTAGAAAATGTTTTAAATTGTTTGTCTGATAGTTTGAAAATATTTTTAATTGTTTGTCTGACAGTTAGAAAATGTTTTAAATTGTTTCTCTGACAGTTTGAAAATGTTTTAAATTGTTAGTCTGACTGTTTGAAAATATTTTAAATTGTTTGTCTGACTGTTTGAAACTACTTCACTTGCCTTCTGTTTTATTCCCCAATCCTCTGAACATAAAATGGTGTGTTTTTTTTTTCCTATTCAGCATTTCACCATTTATTCATAGCAAAAGAATGGGTTCCGTGTGAAAATGAGTTGTCACAACTTAGCATTGTCATACTGCCTGAGATGTTACCTATATTCTACTGTTGCATCTTCTTTTGCTGCTGTTCCTAATATGGTTGTTCGACAGCTTCACTGAGCGTTGTCAGAAGTGTGTAATATTGGCCTATACGTGTTATGTTCACGTTTACAGTAATCTGCTGTTTATTTAGTTTCACTACAGAAATAATCATCATTTTTTTTGCCACGAAATGAGAAGAAAACATCTGGAATATATTGTAACAACTAAAAAAATTGAGGGACGAAGAGATAGAGGGAAGCAAAGAGAAAAGATACCAGACAGCCTAAGAGAATGGCTTGGTAGAAGGTCAGCAACAGAAATGATAAACTGTCGAGATCGAAAGTTGTGGAGAGACATGATCATATACGTCAGCAGGCATGAGACTTGATGATTTAGTTTCGGGCCGACTCCAGCAAGGCATCTTCATATGCAATGTTGTCTTCCTTCTTCACTTCCTACTCACGTAGTCAACCTGGTTAAATTATTCCCATAAAACAAGCATATAATGGAGCAGCTGAATTAATAGAAGGACAAGACAAATTGCAACGTTTCGGCAAAAAAATTCATCAGGTATAACAAACAAACTATAAAGGCTGTTGTTGAAACGTTGCCGTTTGTCTTGTCTTTCTATAAGTTTAGCTACCCTATACCACTTTATGTTTAGTTTATGTTCTCTGCAGCTATTCTCGCGGCCCCGTATAGCGTTTAATATGTTGTTTATTTGATCAATTATTTTCAGGTCCAGTTAAGGGAGATGTAGTAAGGTCTCGATCGGTTCTGCTTCACGGGCAATGACGCAAGCAGTCAGCGATATGTTACTGACCGCTTCCAGCCGAGTTCTTTTTGGGGTTTTCTAAATTGTTGATTGATATAGGTCAGGTCAGGTATTTTTACATGCTACTGTATGCAGTAAACAGTACAACATGTGGCTGCCCTGCTGCCTTGCAGGTAAGCTCGGGAGAGTAAAAGGCTTAGGGAGGGTACCACTAAGTAAAACAACCCCACTGCCTTGTGGGTGAGACGTTTTAGTCAAAAGCTAGCGGAGCCAACCGTAAACAAACCGACGGAAGGCAACAGAAAACCACCGTCGTATTTTCTTTGTACAATCATGAATCGCTACAACAATAGAAATAACGACAACAACGTTAAGGGGGATTCCAATGGAAAACCCTCGTACGGTATGAGACATCATGTGCTACAGGTGAGATCCGATCGTCATCAAGCTACTGTAAGCAAAATAAAGATAAAACAAACTCTAAAGATAGGTACTTGGAATGTGAGAACACTCATGCAGAAGGGTGAACTAGAAAACATCATACAAGAAATGAAAAGAATGGGTTTACAATTACTGGGACTTTAATCTATTCTGGAGGTACTGAACACCAAAGAGGAGTAGGTATCATCTTGGGTGCAGAAAGAGCAAGAACAGTGAAAGGCTTTTACCCAATATCTGACAGAGACCTTTTAGTGAAATTGAATGAAAAGCAAATAGACATAAATCTTATACAAGTTTATGCACCAACAGCAGACAGTCTAGAGGAAACAATTGATAAATTTTACAACGAGTTAAATGAGGCATTTCATAAATGCAAACCACATGAAAACACCATAGTTGTAGGGGATTTTAACGCAAAAGTAGGAAAGGAAAGAGTTGAGAAAGTAGTTGGCCATTATGGCTTAGGCGAGAGGAATGAAAGAGGTGAGAGACTTATTGACTGGGCAAGAACACACAACATAATAGGAAACACCTGGTTTAAGCAACATCCAAGACGTCTGTGGACATGGAAAAGCCCAGTGAACAACGCACATAATCAAATTGATTATATAATGATAAGCAATAGATTTAGAAACAATCTGGTGTGTGTGAAAACTAGACCAGGGGCAGATTGCAATACTGATCATGTACCAGTTGTGGGAAAGCTTAGAGTAAAATTAAAAACAACAAAACGAGCCTCAGTTAACATCAAGTTAAATTTAGATTTACTAAAATCAGACAAGAAGCTGCAAGACATATAAAATCACAATTCAGAACCGGTGCAATGCAAAAGAGAAGATACACAGCATTGATGAACAGTGGGAAATGCCAAAAGAATCAATGCAACAAACATCAAAAGAGTTCATACCACCAGTGAGGACAATTTCAAGAAAGAAATGGATGACAGATGACATTTTGCAGCTCATGGATACATGAAGAAGAAATAAAGAAAATAAACATGAGTATAAGAGATTAAATAAAGAAATTGTAGTAAAATGCAATGAAGTAAAAGAAGCATGGCTAAAAGAGAGATGCAAAGAGATTGAATTGCAACAAAAAGTAGATGCTAAAGCTATATACAAATAAATTGAGGAATTAACAGGAAGAAAAACGCAATCAACAAATGGATGTCTAAGATCAAAGGAAGGAGAACTGTTGCTTGATCAAGAAAACATAAGGGAACGATGGACAGAATACATTAAAGATCTTTATAATGATGAACGAACCGAAGTAAATATTAAGGATAATGGAGAAGGACCAGAAATACCCAGAAATGGTGGAAGATGCCTTGCGCAATATGAAAGCAGGAAAAGCTTATGGACCAGATAATATAACTAAAGAAGAGATTGAAGCCATAGGTGATTTTGGAATAGAATTAATAATAACAAAAATATTTAATGATATCTACAACAGCTGATATATACCAGACGACATGCTCAAATAAATATGCATAGCCATACCCAAGAAATCGGGTGCGATTGAATGCTATGATCATCGCACAATAAGTCTTATGAGTCATATGACTAAGATATTGCTAAGAATCATCATGCGAAGAGTGCGAAACAAAATCAGTCCAGAAATTAGCGATGAACAGTGTAGTTTTGTTAGAGATAAAGGAACAAGCAATGCCATTTATATCATAAGATCTTTAGTAGAAAGAGTCAAAGAGGTGAAAACAGATATATACCTATGTTTCATAGATTACATCAAGGCATTTGACAAAATAAAGCATCAAGAAATAATCAACATTTTAGAAAGCATAAACGTAGACAGTAAAGATCTAAGAATAATAAAGAACATGTACTGGCACCAAACAGCGGCCATAAGAACTGGAAAGCAATTGGGGATGTTTCAACAAATAAAACAGGGTGTTAGACAAGGTCATGTGCTGTCACCAGATTTGTTTAATAATTTATAGTAAAAAAGTAAAAGTACCCCCCGTCACGCCGAGTGGCGTATAGGGAAATATGGTGATAGTGACCCTATATTTTACAGACCTTCAGCACATGATTTTTGGGGTAATGTGGTCGGTATTACGCCCGTGCTGCTTTTACTTTCCCAGAAAAAATCCGGTACCCATTTAAGGCTGGGTGAACCCGGAGCCGTCGGTTGGGATCGAACCCTACCCCTTGTCCGTAGTAGTCCAGTTCACTTACCACTGAGCTATCGCGGCTCCTACTAATTTTTAGGGAATTAGTAAAACCCAGGTGTCCTCGCCAGGGTACGAACCCCGGCTGTTGCCGTGGTAAGCCAACCGCCTATCGATTGCGCTAACCGGACACCTAATAATTTATAGTGATTTATAGTAATTTATAGATTATTTTAAGATCCATAAGGGACATGCCTGGAATAACAATTGGAGGTCATAATATAAATAATCTAAGGTATGCTGATGATACAGTCTTAATCGCTAAGAGTGAAAATGAGTTACAAGAAATGTTGGAAATTATAGTGAAAGAAAGAAAAAATAAAGGACTCAGCCTTAATAGCAAAAAGACAGAGGTAATGTTAACAACAAAGAAAAAAACATCACCTCAGTGCAAAATAAAGACAAGTGGAACAATATTAAAACAGGTAAATGAATTTAAATATTTGGGAACTTTGTTAACCTCAGACGGAAGAAATGTACAAAAGAGGTGAGATGCAAAATGGCTCAGGCAAAAGCAGCTTTCCAAAAAAATGAGGAAGATACTATGAACTCCATTTTTGACAATAGAAGCAAGAAAAAGAGTTCTTAAATGTTATGTAGAGCCAGTCTTAACATATGGATGCGAATCATGGACAATAGGACAACAGACATTAAATCACTGGAGTCTGTAGAAATGTGGTTTTACAGAAGAATGTTGAGAATACCATGGACAGCTAAGAAGAGTAATGAAGATGTTCTGAGAGAGGTCAAAGCAAAAAGAGAGCTAATTTCCAATATTAGGAAGAAACAATCATATTTTTTTGGCCATGTAATGAGAACAACTGGAGTATATCGTAACAACTGGAAAAATTGAGGGACGAAGAGATAGAGAGACAAAGAGAAAAAATAACAGACAGCTTAAGAGAATGGCTTTCCAGAAGGTCAACAACAGAAATGATAAATAGCTGCCGAGATCGAAGGTTGTGACATTATCGCCTACGCCAGTAGGCCTGGTATTTGATGATGATGAGATTGTTAAGCCACATTAAGAATAATAGTCAATAGGACCGGCTCAAGGTATCGGTAACTCGGGCAGTTGCCCGGGGCGCTCCATGTGCTTATGGGAGCCATCAAGGATCTTTTAAAAAAATGAAAATAACAGATAACATATTTAGATGTGGAGCTGAAGTTCTTGTCCATGGCACCAGCAATCATAGGGACGCATCTGATGGTTAACTACTTTTTGAAACTTTCAATCCTAGTTTGATCTTGTGTCGTGACAGCCCATTTTTCCTTCCAATGTATTTGTATAACTGCACAACAGCCGCCGCTTCTCACAACAGTTGTAATACATCTATCCGTATGTCTGCCTTCTATTTTCGTTATTATTCTAAATACTGCTATTTGTTCCTTATCTCCAATAACGCACACATTAAAACACTTAATGTATTATCAGTGATATGTGTCTCATATATACCAGATAATTCTTCGAGAATATTCGAGCTCGATATGGAAATATTTCTTCTGGTCAGATTGTATCCACTCCCAGGGGAAGTAAACCATTATATTATTGTATCGTGTTGCCCCTTCTGAAAGGAGCCAGATTGGTTTACATTTCCGATCTAAACCTTTTACAGAAGCTCGGGCGAAATCTCGTTCAGTGGAAGAGTGGCTCATTTTCGTGTCTTTCAGCCCTCGTTTTTCTCTCGTTTACGGATGTCCTCAATCGATCAGTCTGTATTCTTTGATTTCCCCCCCCCCCCTCCATTTCAATCATTATCTACATTTCTTGCTTTTAAGTTCCTCTTGTCCCTTCTCGCTATCTTACGATTCTCACACTTTTTATTTTTAATTAATACCAACCAGTTCTCTTTCACATATTCTCCTTCTTTCTCTTTCTCTCTCTCTCTGCTCTCTCGGTGTTTGTTTTTCTTACATTTACCTAATCGCATATTCTTTCTTTTCTTTCTTTTTCTTTCTTTCTTTTGTCTTTATTTGTTGTTATTTCTTTCTTTCTTTTCTTTATTTCTTGTTCTTTCCTGTTCTTTCTTCCTTTCTTTCTTTCTTTTTATCTTCCTTTCTTTTTATCTTTCTTTCTTTATTTGTATAATGGTGGACACAAAGTAAAAATAAACAAATATCCAGTGCTTATATATTGTGTTTTCTATCAGTGAAAGAAATTGGGAAAATCTGACTGCAGATCATAGCACATGGAAAACAAAAATAAAAAAAATGGCACAGCAACTTTCTAGGCAGTAAAAAAAAAGTAAAGTAAAGTACCCCCCGTCACGCCAAGTGGCGTATAGGGAAATATGGTGTTAGTGACCCTATATTTTACAGACCTTCAGCACATGATTTTGGGGTAATGTGGTCGGTATTACGCCCGTGCTGCTTTACTTTCCCAGAAAAAATCCGGTACCCATTTAAGGCTGGGTGAACCCGGAGCCGTCGGTTGGGATCGAACCCTACCCTTGTCCTTAGTAGTCCAGTTCACTAACCATTGAGCTATCGCGGCTCCCACTAATTTTCAGGGAATTAGTAAAACCCAGGTGTCCTCGCCAGGGTACGAACCCCGGCTGTTGCCGTGGTAAGCCAACCGCCTATCGATTGCGCTAACCGGACACCCTTTCTAGGCAGTGCTGATATCAAATTCAGAAGACAAAAAGGCACATTAGAAAAGGAGACATGGTCAACTAATACATATTGTTCATTCTGTGGACGGATCTGTCTGTCCAATATTGGCAGAATTAGTCACGAGAGAAGCTATTCAGCAAATCAGCTTAAGTCACTAATATTTTACAAAACTAATGACTCCATGATTGTTTGCTACCAACCGTCTGTCAAGACACCAAAGGTCACACATACAAATATATATATAAACACACAAAAAAAATTTTATATCAATTTCCTAAAATATTATATCAAAGATATTGGTAATTCAAATTGAAACTAATAATGTATGAGGAACACCTCACTGAATTAACTAATGATATATAAGGCAGACTAAAAACCTAAAGAAACTTAACGATGCTATACCTCGTTGACTTATGTATTACATTTCTTTCTATGGCTCCTTATATAAGTCACGACAATGCACGTGGCTTCTATTAGCCTGTCACTGAGACGAAACAATTACATTAATTGTATTAAAGAATAACGTTTACGTAATGAAATACAAACATTGTACATACAATTATTTATAAATTAACCTCTTGGCGTTAATTTTCATATTAATTGTCAGTGTTATTTAGGGAAGAAAAAAGTTAAGAAAAACTGGAAGATTAATAAATAACAACAATAATATTACAATAAGAGTAAATTAGATAATAATAACAGATAAACAATGCAGCTAAATAGGTCATGTTATTAGAAGATACGAGCAATCGTACGAACTAAGTGATACAGATAACAGGTATCCCAGCAGGGGAGGAGTGAATATAGAGGTGAACAGGATGGGCCAGATCTAGGGCATGAAAAAGGTGGCCATAAACTAGATGAAGTAAATGTACTTTGTTGTTGCTCTAGAAGACAACACGAGGCTACCAACCACTAACGTTTCTGCGGGACTGTGCCAAAGAAAAAAGTAGAATATGAAATATATAACACATTTTAAAACATATATATATATACTAAGAATATATCCAAACAAAAGAGAGCGCTCACAAAACCCTGGCACATCACTGCTGAGCTACTAGGGTAGAATTGTATGACAAAATTATAGAAACAAAATCAAAATCTATTATAGAACCCCAGTAGGCTGTAGAACAGATGGGATTTCAACAAAAAGAAAAGAAGCTGCACATATGCCATACTTTCGCTCAGGAAGCTGGTAGAGAACGTTGAATATAAAGTAAATCTTCGTTCCTGGACACTTCGATGTGAGAGGAAACGGAGGAGCTGATAGAATGCCTGTGGTGTTAAGTCTATCTAAATGTTCTTGTAGGTCTTTTATTGTTCCATGTGTTAGTTCCTGATCATCTGCAAACACAAGCTCTTTAATCTCTTCTGTCTCCGATGGGTTCGGGCTAACTTACATATGCAGTCCATTGTAGATAATAAACAATAGTAGGGATAGTAAGCGCCCCTGTCTTACTTCTATTCTAACTTTGAAGTGGTCTGTGTAGCCTGCCGTTGTTCTGACTGCAGCTGCTGTTGAGTAGAGACTTTTAATTAGATTGGTTAGATTTTGGCTTAGTCCGCATGTTGTTAATATTTCCCATAGGTGTTCTCTATTTACTGGTTTGAATCCTTTCTCTTAATCTGCGAAAGCTATGCACGCATTTTTATTAAAGAAAAAAAAGAAAATTATTAATTTTGTTATAATTGCACTGTGTGTAATTCCTAATTACTTATATTTTTGTGACTGGTTATAATTTATGACAATACACACACATCTGGAAACTTAAATATCTACTACGCGAACACACACAAAGTGTATTATTAAATGTGTCTTTTACACATGTCACAGATGCCATATTTTCGCTCAGGCAGCTGGTAGAGAACGTTGAATTTAAAGTAAATCTTCGTTCCTGGACACTTTGATGTGAGAGGAAACGGAGGAGCTGATAGAATGTCTAGAAAGCTGCTGTTTTGAGACACCAAAAGCATACGCAGTAACATCTGGTGTATGACAAGGGTTCGTATTGTCACCACTCTTCTTTATCACTTACATTGACAAAATATGCAAGGACGCCAAATCATAAAGTGAGAATATTAGTGAACTACCTTCTGCCAACGATCAAGTCCTAACAGTTTTCAAGCAAAAAGAACATCTGCTGTCCTTGATTAAGAAATGTATAATAAATACCATAAAAATAAGCACTGAAAAGAAGAAGTCATAACAATGGGAAGACAAAAGAAGACATTAAACATAGCTAAAGAAAATCAAGTTATTAAACAAATAACGAACTTGTAATTAGGAACCAAATTTCTCTGACGGTGGTAAAATCGATAAAGAAATTGACACCTGATGCAACAAAGCAAACCAGAAATTGAGACAACTATTCCATATACTTCAAGGCAGAGCAATACTTATTACCACCAAGAAAATATTATACATGGTATATTTTATTCCCTCATCATGCTGCCAAAGCTTAACATATGGTTATGGTTATGTAAGGCCCCGGTATCACTGCAAACGAATTAGAATCCATAATTGCTCAACCGCCCGTGCCAGTGGAGTCATCCGAATTAATATCTCATCTCCCAAACAAAGAAAGGTAGCTGTAGTCTCCATCATATCAGTCTCAGCACACGCCAAAAGACTTAAGGTGAAACCGCACAGAAAGTGAACACAGCCGTCTGTTTCCTGTCATAAGATATCATTCATCGTAAACAATCGGAATATTGAAACACGATTAAAACGGAGGAAACGCACAACTCACTGTGTGCACAGAGAACTTAATTCAGTAGCTCCTGCAACATGCCGGACTTGGAATATGAGGAAACTGCAACAAAGAACACTTTTCAGACATAGCCTTTAATGGTTCCTGCCGCCTATCCACCATATTGACCGGAAGTTCAAGTCATCCTGAAAATGATAATCTTAATTTTTTTTTTATGTATAGCGCTTAATGATGTTCTATGAGCATAAAACATTTATCCCTTACCGACCTGTTGAGTCAGTCGTAAGTTAAGGGCTTAACTTAAAAACACACACGTTAGGGATTTAGCCCGGTGTGCGTGGCCGTGCGGCTAAAACCACTGTTCCGCTAGCTGAAAAGCCGGCGTACGGTGTTCGAAGCCCGCGGTAGACAGAAATGATATTTTTCTATCGGGGGTGAAATAAAAATCCTGAGTCTCACACGTCGTGGCGACTGCTTGACCAAGCAGCCTTTATCCCTCGGCTTCTATCGTTGCCCCTCGACATACACCAGCAATGGTACTATGTGTCGTAAAGATATGTTGTTTTTTTTAATGTTTCCCCCACGTGTTTCATCGCTAAGATCTCACATGCAATCTTGTACGATCTAACTATACATTTTTAGCTGTTTATATTTAAAAATTACTTATCGAATCTTATCGTCCTCCTTGAATAGAAAACATTACACAACTTTAAAAAAAAATAATAAAAAGAAAGACAAATTATGTTAAATAGTAGAAAGAAAGAAAGCAGAAAGACTCGTATAGTATGGTAGTTCTAACAGTCCACCCAAAGGTAGCAATACTGGATATAAACCCGTGAGAGATTTACTTTGGTATGATGACTTTCCTTGGACGGACAATTCTGACTACAAACAACTGTTGCCTTGCTAGAAGGTTTGGAAAAATCAAGGACTATAACAACATTGGTGCCACAAATACGTGCTTTAAGATTGATGAATTGGACGGCAAGATGCAAAACACGTTGCAACGTAATTCATGCTTATGTGTGAGCGATGGGGACAGATCAAGAAGGTGGTTTCAAGGCATCGAAGAGACCTTGAACATGACAACATAAGTGGGAGATCTAGCTAGAAACGGAGATTCTTTCATACGTGCTGTCGTGAATGAAACGTTCTGAGGTCACGCAACCTAATAATGAGTCGTAACGATGAGTATATATATATATATATATATACACTCACACATGCAGATATATGGAAGAGAGAGAAAGAGAGATGACTTTTCTTATACTCTGGCAGACAACGGATATTCTCGTCGGAAATATGATCTGAGGTGCTAGGCGTCTCGTCCTCAGCAAATTATGAAAGTTGAAACCCAGGGAATGTTTAGATTACATGTTTAACACTTAAACAACTGTGCGGTTTAAAAGTACGACCGCTTCTCATTTCTGAAGACTCTGCATACAGACATATAGACCCTACATACAAACAGATCCTGCATACACACATACCCTAAGTACACACACTCATATATATATATATATATACATATATATACATATATATACATATATATACATATATATATATATATATATATATATATATATATATATACACGATATACATTCTACGTATATATTATGCGTTCTAGTTGAACGCATTCGAAAATAAATGTCTAAGGAAAATACTTGGTATAGAATGGAACGAATTCAAAACAAACGAGGAAATTAGAGAAATCGCCAATCAACCACTAATATCTTCAGTAATAAAGAAAAGACGATGGTCATACGTTGGACATGTGATGAGAAGAGATAATAATCGAATAGCAAAGCAAGCCCTCATATGGGAAACAACAGGTAAAAGAAAAAGAGGAAGACCCAGGGAGACACTGAGAAGAACATTGATGAGAGAGGCAAGAGCAGCAGGAATCGGCTCCCTCAATGAGATAGAACTGCTTGCACAGAACAGAGACAGATGGCGAGATTTGATAAAATATCTTTAAAAGAAAACTGCTAGAACAAAAATTCATATAGGAGAAGGTGTATCTTGGTCTACGCCCTATGGGCCGGTTACGGCTCGAAAGGTCAATAGATAGATAGATAGATACATTCTACATACATATAGACCTTACATACACACAGACCCGGCATGCATATGACCCTACGAAGATACAGGTCCTACACTCATAGTGACACTAAATACATATATGGCCTGCATACATACAGACCCACACTTGCCTATCTGATCAATTAGTTTGTTGGCTAAGCGGTATCACAAGGATTAATTAGTTGATCATGAGTTAATAGCATGGTCATACAACAAAGGGTGCTATTATTATACTTAACATTCAGCTCTGTCTCTACCTACCTACCTTCTTACCTTCTTCTACCTTTTAGCTCCCAGTGGAGCATAGGTATTCAACAAACACTTTCCAAGTCGTTCTGTTTTTTGCAATTCTTTTAAGATCATTTCATGTCTTCCACATCATCTTCATCTCTGCTTCGATCTGTCTTCTCCAAGAATTCCTTGGTCTTCCTCTTTGTCTTTTCCCCTGGGGATTCCAAAAAAGGGCCTGTTGTGTAATACTCTCAGTTGGCTTCGGTAGTGTGTGTCCTATCCATCGCCATCGTCTTCTCAGTATCTCTTTATCCACTGGTATTTGACCGGTACATTTCCATAATTCCACGTTAGTGACTTTGTCCTGCCATTTCCATCCCTTTATTCTGCGCAAGCATCCATTAATGAAAGTCTGTACCTTCGTGATTATCAATTTTGTTATTCTCCATGTTTCACAGCTATATAATAGGACCGACTTAACATTTGAGTTGAAAATTTTTATTTTTGTATTTAGCCTAATTTCTTTGGATTTCCATATGTTTGCCAGTGCAATGAAAGCCCCTCTTGCTTTTGATATCCTTATTTTGGTATCATTTTCTGTTCCTCCCTCTTTATCTATATTACTGACCAGATATATGTAAGATTGTACGTCTAGTAGAGGTATTTCTACTAGTTTTATTTGGTTATTGCCAACTGCATTAATTCTCATAATGTTGATCTTATCTCTATTAATCTTTAGTCCTAGCTGTTGTGATCTTTCATCTAATATACTCATTTTATCCTGCATCTGTTGATGGCTGTGTGATAGGAGAGCTATGTCATCAGCAAAGTCTAAATCATCAAGTTGTTTGGTCAGTGACCACTGGATCCCATTTCTGTTGTTTTGAGTTATTTTCATAATCCAATCTATGGCCAGTAGAAAGAGAAATAGAGACAGAAGGCATCCTTGCCATACTCCTGTTCTTATTTCAAATGCTTCTGTAAGCTGTCATTCATGCACCACACTACATTTAATTCCTTCATACATTGTTTTTATCAGGTTAATAAACTTTATGGGGATTCCGTAATGACTCAGCAACTTCCAAAGCATTCTTCTGTCTAAACTATCAAATGCCTTTTCGTAATCTATGAATCCAATATAAAGTGGGGATTTTAGTTCTAAACTTTGTTAAACTATTATACGTAGAGTAGTTATTTGATCAGCACATGATCTGTTCTTCCTAAAAACCTGCTTGTTCATCTCTCAAGTGTTTCTCTATAGCCTATTTTAGTCTCTCCAGAATGATTCTGCCTAATATTTTTCCTGGCACTGATAGTAGCATAATTCCCCTATAATTTGTGCACTCCTGACCTTCTTACCTACCTATATATATCTCTCTCTATCTCTGTATTTGACATTTCTACTATTACATAGAACAATTGCATTCCATTGTCAATGCAAATACAAATCCTTTTTATTTTTATCTAACACATTATTCACTTATGGTCTCTGTCATTCACTTCCAAATCACTCCAGCTCGTCCTGTCATTCATTTTCTCAATCGCTAACATTTACATTTCCTGTTTTATTTTGTTTCCATTGTTCTCTCGTTCTCATACTTTATCAAACATACACACATACAAGTAGTTTTTAAAAAAAAACTAAACCTTGAACTGCTATATAGTTTATGTGTGTGTGTATATATATATATATATACACATACAATCTTTACGACATACATAAATTCACACATAACAAACACATACATTCACGCCTACGTATGTTCATACACACACACACGAACATAATTACAATCATGTATACACAGACATAAATACGTCCATTTACACATACGTACGCACGTAAGTACAAATGCACATGTGTACACTCCCTCTTCGTGCACCAAACATGTGTACACTCTATCCTTAACACTTTCACCCACTCCCCTTCTATTCCCCTAAAAACCAACCATGAATCCCAGATTACATTTAATTGATTGCGCAGAAGTCCCATCAGCTGATACATATCCTTCACATAAGTAATATCATAGAGGGCAATACTTCACTACAGCCAACTTTAAAGGCCCTAACATTGGCTGTCTTCTCCATGTGTACATCAAACTACTATTTAATCTTACGTCCTTTTCACCAATACAGATTTGATATATTCATACCCAGCATTCTCTTTTATAAGGATTTACAGTAAAATCATGTTGCTCCCTTCGACTTTGTGAGCGTAAACATCCTTGTTTTTGTATATTGTTTACGTTTATCGAGGCTCAGATTTATGGAAATATTTGTAAAACTCTGTCTAGCCATCGCAAACTATGAAGTAAGTCTGAGGGCTGAAGGGAAAACTCTGAAAAAGGCTCGTCTGAAATAACGTTTTCAGTTTTGCGAGCAGGGGCGGTTGAGGGTAGGAAAACACCAGTCGTTAATAGCTGCTATAGCAGAAAACGTCACACTAGTGAGGGTATTTTAGGGTTTCTCTTACAGCCCTCATGCTGACTGCTATTGATGGTGATAATCTAACCACTGCCAGCTATATGATGAAAGGAATCGGCCATCCAAAGTGTGTGATGTTATCAGCATTGTGAGCATGTGTGGTTGTGGGAACAATGACGTCATTCGTCTATAGCTTAGCTGAAGGTCAAAAGCTTTTAGGGATTTCCAGAAAACCCTCTTAATAAGACTATAGTTGGCTGTGGTCAAACTGACTTGAAAATAGTAATAGTTGCGTGTTGTTGACGTCACTATTTGTTGTGCATCGTCACTACTTAACAGATGGAATTGGCGCTCCGTGATAGCCAACCTTCGATGCGGAGACGGCACTTAATGATGATGATTTAAAATATGCACCCCGGTGATGATATAAAATATGCACACTGATGTTGATTTAAAATATGCACCCCGGTGATGATATAAAATATGCACACTGATGATGATATAAAATATGCACCCTGGTGATGATATAAAATATGCACACTGATGATGATTTAAAATATGCACCCCGGTGATGATATAAAATATGCACACTGATGATGATTTAAAATATGCACCCCGGTGATGATTTAAAATATGCACCCCGATGATGATATAAAATATGCACACTGATGATGATTTAAAATATACACACCGATGATGATTTAAAATATGCATCCCGATGATGATATAAAATATGCACACTGATGATGATTTAAAATATGCACCCCGGTGATGATATAAAATATGCACACTGATGATGATTTAAAATATACACTCTTGATGATGATTTAAAATATGCACACCGATGATGATTTAAAATATGCACCCAGATGATGGTTTAAAATATACACTCTTGATGATGATTTAAAATATACACTCTTGATGATGATTTAAAATATACACTCTTGATGATGATTTAAAATATACACTCTTGATGATGATTTAAAATATGCACACCGATGATGATTTAAAATATGCACCAAGATGATGATTTAAAATATAAACCCAGATGATGATTTTAAATATACACCCAGACGATGATTTAAAATATACACCCAGATGATGATTTAAAATATGCACCCAGATGATGATTTAAAATATGCACACCGATGATGATTTAAAATATACACCCAGATGATGATTTAAAATAAACACCCAGATGATGATTTAAAATATACACCCAGATGATGATTTAAAATATGCACCCAGATGATGATTTAAAATATACACCCAGATGATGATTTAAAATATGCACCCAGATGATGATTTAAAATATACACCCAGATGATGATTTAAAATATACACTCTTGATGATGATTTAAAATATACACCCAGATGATGATTTAAAATATACACCCAGATGATGATTTAAAATATACACTCTTGATGATGATTTAAAATATACACCCAGATGATGATTTAAAATATACACTCTTGATGATGATTTAAAATATGCACCCAGATGATGATTTGAAATATACACCCAGATGATGATTTAAAATATACACTCTTGATGATGATTTAAAATATACACCCAGATGATGATTTAAAATATACACTCTTGATGATGATTTAAAATATGCACACTGATGATGGTTTAAAATATGCACACTGATGATGATTTAAAATATACACTCTTGATGATGACTTAAAATATGCACACTGATGATGATTTAAAATATGCACACTGATGATGATTTAAAATATGCACCCAGATGATGATTTAAAATATGCACACTGATGATGATTTAAAATATGCACTCCGATGATGATTTAAAATATCCACCCAGATGATGATTTAAAATATACACTCTTGATGATGATTTAAAATATGCACACCGATGATGATTTAAAATATGCACCCAGATGATGATTTAAAATATACACTCTTGATGATGATTTAAAATATGCACACCGATGATGATTTAAAATTTACACACCGATGATGATTTAAAATATGCACACCGATGATGATTTAAAATATGCACACCGATGATGATTTAAAATATGCACACCGATGATGATTTAAAATATGCACACCGATGATGATTTAAAATATACACTCTTGATGATGATTTAAAATATGCACACTGATGATTTCCATTGCTTGTTGGCTAAACACTTCGTATCCACATTTATAAAATCTCTAAGACCATTTTTCAGAAGCCTTCGAGTTGTAGTTTCACCGGTTATCTTTTTATTGTTATAATTTATTTATATTTGTAAGGGGAGAGTTAGCCCGACAGTGTATTTGGGAAACTAGGCAAATGGCGTTCGGATACCAGTCTGCAGCTGAGATTTGCAAAAAAACACAAGGAAAAACTTTGTGGTCTATGCAGTCACCAGGTAAATGGAGGCCAGAGTTCACGCTCAAGCGAAGATCAAGGAATGTCGTCATCACGGTTCGCGAGAGTTCGCGGTGACGGCGGCACCAGTCAGGGGTTTCTGGTCAACTACTTGCTGCTCAAAAGAGCACTTCCTGGTACTGCTACCTGACCTAGATTCACATTTGATTGCCTTTACCTTTTTTTTTGTTCATAAACAATACGATCATTATATTGGCGCCTATTCTTGGCTAATGCGTTCCCGAACAAGAAGATCTACACGAGTCCTTGAAAATGTGAAACTACTATACAGTCATAACACTTCTACCGTTATTCACATACTGTGTTCGAGTATCACTTCCAAATGCGAGTGACAGGTAAACTATATCGATCTGTATAGGAATATGTTGTGAGTTTGATTTATTTCCTATGAGCTAGCGAAATGCTACTTAATTGAACACAGCAACAGCTGTTTCTCAGATTTCGTGCTTACAGCAGTAGACTGTAGTAATCTAGATGTGCGTCATGTGTTGTTTTTCTTTTGACAGAAGAGAGATCGGTTGAGACGCGGAGCGTTCCGTTCTGTGTGGTAGAGCAAACCAAGGATTAGTTTGTTTACTAAAAGCAGAAAATATCGTTTAATTAACTAGTGTTGTTTTTTTTATTATTTCAAATTGTATAGCTAACTATTTGTGGACACAACTGTGAATAGAAATCTATATATGAATATAGTAGTGGTTGTAGGATTACTGCAACAGCAGGCAATCTGATTTGCTGAATGGAGTCCCCGTCCAGCAAATGTTTAGAGTTTTTATATATTTATTTTTTAAATAAAAATAACACATGTATGTATATATATATATATATATATATATATATATATATATATATACACACACACACATATTTCTTGACACGCTAAGTGGGACAGGGGGCAGCACTTTAGGGTCAAGACGCTTTAGTTTTTCTCCTGTTGCATGTTCTATTGTATGATTAAATTATTACGGGTCCATTGTTTAATATTATTATTATGCAGTAAGTTAAAATAAAAATATTTATAATTATTAACAATGAATATTTATATTTTGGTTAAAAAAAAACTGTCGCGTAATGTTGCGAAGAAGAGGTGAAATATTAAACGTCACACTGACAGGCCATGTACATGAATTTGAAAGTGTGGGAGTCAGTGCTACTTACTCTTCGCTGTTAATAACTTCCCCAAATCTGTGATTCGAGTGCCTATTTTATTTTTCACCTGATTGGACCGAAGAGTTTAGGATTTAACCCGAGATGACTCTACTGTCAAGTAGGTGCGTTAACCCACTGCGCCGTTAACGCCTTCTTTTACCTTTGAGGTTTCCAAAAATAGCTAACTTTACAAATTTGTGTTACGTAAGAGAATTTAGTGTAGAGCTAAGTTTTATATATGACCACATGCGCGCCTGTGTGTATGGAAGTAAAGATATACTTCTGCAAATATTGCAAAACATGCTGGATATTACAATTTACCAAATAAATATGTATCAAGAGTATTCCAATGATATACTGATACACCCTAGACTATGCATGAGATACTCTGAGGCTTAGATTCAGTGTAGGTGAAGTCATTTCTCGATTGACACAGTCGATGCGTAACACAGCTGTCTATGACGGTTGCATTAACTCCTTTCATTTTAACTCATTCGATTATTTTAGAAATATTAACACACTGTGATTATAAAACTGTATGCTGCTTTCAGATTGATTAGAACTATGTGCTACAATAAGATTGATTAGAACTATATGTTAAATAAGATTGATTAGAACTATATGTTAAATAAGATTGATTAGAACTATATGTTAAATAAGATTCATTAGAACTATGTGTTACATAAGATAGATCAGAGCTATATGTTACATCAGATTGATTAGAACTATGTGTTACATAAAATTGATTCGAACTATATGTTACAAATGTTGTGACAAGGAGAGAGGATAATAGATAGCTTGATGTTGTGGCAAAGAGAGAAAACTAGATAATTTGATGTTGTGTCAAAGAGAGAAAACTATATAGGTTGATATTGTGGCAAAGAGAGAAAACTAGATAACTTGATGTTGTGGCAAAAAGAGAAAACTAGATAGGTTGATGTTGTGGCAAAGAGATAGGATTCTAGATAGCTTGATGTTGTGGCAAAGAGAGATGATGATAGATAGCTTGTTGTTGTGGCAAAGAGAGATGATTCTAGATAGCTTGATATTGTGGCAAAGAGAGATGATTTTAGATAGCTTGATGTTGTGGCAAAGAGATATGATTTTAGATATCTTGATGTTGTAGCAAAGAGAGATGATTCTAGATAGCTTGATGTTGTGGCAAAGAGAGATGATTCTAGATAGCTTGATGTTGTGGCAAAGAGAGATGATTCTAGATAGCTCGATGTTGGGGCAAAGAGAGATGATTCTAGATAGCTCGATGTTGTGGCGCAGAGGAAGAAATCTAGATAGTTTAATGTTGTGGCAAAGAGGGAGGAATCTAGATAGTTTAATGTTGTGGCAAAGATGGAGGAATCTAGATAGCTTGATGTTGTGGCAAAGAGGGAGTAATCTATATAGCTTGATGTTGTGGCAAAGAGGGAGGAATCTAGATAGTTTAATGTTGTGGCAAAGAGGGAGGAATCTAGATAGTTTAATGTTGTGGCAAAGATGGAGGAATCTAGATAGCTTGATGTTGTGGCAAAGAGGGAGGAATCTATATAGCTTGATGTTGTGGCAAAGAGGGAGGAATCTAGATAGTTTAATGTTGTGGCAAAGAGGGAGGAATCTAGATAGTTTAATGTTGTGACAAATAGGGAGGAATCTAGATAGCTTGATGTTGTGGCAAAGAGGGAGGAATCTAGATAGCTTGATGTTGTGGCAAAGAGGGAGGAATCTAGATAGCTTGATGTTGTGGCAAAGAGGAAGGAATCTAGATAGCTTGATGTTGTGACAAAGAGGGAGGAATCTAGATAGCTTGATGTTTTGGCGAAGAGGGTGGAATCTAGATAGCTTGATGTTGTGGCGAAGAGGGAGGAATCTAGATAGCTTGATGTTGTGGCGAAGAATGAGGAATCTAGATAGCTTGATGTTGTGGCGAAGAGGGAGGAATCTAGATAGCTTGATGTTGTGGCGAAGAGGGAGGAATCTAGATAGTTTGATGTGCTTGATGTATTCTGAAGATGATACACAAATCAAGACACGATCTAGATACAAGGGTATGTAAGAGGATATGTTAAAAGTGTAGACGTAGATATAATATCATCTTCAGGGTGAGTACCGGTACCTTTTTTTTTTTCTTCAGAAAAAGCACCGTGTTTAAGTATATATGTATATATGTGTGTTTGTGTGTGTGTACATGTACTGTATATAGACCCTAGATTGGACCAGAAGTGTCGCGTAGAGTAAGTGTAGCTATTATATGCCGAATATATTGTAAGACTTAGAATTCAATGCAGCAAGAGGTCAACGCCATGGAGTCATGACCCAGGCGGGCCCACCTCCCTTAGAGTGTCAAGAAGCTTAAGGGTTGAAACACTTGCCTGACGGGGAGGGGGCGCTTCTGTTATCAGATACCTCCTGCTCCGTGGCTCTGTATAAAGAGTTTCCTATTACTTTTTGTTACTATATATATGTCTATGGGCGTAAATAAATACTTGAACTGAAAAGGAAATATAGAAACATCGATGTCATAGTAGAGATATGCTTGGTCTGATTACGTGTTTATATAGTTTACTGTTACTAACATTCGCCTACTATATCTTTGTAATATTTGTATTGTGGTGTAGACCTAATGTGAATGTGCGTGTGTGTATGATATATATATATATATATATATAGAGAGAGAGAGAGTGTGTGTTAGAGAGCGAAAGAGATAGAGATAGGGAGAGATAAATATAAAGATAGAGAGAGATAGAGACGGGGAGAGAGAGGGAGATTCGACATTTGCAGAGGTCAGAACTTTAAAACAAAGCTTCAGTTATTGTTTGTATACACTTGACATCAGTTTTATTGATGCTAGCCCAAAAGTGCTTGTTAATGCGCTGCACTCTTATTTTATTATAGGCCACGTGTGAAGTGTGCGTCTGTAGCTACATTGGTTTAAGGTCCCGAATGGTGGTCGCCGGCCGAGAATTAACCAAGTCAATTAAAATTATAAGAGACCCTTCATTCCAACCTCCGCTGACGTCATATATGAAAGTTTACCAAGGCTACTACCTCCAATCAACATAACGCCAACACGGATAAAGCACCTCTTGACACCGGATCATTGTTAGTGATAGAAGAAAGCTTCTACTTAAATACCTCAGAACAGCGGATGTGCGGCTGATCCGTTCACACTTTTAGCACTAAACATTATCACATTCAAGCATTAGGCACCCAGCTCCTGCTGCTGTAGTGGTCACTTTATTCTGTGCAACAATGACGGATGTGGAGTCTGACCCTGAGTTGCAGTACGGAGATTCCTACACAGCTCTACAATGTAAGTAGACGACCCTCCCACATTCAATCTTCTTGCTTATTGTTCACGTACCTGATTTTTTTCAGAAGTAGAACGTGTTTCAACTAATCTGATCTGTGCGACGTAACTGAACCGAGACTAATTTCTGTCAGTGTAACGTGATCACAATAAGTAAATGTAATTGTACTCATATTATCATGATGTGCCATACCGGTTGACGTCGGCGATCATGTCATTCTACAATTCTCTGTTCACCGTGCATGGTATACATTCTGTTGGTGACTATTTACTGTGCTACTTTTTCTTTCCTTCCTCATTTAACTTTTAGCGTCGAGGGGAGATAAATTTACGGTGTTTTTCATTTTCTAAATAGCATCTTTTACCTGTGATATTCTCCTTTTTTCTGTGGTGCATCTTCTTTTTCTTGTTATAATTGTGCCCAAGTATTTGACGCTCTGTACTTGTTTCGGATTTGTCCTGCTTATTTTCATGCTGCGTGATGTTAATGGTTGTTTCTTCGATATGACATTACGTCTGTTTTCTTACTGGCACATTGTGTATCGAAATATTTTCATGGAACGAATATAATGAAACAAACAAACCAAACACACAACATTAAAAAATATATTTGTCTCCATTCTTCTTTAGTCCGAATGGTTTATAAATCGACAGTAACATCATTGCCAGTGAAATAAAGATATGACTACAATAATGATCTACATAGGCATGTAATTATTACCAAGCAATTGCTAAATATTAAATATGTAAAGCGACAGTCATCGAGACCTGTTTACATCTGGTCTACCCTACATTTGATCGATTGCTGTGTTCAATTGCTTCTTGCCATGACATATATATGATGTTTTTTATTGAGTATTATTTTACTATGCTTTATCATCATCATAAAGCATGGACATATCATAAATCATAAGAATATAAACGTGGATATGAGAATGTATCACTGATAAACGATGGAAGATGATGTATCCCCGACTTGATCTGTGTAATTTTGAGGGTTAATAGTCGGACATCGTTGCTGGGCTGGGAGGTACTTCCGTTGAGGTAGAAAGTGTGGATTAAATGGCAGCGACCTCTGGTGCGAGAATGGAAACTGAGGCAGCAACATCTTTAAGGTGGACGATACTTTCAGTCAGGTTATATTATTATTGAATTATTGAGTTCTATCAGATCAAACATCACTTTCAAATAGCCAACTGATCCACGAATGATGAGGCAGAGATAGTTCTGTGGTGTTTGTGCGTTTTTTCCCCTAACCAGGTAGGTCCGGATTCAGATCTCAAATGTGAATTATTAATTTTTTTTTTTAAACCGATACGGCTTCAGAGTAAACCCAGCCTTTAATAATGAGTAGCAGAGTGTTTCATGTAGGGTGGCTGCCTGGCGTAATACTGGCTTTATCTTCTATAGGTGTGTGCATGCTTATTGAAAAAAATATAATTCTGTTGTAGCATGAACAGCTGCATTCGTGTTACACAAGAATAACAGACAACTAACAATTTTACGCGCAAAAAAACATGATTGTTGATAATTCTCCGCATTCTCTTAGCGTGTTCTCTATCTCAATTATCTGTTTCAAGTTAATTATGCAGTGGAATATCTCATCTGATGTTGTGAAACAATGGCCATGATGAGCTCTTCGGTCTCACGCAGTGACAAAGAATACGCTGGTTGAGGTAGGTCTTCGGGAGCAATCTTCTTGTTATTCGTTTGGGGATTTTGTCATCTTTTGGTGAGGCACTCTCTGTTCAGCCTCAGGCTGTTTTCTAGGTTATACTGGAGAGCGTATACCTTTGGTTTGTAAACAGATTGAGCGGCTGCCTCTGTGGATGCTTTTTCTTATTATTTGAAGATTAATGAAGACGTTTATGTCGTAAGTTAGTTAAGGTAGGTAACTCAAAGCGATGATGTGTGACTGTGTTCTTTGATCAGAGCCATAAAGAATACTCTGGGACGATTTCTGATTTTGTACATGTTCATGGGAACTTGCCATGTTTGCAATTTGAAGATAGCAACCTGTTAATATCAAGGAATATTTAAACTGCTTTAAAGACGTGCCCAGAGATGAAGTTATTCATGAATTGCCATTCATGAGCTAATGTTAACATTAAATACATCAACAGACTGTGAGCGAATCGTTCATGAGTCTTTTCTCTGTTGCTTGGTTGATTTTCTTGTTAAACATACTCTGTAGAAATAGTCACATTAAACGCATGTGCTTGTGTTGTGTTTCTGTGTTAGGTCACGTGCTCAAAAGAGATCCCCCCCCCCCAAAAAAAAAAAAACAAGAACTGCCATTCAGCTAACTCCAGACGGAAAGAATAAGAGGCAGACCAAATCCACCCTAATTGAGAAAAGTGAAGGTCGACATGTATTCTGTAAGCAAAACAATGCCACGTCCATGGATTCTCCACGGACCGAGTAAAGTAAAGAGATCGTGTTGTTTCCCTGTCAGTTGTTACAAGGTTCGGCCATTGACTGTTGAGCTCGTTCCTGATCACGGAAAATATGAAAAGAGGAACAATAAAGGTAATAATATACCAACTCACAACAGGCATGCAGTTACATAACAATAAAATACTACTAACCCGAAACAAACATTAAAGGTAAATATAGACCAACTTACAAAAAAGCATGCAGTATTATGACAATAAAATACTAACCGGAAACACAATTTAAAGTCGATAAGACGAACATTTCCATGCTGTTATTTCCTTTCCTTAGCCTGCGATTCCAGTACCCATCTTCCTGCTGTAGCATGCTGCTTCAATACCTTCATCAATGCTGCGCAATTCTACTACAGTACATATTGTTAAGATTTACTTTTAGTCTTTATTAACTGTCTTTAGACTGTATTATTGTACCCCGGTATTTAAAGTTGTTATGCAAAGCAGGAGAGAGGGCTAAATGCATTCTGTATGCGATGTCTGCGCCATATTTCTGGTATCACCTGAAAAATCCATAGTCAACTATGACTGACGGAGGCTATTGACTTAAAGTTGACTGTTTGCCCCAGTAATTGTACTGTTCAACTCAAGTACCTATCTTCAAACTGTACCATTCTACTCCTGTACCTTTCTTCAAGCTCTACCATTCTACTCCTGTATCTTTCTTCAAGTTGTACCATTCTACTCCTGTACCTTTCTTCAAGTTGTACCATTCTACTCCTTTACTTTTATTCAAGCAGAACCATTCTACTCCTCTACCTTTATTCAAGCTGTACCATTCTATTACTGTACCTTTCTTCAAGTTGTACCATTCTACTCCTCTACCTTTCTTCAAGTTGTACCATTCTACTCCTTTACTTTTATTCAAGCAGAACCATTCTACTACTGTACCTTTATTCAAGCTGTACCATTCTACTACTGTACCTTTCTTCAAGTTGTACCATTCTACTCCTTTACTTTTATTCAAGCAGAACCATTCTACTACTGTACCTTTATTCAAGCTGTACCATTCTACTACTGTACCTTTCTTCAAGCTGAACCACTCTACTCCTCTACCTTTATTCAAAGCTGTATCATTCTCTTCCTGTACCTTTCTTCCAGCTGTACCATTATACTCCTGTACCTTTATTCAAGCTGAACCATATTACTGATGTACCTTTCTTCAAGCTGAACCATTCTACTCATGTACCTTTCTTCAAGCAGAACCATATTACTGATGTACCTTTCTTCAAGCTGAACCATTCTACTCATGTACCTTTCTTCAAGCAGAACCATATTACTGATGTACCTTTCTTCAAGCTGAACCATTCCACTCATGTACCTTTCTTCAAGCTGAACCATTCTACTCCTCTACCTTTCTTCAAGCTGAACCATTCTACTCATGTACCTTTCTTTAAGCAGAACCATATTACTGATGTACCTTTCTTCAAGCTGAACCATTCTACTCATGTACCTTTCTTCAAGCAGAACCATATTACTGATGTACCTTTCTTCAAGCTGAACCATTCCACTCATGTACCTTTCTTCAAGCTGAACCATTCTACTCCTCTACCTTTCTTCAAGCTGAACCATTCTACTCATGTACCTTTCTTCAAGTTGTACCATTTTACTTCTCTACCTTTCTTCAAGCTGTACCATTCTACTCCTGTACCTTTCTTCAAGCTGAACCATTCTACTCCTCTACCTTTCTTCAAGCTGTACCATTCTACTCCTGTACCTTTCTTCAAGCTGAACCATTCTACTCATGTACCTTTCTTCAAGCTGTACCATTCTACTCATCTACCTTTCTTCAAGCTGAACCATTCTACTCTGTACCTTTCTTCAAGCTGCGCCATTCTACTCATGTACCTTTCTTCAAGCTGTGCCATCCTACTCCTCTACCTTTCTTCAAGCTGTACCATTCTACTCTGTAGCTTTCTTCAAGCTGTGCCATTCTACTCCTCTATCTTTCTTCAAGCTGTACCATTCTACTACTGTACCTTTCTTCAAGCTGTACCATTCTACTACTGTACCTTTCTTCAAGCTGTACCATTCTACTACTGTATCTTTCTTCAAGCTGTACAATTATACTCCTCTATCTTTCTTCAAGCTGTACCATTCTACTACTGTACCTTTCTTCAAGCTGTACCATTTTACTCCTCTACCTTTCTTCAAGCCGTACCATTCTACTTCTCTACCTTTCTTCAAGCTGTACCATTCTACTCTTTTATCTTTCTTTAAGTTGTGCTATTCTACAACAGTACCTATTTGTAAGCTGTACTCTTCTTCTCCCCCCCCCCTACATATCGATAAGATGTACTATTCGAATCCAGTACTATATTCAGACTGTACTTATTCGATCCCAGTACATGTCGTTAAGATGTACTGTTCTACCCCAGTACCTATCCTTAATATGTACTGTTTGTCTTCAGCATTTATTTTCAAGCTGTACTATTGTACCCCAGTTTCTATTGTTAAAACGTTTTTTTTGACACCAGTATCTTTCTTCAGACTGAGCTATTATTCCCATGTACATATCTAACAAAGATATTATCAATAGAAGGCAAGAATATACATAATTTTTTTAAATAACGAAAGTGACAGAGAAACCAATTATAAAATATACATCAATAAAAAAAATCTTAAAATCGTAGGGGAAAAAGCAAAATGAAAAAGGGAAAAGCTGCATTACCTGAACACACAGATAAATGATAAAGGCACTAGAATATTTTGGCATTGAAGTGATCACAGAAATGCAACGACATAGCATACGGGATAAATATCAAATGAACTTAAAAAAATATCAACTTTCATTGCATTGCCTGAAAGGAATGGTGCAGTTGAATGCGCTGATTGTACAAAACGCCTAATGAGGCATGTAACAAAAATCTTGCTAAAGGTTATACAAGGAAGGATTCAGAATAAAATCAATATAGAATTAGAACAACAATTTACATTTAGGAAAAACAGTGAGACAAAAGAAGCCATATTCTACAGGAGGACATTAATCGAAAAGTACACAGAAGTAAACAAACCAATATATGCCTGCTTCATAGACAACAGCAAAGCTTTTGATAGAATACGCCATAAACAAATTATATACTGCCTAAAAGATATACATCTAGATGACACAGATATACGACTAATATGTGATTTATACTAGGTGCAAACAGCAATCATAAAATATAACAAAGAGAACTCTACACCTATTGACACAGAGTATTAAGACAGGGATGCATCCTATAACCAAGCTTGTTCAATCTATACACTGCGCAAATCATTAAAAACACCACATAGACAGATGTCAGACATAAACATTAATGGAAAGATAGTAAAAAACTAGATATGCTGAAGATACTTTATCTACAACAATTACTTAATGAAACAAACATGACAAGCAACAAATAGTGGATTAAATATGAGTTATAAAACAGACTGAAACTATGATTATAAACAAAGATAATACTCAAAACCTACAAGTGGATATCACAGTTGAAGGAATACACCTGGTGACCGTTCAGAGCTACATCAAACCTGGACACGCTATAACCAGTGATGGAAAATGTACAACTTAAATAAACAAACGATTAGGAATGGCAAAAAGTAATGTTAATGCCTGAAAAATATACTAACAACAAAACAAATAACACCAGGGCTAAAAATCAGAATAGCAAGATGTTATAGTGTCTCAACATTCCTGTATGATGCAGAGACATGGACATGAGACAAGAAAACAGAACAGAAAATTGAAGCCTTTGAAACATGGATTGATAGAAGAATAGGGAAAATTGAATGGAAAAAAAAATAAAACAAATGAAGTTGTAAAACAACTAAAAATGAAAAGAGAACTACTAAACACAGTTCAAAGAAGATAAACGTTATTGTTGGGGCATGTTAAAAGTCACAACAGCCTACTAAAAGTAATCTTTCAAGGGAAAATACAAGGCAAAAGAGGCAGATACAGACCAAGATTAATATGGACGAGTAGGAGATCAAAAGATGGACAAGTCAGCCTATGACAGCCTCCACTAACAAAGCAAAAGACAGCGGAATGGCGCTCCATGGTAGACAACCTTCGATGCCGAGATGACACTCAATAATGATGATGATCCATTTTCAGGCTGCACTATTCTACCCCAATATTTACCTTCAAGTTTCACTTTTCTACCCCAGTACATATCTTCAAGCTGCACTTTTCTACCCCAGTACTTATTTTCAAATTGCGATATTCTACCCCAGTACCTATGTCCAAACTGCACTATTCTACTTCAGTATCTTTCTTCAAAGAGCACTGTTCTACCCTAGTATCTATCTTCAAGTTGCACTTTTCTACCCCAGTACATATTTTCAAATTGCACTTTTTTTACTCAAGTACTTATCTTTAAGCTTCAATTTGTTACTCAAGTACTTATGTTTAAGCTGCACAATTCTACTCCAGTACCTATGTCCAGACTGCACTATTCTACTTCAGTACCTTTCTTCAAAGAACACTGTTCTACCCTAGTACCTTTCTTCAAGCTGCACTATTCTACCCAAGTACCTATATTTGAGCAGCACTATTCTACCCCAGTACTTATATTTGAGCAGCACTATTCTACTCCAGTACCTATTTTCAAGCTGTAATATTCTATCCCAATACCTCAGTTCAAACTGCACTATTCTACCACAGTGCCTATCTTCAAGCTGCAATATTTTACCCTAGTATCTACCTTCAAACTGCAATATTCTACCCTAGTACCTAACAAGCTGCACTTTTCTACTCCAGTACTTAACAACCTGCACTATGTACTTAACAAGCTGCACTATTCTACCCCAGTACTTATCCTCGAACTGCACTATTTTACCCCAGTATCTATTGATAATCTGTATTGTTCAACCTTAGTACCTATCGGTAAGATGTACTGTTCGACTCCAGTACCTGTCCTTAATTTATTCAATTCTGCCCCAATACCTATCTTTAAGTCATACTATTATACCCTATTACCTATCTTGAAGTCATACTATTCTACCCTATTACCTATCTTGAAGTCATACTATTCTGCCCCAATACCTATCTTGAAGTCATACTATTCTACCCTATTACCTATCTTGAAGTCATACTATTCTAACCTATTAACTATCTTGAAGTCATACTATTCTACCCTAATACCTATCTTGAAGTCATACTATTCTACCCTATTACCTATCTTGAAGTCATACTATTCTACCCTATTACCTATCTTGAAGTCATACTATTCTACCCTATTACCTATCTTGAAGTCATACTATTCTACCCTATTACCTATCTTGAAGTCATACTATTCTAACCTAATACCTATCTTGAAGTCATACTATTCTACCATATTACCTATCTTGAAGTCATACTATTCTACCATATTACCTATCTTGAAGTCATACTATTCTACCCTATTACCTATCTTGAAGCTGTATTTGTGTATATATCCACCTAGTACCAATATTCAGGGGAGCCGCAATAGCTCAGTGGTTAGTGAACTGGACTACCACGGACAAGGGGTAAGGTTCGATCCCAACCGACGGCTTCCAGGTTCACCCAGCCTTAAATGGGTACCGGATTTTTTTCTGGGAAAGTAAAGCAGCACGGGCGTAATACTGACCACATTACCCCAAAAATCATGTGCTGAAGGTCTGTAAAATATAGGGTCACTAACACCATATTTCCCTATACGCCACTTGGTGTGACGGGGGTATTTTACTTTTACCAATCTTCAGGTCGTACTATTCAGCGCCAGTACCTATCTATAACAGAATTATACTACCTCAGTCCTCATCTACATGTTTTATTCTTATACTCCAGTTACATCTTCAATACAAAATCTTCTATTACATAAGCTGTCTTCTATTACATAAGCTGTCTTCTATTACATAAGCTATCTTCAAGTCGTTTTCTTATTTCACTGCAGCAATCTTCAAGCTGAAAGTTTCTACCCCTAACCTATCTTTCACTTGCTCTCTTAGAACCAGGCATAATTATCAAGTGCCAGCTGTGTATAAACATCCTATCTGTACTTTGCTGTTTACGTACCAAATCACTTAACTGTACTCTTCAAGCCAGGTACCAACCTTCCAGCAGTTCTGTGTGGGTCAGTTACCTGCAATCTTTCAGATGCGTTCTGCCAGTCATGTGCCACATTTAAGAGCTGTAATCTTTCAGCTAAGTGCTATCTTTCATCTAAGTGCTATCTTTCAGCTGTTCTAATATCTGTGAGCAAGGGTTACCTTCCAATAGCTTCATAAAGTGTATTTGCATTTGTTGAACAATGTATAAACCTGACAATTCAAGTGGCACACACAATCTTAGACGACCTGTCTTCATTGTTAATGTATGTGCTGTGACTTTAGATTGATTTATCGATACTTCCATGGTAAACGCCTGTAGTCAGTAGGATATTGTAATTTACTTTCAAAAGTTTTCAAATTAGAAATTATTGGTTCCTTCCAGCATTATTTGCCATCAACAGGTCCATTCTAGTTAAATACCTACACGTAGAGCGTACGACCAGTCGTCGTTGTACTAGAGAAAATATCTTCTGTTATTTGTTATAAGAAAAACTACGTACAACAGAGATACTGCGTAAAACATAGGTTCCTCGAAACTATTAACTAATTATCCATACGAGTATTTTGAGGGAATTTTATTTTCTATCATTTTTATCCATTTTCCGACCATGAAACCAACAAACTTTACTTTAATGAGGATATCGCGAGGGCCAATAATTCCGAAAAAAAAACGAGATTGTTTGGTAGGTTCGACATCTGAAGCAATATGTACGAGATTGTTTGGTAGGTTCGACATCTGAAGCAATATGTACGAGATTGTTTGGTAGGTTCGACATCTGAAGCAATATGTACGAGATTGTTTGGTAGGTTCGACATCTGAAGCAATATGTACGAGATTGTTTGGTAGGTTCGACATCTGAAGCAATATGTATTCAATGAATGTACGAGTGGTAAAAAAAGAAGTTGAGCTGTCTTGGAACTGTGGGTGAACAATCTTCTAAGACCTAAATGAACTGCTCTTGTGATGGCTCTAGGAAACGTTAGAAGATACCACATCCACTGAACGAACACAGACGTGCTGCCAATTAAATTGAGTGGGCAGAATTGGAGGTTGCGGTGAAAAACAGAAAAAATGGTTACCAAAAACGCGTGCGCCAGGTTAAATCGACTTTCATGGCAAAAGAAAGACTGCAATTGATTTGTTATTGCCATGAATGGATGAGATCAGCTGTAATAGTTACAATGAGGTATTGAAGAGACAGGGCTCAAGCAAATAAGAAGTAGTATAAGTAACACCATGGTATTCTCATAAGTAGACCATGGTATGTGGTTTTACAGAAGAATGTTGAGAATACCATGGACAGCTAAGAAGAGGAATGAAAACGTTCTGAAAGAGGCCAAAGCAAAAAGATAGCTAATTTCCAAAATTAGGAAGAAACAGTCATCATTTTTTGGCCATGTAATGAGAAAACATTGGAATATGTTGTAACAACTGTGAAAATTGAGGGACGAAGATATAGAAGGAAGCAAAGAGAAAAGATATGAGACAGTTTAAGAAAATGGCTTGACGGAAGGTCAACAACAAAAATGATAAATAACTATCGAGATAGAAAGTTGTGGAGAGACTTGATCACCTACACCAGCAGGCATGGTACTCGATAATGATTAGTATTAATTCAGGTATGTTTGTTCACATTAAAGTCAATTTCCAATTAATTAACCAAGCTCAAATTATGTGAAAGTGAAGTGTTTGTTTAATTATGTCATTTCCAATTTTGGCATCTTCGCCTGCGTTCGTGTGGTGTGTGTTTTTTGGGAGTGATTGTGGATGCACCGGGGTAATGTGTGGGTGGTGCGTTCTTTATTATGTAATGTGCGCATGTCGGATGTTTTCAGGTGTGTACTTGGATGGTGTGAGTGCGTGATGTGTAATGTGTGTTCTGTGATTGATCTATGTGTGGATGGTATGTAGTGATGTGAGAGATATCTCTAGGTAGAGTAAACTGTGCTTGTGTGTGTGTGCGTGTGCGTGCGCTTTTATATTTTTTACGTCTGTAAGTGGTGTCTGCCGGTGATGTGTCTAGGTTGTAAGTGTACGTGGTGTGTATGTGTGTGCGTGCGCGCGCGCATATGGTGTGCATGGGTCGTATGTGTGCCCGTGGTGTGTGTTCAGTGAGGTGCATGTGGTGTGTGTTCTGTTGAGTGTGTGTTTACGGGTGCGGTAGTGTGTGCGGTTGCTATGGAGTATGTGCAGGTGGTGTGGTGTGTGTGTACACGCATGCGTGTTACTTTTGCGTGAAACATACAATTTTGCTAGATCGACGTTCACTGCGACCCTCACTTGCCCCGGCGCATTCATTTTGCTGTCACGATGCATTAAATGTGTTTAAAATAGCAGATTTTCAGTATTTCCTCAGCTATTCAGATAAAATATTTCATTAAAAAATAAACTGTTACATTCTAAACAATGAAAAAGAAATATGTCGTTGAAATTTCAAGAATAATAAAAATATTACTGATCTAAGATTTCTAAAGGCACTCTCTTTCAATCTATTATCATTTGTGTACGTTTCAGCCATTGAAATAAAATATGACTGGCAATAACGTTTTATTAATGTACCGAGTTCAGACATTTCATTTCTTTTTCATTCCTCTCTCAAATCGCTGGCCCCTTGTTGAACACATTTGCATTCGATGCACAGATTGCGAAATGATTGAAGTTTGAGGTCAAGACAGGGAATGTGGATGATTCCTAAAAGAGGGAATTAAAAGCGATTCATAAAAGGAAGAAGAAAGAAGTATTTTCATCATGCGGTCGGGTCTCGTATATTAATATGTTAATAGGAAAATGATTGTTTTGTAATCTTTAACTCAAAAAGTAATCTATGATTTATGTATTTTAAATAACTAACTAAAAGGATTAAAAAAATTAAATAACAGATGGCGGCAAGGTCATGCAGGTCATATATTATTTCTCAGAAAATGGCTGATGGTTCTCCTGGCCAGCCAGGAAAAATTACAAAGAAATTCTTAATAGAAAAACAAGTAAAAAAGGGGATGACATACGTCAGGTAAACAGCAAACAGCTATTATTTAATTCATTATGAGGATAGGGAAAAGAAACCATAGTGAAAATGGCGATAAATAGGGAGAGAGAAGCGCGGACGACATAGGAAGAAAATACAGGATAGTATGATATTGTTGTATGTCAGAAAGTCACCAACAAAACTAATAACGGAAACAGGAAAAAGTAGAAAAGTGTAATCGGTACAGCTCGCAGAGAGGATCGTACAAATAAACAAGGATGGGCCATAACACAATGACCAGAATGTAAAAGTGTAAATATTCCGTATCAAATAATTTATTTTCAATGTTAAGTTTCAGAGTTACCACTGAAATGTTACATTTTATCATGTTCAGAAAACATGCTTCAGAAAAGCACAGGCTATACCACCCCTGACAAGGACTAAACCATATACTGAAAGGCAAAGTCATATCCTATGAACAAAGGTCCGAATATTACCTCGGTAGTCTAGTTGGGAAAACCACTCGACTGAGCTACCGACGTTGGGACAACCCGTATTCGATTCCCACTGGATGCAGTATGAATGTACAATTCCACTCTGTTTCTTACTTTGATGGTGCAGGCTGTCATAGATTGACTTGTCCATCTTTTGATGTTACTCGTCCATGTTAGTCTTGGTCTGCCTCTGCCACCTTGTATTTTCCCTTCCAATATTACTTTTAGTAGGCTGTTGTGTCTTTTAACATGCTCCAAAAATTTCATTTGTCTTAATTGTATTTAGTAGTTCTCTTTTTATTTTCAGTTGTTTTAAAACTTCATCGTTTGTTTTCTTTTCTTTCCATCCAATTCTACCTAATCTTCTATAAATCAATATTTCAAAGGCTTCAATTTTCTGTTCTGTTTTCTTGTATAATGTCCATGTTTCTGCACTATACAGTAATATTGAGAAGATGTAACATTTTGCCATTCTTAGTTTCAGCCCTGCTGATATTTGTTTTGATGTTAGTATATTTTTCATGGCATTAAAATTACTTTTTGCCATACCTATTCTTTTGTTTATTTCAAGTTTACATTTTCCATCATTGGTTATAGTATGTCCCAGGTAGTTGTAGCTCTGGACTGTCTCCAGATGTATTCCCTCAACTGTGATATTTAATTGTAGGTCTTGAGAATTTTCTTTGTTTATGATCATAGTTTTAGTCTTTTTGATATTCATATCTAGTCCATATTTTTTTCTTGTTATGTTTATCACATTAAGCAATTGTTGTAGGTCTTTAGGATTTTCTGCTAGTAGTACAGTACCATCAGCATATCTTAGGTTATTGATTATCTTTCCATTAATGTTTAGGCCTGGCATCTCTGAGATGTTTTTAAAGATTTGCTCAGTGTAATTGAACAAGCTTGGTGATAGGATGCATCCTTGTCTTACTCCTCTTTTTATGTCCATGGATGTAAAATTCTCCTTGTTATATTTTATTATAGAATATAAAGAATAGTTGGCACTTAAACATCGAAAAGAGTATACCAAAATGGCCGATGCCCGTACAAGATTGTTACAAGCAAATCTAGCCAGCCGGATACGTGTTGGTTAGAAAGGCGCAGATATCGTGGCTTTGTCGTAATCTAGCGACACAAAGCGTCCACACTCAATTAATGGGTGAACATTTTAAAAAAATAGGATAGGACATTCCTGACAAACATTTCAAACTCCAGATTCTAGAAGCAGATCTAACTGATGATCGTTGCAACTGAAAGATAGCAGGTCGATCATGGGGCTACAAACCCCAGGCTTAGTCTACGCTGTGCATGATCCAAGAGAAATATTGTCACAATGTTTCCCGACACTGGAGAAGTATTGGAAGCGACTGCATTCATCACAAGTCAACGACTATATAGATGATTTATGAAATGAAAGTGCATCTTCTCTATATATCCCACAGTAAAAGGATCATCGTCAAGTACGATGCCTGCTGGCGTAGGTGGTCCTGTCTCTCCACAACTTTCGATCTCGACAGTTTATCATTTCTGTTGTTGACCTGCCAATATATTCTCTTAAACTGTCTGGTATCTTTTCTTTTTGTTTCCCTCTATCTCTTCGTCCCTCACTTTTCCCCATTGTCACATAGCATTCCAGCTGTTCCATTCTTATTGACCAACAAATGATGTTTGTTTTTTTCCTAATATTTTAAATTAGCTCTCTCTTTGCTTTGGCCTTTTTCAGCAAAAGATTACTTGTTAATATTTAAAAAAAAACATGGTCAGCAACAAACGGACCTAAGAGACATGATTTCTTTATTGTACACGTCTGTATAGCAAGATATGTTAGGGAATTCTCAAAGTGCCTCATAAATCATTTAGAACAACTCGCAAATAAAAACTTAGTCATTTATTTGTGGCTTTCAGTATTATTACTTACCATGAATCTTTGTTAAACATTCATGCCCTTTCATGTCATGATATAGAACAAAATAATTAATACTAAATTTAACAAATCTTATTTACTGAAGATATTGTTACGTCTTCCTTAACATTATATAGTGTCAATCACATTATACTGTTAATTACATTCTAGTATCAATCGCATTGCAGTGACGGTCACTTTACAATGTCAGTCACATTATAACAATCACTTCACTAAATATAAAATACTATTGCATCTATAAAAACAAACCGTATATGACTATTGAACGTTCGTGACTTATATATTATTGTATTTGAACTAGAAACACATTAATTGATCGGTTGGTATTATAACTTTCTTCTGTGTATTTTAACATCCATAGGGGCCAAACGGCGGACATTTAAAAGGTTTAACAGAATAGTAAGAACGGATTCAAACCAGGAGACGACGGACACCACTGCAGCTATGCCTACGGTCGAGCCTATCTCCATAGGAGAACCTCCGCCTGGCATGAAACAGAAACATCGCGTGAAACTTTGGGACAGTTTTCTTCAGAAGACCAGAAAAATCCGTGTTCGAACGAAAGAAAAGAACCACAGCATGAGCGATAAATTAGAGAAACGAACGAGAAGTCATCCGAACATTTCGTCATTTAGCTCTAATCCGTCAAGTCCTGACACCTCTGATAAGACGTTTGCCCTGTTGAACGACACAGCTCCTGATGTCAAGGTGGGCTCTGTTGGGGACGACACAGCTGATTCTAGACGGGACAAGTATCGACAGCAGAGAGACACAGTTTTAACTCGCAGCTCCATCAGTTTAAACGATTCGACTTTCGACTCACCGGTTGCTGCTCCTGATAAGTTCATCTCTCGCGTCAGCTTCAGGAAGAACGATGCTACCTGTGATGACGGATACCGCAGTTCTCATGACCACTCTACCTCCACGACTGAGACTTCCAGTTCCAAATCTCCAGCCATGTCAAAGGTTGAAAGCACGGACAGAAGTAGTTTCGATAATTGTGATAAGGATGAAGAGGATGAGGAGGATGAGGAGGCAGAGAATGAGGAAGATGAGGATGATGTACCTGTCATTGAGAAGAGCTTGCTGCAGGTATGATCCGTGTTCGTGCTGTTTTATTTCTTCTCTGAGATTATTTTTGTTGGGGGTTTTCAAAAATTAATTAATGTTTTATTGTGTTTTTTTAAATTTATTTTAAATCCCTTTGTATATGCAATCTCATTTTTTGTAACCTGTTAGGGTGTTTCTGTATTTGTCGTGTTTGAGTATACCTGTGGCATCGCTTAATTGTAAAAATTATGAGGATTTTTTTCATTCACTCCTTGTCCATTGCTTAGTTTTTATTTCTCAAACAACTTTTTTTCCATCCCTGATACTTGCCTTATTTCGTGAACTTTTAAACAACTTATTTGCTTACCTGGTGCAAAAAAACAAAGAACAAACCTATCCATCACTTCAAGTTGATTAAACGGGAATAATCGTCAGCGTATGATTTAATCTTTTTTGTCACTTACGTGGTTCTAACACTTGATATGTGTCACCGTTTGGTTTCTTTTTTTGTCACTTACGTGATTGTAACACTTGATATTTGTCGCCGTTTTATTTCTTCTGTTTTTGTCACTTATGTGATTGTAACACTGTTATACAATTCACCGCTGTTTTTGTTTCTTCTCTGTACCTGCATGTGAATGTATCACTGTTTTATCTAACATTAATAATTGCATAAACAAAGTCAAATCAGCACATACAATATGGAATATATCCTTGTGAAAATTATTTCTCTGAACGTTTAATACATTTATTCATTTACATAGTGTACATATTTAATATATTGATATAGGATATCCTTAGCCCCCTATCTACGACATAAATCTGGAATAAGTAAAATATATTTTCAAACGCCTAAGCACTCTACTGTTCTGTTTGAGGTGCTTTGGAGAATTATAGTAAAGTGCTTGTAGTAAATTCTAGGATTAACTTTATTAATATCTATTAGAAATATGATTAGAAAGGGTTTTACAAGATTAATGGTAATTTAAAATGGTTAAAGAAAATTTGCTGATCTCATTTTCTTGTTATTTTAGCGAAACAATACAGTGTTAAATGCAGTCTTCATGTTTTATAGTGACGCATTTGCTGGACCTGTACACAAGTTTCCCTATAGTCTCTACGCATGTTTGTGTATCACTTGTACACACATTTGTTTATATATATGTTACATATATGTTTATATTTCCTAAACACATAATTTGTATTGCGTTTACACACTTATTGGTTTCCTCAGCACATACGCATTTGTATCGACTGCACATATGCACATACACACACATACATGTATATACGTTTACACATAATTGTACACTGTATTGTACTGTATTATACACATAACTTGAATCCACGGCCCAGACGTATTCTCATCATGTTGTACACAGATATTTGTGTGACAAGTGTTGTTTACGTCCTGTTTTGTACATGCGCTTATACTGGAGGAGTAACACTACGCAATGAGAGAGGAAGTTTTCATTACTGGGGAGGCGAACATAAGCCTGATCGATAACATCACACCTGGTCATATACACCATGCATTACGTCATGCATCATCGATGGCTAGTTTCCTTCCGCAACTGTCTATAGTTGTATAACTGCACCTAACGATCGTTTTCTTCTCTTCAATATTAATCTACATGTTCATTTCGTAGCTCTCTGTCTTACTTAACATCTTTAACAGTGATATTTCAAGTTACAACATGTTTTCTGGTAAGTGTATTAAAATACAAATATTTAAGAGCGTTGTCTGAATTTTTGTTTTTCATAATTATTTCTAACGTGATCAGAAATGGTGTATATGTTAAAAGCAATCAGCTAAGCATATCTGACAATTTGCACTAAGATCGGAGAACCAGAACTGATCAAGACTTTAAAATCAACCCCCCCCCCCCCATCCCCAACGTCAGCTTTGAAGACAGATCGACTAGTCTGACTATATAAGTAAGGTACAGCCGGTACTTAAACAACGACCAGTTCTAATAGGAGGCGGCTGGCTCGAAGGGATTATCGAAACTTGGTGTTAACCAAGACATAACGCAACCACGTCAACTTAACGCCTTTTTAAACGCGAGTAACAAACATTAGTAATCGTCTGGTGAACGCATAACAAGAAAAATAATTGTAGCATTTCAGAAGCAATAAAAAATAACACAACATTCGTGATATGATGAGAAGTTTGAGGACAACCAGCCACGTTGCATGAAAAGATAAGACAGATTAAATATTGCCGCAAAATATTCTTTCATGAAACCACATCCAGCAACGAGTACACAGAAAAATGGACAATCAAGTCATATGGCCGAGAAACCAACGACCATTTGGCGCGCCCACAAGAGTTGACGATTTGTCTTCAAGGTACATGGAAGCCAATATTCGGATGGACTGATAATATTACAGAAAATCTTCAGAAGCTGGAGTAAATAACTGTCTTCACGAGGCACATGGCTCAGGATGATGCTTTGCAACAAGTAGAACCACTCTTTCGTATCGTCAAAACCTTGACCATATGACGTTTCTTTTCATGCGTATTGACTAAAAAGTAAAAGTAAAGAGCCTCGTCACGCCAAGTGGCGTATAGGGAATATGGTGTTAGTGACCATACATTTTACAGACCTTTCTACTTCTTCTTTCCTCTTTTCATTGATACCTAAAAGGTGTCGTGGTTTATATCATTTGTCGTTCTTGAGCTGCTCGAACTGTCTAAATTAGTGATTTTCCTTTTTGTTACATGTCTCTGTCGCTGCGTCTATCCATCTTCTTCTGGGTCTTCCTCTTGGTCTTTTTCCATGCATTCTCGAGAAGAACGCCCTTGATGGTGATTGGTAAGGGTTCATTCTGACCAGGTGGCCAAACCATTTAAGTTGTTGTTGTTCTATATATTCTTGCAGGGTTTTGTTCCTACCATTTTTCTTATGGTTTCATTTGGTATTTTATCTCTTCTTGTGTTGTGTGTTACTTTTCTCAAACATCGCATCTCACATGTATTGATCTTTCTTAATTGTGATTTAGAAAGAGTCCATGTTTGACTTTCATAGCACAAAGTTGGTATGAAAATGCTATTTATCTTTTGTTGTTTAGCTGGCATAGAAATGTTTGGATGTCTTAGCAATGGTGAAAGCTGGTATGTGACAACATTTGCTTTATGTATTCTCATGTCAATTTCTCTGTCTAGTCTAAAGTCTACAGATCTTTAGCACATGATTTTTGGGGTAATGTGGTTGGTATTACGCCCGTGCCGCTTTACTTTCCCAGAAAAAAATTCATTACCCATTTTGCGTATCGACTAGCGATGCTATAATTCCAATCCATTAGGCCCATCATTTGTCGTGAAAAATTCACTTTGGAATGTGAATTTGTAATTACTTCTGTTTGTGTCTGTCCCCTGCTTTTAAGTGTCGCGACGTTGATTTTTCCAGTCTTGTCTTACCCGCAAAGCTGAAACTTCCTTATTTAGCTCTCTTTTCCTCTTGCAACTCCCCAACTATTAATAGCAAATGTGGCGAAATAGGCAAGAAAATATTTGGAGAGGAGCTAGTATCCATTGAGAAATAAACTATGTTTCTGTCATCAAATTAACTCTTTATAGATGGATGGTTCTTTATTTTAACAAAACCTTGTCCAGATTATATTTTTTTTTAATTGTAAGTTCCACCCGATCATGTCGACGTGGTAGTGCCGTGGTCAGTGAATATTAGCCTACTACAACGTGATCAGTGAATATTAGCCTATTACTACGTGATCAGTGAATATTAGCCTACTACTACGTGATCAGTGAATATTAGCCTACTACTACGTGATCAGTGAATATTAGCCTACTACACGTGGTCGGGTTCAATTGGATCGACGGTTTTTAAGTTAACTAAGCCTAACAGAGAATTGAAGCCTTTGAAATTTGGATATAAAGAAAAATAGGTAGAATTGGATGGAAGGAAAAGAAAACAAACGACGAAGTCTTAAAACAACTAAAAATGAAAAGAGAACTACTAAACACAATTCAAACAAGACAAAATGTATATATGGGGCATGTTAAAAGACAACAACCTATTAAAAGTAATCTTGGAAGGGAAAATACAAGGTAAAAGAGGCAGAGGCAGATGCAGACCAAGACTAACATGGAGGAGTAACATCAAAAGATGGACAAGTCAGCCTATGACAACCTGCACCATCAAAGCAAGAGACAGAGTGGAATGGCGTCCAACCTTCAATGCGGAGACGGCACTCGATGATTATGATGATGATGAAGAGCTCTCACCTTCACCATAAATTACTTCAATTTTGCAATTTTTTGTTACTAAAATACTTTACATTTTTAATGAACGAGTAGTAACAAAACAAACCACTTGTTTGCAAAACTGCACACTCTTTTACACTTTGGCCTGTTCAAACAATTTGTTCACATTGAGATAGATGAAAATCGATATATATTTTTGGTTCCGAATTGAAATATGAAAGTAGATGTTAATCGAATGTCCGTAAATCTAAATGCTGATTCTAGTTCTTCTATTTCTCGACTAGCCTGGCCATCATCTCTCAATAATGTATGTTTACGAGTTTACCAACATTGATGTTATTCATCTATAATTGAACCTGATATAGGCCATAGAATACACATGGGACCTGCGATTTGAGTTATTATCAATCCGTGTACGCCTATATAAACGAAGCCCCCCTCCCCCTCTAAATTAAAGTTTACTGGAACTATCATCTGATCTCATAAAAAAAAAAGAGAAAATCATAATATACTAAGCCTCTCAAGATATGGCGACTTACATAAAAAGAAAATCTAAATATAACAAGTCCTCTCAATATATGGTATGGAGACTTATATCTTGAGAAAATCATAATATACCAAACCTCTCCAGATGTTGTGTTGTTTCATTTGTCGAATGGATATTATATTTATCTTCTACTTTCCTTCTTTGCTTGTTTTTCATCGTCGATGGGAGATATAGTTTGCGGCTTTTTGCTCTTCTGTTGGCCTCTCCTGTTCTTTTGTTTTCTAGCGTTTCTATTATTTCCTTGGTCCATGTTTTTCATGGCCTCTCTTTGGGTCTGGTGTTGTGCTCAAAAGCAAATGAGGAAGGAAAGAAAAACAAGTAATTCAATATAACTTAAGATACACTAAAGGAATACCATTGCCAATTGCAAGTACACAAAAGAGCCTTGGTATGTCATGAGAATGACAATAAAAAAACAGCCAGCAAGTCAGACATAAGTAAAGAACCCAGTGGCACATAATGACGTTAATAATAAATAAATAATTTGTGAAATATTGAGATGTCCTTATCTTTATTAAGTACCGTGGCTGCTGACGTACGTGAACATGTCTTCACATAGCTATCTTTACATCTAGTTATCAACTCTATTGTTAACCTCTAAACCATTCTCTTCAACTGTCTTGCATTGTCCCCTCTATTTCTTCTCTGTTCATTTATTTACAACAGAGTTCGTACTCCAGCTGCTTCCATCTCATTACATGGCAGCCACTAATTATTGCTTCCTTCTCGTATTGAAAATTATTAGCTTTCTTCATTTGCTTTATCCTCATTTAGAACATACACATTACTCTTCTTAGTTGTTAATGGTATTCTCAACATTCTTCTGTAAAATCACATTCTGTGGCCGCCAACGATTGTCTTGTCTGTTGTCCTACTGTCCTGGAGATGACACGTGACAGTAGACCATGCCCACAGACTTTTAGAAATATACAGGAAGGTCAAGTGATGGCGTTTCCTATAATTTTCTACCTGAGTGGTTTACTACTGGATGGCGAGAGAAACCTGATATTATCGTTCTAGACATTGATGTGGTTCTGAGCGCACTTAACGTGTGGAAAGGAGGATTACGTGGTGGTAGTTGGGAAGGATGATGAGAAAGATGAGGATTACATGGTGCTGGTTGTGAAGGTTTTGGAGAAAGGTGATAATTACATGGTGATGGTTGTGAAGGATGAGTATTACGTGGTAATAGATGTGAAAGAAGATGACTCTAACCATTTGAATGCCTTGGTCGTTGCCATCACCTCCATTGTCATGCTACTCGTGGTCATGACGTATGCACCACTGTCTTCGTAGACTATTCTGCCTGCCGAGCGTTCTGTAAATGCCGATGCACTTCTTTGGTGTCGTCTTAACGATCCGTCTCTATAGATGACTGCATCTTTCTCATCGGTGTTATCGCAGATGAGACCATTGACCTCAGCATTAACCACGACCGGGTTCTGTTCCATACTTTTCCTGTCGAGTGGCTATACCTACCAATAACTTTTGATGTCTATACCTATCAATAACAGTGATGGCTATACCTACCAATAACAGTAGTGGCTATACCTACCAATAACAGTGGTAACTATACCTACCAATAACAGTGATGACTATACCTATCAATAACAGTGGTAGCTATCATCATCATGTACCCTGCCGGTTGGCGTAGGCGATCATTTCCCTCCCCAATCTTCTATCTACAGTGCATCGTATCAGTTCTGTTGTTGACTGTTTTCCATGCCATGACACCAAGCTATCCAGTATTTTCTCTCTTTGTCGTCCGTGATCTCTCTTTCCTTTTATTTTGCCAGTTGTAACCAAGTATTCCAACTTTCGTCTTCTCATGATGTGCCCGAAAAATGTTGATTGCTTCTTTCTGATGTTTTTTAAGAGCTCTCTTTTTGTGTTGGCCTCTTTGAGAACTTCCTCCTTGGTCTTTTTATCTGTCCAGGGAACTTTCAACATTCTTCTGAGAAATCCCATCTCTGTGGCCTCTAATCGTCTTTTCATTTGTTTGTCTACTGTGGTAGCTATACCTACCAATAACAGTGGTGGTTAAACCTAACATTAACAGTAAAGGTAAAGTACGAGACTTGAACCGGCGTCTTAGCACGCGAGTTTCCACCCATATGTGCTCGGCCGCATATCCACTCTCTCTCTACTCTCTCTCTCTCTCTTTCTCTGTGATCATGACTCAATTAGAGTAGGATTCCAGACTCTCACATGAAGACAGCTGTCTGTTTAGGTGAATTGATCGACGCTACAGACAGAACATCATAATTAGAGTCTGTTAGATCCACTCTGATTGAATACCTGTTAAAACGTTGCACTGTGTTCTGCGCCAGTGGCCCAGTACATCCGATTTCAGCCAGCAGGTAGGTAGGTAGGTAGGTAAGCAGGTAGGTCGATCGCTCTTTTTTATTCTTCCACTCAGTTCTTCCCCATTCTTCAATAGGAATGCACTTCTAAGACTAATTTCAAACTGACTGACGCAGTGAGTTGTGATTTCTTAGACGTCCGCGTCATTAGTACAAAATCAATGTCGTTTTCTCAAACTTTTGCACTGAGGCTGTACCATTGGAGGCCGTCTAAGGTCTCCCGCGATTACTCGCCATTTCTTGATGTCCCTGTCTGCATTCAGACACCCGCATGAGGATTACATGGTGATGGTTGTGAAGGTTTTGGAGAATGTTGAGGATTACATGGTGATGGTTGTGAAGGTTTAGGAGAAAGGTGAGGATTACATGCTGATGGTTGTGAAGGATGAATATTTACGTGGTGATAGATCTGACAGATGAGGAGAAAGATGATTCATAGGTCATGGTTGTGAAGGTTTAGGAGAAAGTTAATGATTACATGGTGATTGTTGTGAAGGATGAGGATTACGTGGTGATGGTTGTGAAGGATGAGGATTACGTGGTGATGGTTGTGAAGGATGAAGAGAAAGATGATTACATGGTGATTGTTGTGAAGGATGAAGAGAAAGATGATTACTTGGTGATGGTTGTGAAGGATGAAGAGAAAGATGATTACTTGGTGATGGTTGTGAAGGATGAAGAGAAAGATGATTACTTGGTGATGGTTGTGAAGGATGAAGAGAAAGATGATTACATGGTCATGGTTGTAAAGGATGAAGAGAAAGATGATTACATGGTGATGGTTGTAAAGGATGAAGAGAAAGATGATTACATGGTCATGGTTATGAAGGATGAAGAAAAAGATGATTACATGGTGATGGTTGTGAAGGATGAAGAGAAAGATGATTACATGGTGATGGTTGTGAAGGATGAAGAGAAAGATGATTACATGGTCATGGTTGTAAAGGATGAAGAGAAAGATGATTACATGGTCATGGTTGTAAAGGATGAAGAGAAAGATGATTACATGGTGATGGTTGTAAAGGATGAAGAGAAAGATGATTACATGGTCATGGTTATGAAGGATGAAGAAAAAGATGATTACATGGCGATGGTTGTGAAGGATGAAGAGGAAGATGATTACATGGTCATGGTTGTAAAGGATGAAGAGAAAGATGATTACATGGTGATGGTTGTGAAGGATGAGGAGAAAGATGATTACATGGTCATGGTTATGAAGGATGAAGAGAAAGATGATTACTTGGTGATGGTTGTGAAGGATGAAGAGAAAGATGATTACATGGTGATGGTTGTGAAGGATGAAGAGAAAGATGATTACATGGTGATGGTTGTGAAGGATGAGGAGAAAGATGAGGATTACGTGGTGATATTTGTGAAATATGAGGAGAAAGATGAGGATTACTTAGTGATGGTTGTGAAGGATAAGGAGAAAGTTGAGGATAACGTGGTTATGGTTGTAAAGGTAGGAGAAAGATGATTACATAGTGATGGCTGTGAAGGATGAGGAGAACGATGATTACATGTGATGGTTGCGAAAGATGAGGAGAATGGTGAGGATTGCTTTGGTGATGATTGTGAAGGACGAGGAGAAAGATGAGGATTACGTGCGTGGTATTTTTGAAGGATGAAGATTAAGGTGATAATTGTAAAGGACGAGGATTACGTGGTGACGGTTTGTGAAGGACGAGGATACGTGATGATGTTTGTGAAAGACGAGGATTAGGTGGTGTTGTCTGTGAAGGACGAGGATTAGGTGGTGTTGTTTGTGAAGAACGAGGATACGTGATGATGTTTGTGAAGGACGAGGATTAGATGGTGTTGTCTGTGAAGGACGAGGATACGTGATGATGTTTGTGAAGGACGAGGATTAGGTGGTGTTGTCTGTGAAGGACGAGGATACGTGATGATGTTTGTGATGGATGAAGATTACGCGGTGATAATTGTGAAGGATGAGGAGAAAGATGAGGATTTCGTGGTGACGGTTTGTGAAGGACGAGGATTAGGTGGTGTTGTTTCTGAAGGATGAGGAGAAAGAGAAGACATAAGGAGGAGGTGAGTGAAGCAAACATGTAGTCATTGATGTCAAATTCTCGGTGAAAAGTTGTCCTAAAATAGATACAAATGTGACTAAATATTGGGAATATTAAAAAGTAGATGAGACCATATTATAAGCCAAGCTAGAAACACATAAAGAGTTATAGAGATCGAACATTCGTAGTGTGTTGCGAAGATTCAAGCACCTGGAGAATATCATTTTAGAGAATTAATAACAACACAAAGGTACATGGATTTATGACAATCCCAGCGTTATTTAGAGATAATAGATTAATGAAGATCCAAGAGTGATACAGAGTTGTAAACATTCAACAATCACATACAAATAGCTGTGAAGATTCTAAAATCATGAGGAAATATGTTAAGTTATAGAGTCCAAAGTAGTTTGAAAAACAATAAATAAGAGGAATGACCAAGAAATAAGAGAGAAGAGCTATACAGATGTATGATTTTACAAAATAACATATGCCGTTATATGTGATGTTTGTAGCACTATGCCAGACATCCATTCCCATAAAAATGTATCTGATATTTATTGTCGCAATGCCGGTTGATCTCCCAACGTGGTGTCGATTAGATGAAAAAAATTGTCACAACAGGAAATTGAATTTTCGACAACCAGTCAACAAACGTACCCACTAACAACTTGGTCTCAACGTCTTCACATAGACTTCCTCACAACAAAAGGTCTGTAGAATGTAATACGTTTTTCCAGTATTTCACAAGACATTTATTTGCGTGCTTTATTATCCCCTAATCTGTCCTGTGTGACTCTTCTTGTTCTCCTTTCTTCCTACGTTATTTCGCTAATATCGTGCCTGGGATGAATGTGATTAGTAACCTTCTTTTAATCTTTACAAAACATTTACAATATAAAAAATAGAGCAATAGTGGAGAGTGTATTCCTAAATTATCAACATAACATGAACAATACACGCACTAAGGTAGACACATCATCATTATGTACCATACCGATTGTGCTGCCGATCATGTCCTTCCACAATTCTCTTTCCACAGTGCATCATATCAGTTTTATTTACTGTTTTCCGTGCCATGACACCAAACTATCTAATATTTTCTCTCTTTGGCGTCCATGACCTCACTTTCCATGCATTTTGCCTGTTATAACCAAGTATTCCAACTTTTCTCTTCTCATGATGTGCCCAAAAAATGTAAAAAAAAATGTCAGATGTATTTAGCTCTCTTTTTGGGGACGGCCTCTGAGAATTTTCTCTTGTGGAGGTAGAAACAGAAAGACAGAAAATAAATCGATTGGTGGATTAGTAAGAGGAGGAAGCATGTTGTTAAACCTCATAATTAACACATTTATTTTCATAAGTTATAGCCGGTATTCTTCTTTCAAGACCAGCAGTGAGTGTCCATGTTTTGCAGATTTATAAAGATACAGATATCACTACTGTTCGTAATAGTCGAATCTTTGTTTTTGGGATTCAGTGTTGCTTTTCAATATATTGTTTAGTCCAGCCAGACCTGCCATTGCCTGGGCGGTTCCACCTAAAACCTCGAGCTTTCTTCAGTGACAATCGGGCCTAAACTGGTTGACTATTTTAAGTGTCTCTCCATTTATTGTGATTATGAGTATCTTGTTTGTCATTAGGTTGGCTTATCGATATTGATCTCCGTTAGATATGCTAGTGATATAATATACCAAATGTATATTGTTAAAAAATATACTTCGTGTACATGCCTTCTCAAATAGCAGGCAAGCTGGTGCTTCTGTTCACTACTGCCTACTGAGATTTTTGTGGTAAAGGTGAAAGAATGGATGAAACAAGTCAAATGCTAAATAATATGCCTATGTATACTAAAAAATGAGGAAGATACCTTACAATAAATTTTTGACAATTGAAACAAGAAAAAGACTTCTTAAATGTTATGTAGAGCCAGTCTTAACATATTGATGTGAATCATAGACAATAGGACAACAAACAAGAAATCACTGGAGTCTGTAGAAATGTGGTTTTACAGAATGTTGAGAATACCATGGACAGCTAAGAAGAGTAATGAAAACGTTCTGAAAGAGGCCAAATCAAAACGAGAGCTAATTTCCAATATTAGGAAGAAACAATCATCATCTTTTGGCCATGTAATGAGAAGGGAACAACTGGAATATATTGTATCAACTGGGAAAATTGAGGGACGACGAGATAGAGGAAAGCAAAGAGAAAAGATACCAGACAGTTTAAGAGAATGTCTTGGCAGAAGGTTAACAACAGAAATGATAAATAACTGTCGTGATCGAAAATTGTGGAGAGACACGATCACCTATGCCAGCAGGCCCGGTACTTGATGATGTTTACTAGTTCCTTCAAGGTTTTTCACATTTTAGATGGGACATGTCCCATTAGTAATGAAATAGCTTGAGATTGTCATTATGAAGAGCATGGAATCCGGAAGAAAGTGAGAGTAAAATACAGCAAGAGAAGTGATATTGACTACTGCAGATGCTGAAAAATTCGCAAGACAGAGAAAACTAGCCATCGCGAGAACTAAATTCAAGGAAAGATAAAGATAATGTTGATAACATTCTTGATCATGTATATCATACCAAGCTCTTGGCCATCAATTTCATTCTTACCCTGCTTTTGATCATTATGTTTATTAAAACTTGATTTCATTGTATATGTTTTACTGTCATATACAGTAGCCTATCTTTGTTTCTTTTATCAATATAAAAGCTTCAATTTACACGTTGAACAAGCAGACTCCGTGCGCAAGAATACAGCACGCCTGCACTATTTCCTGTCTCAACTCGAATCCCACTCCCTCTTTTAATAAGAAACTACTTGCACTTTTTCATGATCAGCTAAAGAATAAAGCATTAGAGTCGTCATCCGATCGATACTGAAGACTACAGATATTGAACAGAACGAGAAATCTGCAACGGATGTGAAAATAGTTGGAGAGAATGCATGTCAAAATACATTTAGCTTAGGCATTATTATCATCATAGAAGGCCAGCCATTATACATCTACGCCAGTTATATAACTTATCTTTATATATTGATCACCGTTATTACCATCATCATCGCCAGGGTAGTAAATACAGAAGAAAGCCTTTGTATCGGATAGAATATATATATATATATATATATATATATATATATATATATATATATATATATATAAAGTAAAGTACTCCCGTCACGCCAAGTGGGCGTATAGGGAATATGGTGTTAGTGACCACAAATTTTACAGACCCTCGGCACATGATTTTTGGGGTAATGTGGTCGGTATTACGCCCGTGCCATTTTACTTTCCCAGAAAAAAAAATCCGGTACCCATTAAAGGCTGGGTGAAATGGAAGCCGTCAGTTGGGATGAAACCTACCTCTTGTCCTTTGTAGTCAAGTTCACTAATCACTGAGTTATCGCGGCTCCCATAGAATATATAGTCATATCTGAAATAGACAAATACTACATAATCCATGAATTTATTTGTTTCTTCTTCAATAAATAGAAATATATCGTAATCCTCGCTTCGTTACTATTTGAGTTTTACAGACTACATTGTGGTAGCAACCACTCGGCTGTTAAAAATACGTGTGTGTGGGTCTCATAATTATGTAGATATTTATTTGCACGAATGTATTCATGCATGTATATACTAAATGTATGTTTAAATATGCATGTGTTTTATATGTTGTAACTGTGATTTCTGTTTTGTGTGTGTAGTAGCGATGTACCTTTGGCCATACAGTCACCGTATTGTGATAAGAAACACATCCAGTATGTAAATAGGTCGATAAAGAACATATGTCTCGTTTTTATATTTATCTCACAATATTTGTTGCGTGTCCTGGTTGCTGGCCAGTTTAGTTAGCAGGGACAGTTTATGCATCAAAGAGTATAGGAAATCACTGATAATTGGGAAAGTGACTTTTAGTTAATTTGACAAAGTTTGCCAAGTCATTATTGCGTGACTGCTTGCGTTCATGGGTGCATACAATTGTTGTTATAAATTTGGTATAAAAGAATAGGGGTCGGTTACGTTTTATGTTTTAACTTTCACCAAAGGGAAACTATGAAGTAAGTTCACCTATCATTCTAGAATTCGTTAACTGGAGAGCGATATTCGTGGCGTCACAGCAGCGATTTGCGTGAACTGGCTATCAAGGTAGACAATGACTCGCATAAAGATATGCTGTAAAATCCGGCCGTCCACAGTTAGACATCTGAAACAGCAGCCCCGGACATCGTGAACGAATGGGAGATAGTTGTGGACCTATCTGAACGATAATCATAGCCAGACTGCATGAGACTGTCGCAGATGTGATTATGCGATATCAACGTTTCATATTATCCTGATTGAGCTAATTGTGCCATTTTAGACTAGAATTGAAGAGCAGCAAATAATCAAGTGACCAAATACGGAGATATTATCAGAGGAAATGGAGCAATAAAGACTCCAATAAAAGATCATAATCACATGAGGGCGCCTAGAGTCTAATGGCTGCAGGTGTGTGCGATGGAGAAAAGCAGTAGATCTGAAACAGTGTTTTTTTAAATGTTGAAAGCTAAGGCAGATGAGGGGTCATGCTGACTCTGTATCTAGACAGTGGGCATAAAAAAAAAACATAGTTGTAGAAATACCAAAAATCAGTGATAACGAAATTGACATCCAATGACGCAAGCTTAAAGACAACGCAATAAATTCAGATTACCGAGGAATATTTGGAGCCGCGATAGCTCAATGGTTAGTGAACTGGACTACAAAGGACAAGAGGTAGGGTTCGATCCCAACCGACGGCTTCCGGGTTCACCCAGCCTTAAATGGGTACCGAATTTTTTCTGGGAAAGTAAAGCGGCACGGGCGTAATACCGACCACATTACCCAAAAAAATCAGGTGCTGAAGGTCTGTAAAATTTATGGCCGCTAACACCATATTCCCTATACGCCACTTGGCGTGACGGGGGCTCTTTACTTTTTTTTTTTACTTTTAGCGAGGAATATTTACCGGATGAATTTGAAGAAGCAAGTCTGGAGCCAACAGCATAGAGAGATTATGACTAAGTCTTCTATCAACGCCAAAACTGACGTTACGGGGAACTGTAAACAAATAAGTAAATGTTGATTAGGTTTAGCATATAGACCTACATCATGGTTTTATCACACAGTCTCAATGTTTCCAAAAGTGAGGTCTGCTTTGACCAGATCCAAGGGTTGCAGCACTAACGTTTTGTATAGACTGGGCAGAAGTGTGCCTCTATGCTACGTGATCTTCGAGTATTTCAGCTCAAGTGAACTTATCGGAAGCCCAAGACGCCCTTCTAACAACTGAGCTGAGTGCGGCCAATCACCCACAGCTGACTGCATGCGTCAAGATCGGCATACAACAGAGATGAGTGCGGCCAATGACCCACAGCTGACTGCATGCGTCAAGATCGGCAAACAACAGCTGACTGTATGCGTCAAGATCGGCAAACAACAGCTGACTGTATGCGTCAAGATCAATATACAACAGAGATGAGTGCGGCCATCGACCCTCAGCTGACTGCAAGTGTCAGGATCGGCAAACAACAGAGCAAAGTCCTACAAAGGTAAACACGTTAATATCGTCTAAAAAGTCAATATGTTAACATCAACATCGTCTCAAAAGTCAACATGTTACCATCTTCTCAAAAGTCATCATACTCAAATCTCCACATACTCACATGGTCAGGCCCACCATGGACCCACTCATATATTACTCTTCCATTGCACGTTTGGACATGTGTAAAAGCTCCTGATTGGTTAGACCAGCAGTGCACATTTTAATACAGTAGCTCTAGATTATCCAGACCAGCTGCGGACGATGGTTTCGAAACTTGAGGAGGCATGGAAGTGAAATTGCCCTTTAGGTTGACCTTTAGCCTGATAACTTTCGATATTACAGCAATTTACGCTATGAAAAATAGTTCCTTCAAATATTGCTCTTAATTTGCTGTTAAAGCTTCAGTTTTGTTCATATATATATATATATATATATATATATATATATATATATATATATATATATATATAAAGACGTAGCGCGGTGATCTTAAGAAGGCTCTAGATAATGTTGCCTCCGATTCCCTCTAGCGACATAACGTAATTGTCTTTCTTATGTTGTCAATCCTACGAATGGCTGATCGCAGAAATGGCCTAACCAGTTTTAATGAACAGACTCCAAGGTCGACAGATGTCGTTTTACTGTTGTAGTAGGTCAGACCTCCGTATACATTGAAGCCTGTTTATTATTAAAAGCTTGAATTACTTGAACTCTGTCACGGCTATACTTTGAGATACGGTAGCTGGTTGTACATTGACCTTTACCTCATTGAGCTGAAATTTGATTGTTTTAAGTATAGTGATCAAATATTACAGGAGTCATGGCCTCTGATGGCTCCTCTGAATATATCGCCGCTGATCTAGACTCAACTAGATGTGAATTAGAACTGTCACCCACACTAAATCTTAATGTTAAAAATACAAGTTGCTAGTGATTTACTATATAAAATATTTTTTTTCAAAAGCACACGTTCAATCAGTCACCGCCTTTTAGACCCTTTTTGTGAGCATAGAACACGGTCAAGGCCTCTCCACCAGTCCCAATTTTTGAACATTTTCTCTACTTCTCCTTAAAGTAGGCTAATCTTCTTAAGGATTACTTGACTTCTCTTCTACATGTGTTCCTGGACCCTCCTGGCTTTCTCTTCCCCTGTGAGTTCTATGACAGTGCCTGTCATGCTATGTTGGAATCAGGTTTTCATCGCGCGAAGAAGGTAGTACACGTATTTTTTTCCCCCTAATTTCGTGTGATGCTTTGTTTTTCTCAAGAAGGTTTATGTGTCTATGTAAAAAAATGAAACAACATCGTATATTTGATCATTACATTTTGTAAGTCATTTTATTTTCCGGATTAACCTGGTTACAGTTAGTTGAAATGATTAAGCTTCTGCTGTGCAAGGAAATGACTCTAGTAATATAAAGGAAATGCTTTTTGGATAAAGAAGCACGATAACACAATGATAGTAAGCAAACTCACAACGGAGTAATGAATATGAGAGAGAACCAGCACGATTAATTCATAACAAATAATTGAACGTTGTGATGAAGCATATCGCTCGGCCAAACATCGAGCATTTAAATAAAGAGAAATTGTAAAAATCCATGGCTTTCTCTTGCATTGCTATTATGTCGAGGATGGAGTACCGCATCTCGACCTAGAAACCTCGACTGAGCCCAATCTATCAACGCTCTCCCCACGAGGAAACCAGTTAATGGCTTTCAAATAAAACATTTTTGTCTACAGGGACTTAATGTTCAATCTAACTTTGCTCTAGCATACCCCTCAGTCTATTACCTCGCTTGATTATCTCCTGTGTCCTTTCTACCTTGATTATCTGCGTACTAGCAAAAACGAGGTCTCCTAATGGAGTCATAATTTCACCACATTTTCGATTTACTATGTCAGGAAATGAATTTTATAATTCCTGTATGATGCAGAAACACGGACATTAGATAAGAAAACAGAACAAAAAATTGAAGCTTTTGAAATGTGGATTTTTAGAAGAATACGAACAATTTGATGGAAAGAAAAGAAAACAAATGATGAAGTCTTAAAACAACTAAAAATGAAAAGAGAACTACTAAACACAATTCAAACAAAACAAATGAGAGTTTTTGGGCCATGTTAAAAGACATAACAGCCTACTAAAAGTAATCTTAGAAGGGGAAATACAAGTTAAGAGAGGCAGAGGCAGACCAATACTAACATAGACGAGTAACATCAAAAGATGAACAAGTCAGCCTATGACAATCTGCACTATCAAAGCAATAGACAGAGTGGAATGCGCGCCATGGTAGCCAACTTTCGATGCGGAGACGGCATTCAATGATGATGATGATATCAGGAGAATGCAATAAAGCGTCGTCCATTCAATGTTCTCCATTTCACTAGATGTCAAGACCACAACTGTTAACTCCTTTATATAGGATGTCTCAGTCGCTACCGAACTTGACATTTCTTTAATGGTTTTACCAGAGACACTCTCGTTTCTAGAACATACCAATACATTTTCCAGATATTCAGTGTGAACTCACAGGTACTCTACAATAGCACTCACGAATAACGACCGTATTGTGTAGGCACCCTCAGACAAATGATAAAGATCAACAGAGAGGCGCGTCTGGCAGGTGTGTTACAACAATTAGGCACAACTCACACACAATTGACACACTTCTTTTCAATTCTCACACAATGGAGGCATCCCTTTTCAAATTTCGTTGCAACATCTTCATAGGTGTTAGAATTATTGAAGAAATACGTCGTCCAGTAGCGAATGAGTCACCCGTGTGTCTGTATGTGCGAGAGCATTGATTTCATGCTGCCTGGACGTAGGAACGGTTAGTTCTTCCACCCAAACGATGAGGTGGCGGGCCTCAATTGTTCTCTCTTTATTTTGTGGGTGACACATTGGAGTTTATCAGTAGAGCAATACGATATCTACTAAATCAACATACCTCACAACTTCAGGCCTGCAGTTCGCCTTACCTTGTTGATTAGCTTCCTGTAGAGCACACACATTTCAAGGAAAGTCCACTGAAGATTAAGTCAGGTCATCATAACTTTCACTGCTGACCCTACTCTGGCTTTACCAGTTATATATATATATAATGTGTGTGTTAGGGAACTCGGATAGTGTCATAGATCTGGCAATGGTGTCTACCACCCTCGCATCGGTATGCAGGTGGAGTGTACTGGTAATTCACTAATTAAGAAAGGCAGAAATGGAAGTCAGAAAAGCAAAATCAACACATTCTACTATAAAAACATAGACCCGAGCGTCGTTAGCAAAATCAGACGTAGCAAACAAGCGCCCCTCGCAGGAGGCAGGAGAGATGGGCGCAGCTGCCCTGGTGGAACGAAGAAGTCAAGGATGCCTGGCGGAGCATGAGACAAGCAACCAAGACATGACAGAAAGCAAGAAAGAAAAACAAGAATACAACTTGAGCTCACGGGACGTCTGAAAAGAAGAGGTCGACAGTAAAATGATGCACTTTAAACTATGTGCTAAGAAAGGTAGGATGCCAAGTGGATAATTTCCGCAAAAAAAGTGTGCTCAGAAAAATCACTAGCCACATTTTAACGTCTTCATCTCATCAGAGCATGAATGGCACAATACGACACAAAGAAATACCAGACTTCCAGTGCACAGGTCAGATATGGCACAAATCTGACGAGAGCAAAGGGAAAGTTCTGCTTCCCCGCTACATTGATCAGACTGACCAAAGAAATGAGGCTGTAAGAATGAGCATTAAGGGGTCACTCTCAGAATTGCGTGAGAATGTAGTGTTGGGAGATGATCTCACAATCACAACCGATACCATTCGCACGACACTTGAAAGGTCACACAATAATGCTCCTGGTCCAGATAGGGTTCAGTTTGACGACATAGGCGATTTAAAAAAAAAACTAGTCAAAGAGTTTAATGCCAGCTTTCAGAGTGGTCAGATTAAGGAGGAGTGGTTACACAGCGACTTACTACCGCTACCGAAGCTAAACAAGGACAACTCTCAGATCAATGCCTTCAGAATCATCACGATGCGGAACACCGCGGGCAAGCTACTGGGGAAAATAATTACCCGTATACTCACCTGTCACCTTGAACAGATACGCGCATTCCCACCCACACTCGGAGATTATAGATATAACAAAGAGACATGGCTCAATGAGGCAGTCTTCGTCTATGACGTATTCGAAGGCTTCCACAGACGAGAGGTGAGGTGACATGTGCTGCTGCTATAGATCTGGAGGATGCATAAATAGGTACCATTTGAATACCTCATAAACATGCTCCTCAAACTGACGATGCACCCTTTCCTCATTAGATGGATGACTGCAGCACTGTTTCAGATGAAGGTGATACTCAGATGTGGAAGATTGCCATCCGATCCAACATCCATTTGCCCAGGGCTGCCACAAGGCTCACCATTGTCACCAGTTCTGTTTAACGTGTACACAATGACGATCACGAAACAACAACTGGATGGGAGGGGAAGAACTTACTTTTTGCTGATGACATTCTGGTTTATCAACATGGTGTGCATGCGTGCGTGTGTGTGTGTGTGCGTGCGCGCCTGTCTGCATGCCTACGTGCGGGACTGTGTTTATGATTCAAACTTCTATACCATTTTGAATATACGGAAGATCCAGATAAGCACATATCAGTTTCTATCAGTCTGAGTCTGTTGTATAAATCGGTATATCCGAACCCATCTTAATCAAATTTGGCATAGTTGCTATTATGTCCGTGTCCAAAGCAATTTTTCCTTTAATAATTATAATTTGACCAAATGTCCTTTCAAAGCGGCTGACCGTAACAAGATACCGAACGTTGAATAAATATAGATTGCATGGTTATGATGATTAGATCACATTATGCCGAGACGAAACTTCTTTCTCTCCCTTTTCTTATTTTGTTTCTTCTTTCTCTTCTTGTCTTTCTAGTTTCTTTTTCTTCTTTTTTCGTCTTTTACTTCCCTTTTCTTCCTCTTTTTTATTTTTCCTCTTTTTATTCTTCTTTTTCATCTTTTCTTTCTTATTCTTTTTTCTTCTTTTTTTATTTTCCTTCTTTCTCTTCTTCTTTCACCTAGTCTTTTTCTTCTTCTTTCTCTTCTTCTTTCACCTAGTCTTTTTCTTCTTCTTTCTCTTCTTCTTTCACCTAGTCTTTTTCTTCTTCTTTCTCTTCTTCTTTCACCTAGTCTTTTTTAGTCTTCTTTCTCTTCTTCTTTTACCTATTCTTTTCTTTTTCTTATTTCTCTTCTTCTTTTTCTTCTTCTTTCTCATCTTATCTTTCTTTTTTCTTTCTATTTGTCTTCTTCTTTCTATCCTTCTGTAAAGCGTTCACCCTTGAATGCGTGCGCTGTGTCACTAGTTTATGGCAGCGCCTACATCTGCACCTTCTGACTCTACATATTCGCCTTCCAATGGGTAGATTTCTAACAGGTTAGGTAGATTCCTAACAGGTTACGTAGATTTCTAACAGGTTAGGTAGATTTCTAACAGGTTAGGTAGATTTCTAACAGGTTAGGTAGATTTCTAACAGGTTAACAATATTTGGCGACCATTCCGTCTTACTCAATTCTGCTGTTAAACTGCCAAGATTTTTTTTTTAATTTGTCCAAACTGAACACGTTCAGAACATCCTGTTTTACATAATCTGAGAAGGCAGGACAGTGGATATCAATACTCAGAACCTATGGAAGAGAAAAGCCTCGAAGTCAACACGGACTCGAAACGAAAAGTTCTGACTGCCAGTGTCGGAATTTCAACTCCAGACCTTCTACTCCAGGTGCCGGTTTCTTACAGTTAGACCACACATTCCCTTACGGAGAAGCAACTTTGAAAATACTAATAAGCGCTGTCAGCTTAATTTACATCTCCTTACTCTTCGTTAGTAATGCTGTTTTTGTTATTGTTCTTCTTACAATTAATTTCAGCTCACTTTAATAAATGGGAGCCGCGATAGCTCAGTGGTTAGTGAACTGGACTACAAAGGACAAGGGGAAGGGTTCGATCCCAACCGACGGCTTCCGGGTTCACCCAGAATTAAATGGGTACCGGATTTTTTTCAGGGAAAGTAAAGCAGCACGGGCGTAATACCGACCTCATTACCCCAAAAATCATGTGCTGAAGGTCTGTAAAATATAGGATCACTAACACCATATTTCCCTTTACGCCACTTGGCGTGACGGGTGTACTTTACTTTTTTTTACTTACTCACTTTAATAAATACCACTCATTTATTCTTGGATATTAGCTCGTTTACTCAATAGCGCAAATTTTAATCTAGTTTTTATTTTTTTTTAATTATATTATTCTTCTTTCCTTCCTGATTTGCCTTTCAGTGTCGAGGTGAGATATAATTTGGTGTCTTATGCTCAGATAAGATCAGAAATGAAGAACTGAGAAAAAAGCTAGGAATAGCCCCCGCCTTAGAATATATAAGGAAACAACAAATACAATGGTTTGGCCACGTGACAAGGCAGAAAGATCAACACAATGAGCCTTCAGCAAACATTGTAAGAACACCAGACCTAAGGGTCGACCACGAAAAAAGATGGACTGATGGAATATTAGAAGCACTAGGAAACATAACAGTAGCAGAGGCGAACATAAGAGCAAAAGACCGCAAATTATATCTCCCCTCGACGCTGAAAGGCAGATGAGGAAGGAAAGAAGAGGAAGAAGTCTTATGCTCTTCTGTCCACCATTTTTAAAAATGTGTAATAAAATACTGTGTTGTAGCTTAGCCAAAAGACCATTTTCCTTGCACAACAGACAGCTCCATAGTGGTCTCCCCAGCACGTTTCCCTGTATGAAGCATGCCCGCCACACAATAGCGAAAGCACTGAAGATGGCTTTAGCTCAGATGTTTGAACTCCGAAAACCTTGTCACCTACATCCCTTATCGCTTCATAGACATGAGTGGTAGGTGACAGTGGCTCTTCTTTTCTCCCATCACCATGGTCAGGGTCCCAGTAGCCACACGGACACAAATATTGCGTGTTCATATAACATGACATAGATGTTAGGACCATCATCACTACACATCCGACCAATCCATAGTTGCTCCGATGTCCCTCTCGAGAATCTTTAGAAAATCTAAAGATAACTGACTTTTGTATACGAACTCAGTTGCACGGTCTGTGGTCCATAATGTTACATAAATTAGATGAACTGTGAGAGCCCCATACAAACACGTGGAGTCAAATAACGCACAAAGAATGAGCCGTTTTGAAATTACACGAATATATTCGTCTAAATGCAACAATTTTATTTCCTTCACAATTTTATTTATTGAAATGTTGGTACAATTTAAACAAAAACAGATAAATGAATTTAACATCAATTTCAATATACGATGTTTGTGTATTTTGAAAATCATGTTCCAGTCATGCCATTAATAAAACAAAGAGTGAATTAGCTTTACGTTATGCAACAACAGAAGATAAGGTGTAATGATGTTATGGGTTAACGTTCTTTCCTGCGTCATTAATAATACAATTAAAACTGGTTTATTCAAATTGAATTGATTAAACATTAATAATTTAGTTTAAATAAAAAAAACACGACCTTTGCTTGGTCATTTATTTAATTATATGTTATAGACAGCACACAAATGACTTAATAAAAGAGTCTATATCTATCTATCTATCTATCTATCTATCTATCTATCTATCTATCTATCTATCTATCTATCTATCTATCTATCTATCTATCTATCTATCTATCTATCTATCTATCTATCTATCTATCTATCTATCTATCTATCTATCTATCTATCTATCTGTCTGTCTGTCTGTCTGTCTGTCTGTCTGTCTGTCTGTCTGTCTGTCTGTCTGTCTGTCTGTCTGTCTGTCTGTCTGTCTGTCTGTCTGTCTGTCTGTCTGTCTGTCTGTCTGTCTGTCTGTGCCTGCCTGCCTGCCTGCCCTGCCTGCCTGCCTGCCTGCCTGCCTGCCTGCCTGCCTGCCTGCCTGCCTGCCTGCCTGCCTGCCTGCCTGCCTGCCTGCCTGCCTGCCTGCCTGCCTGACCGTCCTCCCATCCGCCAATCCATCCCTCGATCTGATCTGACCTGATCTGATCTATCAGTAAAAATATATTAACTCATTTAAAATACTTAATCTCTATTTTATTTGACTCACTTTAATACTCATCTGGTAGCTCAAAATCAGGAGATCATCAATTTATAAATAAAACATGAAATAGTGTGGACAAAATGCAGGTATGCGATGTCAGTCAAATGGCACTTTTATTTGTTTCAAACGTGGAGTGTATTACTTTGTGTGTGTGTGTCCTCATTGTGTGTGCACGTTCGTGTTTATGTATACGTGCGTGTTCGTGGATATTTGTGTCTGTATATTTGTGTGCGTTTTCGTTCAGAAAAAAGAAAAAGATAACAGACGAGACACAACAGCCCTACCTGGCAACCCAAGCCTCATACGACAACACAAACGAAAAGAAAAACCGAGTCAACTAAGTTTTGTGTTTCTATGTTTTACTTGTGCTCCCGCAGAAGGCTTAATTTGAGTTGCAACATTGAGTTGTTTTCTGTTATCTATCATAAATGTGATGCATGTATGATAATTCTTTCATCACGTTTATCATCAGCTTTACAGCAGCACCGCATTTATATGCCTATCTCTTTCAGCGGTCAAGTTATTTAAACAAGCAAGAAACTCTGTCGAGCTCATTCAACTTTTTCTTTTGCTGCGTTCGTTCGACAATTAACCCTTATCTTCCGCCTGAACATGAAATAAACGTAGATGCTAGAAGCTACATTATGATACGTCTTGCACGTAAAATGCCTTTAGCAAAGTATTTTTTGTTATTATCAGGTTGCCTTGCCTCATTCATGCATTATTTCTGACATGGCTGGTTTACTTTCTAGAGGGATAACAGGGAGGTTAAGAAATATTTTCATTAGTTCTTGTCGGTCACCGATCCTGACGAAAACAGTCAGCTATGAGTCGGTGATCATTTAATTCCCTTTTTTTGGTGTGTGTGTGTGGGGGGGGGGGGTAATTGGTCGTTAGATTTTACTTTATCTTGTAGTGGCAAACTTTATCGTCGAAAGTGGGATCTAAATTCTTCCTCTTAGTGTTCACTCGTTAATTCGGCGTAGATGCCATGCGTCGCTAGGATACGACAAAGTCGCAAATCTGCGCCTTTTGATCCATCTGTGTTCGGCATGGCTAGATTGTTTGCTTAACAATTCTGTGCGGGCAGCGCCAATTTTGACTGACTCTTTTCGACTTAACTACCAAGGGACATTTAACACTCACAAGATCTGTTTTTCTCCGTTTTCCGAGGATGGATGAACATCGGATCTCACTGCGCAAAGACCAAGGAGAATCAAGTCATGAAGAAACAGCGGATTTGAAGCGAAAAAATTCCCTGCCTCTTTTAAGAGCTATTTATACGGAGCCTATTTTTTCAATCAATCTTCTTTAGCTGATCACATTTGTGTTTTAGGGATTTGATATTTCATGGTGTTAACCTATCACATTCGTCCATTGTTGTTATAACTTTAACCTTTGTGCTCGATTCATTATTCATGTTTCCATCCACGCTGATCTGCAATGTCTAACCAGCTAAACCATCCACGTGACGTGTATCACCTTTGCCCTTACAGAAATTACCAGTCGAAATAACAGTCTGTGCCCAGACCTGAATAATCATCTGGACTGATTGTTACTTGTCTTCATTAGCGTGAACTTCGATACGTATCCGATCCTTTTTGTTAATGCTTTCTATTTTATGTAGCACTGATCACGTTTCCGACTCATATTGCTCATTGAAGTGGATCGCTTCTGGTAATATTTAAGCTTTTGTTCACAGACGCACGTCACACACATGTTGCTGCTTCATTAGCTGTCGTCGTTTTGTGTTCTTAGCCAATAGTTCTTCGATAAAACTGTGTACACCTTATCTTGTGTCTAGAATGTGCATTATTTTCTGAGTAAGAGATTTCACCATAGTTAAGATGAAGGATATTACATTTAATTTTTCTTAAAATAAATCACAGTAAGTGTAATTTCATGACACATAGTTTTTGTTGGAGTATAATGGTAAATTTAATTTCATGACACATAGTTTTTGTTGGAGTATAATGGTAAATTTAATTTCATGACACATAGTTTTTGTTGGAGTATAATGGTAAATTTAATTTCATGACACATAGTTTTTGTTGGAGTATAATGGTAAATTTAATTTCATGACACATAGTTTTTGTTGGAGTATAATGGTAAATTTAATTTCATGACACATAGTTTTTGTTGGAGTATAATGGTAAATTTAATTTCATGACACATAGTTTTTGTTGGAGTATAATGGTAAATTTAATTTCATGACACATAGTTTTTGTTGGAGTATAATGGTAAATTTAATTTCATGACACATAGTATTTGTTGGAGTTTAATGGTAAATTTAATTTCATGACACATAGTTTTTGTTGGAGTATAATGGTAAATTTAATTTCATGACACATAGTTTTTGTTGGAGTATAATGGTAAATTTAATTTCATGACAATCAACTTCTCTACTTTGAAAGTGGAAAACTCAACATTAACGTTCAAAGAGTGTTCACATTAACTCCTTCCATACAGAAGCTTTTTACCGAAACAACGGAAGAGATGTCAGAGGCAAATTTTTTCATGCGTTTTAAGAGTCAATCTACATATTTATATTTATCTAACATATAACATATTATACATGATGTTTTAGACAATTGAACAAGGTATTAGATTTCATCAATACCAAGATGATACAAGAAATGTAAAAAGAATATGATTTGATGCCGGTTCAAACTAATCAAATTGAGAGTGGTACACTATGCTGCGAAACGTAAAAAAAGTAAAGTACCCCCGTCACGCCAAGTGGCGTAAAGGGAAATATGGTGTTAGTGACCCTATATTTTACAGACCTTCAGCACATGATTTTTGGGGTAATGAGATCGGTATTACGCCCGTGCTGCTTTACTTTCCCTGAAAAAAAATCAGGTACCCATTTAAGGCTGGGTGAACCCGGAAGCCGTCGGTTGGGATCGAACCCTACCCTTTGTCCTTTGTAGTCCAGTTCACTAACCACTGAGCTATCGCGGCTCCCGCGGCGAAACGTACGCGACCGAAATCGTCATGATGCACAGTACGGCGAAACGTACGGAAAGAGTTAATGTGACAGTTCTTCAGTAATGAAAGAAAGTATTTGTAGTTAACTAAATAAGGCAAATATTAATTAATTCAGTCACATTTTGATTTGAGTAAATATGAAAACATTAAAAACAGCATATGAGCTTTCAGGCAAATATTCAATGGGTACAAATAATAATACATAAATATTATTATATGGGGAACTTCCGAGGCGATAATAGGGAATAATAGAACAAAGAAGTATGTGTTAGCACTCGGAAAAATTGACAGACAAACAACAATAGAAAAAAAACGAAGAACAATATATGGTCCGAAGTGGGATCGAACCCGTACTCAGTGGCACCGCGCCTTGCCACGAGAAGCCGAACGCTTGGCACACTGCCACGCAGCCAACTAAAAAATTGACTATTGCAGCAGTGTCTTGCACGAAAGGCGCTCTCAATGACTATAGCATAGGGTAACGATCACAGACCGGAAATAAATTGTATATTTGTACTTTCCTATTAATGCAAGTATCTCCCAGTAGAGCTGAATACTTGTGTTGTAGACAAACATTTATTGGACGAATCAGCACGAATAGTAGTTCCCAGTGGTTATATACTGGGTACAAATAATAATACATAAATATTTTTATATAGTATTCAATGGCAATGTTTCATGTTTAGTTACACTAGTTCAGCACCACCTAACATTGAGTGATACTAGTTCAGTCATCACTTAGTATTTGACTGGTACTTTTACATAATTCTGCGTTAATGATCTTTTCCTGCCATTTCAATCCTGTTATTTTGAGCAAGCATTCATTAATGAAAGTCTATATCTTTGTGATTGTCATTATTGTTGTTCTCCATGTTTCACAGCCATATAATAGGACTTGAATATTTTTATTTTTGTATTTAACCTAATTTCTTTGGACTTCCATATGTTTCCTAGTACAACAAAGGGCCCTCTTGTTTTATGTATACTTATTTTGGTATCATTCTCTGTTCCTCCTTCTTTGTCTGTATTACTGACAAGACATGTGTAATATTGTACGTCTAGTAGAGGTAGGTTTCTCCTTGGTTATTGCCAACTGCATTAATTCTCATAATTTTGGTTTTATCTATATTTATTTTCAGTCCCAACTATTATGATCTCTCACCAAGTATGTTCATTTTATCTTGCATCTGTTGGTGCGTATGTGATAGGAGCTGTTTTATTATGTCATCAGCAAAGTCTAAATCATTAAGTTGGGCAGTGACCATTGGGTCACTTGTGATTGTAGCTGCCAGTTACTTGTAACTTTCATCTCATTCAAAGAGTTTCCCTCAAGAACCCCGGTAATATTAAACGGACTCTACGTTAAATGACACTAACTTGACTAATATTCCAAATTGAAGTGACAATTCGGCTAAATAATGTTAAAATTGTGATTTTTCTTTCTGTAGCCATGTTAAAGGGCAGTAACGCCACTCCGTTCTCAGTTAAAATAATTCAACTACTATAATTCAACTGATGATGTTTCGATAAATGTAATGATGCTGAGTGACAGTAAATCAACTGCTTCAGTAAAGTTGTGTGAACATATTTAGAAAAAGCAATAAAGTTAAATAACTGTAACTCAATAAAAAAATTTGCTTCTTTTTTTTTTTTTTTTTTTTTTTTTTAAGTAATACTTCTGTGATAGCTTGCAACTACAGTTCTAGTACTGCAGTAACACTTCTGTGATAGCTTGCAACTACAGTTCTAGTACTGTAGTAATACTTCTGTGATAGCTTGCAACTACAGTTCTAGTACTGCAGTAATGCTTCTGTGATAGCTTGCAACTACAGTTCTAGTACTGTAGTAATACTTCTGTGATAGCTTGTAACTACAGTTCTAGTACTGCAGTAATGCTTCTGTGATAGCTTGCAACTACAGTTCTAGTACTGCAGTAATGCTTCTGTGATAGCTTGCAACTACAGTTCTAGTACTGCAGTAATACTTCTGTGATTGTTTGCAACTACAGTTCTAGTACTGCAGTAATACTTCTGTGATAGTTTGCAACTACAGTTCTATGTTAATTAAGAGCACGTTTCCAGTCACCTGAAATATATTTTGTTAAATTTTAATTGTATCACTTTTAAAATGTTACACGATTGTAATTTGAATACCCAGCAAATGTATACATTCTTTCAAAGCAAAAAATCAGGAATAGCAAAAACAATTTTAACCATATGAAAAATATACTCACGTCAAAGCAATTAACAACACAACTAGAACTACCAATAGCAAAATTGTATATCTACAATATTAAAGTCATATTGACATAAAATACAAAAACTGAGCAGTAAATAAAACCTTTAAAATGTGGATTTATAGGAACAATGACGGAAATTGGGTGGAAGAAAAGACGACAAACTGAAGTTTTTAATCGCAAAAAAACTACTTCAACACAATTCGAATAAAACAACTGAATTTTTTCGGACAAGAAGAGACAACCTTCTAAATGGCATCTTGGAAAGAAAAGTACAAGGTACACGAAGCAAAGGCAGGCGCAGACCAAGTCTAAAATGGACTGATAACATCACAAGATGAACAGTTATATAGTTGAACATATGACAATGTTCATTTCATGACTAGAGACTGAGTAAAACGCGCTGCACTAGTAGCCAACCTTCGATATGGAATTCACAGCTAATGAGTGAATGAAGCAATTGTTTAAATGTGTGTTCAAACTCTTCCTATTCTCACACCTCAACGAGAAAATTGGCTCACCAAAATCGAGTACAGTGAAAGCCGTAACGATGGGTTGACTAGAGTGTGAAGCCAGAATAAATAAACAGGACAAATCTTAAGCAAATTCAGAGCATTAATTACTTGGACACAATAATAACATCAGACGGAAGATGCACCATAGAAACAAAAAGTAGAATTTATAAAAAAAAAAAAAAAAAGACCTTCGACACATGATCTTTGGGGTAATGTGGTCGGTATTACGCCCGTGCCGCTTTACTTTCCCTGAAAAAAATCAGGCACCCATTAAAGGCTGGGTGAACCCGGAAGCCGTCGGTTGGGATCGAGCCCTACCTCTTGTCCTTTGTAGTCCAGTTCACTAACCACTGAACTATCGCGGCTCCCTAAAAAAAATGTAGAATAGCTCGGGCCAAAAAAGCTTTTCAGAAAATGAAAAACGCCGTGTGCAACAGGTTTACGTAAATGGAAGTGATAATGAAGTGATAAGAGTTCATCGATGTTATATTGAGGCAGTTCTGACCTATTGAAGTGAATCGTGGACAGTTGACGAACAAATGAAATAACAATTAGGGGCCACAGAGATAGGATTTCTCAGAAGAATGTTGATAGTTCCCTGGACAGCTATAAAGACCAACTAGGGAATTCTCAAATGAGACTAATACAAAAAGGGAGCTCCTAATAAACATCAGAAAAAAAAAACAAATCAACATTGTTTTGGCAAATCATAAGAAGAGGAAAGTTGGAATACTTCGTTACAATTGGCAAAATAGAGAGAAAGGAGAGATCGTAGACGACAAAGAGAGAAGATACTGGATAGCTTGGTGTTATGGCACGGATAACAGTCAACAACAGAATTGATACAATGCACTGTGGATAGAAAATTGTGGAATGAAATCATCGCCTACACCAACCGATATGCACATGATGATGATGAAGCCAGAGTAATTTATTCCTGCTCTATGTCATTTTTAGTTTCCTTTTAAACACCTTATGGTAATCCAGAGAGATGCAGATATCTAGGTCCTACTCTTCTGGCAGGGAGCCGCGATAGCTCAGTGGTTAGTGAACTGGACTACAAAGGACAAGAGGTAGGTTTCGATCCCAACCGACGGGTTCCGGGTTCACCCAGCCTTTAATGGGTACCTGATTTTTTTCTGGGGAAGTAAAGCGGTGCTGACCACATTACCCCAAAAATCATGTGCCGAAGGTTTGTAAAATTTATGGTCACTAACACTATATTACCTATACGTTACTTGGCGTGACGGGGGTACTTTACTTACTTTTTACTCTTCTGGCAGGCCCAATCATTATAGTGTAATGCTGTTGTAGACTTTCGTGAGACTGTCACTCCATCCTATACTGGGTCGGTTTTTATTTGTATTTCCTTCTATTCTTGTTGTTACTGCAGTCACACTATATGCTCTCATGGCGGATAGACTATTTTATTGGTTGTATTGGTATGTCCATTAGTACTGATTTTATGCCGACTCTCTATCGTGCGGTTTCATTTTTAAAGATTTGATTAATTCTTACCCTAAATAGTTTGTTATAACAAATGAAGTACCACCGCTATGTTATGAGGGATAACTTTTACTGTAGCTTTAATGTTGACTTTTTGTCGAAGTTACTGTAATTTGATAGGCTTTTTAATATTATGTACAGTGTTCCTGAAAAACACTCCTTGATTTGAAGTAGTTATAAAATCAAAACTTATTAGTATATTCTTATACATCGGTGCCTACAACTGTATCAACTCATAAAGATTCATATGGTATCAGTAGGCATCACACACAACTCGATATGTGCCCCCACCGTTACTCGGCAAACATCGATCTTCCTCTTAGCAGCTTGTCCGGCGTGATCGTGTTTTATAACTTCAGTTATGTGTTCCTGCAAATCATCCATGGTTGCTGTGAGTAGTGAGGATACATGTTATCACGAGCGACTTACTCTAAGCCAGCTCTTGTGCGATCACTTTTTGGGACTACGTAAAAAAGGCATCCTTAACGTGATCAACAACTTGCTTTTGGACCGATGGTCGGCCTGAATGTTGCTTTCTCTGATCGCAGATGCTTCCTTTTTTAATGAAATTGTTGTACTACTTCAGGATGAACTTGTTAGTAGGCGGATCCACATGAAATTGTTGTACCACTTCAGGATGAACTTGTTAGTAGGTGGATCCACATGAAATTGTTGTACCACTTCAGGATGAACTTGTTAGTAGGTGGATCCACATGAAATTGTTGTACCACTTCATGATGAACTTGTTAGTAGGCGGATTCACATGAAATTGTTGTACCACTTCAGGATGAACTTGTTAGTAGGCGGATCCACATGAAATTGTTGTACCACTTAAGGATGAACCTGTTAGTAAGTGGATCCACATAAAAGTTTCGTTTGAAACTGCACAGTCACAATACAATTTGATTTATCAAATTTCAACAGGTACCTGCTGGGTTACTGTAGTGTTAGCGTCATCTTGGGCTTCACAGTGATTTGATGGTGGGAGGAGATACATAAGGATTGTGTGGAACAAAAAAGAACATTTTGGAGCAAACCTGGATGGTCTGCAAGATCACTAAAGCTGTAAGCTCGACCTGGATATCCGGCAGAGAGTCTGATACGAGTTACGCTATCGCATCGATATTTTTCGAGCAACGGCTGAGGCGCACTGATACCACATGATGCAACCGTAGACACTGATGTTTGAAAATACTCCAGGCTATAACTACTTTAAAATCAAAGGGTGTTTTTGTGGGCACCCTGTATAAATAATTGTAATACCGCTTTATGATGTTAAGCTTCAGCAATACAGCAGCCAGTTTGGCCCCACCAAAAACTGATGAAAGACTAACAATGTGTCACTTGGGAAGACCTCCTGCTGACGGCTAGATTGGTGTACGTGACTCGTCTCTCTCTGGTGTGCTCAGCAATTGGTCACAGTGAAAGAAAACAACTTTGATAAGAAACTGAATCACGAGGATTTATCGAGAATAAAACAGTAAACCAAAAGATAGACTTCAAATACTTAGCAATTGCTAAATCATCTCATAGAAAAGCTTTACAAGAGATAAACAGGTTTACCAAGTCATTATTTCACCTTACTACAAGTCATACATTTATAGTGTGTTTCTTGCGTCCGGCTAAACATTTACCTTATTATATCAAGTATTGAAAATAAGCACCACAAAATTGAGTCCTGCTTTTTTATGAAAAATCCTCCTTTTTTTCAGATAAAATGCCCTACTTCTTTTCATCTGGTAACCCTGAATAGACTCCCACTACAAACATTGGTGATTGGGTGGGTTGTTTCAAATATTACCGAACGAATGTGTAACATCGAATGCAAAAAAAGACACAGTATTCCTTCCAACACTCTGCTGTGTGCCAAAAAGGACATTAACAGCCAAAGACAAAAGTCAAGTCGCAACAAAGGAGATGAGATGTGGAGAAATGTACGAAGCATGATAAGATGGGACGAAATTAGAAATGACAATACAAAAAGAAAGAGTTTTGGGGGGGCTTCTCCAGCGCGGGATTAGAAACAGTCTGCGGTCAGCATTACGTACGTGGTCAGCCGTGCATTCACGGTTTCTGCATATAAAGAGAGCATCATGAGACGGCATCCTACTGGAGACATTAACGTTCGGAATTAACAAAGGGCAGAGAAAAATCTAGCAGACAATGAATTAATGAGAAAGCAAACAAAACGATGAGTACCCTGCATGAGACACACTCCGGAACGTTAGACCAAATATTTGTATGACTTCTGGATACTGAAAGGTAGCAGAGGTGCAGTAAAGTAAAGTAACGATAACGTTAGAACAGTAAAGTAATTTATTGCTACCTAATTTGACTGTCGTCCATATTATCTATGGTCAGTATCGGAGACTGTTTAACTCTTCGCTATACATTATAGTGTTTGCGAAAAAATATACCTCAAGTATAACATGAAAAAGAACAAATTATTGAAATATTGTTACCCTTCTCCAACAATTTTATTAAACTAATCCTCCCCCTAGCCCTTTTTTTTTTTGCTTCCAGCGGTAATGTAATAGGTAGGTAGGTTGGGGGGGGGGGGGTGGTAACTTGAACTCTCGTTTCTAGCTGATGATGAAACAAGTTGTTTAGATCAAATAACTCGTCAGGGGAGAGAACAACATTTTGAATGTCATATGGCATGAACTTCTTTAAGTCTCGGGGTGACAGCGCTTATGAACAAATTTAAATTGACATTTACTCATTTTCTTCTCTTTCTTCTTCCCTTTCTTTGTGCCCTTTCCTTGGCCGCAGTCCAACAAAATAGTTTCTGCTACGTTTCTTCAATTGTTATTGAGTTTTTGAGTTACTTGCGGATCATCATCTTTGCACTCCAAACATGTCCATAGATGCTCAGACCACCGCCTCAGCAAGTCCAGCGACTGACGACTCCAGTTCTGTGTTGGTTGATAAGTTCTCTTATAAGCTCACTAAGTTTCTCGTTTATGACTGTGCTTATCTTAACTCCCATCTCTTTTATCCGAAGCAATGACGTGGACCCATTGTTGTCGAAGCCCTGCCCACTTCTCGGAGGGCATTGATGATGTCATCACGATCCATTGGTTGACCGTCTTTAACGACAGCACAGATAGCCAACCTGTCCGCTCTTTCATTTTCCCGTACCCCCCATGCCCAGGGACGTAGACAAAGGTGACCCTACCTATTTTTGAGTCTACAATAACTCTACCAATTGCCTATGCACAGAGCCCGCCTCCACCTTTTTTGTCTTGCTCATCAAATCATTTAGTATGCTGGCGTGTGTGTTGTAGTCTTGTGACTCTAACCAGATGAATGCCCTGGTCACTGCCATCACATCCATCGTCATGCTACTCATGGTCATAACGTATGCACCACAGTCTTCTTTGACTATTCTGCCTGCCGAGCGTGTTATAAATGTCAATGCACTTCTTTGGTGTTGTATTACGGATCCATCTTTATTGATGACTGCATCTTTCTCATCGGTGTTATCACAGAGACAGCTGACCTCCGCATTGACCACGACTGGGTTTTGTTCCCTACATTTCCTGTCGAGTGAGACAATACATGAGAGTGTCCTCCTGAATGACGTAAGCACCGGTATCCACTCCTCGCTAGCGTTGATATTGATAAGCCCACAAACCTGTTTGATGACATCTTCTACTCGGCACACCCATGGTTAACCTCTTTCAATTCTGATACCTTTTCCTGGTTTGAGCTCGTGGTGTAATGGATGCTCTTTATTTGCATTTATCTTATCTAATATTTGTGTGAACTAGTCACTAGACAACACCACCTGTTTTTGTGTGAACTAGTCACTAGACAGTACTACGTGTTTTTGTCTGAACTAGTCACTAGACAGCACTACCTGTTTTTGTGTGAACTAGTCACTAGACAGCTCTACCTGTTTTTGTGTGAACTAGTCACTAGACTGCACTACCTGTTTTTGCTTCAACTAGTCACTAGAAAACACCACCTGTTTTTGCTTCAACTAGTCACTAGACAACACCACCTGTTTTTGCTTCATCTAGTCAGTAGATAACACCACCTGTTTTTGTGTGAACTCGTCACTAGACAGCACTACCTGTTTTTGTCTGAACTAGTTACCAATCCACACCGTGAAATATTCAAGGTGGTATATACACAAAAAACATCCGTAGTATTTACTATAAATTATATAATTCACATCACGTGAACTTTTTCTTCTATGTAAAACAACATAGAATTGAAATTGTTCCTGCTTCATTTAATTAATGGAATGTGTGTTTGGATTTTCTGGATTCAAAAGGTTATTGATTTGTATGGTTAATGCTAATGTGATGTAGCTTACATCCTGCTGTGATGAAGGCAACTAGACAAGACCAGGTAGTGACACGCGTCAGGCTAGAGCATGTAGACAGACCTTTGGACAAGCTCAAAATGAAACCAATAAGCCTCGTCAGGAAAGGGTTAGGGAAGTGCAGATCAGTAATCGCCGTCTCAGCGGAAGATGATTTTTTAATAATGAAAGAAACAAAAACAGAAGAGAGTGAAACTGGTGGCGACAAAAGTAATGAGGTAGGGCTCGTTTATTGAATGACGTTAACATGATATGTGCGTTTGTATGTTTTTGTGTTATGTCTTCATTAATGTGATGTTTATGAGACCAAATCCTTCTCTCACTACAGCCTTTGCTCTCCAGCATCTACATGGCCTATATGCAGTTAACAGTACCATCAACTAGATATACAGATAACATAACAGTACCACAAACTAGATATACTTATAGCTGTACCATCAACTAGATATACAGATAACTTTGAAGCAGTGATTATAAGGTGGAGGACAAATGGGAGTGTGTGGGAGAAGTCGAGGGGAAAGTGAGAAGGGTTAACTAAAATAGAACCATCGAGTCCACGGGGAAAAAGTTATAAGTTGTAAGGAGAATAGAAACGTCGAGTCTCACGGGGAAGATAAGGCGCAATTAGGAGTGAGGTAGAAATGTAAGACGGGGTATGATTGGTTGGTGGGAAAAACGTTAGAGAAAAGGTTAGGTGAGAAAGTCAGTCGAGATAGAACGAGGGCTCAGTGCGGACAGTTGTTGTTTTGACTGATACCGTGAGCATTGTTCGTGGTACACAACAGGATAATAGAGTCAGTTTTAGTTGTGTATGGCCGATGCGTGAGGCGGACATTGCTTCTGGAACAGTGCTATGTATTGTTATGTGTTGGTGTAAATTCAATCCAGAGACTGATTCTGTAATGTAGTTGTGCAAGTTAGACGCAACGAACAATCTACGTGACAGTGAGAGAGACAGTCTCACAGCGTTCATGCTCAATAAGAAGTAGGTTATTGTAATGTAGTTGTGCAAGTTAGATGCAATGAACAATTTAAGTGACAGAGAGAGACAGTCTCACAGCGTGCATTCTCAATAAGAAGTAGGTTATTGTAATGTAGTTGTGCAAGTTAGATGCAATGAACAATTTAAGTGACAGTGAGAGAGACAGTCTCACAACGTACATGCTCCATAAGGAGAATGATTCTGTAATGTAGTTGTGCAAGTTAGACGCAACGAACAATCTACGTGACAGTGAGAGAGACAGTCTCACAGCGTTCATGCTCAATAAGAAGTAGGTTATTGTAATGTAGTTGTGCAAGTTAGACGCAACGAACAATTTAAGTGACAGTGAGCGAGACAGTCTCACAGCGTTTATGCTACATAAGGAGTATGATTTTGTAATGTAGTTATGAAACTTAGAAGCAACGAACAATTTGGGTGGCAAGGGGCGAGACAGCTTTTGCCGAGACATGCTCAACACCGAGTGTGCTCTACCAAGGAGTTATGAAACTCAGAAACGACGAACGGTATAGGTGAGATTGAGCGAGTCAGATATGGCCAACTAATGTGCTCAGCACTGAGGTACTATTAGGAGTTAGGGGTGGAATTCAGAAGCAACGAATCATTCAGGTGAAGGTGGGCGAGACAGCCATCGCCGAATTCATGCTTGATACCGTGGGTGCTGTTACATAGCACGAACAAACAACAGTGGGAGATTCATTGGCGCATACCAGTGGCCGATAGCTAGCGGGAAGATTCCGCGCAGTGTCATCAAGAGAGTCCGACTGAGTGGAGTCGGTCCAACATGATGTCACCAAAATGCATGGTGGCTTGAAGGGAGTATTGCAGTTCTGTACTACTTCGGCCCTTAGATAACAGCCCAGACAAGTTAGGGTACGCCTCGTAATTAATATGCAACGTGAGAAAGACCCGGATGTCCGGGCTATGTATGAGTTCAGCATCAGGCAAGCAGAAGGCAGATAAGCGGCTACAGAATCCCAGGTCAAATCCAGCACACTCGGTCCAAGGCTGATCCGGGGTCAAGACGAGATGTCCAGTGCAAGACGCCACCGGGCAATCTACGTGCCTGCAACGCAACTCCAGGCGTTGAGGTCAAACGCCCAGTCGTTCCAACAAGCGTGTTCAAGTCAATCATAAGTTCTATTTAAGGTCAGCTCGGTCAGAAGTGTGCTGTTATTTTACGTCTGCTATAACAGTACCATCAACTATATATACAGATAATAGTGTCACCGAATAGATATACATGTAACAGTACCACCAACTAGATATACTTGTAATATTACCACCAACTAGATATGCATGTAACATTACCATCACCTAGATATACATATAATATTACCACCGAATAGATATACAGATAACAGTACCACCAACTAGATGCACAAATGACAATAACACCAACCTCGATATACAAATAACAGTAACACGAACTAAATACACAGATAACTGTACCATCAACTAAATAAACAGATAACTGTACCATCAACTAAATACACAGATAACTGTACCATCAACTAAATGCACAGATAACTGTACCACCAACTATATATACAGATAACAGTACCATCAAAAAGATACACAGATAACTGTACCATCAACTAGATACACAGATAACTGTACCATCAACTAGATACACAAATAACTGTACCGTCAACTAAATACACAGATAACGGTACCGTTATCTAGTTACACATATAACTGTACCATCAACTAAATACACAGATAACTGTACCATCAACTATATACACAGATAACTGTAACATCAACTAGATACCGAAATAAAATGTATACTTATATGTGTTTTATAATAAATTGGCCAGCAAAGAAATAAAAATACAATTTAAAAAACGAACTCGTCAACACAAAGTACTTGAACATTGTTCCATCAGTGTCAAATTTGGAGGTTAAGTTCATGAACAGCCATTAAGATAATTAATATCAAAATGGCACGTGCCCGATCTATAATTGAAGCCAATTTGAGAAACAAAATCTAATATAATGAAGTAAGAAGATATGAATCTCTCTCGCGTCTATAAAATATAGTTTAAAAGAAAAATAGTTATTGGGGTTGGTCACAAGTCAAGTGAGGCACGTACTTCATGCAGCTATTAATAAATGTTAGGAGAAAGAAAAATAAGACTGAGAGGGCGTTCCCAGACAAGATGGATGGACGAAAATAGTAGAAACATTCGGTAACATGACAGCAGATGAGGCTAACCGAAGAACAAAAGACTACATATTATAGCTCTCCTCAACGCTGAAAGGCAAATGAAGAAATAATAATGATGATAATAAAAAAAGAAAGAAGAATGCATGAAAATACTGCAAAGATGAATTGGAAAGAAAAGCAGAAACGAAGTGGTGCAGCTGTATACAAAATATCAGTCAAAAGTCGTTAACCGAAAGCGCAATTTCAAAATTACACAGAGGTAGAAGAGGTGCGTTCATTACAACGGAAATAGGATAAGGAAAAAGATCGGCAAACATTTCAGAGAAACACTCGACAGGAAATTACCACACGTTGCAAATAATCCTGAAAGCGAAAGGAATCTTCAAATAAACACACACTCCACACACAAAATGTCGCTTAAGCCGCCAAGGGGTTTTATAATAAAGGAACTGGTGATGCCAACCTAACAACAGAACTAGTTAAATAAGCCCAGATATGGCAGCTGCAATTTTAGAACCGCTTCCCTTATAATTCTGGCAGCAACAGCACATTTGGAATCAAACAAAGAAGGAGTAATTATGGCGTTGAATATAAAAAAAAAACTTCAACAGATTAAAAAAAAAAAAAGAACTAGAGAAATAACTACACTCTGTGCTGTTAATAGTTACCAGATTGATCATTATACAAAGAGTCAATAAAGCAGTTGGTTCGAGTCAAAAGAATAAAAAGTAGGCATCAGAGGAACCGACTTTGCGAAGATTGTATCGTTAACTTCAGAAACATTAAAAAAAAAATAGTTTAATGCTGGAGAAAAACATTTTTTTTTCAAAAAGGCATGTCATTCAATTGTATATAGTCTCAACCTGTAGAAAATAATGAGAGGAATTCTAACAAAGTAGCAATAATGGTTTTTGTAAAAATGTGAAAGCAGAATTCACATGTGCTTTGTCCAGAGTAGCCGATCAATTACAGCACAAACGGTCTGTCAATTGAAGGATGGTTCCAATCCACGGCTCGCCGGGAGACCCATTTGAGTGGTCGCGGGCCTGATCAACGTTTTTCATTAATAGAAGAAAAACCAGCGTTTGAAATGTTGGGTATGGGGATAATAAGTTTCTTCTTGGTGTCCATTGATTACCTCGGTTCAAAACACTGAAGTTTTTGTGTAACAATGAAACACCTGCTACGTGAAATGTAACAGGTTATAATATTTTCGAAACGACTATAGAGATTTATAAGACTTTTACAGGAACCTCTCCTAGAAAATCGATCTTTCGATGAGTCCACTAACGCTATTCAGAACTACAATTACCTTGGATATACTACAACCAGAGATGGAAAATATACAACTGAAATAAACAAAAGAATAGGTATGGCAAAAAGTCATTTTAATGCCATGAAAAATATACTAACATCAAAACAAATAACACCAGGGCTAAAACTAAGAATAGCAAATGTTATATCTTCTCAATATTCCTATATGTTGCAGAAACATAGACATTAGACAAGAAAACAGAACAGAAAATTGAAGCCTTTGAAATGTGGATCTTTAGAAGAATATGTAGAATTGGATGGAAAGAAAAGAAAACAAACGATGAAGTCGTAGAATAACTAAAAATGAAAAGAGAACTACTAAACACGATTCAAACACGTCAAAATGGATTTTTGGGCCATGTTAAAAGATACACCAGCCTACTAAAAGTAATCTTGCAGGTGAAAATGCAAGGTAAAAAAGGCAGAGGCAGACCAAGACTAACATGGACGAGTAACATTAAAATATGGACAAATCTGCCTATGACTACCTTCACCATCAAAGCAAGAGACAGAGCAGAATGGCGCTCCATGGTAGCCAACCTTCGTTGTGGAGATGACACTCAATGATGATGATGACTAAAGCTATACTCGCAGGAGTCTGAAATATTAGATGCTCTCCAATGATCGCCTAATCAGGCCAAAAGGTGTGAAGTTCTCACCTTGTTGCGAAACAATCTTCTGACGATTGGATACTCTTGCGCGGTTGGACGGGTACCACGGAATGTTGTCCATCGACACTGAGCACATAATCTTGACCACTTCAAAGACAACGAGAACAGGTTGATTGACGGGTTTTGATAGAATGCCGACGCCGAATAAAACTGTCAAATTACTGTAGATACGATAGACCAATAACATTAATCGAAATGAGATAGGATAGACCAATAACATTGATCGACATGAGATACGATTGACCAATAACATTGATCGACATGAGATACGATTGACCAATAACATTGATCGACATGAGATATTATCCATGAGTATGGGTGCTACCAGAAACAAATCTACACAAGCCAATTCAATGGTATTTGTCCGACGGCACTTAAATTAATATTACACGCAATTCTGAAAAAAAAAACGAGTTGGAGCCAGCTGATTAAATTTAGCAGCACAGTGAGTCAAATCTTTGACGTTCTCGTATTGTACTAGTAAATTACTTGTCTGCTTGTAAACTTGTGTTTTTACCTCCCTATGCACTTGTCTTTATCTACACTATACACTGTGGTAACACGCGGGCGCTCCATGACCCATTGCAGGTCGATGTGCTTGGGCCACACTGGGCAGCTGTCTCCTATAATCTCTTTCTTCGTCGTCGTCTTCACTTTCGCTTGTAACTATTCGGGTGTCACGTGACATATAAAATTCTAGTTCTTGCCCGTTTGGCAGCTTAAGTCATTACCAATTGTTGTTGTTGGGTTTCTTTGATGTTGTTTATTCATCTTATTCTGGACCTGCCTCTTGCACTTCTCCTTTCTCCTCTTTCAGTATATTCTTTGTGTGGTAAGAAATCGCGCGGCATTCTCTGTAGATTTGCAGTTTATCTATTTAGTAACATATACCTGAACATGATGTAAATAACATAATACATTTCTTGTTTATCGCGATATGCACTGTTTTTTTATTCTACGGTTAAGTGCTTAAATCCAGATAAGATCTCACAAAAACTTACTTCAACCAACAGTAAACAGGTTCAAACTGCCAATTATTTCAATTAACAATGAACTTGAAAAATATGAAAGCTCAATGCTTGAAATCCTACAGCGTTCAAAATATAAAAACAGGATGTAGCAGCAGTTATACGTGGGTCTGGCTTTCAATTATTCGGGACTCTATCAAATCCGATTATTAAACAACGTTTTATGTTTTCTGTTAGAAGGCTATTTACCATAACGTTGTTATGTGTCATGTCTTCCTGCTATAATCGTGCGTTTTGTTTTGTTTTCTTTTCTTTTCTTTAGAAATGGTGTTGAAATTAGGTTTTGTTGATTAAGTTTCTGCTTATCTTGCCTAACTTTCTCTCTATTACATGTTCATCCTTCTTCCTCTTTCATTCCTTATGTCTGTATTATTCTATTGTTTCTGTTTCTTTGTATCTATCTGATAGTCATCTGGTTGTTACCTGTTTATTCGACTGCCACTTGTGTATTAGTACGTACAAGTGTTTATCTAACTACCTACGTTTCCTATGCTGGTGCGTCATTTGTTAATGTTGACCTCTGCGTGCTTAACAAACATTACCAGTCTCTCCCTCTTCTCTCTCTCTCTCTCTCTCTCTCTGTCTCTCTCTCTGTCTGGCAATCAGTTTATAATACCCGTCAGCCTGGTCAGCCGTTGATGGTACTGTAGATAAGAGCACTCTCTGGTATCTACTCTTTGTAACCCACTCTCGCCTGACCTTCTTTTAACTCTACATACACTAATTCGATCGTGCATATCCCTCAACACCAGACATTTATTGGATTATCTAGCCCTCTTCATGGCCCTTCTGTTCACACAATCTTTCATTTTCTGTGTGGAAATCTGTATTAAATTCCGATACCTCTCTCTCTCTCTCTCTCTCTCTCTCTCTCTCTCTCTCTCTCTCTCTCTCTTGTTCTATATATATATATATATATATATATATATATATATATATATATATATATATATATATATTATATAAGACGCACTTCCCAGTGTGTTCTAATTCACTTAACAAAGGCGTCGTAAAATAACACATCTTGGACTGGGAGTAATTACAAAGAGTCTAAAGATGAAGTTCGTTACACTTCAAAACATTGCGATGGCGATTTACCAATACTTCTGCAGAAATAGTAAACGGATGATTCTTTATTGTTCTTTATCAAACTCTGAAAAGAGAAGAATGCATATTTTGTGGTTAAGTAAACGGACATTTTATCGCTGTGTCCAAGAAATGGATATTTATGTCCGAAGAATACAAATAAGGAAGGAAGAATTATAGCATTTTGATAAAGACCTTATACGAACAGAAGCTTTTTATGTTTCCAAATGTTTGCTTTGAACAAAGCAGTGGCTCTTAGAAAATTGAAGATTAGATTGAGAACGAAGAACGCATTTAAGTTTTAAATTTTACATTATGAGGAGTTGTGAGAAGTGTAGGCTTCAGCTTTAGAAACACGCTGGTGTAAAGTCATTTGTGAGAAGCTACATCTACTAACTGTGAGAAGCCATCTTTACTAACTGTGAGAAGCCACCTCTACTAGCTTTGAGAAGCCACATCTATTACTGTGAGACGCCACATCTACTAACTGTGAGAAGCCACTTCTACTAGCTTTGAGAAGCCACATCTACTACTGTGAGAAGTCACATCTACTAGCTGTGAGAAACCACCTCTACTAGCTGTGGGAAGCAACCACTACCAGCTGTGAGAAGCCACCTCTACTAGCTGTGAGAAGCCACCTCTACTAGCTGTGGGAAGCCACCTCTACTAGCTGTGGGAAGCCACCTCTACTAGCTGTGGGAAGCCAGCTCAACTAGCTGTGAGAGGCCACCTCAACTAGCTGTGAGAAGCAACTATTCACGTAAAGTCAAGGAAATAGTATTAACGACTTTGATATTATAATTTATATGAAATATTGATTAATGCTCACCACACAAGTGAGAAAGAATGGCAGTTATCAGATGGAAGTATTAAAAGATCGGTTCCTCGCAGCAAAGGGCAGTGCTTGATAGTTGCACATGCAGGTACCAGACATAAAGGAGCTGTTGCAGAATGATGAACTCGTTTTTGTTTCAAAGTCGACAGACAACCGAGGTCTATCACTCCGATATAAGCGGCCACATATTTAGATTGAGAAAACTTTTCTTTCAACATTCGATAGACCCTCTTGTTTAATAATGGATAATACCTCACAATAAAACAAGTAGAGGAATTCAAGTATTTTTGGGCAACATGTTTACAGAAGATGGAAAACTAGGTAGAGAAATTGACATGAGAATACAAAAAGCAAATGCTGTCACATACCAGCTTTCACCATTGTTAAGACATCATATATAGAACAACAACAACTTAAATGGTTTGGCCACCTGGTCAGAATGAATCCTTATCAATCACCATCAAGGGCGTTCTTCTCGAGAATGCATGGAAAAAGACCAAGAGGAAGACCCAGAAGAAGATGGATAGATGCAGTGACAGAGACATGTAACAACGAAGGAAAATCACTAATTCAGACAGTTCGAGCAGCGCAAGAACGACAAATGATATAAACCACGACACCTTTTAGGTATCAGTGAGAAAGAGAAAAGAAGAGGAAGAAGAATACCTCATACCACAACGTATCTGAATACCCGCCGCTGCGTTTCCCCAAATATGAATGGAAGCTACACGGGCCTGCAGCATAACAGTTTAGTGTATGTCCATTTACTTTCTTATAGCATGTGTGTATGGGAACAATGTTCTATTTTATTCAAAAACACATTGCCTGTCCTCAACACTGGAAATGCTCAATGGGACAGAAATCAGAAACGAAGAGTTATCAGAGATAAGACCACGAAGATAGAAACTATTTTGTCATTGTTCAGCACTGTGTTTATATACTTTTATTTTCAGTTCAGAAGCCCTTTCATAACCAGATATCTCTGAATGCTACCCTCCCTCCCCCATCTCCTAACTATTTAGTTATTGGATCATTGAGTATTGAGTTATTGAGTTATTTGCGGGTCATAATCATTGCAAAAAAAAAAACGACAGAACACATCAAAACGTATACATAACCTTCATTGACCAGGAAAAAGCATTCGACAGAGTAAACAGAGAACAACTGTGGGAGATACTAACAACATACGGAGTAAGCCATCATCTAACGAACCTTATTAAAAGTCTCTACGTCAACAGCAGCTGCATGGTCAGAACAGCAGCAGGCTACACAGACCACTTCGAAGTTAGATCAGGTGTACGACAAGGGTGCGTACTATCCCCCCTACTGTTTATTACATACATGGACCATATATGCAAGCTAGCCAACCCATCAGAGACAGAGTATATCAACGAGCTTTTATTTGTAGACGATCAGGCACTAATACATGAAACAACAGAAGACCTACAAGAACACTTAAACAAACTCAACATCTCAGGCACAAAATACAACATGAAAATCAACATCAACAAAACAGAAGTCATGAATGTCGCCAAAAATAAACACAACATCACCATAACTATAGAAGGCAGACAACTAAAACAAGTAGAGGAATTCAAATACCTAGGAAGTCTAATGACAAACGATAATTCTCAAACAGCAGAAATAGAATCAAGATGCAACAAGGCTTGTCAAATCATCGGACAGTTATCACCACTATTGTCCAACAAGGAAATAACTCTGGAGGCAAAACGAGCACTATACAATACAATCTTCATCCCAACGTTGTGCTACCAATGCCAGACCTGGACCCTAGATGCAAGAACAATAAGAAAAATAATCTCTACAGAGATGAAATGTGTTAGACGAATGACAGGAAACAGCCTGAGAGATAAGATCAGAAATGAAGAATTGAGAAAAAAGCTAGGAATAGCCCCCGCCATAGAATATATAAGGAAACAACAGATAAAATGGTTTGGCCAAGGCAGAAAGAACAAAACACAACACAACGAGCCTTCAACAAACGTTGTGAGAACACCAGACCCAAGGGTCGACCACGAAAAAAATGGGTTGATGGAATATTAGAAGCACTAGGAAACATAACAGCAGCAGAGACGAACAGAAGAGCAAAAGACCGCAAATTATATCTCCCCTCGACGCTAAAAGGCAGATGAGGAAGGAAGGAAGAAGAAGAAGAGAAGAAGAAGAAGTAGAAGAAGAAGGATCATTGCACTCCGAACATTGCTCTACTAACTATACCGTCACGTAATCTAAAGAATTAAAAGTAAAGGCACACTTTTTGTTTTAATACTTCGGAATTCGCTATTCAGATGATGACGTCATTTAGCTGTCAGTGTCCGGAAACAAGTTCAGGAAAGGGTAACTCCCATGTGATTAAAAGATTGTCCTTGTGTTTTATTGATCACCATTTGCTAATGATAAAATCACTGGGAATTGAGAGTGCTGCATCTTAAATGACAAACGCATCTCGCGCGGTGCTCGGTCATTGCAAGGAAATAACACCTGTCAATATCATTAACAAACTCGTGAACTATTCTTAGATTATAGATTTACACCACGATGGATTTAACTAATTGTTAAACTTAGTTTACAAATAAAAAAATAGATGTTCATTATATATGTATTTAAGGTACAGTCTTTGCACATTACAGATCTTTAAATTTACATTCTTGTGATTCCTTTGTGATGATCGGTAAATAATCTATATATATTTATATTTTAGAACTTAAATCATCAGTTATTTAAAATGTAATTTAACAACAGCACACATTTCTAATATTTGTTTAACAAACTGCCTGATTCACACTTATCTTAATACTACGCTTAGCTTTCATCTTCTCCCCGACAAGTACAAACTGTGAGTTATACGTGACAGACCTATCCCACGTTACAAGAAATCTACGTATCGTCACAGACAAATGTCGGCCAGAATTGCATGTCTCTCATTTCAAGCGCCTTGAATACATCTTCACTTATAATTTATTGTCCCTTTACCTCGACTCAAGACTTGCCGCAAGGCTGCTCGTGTCCCCCCGACTCACCAATATTTGGGTATATTTCTTGGTGTACGAGTCACCTTATTTTTATGGCACACTTGTGTTCTCGTTCCAAATCTTGGCACAGTGTGTTTGTCTATGCTTCAATAGTTTATGATTTAATGGTCTCCACAGTCAAAGGTTTACCAACCCGCTTTAATAAACACCAAGGGTTGCAGTTCGACTTGGAATGTCCGACGATCATGTGAGGAAGCATCAGGTTTGTGGATTCCGTGTGGATTTCACTAGGCGATGATTGACTATCTACTCAAAACAAGATCCAAATAACAAAGTGTTTGATACAAGCGTGAACATTCAAAGTAGGATGGAGTTAGAAGAAATCGAACTATCATTATCGTCTTATCGATGCTTTGCTACATTGGAACTTTATATCCCTCGGTCTCTTGCTTTGATGATACACGCTGTCATAGGCGTTTCTGTTCATTCTCTTTATATTGTCGGCCAACTTTAATGTCTGCCTCTATCTCGTGTGGAAAAAAAGCAGCAACAAAGAAGTGGTGAAAAAATTAATGAAATGGTAAGAGAAAATGATGAAGTAGCTGCAAAGAATAATTAGCGTTGATGGACTAGTGATCACTTCAAAAATTTAGCTAATGAGTACAAAGATGAAATGTTGCCGACCATTGTCCTTCATGTGGCTAATGTTTTTATTATTCTGTTTAATGTCGTCCAATGAAACAGAGTCAGTCTGTGCCTAACATTTATAGCTTCAGCAGTTGCTTAATGATGTTCATAGAATGCCACGGACGTCATCGCTGGCTGGTGACTCGCAGACCTTGGATTATTATGTGGCCGGCTTAATGGCATTCTCGATGTCTTGTGTTCGCTGGAGACATTACCGCAGACCTTGGATTATGATGTGGCCGGCTTCATGGCATTCTCGATGTCTTGTGTTCGCTGGAGACATTACCGCAGACCTTGGATTATGATGTGGCCGGCTTCATGGCATTCTCGATGTCTTGTGTTCGCTGGAGACATTACCGCAGACCTTGGATTATGATGTGGCCGGCTTCATGGCATTCTCGATGTCTTGTGTTCGCTGGAGACATTACAATTCCGTTAACCGTAATGTTATGACTTCTACGTCAAAAGAACTCACCAACGAGAGGACCACTGCCATTGTTGGCCAGTCTATTTTGAAACAAACTGTTACATGAGAAACTCAATCTCACCACTGAGGTTCTCACGACAGGAATGTAAAATGTCAGATAAATTGTTTGAGATTAGTTGCTCCAACACGTACAGATGACAAACCAGCCAGACAGCACTTTATTGAATCAATCTCTGATGGTTCTATCTTTGTTTGATTATTAGTAGATTGCATTGCGTATTGGACTTCCGGTTCGATCAAGACGGATGCCACTTGCACGTTCACTCTGTAGTACAATTGTTCCAGTTACTTTGTTTATGTCAGAGGCTAGCTGTGTGTTTTTGTAGGTGAGCTTTCATGGGCAGTTTCTTCCACCGGATTTGTATATGTGTTCACACTGAGAGTTCCTCTGAGGATTTAATCAGGCTTGATTTATTGTGCGACAGGACTCGATAACAGAGCCATTATTGCTACTAGAAAGAGGAAAAACCAGAGGTAACGGTGACGGTTTTTTTAAGCGACAAGTCCTCACCGCTGATCGCGCATAATCTGATGGGCGGATGGGGTATGTGCGTTCGACAGTATCTGCTTCCTTCTTCCGTAAATAGAAGATATTGGAATTGCCATAGCGCCGATGAAGAAAGTATTAAAACTCTTAATGTGTGACTTTGACATTCTTCTCCTGTAGGAGACTAGAGGTGATCACCTCAGACAATACCTATAGCAATGATTATTCAGAAGGAAAAAAAAAAATAAGTCCCTCATCGAAAACGCATACCTTACGCCGCCCTTTGAAAGTGCATGAGAGCAGGTATGGGAATGTTCCGACACTAGTGAGGCTACCTTTTAAAGCCAAAGCCAAACCACATCTTTTTATTGTTCCACTTTACGGTCAAAGTGCGCTTGTCAACATCATCATGGGCCATACCAGTTGGCGTAAGCGACCATGTCCTTCCACAATTTTCTATCCACAGTGCATCGTATCAGTTCTGTTGTTGACTCTTTTCCATGCCATGACACCAAAATATATAGTATTTTCTGTCTTTGTCGCCCGCGATCTATATTTTCCTGTATTTTGCCAGTTGTAACCAGGTATTCCAACTTTCTTCTTCTCGTGATGAACCCGAAAATTTCTTCAATGCGCACATAATTACTGGACCTATACATTAACTCTGCTTGTATAAGGATATTTAATATATACTGTCGGGATGACAAATTACTGAAGCTGGAGTCAATGGAAATAACACCATCAAAGTGTCTGGTAGTGGGAGACATTAACAGCCACTCTGAAAGATGGGGATATAAGGTGTCCAATGTTCGAGGTGAAGAAGTGGAAGAATGGGAAATAGACAACAACCTATTCCTCATAAACTCTAGGGAGGACCCCCCAACATTCTACTCAAGAAGATGGAAAACAACTTCCACTCCCGACCTAGCATTTGCAACTGGAGACATATCTATCAAAATAACCAGAAAAGTGCTGAACCAACTTGGAGATAGTGACCATAGACCAGTCAAACTTCCCCTTCGCTCTTGCGCACAAACAGGAGTTGCAAATACCTCTTCCCCGCTGGAAATATAAGAGAGCAGATTGGGCAAAGTTTGCAAGGCTCACTGATGCATATGCTGCGCCTATCAACACCCACGAAAAGAAGGTCAATAATATGATAGAGCGGTTAACAAATGGAATCCTGAGAGCTGCTAAAGAATCCATTCCTAGAGGAGCAAGAAGAAACTACAAGCCATACAGGAGCAAGGAAATACAAAGACTAGAAGAGGAACTGGACTCTGCCAGAGAACTAGCTGAGACATCACACAGTACAGAGAGCAACATTGCCTACAAAGCAGCCTCGGCCAAATACAGACGTGAGGTCATGATATCAGCAAGACAGAGCTGGATAGACAAAACAGAGCCTTAATCTAGACAAAAATGGTCATAAACTATGAAAACTTGCGAAAGCTCTGAGCAACGAAAACAACTGGCGACCTCCAATATTATTAGCACACAATCAGAACATCATCACAGGTAAAAGGGCAGCAAATCTACTGATAGAGACTTACAAAAACATTAGTAGAATAAACATTCCAATAGACAAACAGAAAGCTGCAAGACGGGAAAACCAAGATGCAAAACACATGCCTTTAGCACCAGAAGAGCATCAGACGACCATCTTTACCCAATTGAATTAGATGTTGCCCTCAAAGGATTGAAGCTCAAAAGTTCGCCTGGTAAAGATGGAAATCAACAAAATGCTCCTAAATCACACAAGGCGGAGTTTTGTCCCCAACACTCTTTTTAATTTTCATAAATGACATCGTAATGGACATTCCACCCAGAATACACTCAGCAATATACGCAGATGATCTGGCGTTATGGGCTCACGAGAAAAGTATGTCGGTGGCTGAACCCAGGATGCAAGATGCCCTAGGTGAACATGAACAATGGACGAACACCTGGTTCTTACCAATCAACGAAAAAAAAAATTACATGTACAATTAATTTTCAGCCTATCAAGAAACACACTCTCTGCAAACTTGAAGATAAAAGACCATACACTCCCTATTGACCAAAACCCAACATATCTTGGCGTCACCATGAATCGCAGAATGACTTGGAAAAATCAGATAGACAGAGCAAAAAAAAAGCCAGAAATCGAACAAATATTATGAAGAGATTGGCATGAACGGACTGGGGGGCAGACAGCAATATTTTGAAGAGACTTTATGTAGAAAGAGTCAGACCAGTTCTAGAGTATGGAGTCACAGCCTGGGCTATGGCTTCCAAATCACACCTTAGCAAAATTAACAGAACACAGAACCAAGCTGACCGTATCATCACTGGTGCTATGAAATCTACACCTATCAAGACTCTAGAAACAGTAACATGTTTACAACCCTTAGATGACAGATGGGTCACTAAAGTATTGCAACAAACTGAGAAATATAGAAGGCTCTTTAGCCACCCCATGCACCAAAGAATAACTGGTTCCGGAATTGTAAAACTAAAGAGGAGCAATTTCGCTGCAATTGCCAATGAACTAACTACTGGAGACCCAGTACTTTCTCAAACAATATCGAAACCCTTGGGCCCATATGATATGTCTCCTCATGGAAAAAATAAAATACCAGAGCTTAAGGAAAATATAACAGGAATCATGAAAAAAGGCACCCAATCAGATATAGAAAGAAAACACGTAGCAGAAAAAACACATACACGATACCTACCCACAGGACTCTTGGTCCCACATATACACAGATGGCTCTGCTACAAATGCCACCAGAAATGGAGGGGGAAGTGTGTTCTTGACGCTGAATGATCAGGACGAGATCACCAAGTCAATAGCTACTGGAAAATTCTCAAACAACTTTAAAGCAGAAACTGAGGCCATCAGAGATGCTGCAACACTGGCTACTCAACACACAAAAAACATGCACAATAAATTGGTGATTCTGACTGATGCACTGTCAGTACTACCAGCTCTTAAAAGCCCCAAGAACAATGAACTGGATGACTTAAGAACAACTCTGGACCAACTATGCAATAACTTCCAGAGAGTAGTCATTCAGTGGATACCATCACACTGTAATATACACGGGAACGAACGCGCAGACAAATTAGCTAAAGAGGGAGGGAGATTACCACAAGAGAACCATCCAAAGAGTTATGATGAAGCCAAATCCATCCTCAAAGGTCAGTTCCATGAAAGATGGAAACGAGAACACCCAAAGCATAACGAGAGGGACGGATACCACCAACTATCAAGGAGGGATCAAGTCATCATAATTCGCCTACGCACAGGCCACAATAGAATGAGAAATCATGTTAACCAAATTCAAAATAGGTACAACCAGCCTATGCCACTGTACACTGGGCAATATGACTACAAAACATGTTCTACAGGATTTCCCCCAGTACACAGACCTGAGAAGAGCAATGTGGTCCACGCCCACCTCCCTGGAAGAAAAACTATATGGGGCAATCGATTTGCTTAAACAGACAGCTGACTTCATGAGAGAGTCTGGAATCCTACTCTGATTGAGTCTTGATCGCAGAGAGAGAGAGAGAGAGAGAGAGAGAGTGAGTGAGAGAGAGATTTTCCGTGATTGTTTCTACCAAACAACATTTCTTTAAAGTTATCTATTCTATAAAATATTCTATGCAGACATTATCAAGTATTCCGTATTCAGATTTATACTGCGCTTATCCTTATGTGTATTGTCCGCTACAACTATATGTTCTCTTTACACGGATTCGCAATTAAATTTGCGACATTGTTTTTGTTTTATTTAGTTTGTTTTTGTTTTGTTTGGCGTGCGCCAGCTTTTAATCCCGAAGCCGATGCAAGTGGGACTACACTTTTTGTGAATCCCATAGGTCGTGTCAGAAGTGTTGATATTTTTGTCGTCCAGAATCTACCGATTTGTTTAGTGTTTTTGTAATAATTTCTTTTTCCCCGAACAGCGGCCGTTTTGTCCAGTCTTTTCGACTTTTTATTACCAGAGGTCATTTAACATGCGCAGAGCACACACTAGAACTTTCGTTTCTCATCGTCGTCCGAGAAGTCTAGACATGTGAAATAATTACACAGACTCCCGGTGAGGTTAACGCTGCAATGAAGTCCAGGATTCTTAAAAAAATATATGCTCACTTCCTGTGCGGGTTTCAAACCCGTAACCTACTTGACCAGAAGCCGATGTTTTACCACCTAGACCACCTAAAGCTGTATTGTTCCATTTTATATGGCCACCATTTGAATTGAGACACTTCTGTCTGTCTTTGAAAAGACCTTGTCAACAGAACATCCTAACTTGTTACTAATCTAATACCAGTATAACTTCTACGCAGTCCTCAAAATAGCGCTTTTCAGCTGTTTTTTTTTTAAGTGAGCAAATAAATCTCTGATACAGTCAAATCGAAAAAAATAGATTAGGTGTGATCAATACTCAAATCGTTGGCTGGTAGCTGCATTCACCATTATCATCATCGAGTGCCATCTCCGCAACTTGGCTACCAAATAGCGCCATTATGCTCTGTCTCTTGCTTTGATGGTGTAGGTTGTTATAGGCTGATTTGTCCATCTTTTTGATGTTACTAGTCCATGTTAGTCTTGGTCTGCCTCTGCCTCTTTTACCTTGTATTTTCCCCTCCAGGATTACTTTTAATAGGCTACTGTGTCTTTTAACATGGCCCAAAAATCGCAATTGTCTTGTTTGAATTGTGTTTAGTAGTTTTCTTTTCATTTTTAGTTGTTTTAAGACATCATTTGTTTTTTTTTTCCTTCCATCCAATTCTACATATTCTTCTATATATCCACATTTCAAAGGCTTCAATTCTCTGTTCTGTTTTCTTGTCTAACGTCTGTGTTTCTGCACCATATATGAATGCTGAGAAGACATAACATTTCACTATTCTTAATTTTAGCCCTGGTTGTTATTTGTTTTGATGTTAGTATATTCTTCATGACATTAAAATTACTGTTTGCCATTCCCATTCTTTTGTTTATTTCAGTTGTACATTTTCCATCACTGGTTATATTATGTCCAAGGCAGTTGTAGTTCTGAACTGTCTCCAGGTCAATTCCTTCAATTTTGATATCCACTTGTAGGTTTTGAGTATTTTCTTTCTTTATGATCATAATTTTAGTCTTTTTGATATTCATATCTAGTTCATATTTTTTGCTTGTCGTGTTTATTTCATTAAGTAATTGTTGTAGATCGTTAGGATTTTCTGCTAGTAGTGCAGTATCGTCAGCATATCTTAGGTTATTGATTATCTTTCCATTAATTTGTAGGCATTGCATCTCTGTGATGTTTTTAAAGATTTGCACAGTGTATAGATTGAACAAGCTTGGTGATAGGATGCATCCCTGTCTTACTCCTCTTTTTATATCAATGGGTGTAGGGTTCTCTTTCTGTTTGCTCCCAGTATAGATTACATATTAGTCGTATGTCCATGTCATCTAGATGTATCTCTTTTAGGCATTCTATAAGTTGTTTGTGGCGTACTCTATCAAAAGCTTTGATGTAGTCTATGAAGCAGGCATATATTGGATTGTTTACTTCTGTGTACTTTTCGATTCATGTTCTCATACAGAATATGGCTTCTTTTGTCCCGCTATTTTTCCTAAATCCGAATTGCTGCTCACCTAATTCAGTAGTGATTTTATTCTGAATCCTTCCTTGTATAACTTTTAGCAAGATTTTTGTAACATGGCTCATTATGCTTATTATTCTAAAGTCAATGCATTCAACTGCACCATTCTTTTTAGGCAATGCAATGAAAGTTGATGTTTTTAGTTCACTTGGTATGTATCCTGTGTGGTATATGTCGTTGCATATGTCTGTAATCACTTCAATGCCAAAATCTTCTAGTGCCTGTATCATGTCTATCTGTATATTGTCAGGTCCTGCTGCTTTTCCCTTTTTCGTTGTTTTTATAGCTTTTTCCACCTCAGAATTTAAGATTTTATAGCCAAATGTACATTTTATAATTGGTTTCTTGTCCCTTTTGTCATTAAATAGTTCTGTTATATATTCCTGCCATCTATCTATAATATCTTTATTGTCTGTTAGCATTTTTCCTTTTTTTGTCTGTAATGCATCCACCTTCTGTGGCTTTTTTTTTTTTTTATTAGTCATTCTCTTTATTTCTGTGTGCATTCCTCTTAAGTCTTGTTTGCTTTCCATAGTTTCTATTTTTATACATTTTTTGGTTGAGCCAGTCTTCTTTTGCCCTTTTACTCATTTTGCGTATTTCATTATCTATTTTATTGTATTGTAGCTGCATTAGAATTCCGTAAATGGTGCTTTGTTTTGAATCAAAGAAACTTAGTTTGCTAAGATCTACATAAGACTGTCCGTTGACCTGTTAACACAAAACCACAATGTAGGTAACCTTTCTGAAGGAAACTTTTTGTATAAAAAAGAAAAACAGTCAGTATCATGCCTTTCAATGCAGATTTCTGTGCTCTATCGGCATGACGGGTTTTGGGGATCCTCATTGCATATTGTGAATTCGGGATGATTCAAGGTCACAATGATCCATCTCCCTGCATTTTCTGTGCGAGTTTACAACCATATAACATCAGGAGTTATATCTCATCGATGGCCAATGACTTCTCCATTGTTCTGACAAATCGTTGGTGCAGCAGAAGACTTGAATAGGAAACGTTGGAGCAGCAGAAGACTTCAATAGGATGCGTTGAAGCATAAGAAGACTTCAATACGAAACGTTGGAACAGCAGAAGACTTCAATAGGAAACGTTGGAGCAGCAGAAGACTTCAATAGGAAACGTTGGAGAAGCAGAACACTTCACTAGGAAATGTTGGAGCAGCAGAAGACTTCAATAGGAAACGTTGGAGCAGCAGAAGACTTCAACAGGAAACGTTGGAGCAGCAGAAGACTTCAACAGGAAGCGTTGGAGCAGCAGAAGACTTCAACAGGAAGCGTTGGAGCAGCAGAAGACTTCACTAGGAAACGTTGGAGCAGCAGAAGACTTCACTAGGAAACGTTGGAGCAGCAGAAGACTTCAACAGGAAACGTTGGAGCAGCAGAAGACTTCAACAGGAAACGTTGGAGAAGCAGAAGACTTCAACAGGAAGCGTTGGAGCAGCAGAAGACTTCAATAGGAAACGTTGGAGCAGCAGAAGACTTCACTAGGAAACGTTGGAGCAGCAGAAGACTTCAACAGGAAACGTTGGAACAGCAGAAGACTTCTATAGGAAACGTTGGAGCAGCAGAAGACTTCAATAGGAAGCGTTGGAGCAGCAGACGACTTCAATAAGAAACGTTGGAGCAGCAGAAGACTTCAACAGGAAGCGTTGGAGCAGCAGAAGACTTCAATAGTAAACGTTGGAACAGCAGACGACTTCAATAGTAAACGTTGGAACAGCAGACGACTTCAATAGTAAACGTTGGAACAGCAGACGACTTCAATAGTAAACGTTGGAACAGCAGACGACTTCAATAGTAAACGTTGGAACAGCAGACGACTTCAATAGTAAACGTTGGAACAGCAGACGACTTCAATAGGAAGCGTTGGAACAGCAGACGACTTCATTAGTAAACGTTGGAACAGCAGACGACTTCAATAGGAAGCGTTGGAACAGCAGACGACTTCAATAGGAAGCGTTGGAACAGCAGACGACTTCAATAGGAAGCGTTGGAACAGCAGACGACTTCAATAGGAAGCGTTGGAACAGCAGACGACTTCAATAGGAAGCGTTGGAACAGCAGACGACTTCAATAGTAAACGTTGGAACAGCAGACGACTTCAATAGGAAGCGTTGGAACAGCAGACGACTTCAATAGGAAGCGTTGGAACAGCAGACGACTTCAATAGGAAGCGTTGGAACAGCAGAAGACTTCAATAGGAAACGTTGGAACAGCAGATGACTTCAATAGGAAACGTTGGAACAGCAGAAGACTTCAATAGGAAACGTTGGAACAGCAGAAGACTTCAATAGGAAACGTTGGAACAGCAGATGACTTCAATAGGAAACGTTGGAACAGCAGACGACTTCAATAGGAAACGTTGGAACAGCAGAAGACTTCAATAGGAAACGTTGGAACAGCAGAAGACTTCAATAGGAAACGTTGGAACAGCAGAAGACTTCAATAGGAAACGTTGGAACAGCAGACGACTTCAATAGGAAACGTTGGAACAGCAGAAGACTTCAATAGGAAACGTTGGAACAGCAGATGACTTCAATAGGAAACGTTGGAACAGCAGATGACTTCAATAGGAAACGTTGGAACAGCAGAAGACTTCAATAGGAAACGTTGGAACAGCAGAAGACTTCAATAGGAAACGTTGGAACAGCAGAAGACTTCAACAGGAAACGTTGGAACAGCAGATGACTTCAATAGGAAACGTTGGAACAGCAGAAGACTTCAACAGGAAACGTTGGAGCAGCAGAAGACTTCAACAGGAAGCGTTGCACTCATGCGTGCAGTTCCAACAGTGGAGAACTTTGAATATTTCTGCTTACCCCGTCATAATAAAGGGGAATAATACCAACCCCTTATGTTTAGGGTTGTCGCAATATCAATGAAACTCAATTAAGCTGCTTAAATCAAGCTATCTATACAGAAGTCGTGACAATGAACAATCATACATAAAAGGTGGCAAAGAATACCCTATTCTCTCCACCCGTAATACCGAATCTCATTGCGGAAGTGACGTATTGAACAAAACGTACTCATCATCATCATCATAAAGTACCGGGCCTGCTGGCGTAGGTGATTATGTCTCTCCACAACTTACGATCTCGACAGTTATTTATTATTGCTGTTGTTGACCTTTTGCCAAGCCATTCTCTTAAGCTGTTTGGTATTCTTTCTCTTTGCATCTCTCTAACTTTTCGTCCCTCAATTTTTCCAGTTGTTACAATATATTCCAACTGTTCCCTTCTCATTACATGGCCAATAAATGATTATTATTTCTTCCTAATATTGGAAATTAGCTCTCTTTTCGCTTTGACCTCTTTCAGAACATTTTAATTACTCTTCTTAGCTGTCCATGGTATTCTCAACATTCTTCTGTAAAACCACATTTCTACAGACTCAAGTGATTTTCTTGTCTGTTGTCCTATTGTCCATGATTCACATACACATGTTAAGACTGGCTCTACATAACATTTAAGAACTCTTGTTTCTATTGTCAAAAATGGATTGCATAATATCTTCCTCATACGTACTAGATAACAATAAATGGTGCAACCTCCTAGTTGTTATTGCATTCTCACTCAAAGATCTAGGTTTCCTTAGCTTTTCCCCTTGTGTTGATTTGTCAAGTGAAAGTATGAGATTGAACTAAGAATGACGCCAACCAGCAGTTTAGCTGAGATTTGTTAGTGACCCAATGCTGACTTCGTGTAATAGGATCGGGTGAACAACCGAGCTGATCCAGACTGTACTCTCCACCCCCCCCCCCCAATGGGTGCGACTGGAAACAAATAACCAGTCTGGCCGAGAGAGTAGGGATTGAAGAGGGAAGGCAGTCATCATCATCAAGTACCATGCCTGCTGGCGTAGGTGATCATGTCTCTCCATAACTTTCGGTCTCGACAATTATTTATTCTGTGGGAGTTCCCCCCCCCCCCCTAGACACCTGTCAAGCCAAGAGAGCACATAAATCTGCACGGAAAGGGATGATCACTGTCTTTTATTTTTCCAGAGAAGGCAATACCGTACCAATAATATCATTTCGAAATCGGATATGTCAGACCGAAAGGCGCAGATAGTGCGGCCAAATCATAAATTAGCGACACAACGCATCCAGGCCTACTTAACGCCCTTTTAAGGTGGATGAAGAACAGCGTTAGTTGTCAGATAAAATCTAAAGGGAAAAAAAAAACTATGCCAGTTTGTCGTGATTTGATTTTTTATAATTAAACCAAAGCCATGGAAAATGTAAGAGCTTTCTTACTATTCAACTACATTTGTATTCAAATCTTCTACCAGATGCTCTCTGTGCCTTGGTTAACAACATACAAACCGCTATCCAGGAGCGCAAAAACTAATGTTCCAGTCTTATAGCATGAGCACCAGACATGTCGAATATAATAATCAAGATTATAGTTAAGATCTTTGAAAAGATATGACAAATAAGCAACGAAAACATATTTTTTTTTTAAAAGGACAGGCCTCGACTTTGCAAGAGCACAAAGATCTGCTTCAGACTGTCTAAAATTTAGAGACCACTGTACAAAGTCAAGGTTTAGTCAAGTAATTAATTTCTCTCATTCTCATTTAATACACATGTAATGACAGCAGTATCAGCGTGCTTTGTGTTTTCCTATAACTACCACATTCATCATCATGTGCCGTACCGGTTGGCGTTGACGATCGTGTCCGTCCAAATCTTATATCTACAGTGCATCGTATCAGTTCTGTTATTGACTGTTTTCCATGCCATGACACCAAGCTATCCAGTATTTTCTCTCTTTGTCGTCCGCGATCTCTCTTTCCTTTTATTTTGCCAGTTGTAACCAAGTATTCTAACTTTCCTCTTCTCAAGATATGCCCAAAAAATTTGTATTGCTTTTTTCTGATGTTTTTTAAGAGCTCCCTTTTGTGTTGGCCTCTTTGAGAACTTTCTCATTGGTCTACTTAACTGTCCAGGGAACTTTCAACATTCTTCTAAGAAATCCCATCTCTGTGGCCTCTAATCGTCTTTTCATTTGTTTGTCTATTGTCCGTGATTCGCTTCCATAGGTCAGAATTGGTTCTGTATAGCATCGATGAACTCTTTCTCATTTCTATTGACATAGATTTGTTGCATAAGATATTTTTCATTTTCTGAAATGCCATTTTGGCCTGAGCTATTCTGCTTTTTATTTCTGTGGTGCATCTCCCATCTGATGTTATTATTGTGCCCAAGTATTTGAAACGTTGCACTTGTTTTAGATTTGTCTTGTTTATTTTTATGCTGTATGATGGTGATGATTGTTTCTTCGATATAACCATTACTTCTGTTTTCTTACTATTCAGACTGAGGCCTTTCTTGTTACTTTCTTTTACTATTATATCTATCATTTCTTGTAGCCCATTCTCTGTCTCTGCTATTAAGACTGTGTCATCCGCATATCGCAAATTATTTATGTTGTGACCATTGACTTTAATTATTTTTTTTGGGAAACTACCACATTAGGATTTTTAAAAAATGTAAAGTACCCCCGTCACGCCAAGTGGCGCATAGGGAAAATGGTGTTAGTGACCATAAATTTTACTGACCTTCGGCACATGATTTTTGGGGTAATGTGGTCGGTATAACGCCCGTGCCGCTCTACTTTCCCGGAAAAAAATCCGGTACCCATTAAAGGCTGGCTGAATCTGAAGCCGTCAGTTGGGATGGAACCCTACCTCTTGTCCTTTGTAATCCAGTTCACAAACCACTGAGCTTTCGCGGCTCCCACATTAGAATATGCGATCTTATAATTGTATGAGCGAAAATATCGTTGCTATTGCTTCACAGTTAGAGAAATGGTCAGCTTAGGGGTAGATTACTCGTGTCGCTGGTTAGCCGCGGTATATTTCATGGTTGATGTCCCCGTTACCTCATTGCAGTACATTACATCGTTCCTAGCTCTTCTTGATCCAACTTTGTCTATAACCTTTGGAGACATAGACTACTTGTGGTTGTTGTAATTAAAATAAATAACTTGGCAGTTTATCAGCTTATTTTAGATCCAAGTTCTTTATTTGAATAACCTGCGTCTTTTTTTAAATTAAAATATATTGACAAAGAATGTTGATTTTATTTCTACAGCTTCTTGGGTAGTTTCTTTTTTAGTAGCAGAAGTTGAAGTGGTATTATCAACATTAGTAGCGGTAGTATCAATAATATAAGTAATGGCTGTTCCAATAATAGTGGTAGTAGCAACAAAATAAGTAATGGTTGTAGCAGTAATACTGGTAGTAGCAACAACATAAGTAATGGCTGTAACAGTAATAGTGGTAGTATCAATAATATAAGTAATGGCTGTAACAGTAATAGTGGTAGTAGCAACAACATAAGTAATGGTTGTAGCAGTAATAGTGGTAGTAGCAACAACATAAGTAATAGATGTAGTAGTAATAGTGGTAGTAGCAACAGCATAAGTAATGGCTGTAGCAGTAATAGTGGTAGTAGCAACAGCATAAGTAATGGCTGTAGTAGTAATAGTGGTAGTAGCAACAGCATAAGTAATGGCTGTAGCAGTAATAGTGGTAGTAGCAACAACATAAGTATTGGCTGTAGCAGTAATAGTGGTAGTAGCAGCAACATAAGTAATGGCTGTATCAGTAATAGTGGTAGTAGCAACAGCATAAGTAATGGCTGTAGCAGTAATAGTGGTAGTAGCAACAGCATAAGTAATCGCTGTAGTAGTAATAGAGTATTAGCAACAATAGCATTGTAGTAATGGTAGTAGTAGTAGTAATAGTAGTAATAATAGTTAGTAGTAGTAATAGAGTAGTAGCAACAATAGAATTGTAGTAATGGTAGTAGTAATAGTGGTAATAATAGTTAGTAGTAGTAATATAGTAGTAGTAGAAACAGTAATAACATAGCAACGCCAGAGGCTGCATCGACATCGATTCAAAATAAAGTACAAAATATATAGACTAAACTGCATTACTCTACTCCCCAGTTCATATATATGTTAGTTACTGGGAAAGTTTAGCAAATTTACGCCTTCTTCATGGGCACTGTGTTAAATGTCACTTTGTTTACATTTGTGAAAGTAGCTGCTGTTTGCTGCTGGTTTGTGGTTAGTTCTTTTTTTGTTTCCGTAGTTTCTCCTTTAGTTCTAAGTATTACCGACAGTTATTCATGATAACGCAAAGATAGGTTCCGTAACAATATCGCAGTTGACCGCAGTCAAAACCTCATCACATTAGTACTCGGCACTTGTAGGTGGGGAGGCCAGTGATCTTCTATGTTATTAATAGTTCCCACAACACAGCATGCCATGTATTCATTAATGTTAAATTGAGTCTTCTTCTTCTTTCCTTCCTCATTTGCCTTTCAGCGTCGAGGGGAGATATAATTTGCGGTCTTTTTGCTCTTCTGATCGCTTCTGAATGCCCCCAAGATTCACCGAAAGGGGGGGAGAATGATGAGTCACACATCGATTCTACGGAGACGACAAGGACCGACCAACGGATTTTGATCCCAGAACAACGGCTGGAACACCAATGTAGCTGTGGTAGGAAATTCTCAACACAGAAGGGCATGAAAATACACAGAACGAAGAAGAGGTGTGGGAATACAGCATCAGTAGCTCAACAGCGCACTGTCTCGGCAGATAAGACGTCAGAAGATCTCAGTCAGGAGTCAATCCACAGAACTGAGATTCAAGTTGAGCTGTCTGATGATGAATTCGCTCACCTCTTGGACGGGAAGAGAGAGAAGATCAAGTTTCCTCCCGCCTGCAACACAGTAGTTTGGGAGAAGTTAGACAAGTCACTAGCAGAAGCCATAGACCACCACCTTAAACGGCTGAACTTGTCCCAGAAGCTTGAAAGCATAGGCGAAGTGGTCTATTATTATTGCGTCAAGGAGTTAGGCTTAGGTACGAAGGAAGTAAGGACGAGCACGAAACCACAAAAAAGCAGACGACAGAAACAAATAGAAGAGATTAGGAGGCAGAAAAACCATGCTAGGAAACAATTCAAGAAAGCTACAGAAGCAGAGAAGGAAGCACTGCATCAGGTATGGCAGCATCTAAAATCAAAACATAAGGCACTGGGTAGAGCAGAAAGATTGTATCGAAAAAGGAAAGCAACCAAGAGGGCCAGGGAAACGTTCTTCAAAGATCCGTTCAAGTTTGCAAAGGAGCTATTTGAACCACCAAGATCTGGAACATTAAAAATCAGCAAGGAGGAGCTAGAGAAACATCTAAGAGAGACCTATTCGGACAGCCAGAGAGACGAACCGCTGAAGTCAATGACAGGAATCATGTGGCCGAGCGAACCGGGCACCCCATTCAATGATAGGCCGCCGACGTTAAAAGAAGTTATAGATGTTGTTCACAGAGCCCGCAACAACTCGGCCCCAGGTCCAAATGGCGTTCCATACCTGGTTTACAAAAGATGCCCAGAGGTACTGAAACGACTGCATCGGCTGCTCAGGAGTGCATGGAAGAGGCAGATTGTAAGCCAGGAGTGGAAAAAGGCCAATGGCGTGTACATTCCAAAGGAACTGAACTCAAATGAGATTACGCAGTTCAGACCAATCTCCCTACTGAATGTGGAAGGGAAAGTATTCTTCTCTGTAATGGCAAAGAGACTCACCTCGTACCTCGTGGAGAACGGGTACATAGATACTGCCATACAGAAGGGAGGAGTCCCTGGTGTCCCCGGATGCTTGGAGCACGCGACAATGATATGGGACGCGATACAGAGAGCAAAAACCGAGAAGCTAGATCTAGACGTCATATGGCTAGATCTTGCAAACGCATATGGATCAGTCCCACATCAGATGATTTGGCAGGCTCTCCGAATGTACCATGTACCCCAGAGTGTGACCGCCATGCTCAGACTGTATTTTACAGGCTTCACTGTGCGTTTCTCCACACAGGAATACATGACCGACTGGATAGAATTGCAAGTCGGCATTGCGATGGGATGTACAATTTCGCCCATACTCTTCGTGATGGCGATGCAGATAATATTGAGAGCAGCAGAAGGAGTTGGAAAACGACCAGACTTGGGAGGTGGATACCACATGCCACCACTTAGAGCATTTATGGATGACACCACCGTCCTAGCATCAGAAGAGAGCCACGCCCGCAGGATGCTTGAACGCCTGGACGAACTCATCGTGTGGTGCCGGATGAGCTTCAAACCAAAGAAGTCACGAAGCCTATCCATCAGACGAGGGAAGACCAAGCAAGTTACATTCAATGTGGCGAAACAGAGGATTCCAACCGTCTGCGAGGAGCCAATAAAGAGCCTTGGCAGAGTGTATGACGCCTCATTGAAAGACACGAAAGCAGTTCAGAGAGTAAGAGAGATGGCAGAGCAAGGGCTACATATCATCGACCGGAGTAGACTTTTAGGAAAGTTTAAGATCTGGTGCCTCCAGTTTATGTTGATACCCAAACTGCTATGGCCTCTTCTGATATATGAGATCAGCTCAAGTACGGTGGAAGCGATGGAGAGCAAGATTAGCAAGTACACGCGGAAATGGCTGGGAGTACCACCGGGACTGACGGATGTTGCGCTGTACTGCAAGAAAGCCAAGCTGGTCCTTCCGTTCAAGTCAGTCCTAGAGGAATATAAAGCCGGCAAGGCCAGACTGGCAGTTATGCTGCAAAGCTCGTCAGACGAAACTGTCCGAACAGTGGAACCCACAGTGAAGACCGGTCGGAAGTGGCAGGCGTGTGCAGCAGTACGCGAAGCACGTGAGAGTCTCCAGCTAAAGGAAGTAATGGGCTACACGCAGACCAACAGGCGTGGATTTGGTCATGGAGACATCCAATGGTGGTCAAAGGCATCAAATAGACAACGAAGGGACATGATAGTCAGGGAGATAAGAGATGTCGAGGAGAACAAGCGTGTACAAAAGGCAGCACAACAAGTGCAGCAAGGCCAATGGACCACATGGGAGATGGCTTTGCAGAGGACACTAACATGGAATGGCATGTGGCATATGGCACCGCTGCGGCTCAGCTACATAGTCAGATCTATGTATGACCTTCTACCATCAGCCTGCAACCTTGTGAAGTGGGGGAAGACAGATGACAATCGATGTCCTCTTTGCGGAGGAAGACAGACGATGGAACATGTTCTTTCCTCGTGCAAGACAGCACTAGGCCAAGGGCGGTACACATGGCGACACAACAGAGTGCTGCAGGAACTGGCTGCCACCGTGGATGGGGCGCGGATGAAGGCCAACAATAAAGTTCGACCAGCTACGACTAACACCTACTTTTTGAGAGCGGGACAGGCTGCACGCCCCAAGCAGAACCACTGGAACGACTTCACTATCCTGGACATAGCTAACGATTGGGAGATGGCGGTTGACCTCCCAGGGCGAGGGAAGTACCCAGAGTGCATTAAGAGATCTAAAATGCGCCCAGACATTGCACTCTACACGTCAAATATGACCCATGTCATTTTAATAGAGCTCACAGTGCCATTTGAATCCAGGATAGAGGAACAACATATATTCAAACTATCTAAATACAAGGATCTCGCCACCGAGCTGAGAAAGCAGGGAGTACAGAGTAGAGTGTTTTCGGTGGTGGTTAGTGCCAGAGGACTCACAACCCCATCCCTCTACGACCTCTTAAAAATGCTAGGAATTAAGGGAGGGATGCGGTCAAGAACAATGAAGACTATTGCTGAGTCAGCAGAAAGAGCGTCGTGCTGGCTGTGGCAGAATCGAGACAGACCAACAGTCAAATAATATTATGCCCAGACCAGACGGATCGGGCGACTATTTTACACCTTGACCACTTATTGCTCCCACGTAAGTCAACAGAGTAGGGAGAATTGAAGTAGGGCCCGAGACGAAGCGATAAGATGTTACATAATCGACCGGAGGTGAGCATCAGACCAGATGCTTGGGGCAACTACCATACAAACAACAGTCCTAAACAACAAGAAGACCAGACAACTAGGCGTCAATCTTAACCAGCGGATGCCGATTTCCCACGAAAGTCAGACACTGACGGCCAAGTTATTTCAACTCGAAAGCGCAGTAACGCGCTAGGTTAAACCAAGAGCAGGTAAGGTATCTATTCTCGAGTGTGTTGCCTATTAAATGCAACTATTTTGTGCCGAACATGAAGTGTAAACCTTAAGTTAGGTAATCTATTTTCGAGTGTTTTGTGTATTAAGTGATAGTTATTTTGTGCCGAACATAAGCTTAGTTTAGGTAAGCTAAGTTTTGTGTATTACGTTTAGTTAGTTTGTGCCGAACATACGGTGTAAGCCTTAGAGGCAATGCGGCAGGAGGTCGACGCCTGGAAGTCATGACCCAGGCGGGCCCACCTCCCCTAGAGTGTCAAGAAGCTAAAGGGCCGAAACACTTGCTCGACGGGGGGTCTTCTTCTGATGATCAGATTGCCTCCTGCTGCGAAGCTCTGTACAAAGAGTTTCCTACTACTTTTCTAGTGCTTCTAATATTCTGTTAATCCACCTTTTTCGTGGTCGACCCTTGGGTCTGATGTTCTCTCAACGTTTATTGAAGGCTCGTTGTGTTGCGTTTTGATCTTTCTGTCTTGTCACGTGCCAAATCATTTTATCTGTTGGTTCTTTATATATTCTATGGCGGAGGTTATTCCTAGATTTTTTTCTCAGCTCTTAATTTTTAATCTTATCTCTCATACTGTTTCCTGTCATTCATCTAACATATTTCATCTCAGCACAGGTTCTTCTTCTTATTGTCCTTGCACTTAGGGTCCAGGGCTGGCATTGGTAGCACAACGTTGGGATGACGATTGTAATGTAGTGTGCCCGTTTTGCCACTAGAGTTATTTCCTTGTTGGACAATAGTGTCTATCTAATTGAGTGGACTGATGAGCGTTACGTTCGGATTGCGCCAACGTCCATTCTCATTCAAGATAGCAAATGGAAAAGAAAGTGAATTCATGCGCTAAATATGCTCTTCCATATGGTTATAGACACTCCATTCGCTAGAATTAGAACAACCTAACATGAAGCAGAAGAGAGGTTTAAGTGAAACCGACGCCCTACAGGACCTAGATATAAAGTTGTCAGCGACTCATAGCTGTCTGTTTGTATCAAGATCATTAAACCAAAACTTATCAGAGATCCTACTCCAAATCCATGATAGCAGACTAACCTTAAATATGCAAGGTCAGACCCCTCTCATATGGGATGGATACCTCCAACTATCAAGGATACTTCGCGTACACAATGTACACAACAGAATGACGAACCACATGTTCACGAAACTCAAAATAGGAACTTCCAGCCAATGCCACTGTACTTTGGATAACATGACAACAAAACACGTTCTACAGGATTGGGATTGCCCCTGTACCCAGGCTTGAGGAGGACAATGTGGCCCACACCATCCCTGGAAGAGAAACTATACGAGGAAACGAATCACTGAAACAGACAGCTGCCTTCATAAAAGAGTCCGGAGTTCTAGTCTTAATGAGTCATGATCACAGAAGAAGATCACTCTCGTATAAAATTAATAAACACGAGGTCCTGTTTCTAGCGCATGTTAAAGAACCCTTGGTATTTAGAAAAGAAAAGAGGAGGTCGTAAATGTGGCCGCTACATGGGTCAGCAAAAACCTGGCCATAATGTCCCAGGCCGTGCTATGGTATTCGTGCACGTAGGTCAAGGTTCTCTTCGGATTTTCTCGAGATTCTCGAAACAAATTGGGGAGGGGAAAAAGGGGGGGGGGGTCGGTGCACCTATGGATTCATCCAGTGTACAGTGATGAAGATCCTAGCATAAAAAACACGCAAACAATAAAAAATATACAAGGATTTAAGTATTTTTACGACATTTGGTAATAAATCCACAAACAAAATATACACAGAAGTAAGAATTTTAATCCACAAACAAACAAAATATACACAGAAGTAAGAATTTTAATCCACAAACAAACAAAATATACACAGAAGTAAGAATTTTAATCCACAAACAAACAAAATATACACAGAAGTAAGAATTTTAATCCACAAACAAACAAAATATACACAGAAGTAAGAATTTAAATCCACAAACAAACAAAATATACACAGAAGTAAGAATTTTAATCCACAAACAAACAAAATATACTCAGAAGTAAGAATTTTAAACCACAAACAAACAAAATATACAAGGATTTAAGTATTTTTACATTTGGTAACAAATCCATAAACAGATGTACTAGAGTAGACTCTTCTGATGAAATGGAGATTAGTAGTAGATCAAACGGAGAACTTGAGCAAAATTGGCCATTTGACATAATTGTTCTATCGTGACATATGACGCATGTTTCACCCATATGGTGTAGGCATAATGCGCATTCTTTATAAAAAAAAAACGTTAGCACATAATTTAACCAATTGGAAACCATAGTTACAAGAACTGAACAAAGAAGAATAGTTATATGTCACTAAGTAAGCTGTACTCGCTATTTATGATGATAATGGTGAGCTCTTGGTCCAAAGTCATGTATTTAAACTTTAAGTAAAATAAATTAATTCTTATCTTTTGTTAATAGAAAATATTTCAAATTAAATCCCAAATTAAGCCTCATGCAATCTCCCCAACTTATGACTCCTCCCATGGCACTCGACAAGTCAATGTCAAATGTACTGTGTGTAATTTCGTAATGTAAAGTAGTAAAGTAAAGTACCCCCGTCACGCCAAGTGGCGTATAGGGAAATATGGTGTTAGTGACCCTATATTTTACAGACCTTCAGCACATGATTTTTGGCGTAATGTGGTCAGTATAACGCCCGTGCTGATTTTACTTTCCCAGAAAAAAAATCCGGTACCCATTTAAGGCTGGGTGAACCCAGAAGCCGTCGGTTGGGATCGAACCCTACCCCTTGTCCGTGGTAGTCCAGTTCACTAACCACTGCGCTATCGCGGCTCCCAATTTCGTAATGTATACAATATATAACCATCAACGACAAACTATCTTTAGATACGAACATGTACACCCGCAATGGTAAAGCTGCCACCATCTTCGCCCGTCTTTTTAGGCGTGTTTGAGAAAACAGAAAACTGACAATTAAAACAAAGGCCGCAGTTTACAATGCTTAGCATCATTCGTATCCTCCTGTATGGCAGCGAATCTTGGACAACCTATGTAAAGCTGGAGAGAAAGCTTGATGCATTCCACATGCGATGTCTGCGCCGTATTCTTGATATCACCTGGAAGGATAAAGTGACAAACGTGCAGGTCATGACTTGCACAGGCCTCCCGAATATCTACACACTGCTCAAACAACGTAGGTCACGCTGGCATGGCCACGTCCACCGTATGAAAGATGACCGCATAATAAAAAGATATGCTCTTAAGGACAACTAGGAGAAGGCAAAAGGACTAAGGGGCGCTCAAAACTTCTGATTTATATACGTGTGAACACGCGACATGAAGACTCCGAACGTAACCCTGCATCCTGGGAAGAAATAGCTGCAGACCACAATCTTTGGAAACATACTCTAAAGTTCCAACTCAAACAAGAAGAGGACAGATTCATAGAAAAATAGAATACACGGCGAAAGAAAAGAAAAAAAAACATTTCTAAAGGCGCACAGTGGGAAAAATACTGGAACAGTTTGACTAACTATTACCTACAAGCACTTGCAATAAGTACTTGAAAACCTCGGTTGCCTAGTTGGGAAAACCATCTGACTGATCTAACGACATTCGGACAACCCGTGTTCGATTCCCGCTGGAAGCAGTGTGAATTGTACTCGTGGTTGGAAAAAAAAATACCCCAGCGGTGGACCAGCCGTTGGCAGAAATGGGTACCGATATAGTACTCTGGGAACATGAGGAATGCCGCCTCGCAACGTGAGTTTCGATGCATGAAGCGACACTATCCAGAAGTTTTTAGAGAAATCTGGATAGGCGGTCGAGCACACATGGGTGAAAACTCGGGTGCTAGGACGCCGATTCAAGTCTCGTAAGTAACCTTTACTTGCATTAAGTGCCGCACCAGACAAGCCTTGCTGGAAAAGGCAACATTATAATGTACTGAAGACGCAGAAGCTACCAGAGATAACAATCGTCCTCTTAGCATGAAGTTTTAGTTATTTGCTTCCATGAGTTTGCTGCGTTGCGGAAATATTGTGTGCCATGTTTGTTTTTTTTTTTTTTTGTAATTTCCATCATATGTGATATGTATGTATGTGTAATTAATTATTTTGGTTACGAAATTTTTATTTTATAGAACTGCTTAAGCAAGATATGTGTGTCACTCTCTTTTTACTTCGATGCTCAGACACACACAAATTAACGCCTTTTCCACACAGTTTTATGTGATAATGATTATAAGAGGTAATGTTTGAAATTGTGTAGTACATCTTTATGGTTATGATTATGGTTATTGTTATGGAAGGCCTCGGTATCACTGCAAACGAATTAAAATCCATTACTGCTCAACCGCCCGTGCCAGTGTAACCATCGGAATGAATATCTTATCTCCCGAACAAAGAAAGGTAGCTGCAGTCCCTATCATAGCAGTCTCAGCACACGCAAAAAACATAGGGCGAAACCGCACAGAATGTGAAAACAACCATCTGTTCCCCGTTATACGATATCATCAGTCATCGTAAACAATCATAATTAACAATGATGCATTTCAGCAAAACATTTGTGATATATGGCTGTTCTCGTGGTTTCTGTTGTTCTACAACAATGCTTGTCATGTATAACAGTTTCACTAATTATCTTTGCGTCGTAGGCAATTTGACCCGTGAATTGGTCTGCTTTTTCCACACACATTTACTGGTGTGTTTTGGAGAGCAATACGGATATATGTAACAACTAGTTAACACATGAATGTAAATCCAGTGACGCTGAGTGGAGGAGGTGGGTGCTTAGGGACTGTTGTCATGGCTCCTACGGAAAACAAATTTCCAAAAGAAATTGAAATTAGCTATAATAAATCAACATGAAAATTAGAAGGCGCTATATTCTTCTTGCAACACTGGCACCTTACATACTTGTCTTGCATTTGGTAGCTTCTTTACTTGCCTCTCCTTGGACGCTGGTGCCTCATTTACTTGCCTTGCTCATGACAACTCACATACTTGCCTTGCTCCTGACAACTCACATACTTGCCTTGCTCCTGACAACTCACATACTTGTTTTGCTCCTGACAACTCACATACTTGCCTTGCTCCTGACAACTCACATACTTGTTTTGCTCCTTGCAACTCACGTATTTGTCTTTCTCTAAACAACTCACATACTTGTCTTGCCTTTGGTAGCTTCTATACTTGCCTCTCCCTGGACGCTGGCGCCTCATTTACTTGCCTTGCTCATGACAACTCACATACTTGCCTTGCTCCTGACAACTCACATACTTGCCTTGCTCCTGACAACTCACATACTTGTTTTGATCCTTGCAACTCACGTATTTGTCTTTCTCTAAACAACTCAAATACTTGCATTGCTCCTGACAACTCAAATACTTGCATTGCTCCTGACAACTCAAATACTTGCATTGCTCCTGACAACTCAAATACTTGCATTGCTCCTGACAACTCAAATACTTGCATTGCTCCTGACAACTCAAATACTTGCATTGCTCCTGACAACTCAAATACTTTCCTTTCTCTGAACGCTCGTAACCCACACTTACTTTCCCTGAATGCTAGTAACTCACATACTTATCTTTTCCTGAACGCTGGTAACTCACATACTTATCTTTTCCTGAACGCTGGTAACTCACATACTTATCTTTCCCTGAATGCTAGTAACTCACATACTTATCTTTCCCTGAATGCTAGTAACTCACATACTTATCTTTCCCTGAATGCTAGTAACTCACATACTTATCTTTCCCTGAATGCTAGTAACTCACATACTTATCTTTTCCTGAGCGCTGGTAACTCACATACTTATCTTTTCCTGAACGCTGGTAACTCACATACTTATCTTTCCCTGAATGCTAGTAACTCACATACTTATTTTTCCATAAACGCTGGTAACTCACATACTTATCTTTCCCTGAATGCTAGTAACTCACATACTTATTTTTCCATGAACGCTGGTAATTCACATACTTATATTTTCATAAACGCTTGTAACTCACATACTAATCTTTTCCTGAACGCTGGTAACTCACATACTTATCTTTCCCTGAACGCTGGTAACTCACATACTTATCTTTCCCTGAACGCTGGTAACTCACATACTTATCTTTCCCTGAACGCTGGTAACTCACATACTTATCTTTCCCTGAACGCTGGTAACTCACATACTTATATTTTCCTGAACGCTGGTAACTTGTATACTTTTTTCTCTGGGCGCTGGTAACTCACTACCTGAAGTGCTGCAGCGTTGACATCTCACACACTTATCCTACTTCGAACGTTAACATCTCACACACTTATCCTACTTCGAACGTTAACATCTCACACACTTATCCTACTTCGAACGCTAGCGTCTTACACACTTGTCTACTTCGAACGCTAGCGTCTTACACACTTGTTCTACTTCGAACGCTAGCGTCTTACACACTTGTCTACTTCGAACGCTAGCGTCTTACACACTTGTTCTACTTCGAACGCTAGCGTCTTACACACTTGTCTACTTCGAACGCTAGCGTCTTACACACTTGTTCTACTTCGAACGCTAGCGTCTTACACACTTGTCTACTTCGAACGCTAGCGTCTTACACACTTGTTCTACTTCGAACGCTAGCGTCTTACACACTTGTCTACTTCGAACGCTAGCGTCTTACACACTTGTTCTACTTCGAACGCTAGCGTCTTACACACTTGTCTACTTCGAACGCTAGCGTCTTACACACTTGTTCTACTTCGAACGCTAGCGTCTTACACACTTGTCCTACTTCGAACTCTAGCGTCTTACACACTTGTCTACTTCGAACGCTAGCGTCTTACACACTTGTTCTACTTCGAACGCTAGCGTCTTACACACTTGTCTACTTCGAACGCTAGCGTCTTACACACTTGTTCTACTTCGAACGCTAGCGTCTTACACACTTGTCCTACTTCGAACTCTAGCGTCTTACACACTTGTCCTACTTCGAACGCTGGCATCTCACATTCTTGTCATGTCGCAGAAGTTGGATAATTCCCATACTTGCCTTGATCCTGGCACTGGGAATCCCTGATCCATTACTATATAATTACTGAAATGTTGAACATGTGTTTCTTATTAACAGTGGTAGAAGCCAGCCCTTGTGTAGATTGGTCTGTTTCTGTCCTTTAATCTATACACCCATCCATTCATGCATACATCCATCCATGCATACATTCATCCGCACATCCATTCACTCATGCACCTATTCATTTATTCACTCATCCATCCACCCAGTCATTCATTAATTCACCCATAACTACATCCAAACATCACCAACTCATCCTCACGTACTCATGTACGCATCCATTAATCCAACCATTCATCTACCCACCCAGTCAGACGCACCTACCTTCGACATATACGATCATCCATCATTCCACCCAAAAATCCATCTTCCAACCAAACCATCCATATAATCCACATAATCATCCATCCACTCATCAAACTATCCATCCGTCCGTCTTCCCGCATACATATCTGCCTGCCGGCCTAACCTTCTAACCGTCTTCCTTGTCTGCCAACCAAGACTGGTCGATATATATGTCTGCTTCTCCAATCAGGTGTAACCAAATCCTCTATAATCTGTAAATGCTACTATTTTCAAAGATTAATGTCCGCCTGCCTATGCTCCATTTGTTTCCTTTGGAGCTATTTGGAACTCAACGATTAGTTGTCTTTCTGCATTCATCCTGTATGGGTATATTTGTTGCATTCTGATTAATCTCCCATACTGGACTCTGTAATTGGTCAGGGCTTGGCGCTGCAAACGGCTGAAACTGGGTACTGTTAATGACAAATAAGAGTGGTCTGGTCTCGTTCGTTAGAGATTGATGGGGTAAATATTATTTTAATCAATTTATATATATTCATCTTTGTTGTACAACGGACAATTCCATAGTACTCAGATTCCCCTAAGCACTTTCCCCAGTATGAAGCAGCCACCACCAACTAGTGAAAGCGATGAAGATTACTTCAACTCAGGTGCACGAATTCCGTAGCATAAGACGCACAGCATAGATATTTGAATGAGGTCATTTTATTTTTTTTTACGAGACGTGTGGCGTATGACTGAACTCAGAGTTTGACTGTAAGAAGGTTGAAAAACCAGTTGATTACTTCGTGCAGAGATCATCATCATGTGCCTTACCGGTTGGCGTAGGTGATCATGTACCTCCACAATCTTCTATCTACAGTGCATCGTATCAGTTCTGTTGTTGACTGTTTTCCATGCCATGACACCAAGCTATCCAGTATTTTCTCTCTTTGTCGTCCGCGATCTCTTTTTCCTTTTATTTTGCCAGTTGTAACCAAGTATTCCAACTTTCCTCTTCTCATGATGTGCCCGAAAAATGTTGATTTCTTCTTTCTGATGTTTTTTTAAGAGCTCCCTTTTTGTGTTGGCCTCCTTGCAGAGATATGCAGCCAGAATATTGCAATCAAAACAGACTTGTCTATGTTGGGAGGAACCAATGAAAAATAAGTAGAATGGTTCAGAACGGCGGTATGGGAAAAATTACCCACCCGTAAACGTGGACCAGTGACCGAGGACTCAACTTTGCAAGACCGACGACTGCTCGATTGAAAGCAGGGATTTAAGTAAAACCCATATTGAGAGGGAAGGGAGACTTATTTGCGTAGATATGCGATCTAGATACGCAGCCCGGACCGAGAAGCCGAGAATATTTTTCTAAACAGTGACACAATGTTACGCCAGGATAGTATTTTGGAAGGGCAAAAGGTTCAAGAGATTAATTCTTTCTTCTTATTTCCTTCCTCATTTGCCTTTCTGCGCCAAAGGAAAATACAATTTGCGGTCTTTTGCTCTTCCGTTCACCTCTGCTGCTGCTATGTTTCCTAGTGCTTCTAATTTTCCGTCAATCCATCTGTTTCGTGGTAGGGATTTGGGTCTGGTGTTCTCGCAACGTTTATTGAAGTTTCGTTGTGTTGTGTCTTGATCTTCTTGTCTTGTTACGTGGCCATTGATCTTCTTGTCTTGTTACGTGGCCAAACCATTTTATCTGTTGTTTCTTTATATTCTGTGGTGGGGGTTATTCTTACCTTTTTTCTCAGTTCTTCATTTCTGATCTTACCCCTCAGGCTATTTCCTGTCATTCGTCTAACACATCTAATCTCAGTAGAGGTTATTTTTCTTATTGTTCTTGCATCTAGGGTCCAGGTCTGGCATTGATAGCACAACTTTGGGATGAAGATTGTATTGTAGAGTGCCCGTTTTGCCTCTCTAGAGTTATTTCTTTGTTGTCCAATAGTGGTGATATCTGTCTGATAATTTGACAAGCTTTAATGTATCTTGAGTCTATTTCTGCTGTTTGTGTATTGTCGTTTGTCACTAGACTTCCTAAGTATTTAAATGTCTCTACTTGTTTTAGTTGTCTGCCATCTATAGTTATGTAGATATTCTGCTTCTATTTTGCGATATTCATGACTTCTGTTTTGTTGATGTTGATTTTCATGTTGAATTATGTGCCTGTTCTGTTGAGTCAATTTAAATTACCTTTTTCCATATATTAATGCCTGATAGTCTGCTCGTTGATCTCCTCTATCTAAGATGGGTTGGTTAACTTGCATATATAGTCCATATATGTAATAAACAGTAAGGGGGGAGAGGGGATCCTGGAACCCTACCATACACCTGATCTAACTTCGAAGTGGTCCGTGTAACCTGCTGCTGTTGTTAATGTTAAAGTGTGACTCAGCCATGAAGGATAATGGGAAGAGTAGAAGAAAATGACGATCGACAGAGGAAGAATAGAATGATATGACGATGATATGAGGACAATAGTTTTAGGCGGCGTAGAATGAAAATGAAGACTTAAGGATTAGCAAGGAGACATTAGTCTACCGAACACAGACGCTGTGGCGTAACCAACTATAAGACCTGCAAGAAAGTACGTACAAGTGTTCAACCTGAACGTGGAAATCCAGATAGATGTTTACGCTTGCAGACAAAGTTACATAACGCAACGAAGCTGGCCGCTGGACTCAGACACCTGCTGATATGAGATAGCTAGTCCAGCCCTGAAACATTCTGAGTTGAGCCGCCAAGGGACGTAATCAAGAGGCTCATCAACACTGGGACATCTTTATGTTCATCGGTGGGAAACGCTTTCAGTTCTCTCTGACTTGGAGATCATAGAATCACCGCGCGTGGTCGAAGACCAACGTAAGCTATAGTTGTGAGGGAACGAAGTTTAGGAAGATTGACAGGTGTCGAAAGGACTCCTAAAACAATAAGACTATGGACATAATTAAAAGGCGGAGTTAAAGAAATTGTGACTGGAGGCGGACGAAGGATAAGCCGTGTATAGATTAGATTCCCATGATCCTTAGCCAAGTGGGAGTGGCTAAGATGGGCACAAAAAAGACCATGAGAAGGCGTATCGGGACGGAGACTCTAGACTCGGCACTTGGAGGAAGATACACTTGGCACCCACGAAGCGGAAGGGTACACATCAGTGAGGATGTAGTAGAAGAGACTAGATCTGCCGTGAGGCAGATGATAGGATTAGGGGTTAGAAAACTTAGATCTTAGAAAACTGACACTTAGACTTAGACTCGAGCCTCAGCATTTACAGACGGTTAACCTTTTTCGCCCACGAAGCCAGAGGAGGGCAGAAACTAGACAGAAATAGTAGACGAGAGCAGAGGAGATTAGATACCTGCCTCAAGGCAGAAGATAGAATTAAGAGTCAGGCAGATTAAAACGGTCGTCTTTTTGTTTCTCCTTCCACCCAGGCAGCTCGCGGGTGGAAACCAGTCAGATGAACAGGAGAGAGTAGTGAACCTGCCTGAAGTTAGAGTAGGGAAATCAGGAGTTTGACTAATAGAGTTCGCACAGAGATTTGTGTGGTTTAGGTTTAGAAGTAAGACCTCAAGGTCTATAAGATTGAGAGTTAACTTGTATACGATCACGAGCGTTACTTGTGAATATACATCGCCGATAGGCTCAACACAACACAGTAACAATAAAGGAACATTTAGATTATAAGAGGACAGATAGTTTGTTCATTGTACGAAACCAGTTGTTAAAGTTTTGAAGTGGATGTCAACAATAAAGACTATATTAATATGTGTTCGAAAACAATGATGACGAGTTATGTGTGTCTCTATATATATATGATATGAAAGTAGCAAGATAAAAGTACAGAAGATAGATCAACAAGATAACGAAACATCAGAAGCCTGCAACAACATATCTCTTTTCTGTTGCCGTGACCAAAGATCTTATTATTTTTAAGAAGGACCTGCAGGAAATATAAATAAGAATTTGTTTCACAATCGACAAGTCATCAATAAGAAATTTTGAGCCTATTTAGAATACACCATCAAACCAAAAATTAATGAAACGGATAGTTTTCAATTGAACTGCATCTTCAATCAGCTCTGAGATAAGTCGATTTGCCACCTGTAATGTGTTTGTGTACTACACACCAGCGTACTACATATGTACTACATATACTTATGTACTACACACACACACACACACACACACACACACACATATATATATATATATATATATATATATATATATATATATATATATATATATATATCCAACTATCCTTTGCTCCGAAAATTAGGTCTACGATTTAAAATGAACGGCGACGGAAGACAGTTATTGGAGAAAGAGACGAACGAACCCGACCACAGATATAATCTGGGGACTTTAGCCATATCTCACGTTCCACACGTTCATCGGGGTGGGTTGGTCATGTGAGCGGAAAAATATAGCTTCCCACTTTCCGATAATAGATCATATGGCAAACTTCTTCTGGACATTATCTGTGTTCCTTAATCCAGGGAGGAAAGATCTCTCACAGGCTTCAAGTTATTATCTGGGTTTCTTAATCCAGGGAGGAGAGATCTCTCACAGGCTTCAAATTATTATTTGGGTTTCTTAATCCAGGGAGGAGAGATCTCTCACAGGCTTCAAGTTATTATCTGTGTTCCTTAATCCAGGAAGGAAAGATCTCTCACAGGCTTCAAGTTATTATCTGGGTTTCTTAATCCAGGGAGGAGAGATCTCTCACAGGCTTCAAGTTATTATCTGTGTTCCTTAATCCAGGAAGGAAAGATTTCTCACAGGCTTCAAGTTATTATCTGAGTTCTTTAATCCAGGGAGTAGAGATCTCTCACAGGCTTCAAGTTATTATCTGGGTTCCTTAATCCAGAGAGGAAAGATCTCTCACAGGCTTCAAGTCATTATCTGGGTTCCTTAATCCAGAGAGGAAAGATCTCTCACAGGCTTCAAGTTATTATCTGGGTTCCTTAATCCAGAGAGGAAAGATCTCTCACAGGCTTCAAGTTATTATCTGGGTTCCTTAATCCAGAGAGGAAAGATCTCTCATAGGCTTCAAGTTATTATCTGGGTTCCTTAATCCAGAGAGGAAAGATCTCTCACAGGCTTCAAGTTATTATCTGGGCTCCTTAATCCAGAGAGGAAAGATCTCTCACAGGCTTCAAGTTATTATCTGGGTTTCTTAATCCAGGGAGGAGAGATCTCTCACAGGCTTCAAGTTATTATCTGGGTTTCTTAATCCAGAGAGGAGAGATCTCTCACAGGCTTCAAGTTATTATCTGGGTTCCTTAATCCAGAGAGGAAAGATCTCTCACAGGCTTCAAGTTATTATCTGGGTTCCTTAATCCAGAGAGGAAAGATCTCTCACAGGCTTCAAGTTATTATCTGGGTTCCTTAATCCAGAGAGGAAAGATCTCTCACAGGCTTCAAGTTATTATCTGGGTTTCTTAATCCAGGGAGGAGAGATCTCTCACAGGCTCCAAATTATTAGTTGGGCGTCTTTAAACCAGCATATTACCCTATTATAACAAATTACCTGTTTGTTTGTTTGTTTGGTTTTTTTTTGTTCGCCAGCTTTTACCTCTGACGAAGTTAATAAAGACTAGGAACTGAATTTTGCGTGTTAATCCTTTTTCCCAGGCGACCGTAGCAGGTAACCGCACAGGCAGATAACTCCGTCTTCGGAGGTAATGGTTATCTTTAAACTCACATGTATTATTATCCTCTTATAACGGATTATCTGGTTTTCTTTAAACCGACATAGATTATCATCCGGTTATAAAGAATTATCTGGTTGCCTTTAAATCAAGATACATTCTTATTCTATTATAGCGGATTATTATACAGCGGGTATAAGAAATAAAAAGACATCACCTCAATAACAATAAAGACAAGTGAACAATATTAAGACAGGTACATGAATTTAAATACGTTGGAACAATGTTAACCTCAAATGGTAGATGTATAACAGAGATGCAAAATAGCTCAGACAAAAGCTGCTCTAAAAAAATGAGGAAGATACTGTGCATTTAATTTTTGACAACAGAAACAAGAAAAAGAGTTCTTAAATATTTTTTAGAACCAGTCTTAACATATGGATGTGAATCATGGATAATAGGACACAGACAAGAAAATCTCTAGAGGCTGTAGAAATATGGTTTTACAGGAGAATGTTGAGAATAATTTGGGCAGTTAAGAAGAGTAACGGAACATTTTTGAAAGAGGTCAAAACAAAGAAAGAGTTAATTTTTAATATTAAGGAGAAACAATCATCATTTTTTGACCATAGAATGAGAAGGGAACAGCTTAAATATATTGTGACAACTGGGAAAATTGAGGACGAAAAGATGGGGGGAAGTAAAGAGGAAAGATATCAGACAGCTTAAGAAAATGGCTTGGCAGAAGGTCAACGAGAGAAAAGATAAATAACTGTCGAGATCGAGAATTGTAGTGGTTACGATCAGGGCTTGATCGTGCGAATGGTCAGTGATGGATGGTGTGAATATCTAGTGCTTGGTGGTGTGAATGGTCAGTGATGGATGGTGTGAATATCTAGTGCTTGGTGGTGTGAATGGTCAGTGATGGATGGTGTGAATATCTAGTGCTTGGTGGTGTGAATGGTCAGTGATCGATGGTGTGAATATCTAGTGCTTGGTGGTGTGAATGGTCAGTGATGGATGGTGTGAATATCTAGTGCTTGGTGGTGTGAATGGTCAGTGATGGATGGTGTGAATATCTAGTGCTTGGTGGTGTGAATGGTCAGTGATGGATGGTGTGAATATCTAGTGCTTGGTGGTGTGAATGGTCAGCGATTGAAGATGCGTATGGTCAGTGCTGGAAGGTATTTATGTTCAGTTGTCTATGATGTGAACGGCCAGTGATTGAAGATGTGAATGCTCATCGACTGATGATGTGAACGGCCAGTGATTGAAGATGTGAATGCTCATCGACTGATGATGTGAACGGCCAGTGATTGAAGATGTGAATGCTCATCGACTGATGATGTGGGCGTCCAGTGCGTGATGGTGTAAATGGTCAGTTCATGAGGATGTGTATGTCCAATGTTGGATTGTGTGAATGGTAAGTGATCGGTGATGTGAATGGCTAGTGACTGACGATGTAAATGACCAGTTTATTAAGCTGTAAATAATCACAACCTTCTTCAGTAAACATTAAGAAAGACTGGACATTTAAAAGTTTAGATTGAAAAGAGATGTAGAATAGAACTAGTAAGTGCACCGAGAGCAGGAACACTCAGATGTGATAATTTGTGTCCGTTGGCTAGGCACATGATAGTGATGAACAAAAACCCAAATCCCTGAAGCCAAAATAAATCTAACATGATTCACTGACATCAACAGGCTAATTACACAATTATTTAGCTTCCAATTTGGAAAATGATATGCGCGAGTTACCCTACACCCCCCCCCCCCTATTATATCCCCTAAATTTACAGTCTCCTGGCAACCACGAAAATCCGGAAATGAGGCAGTGAGTTAAAACATCTAATTCTAGTATTCAAAAGCAATAAACTTTTTAGGCAACTGGAACCAGCGCCTGATTAAAGTAATAACCACAGAGGAAACCCACCTGTGGACCCCACTACTGTTAGGGGCCTCGTGACAATGGATCATGGACAATAAGATAACAAACAAGAAAATCACTGGAGTCTGTAGAAATGTGGTTTTACAGAAGAATGTTGAGAATACCATGAACAGCTAAGAAGAGTAATGAAAACGTTCTGAAAGCGGACAAAGCAAAAAAGAGAGATAATTTCCAATGTAAGGAAGAAACAATCATCATTTTTTGGCCATGTAATGAGAAGAGAACAGCTGGAATATATTGTAACAACTGGGAAAATTGAGGGACGAAGAGATAGAGGAAAGAAAAGAGAAAAAATACCAGACAGCTTAATAGGAAGGCTTAGCAGAAGTCAACAACAGAAATGTTAAATAACTGTCGAGATCGAAAATTGTGGAGAGACATGATCACCTACGCCAGCAGGTCCGGTACTTGATGCCAATGGATCTATTTTTTTTTTTTTATTTTATCTTGAAGGAAAATCGCAGTCAAGATTTTATAAATTGTTTTCAGAATATAAAAAGAATCATTTCGTGGAAAGAGAACTTGATGTATTGAGGACTACCCATAGAGAAAATACAGTAACAAAAGCAATGTACCCACAACTTAGTACATAGACATCAGGATCTCGTTACAGTTGGTCTCCTATTGGTCGTTTCAAAATATTTTGAAGGTGTTTAAAATTCCATATCTCTGCAACCAATTGATTGATAATGCTGAAATTTTGCATATGGTCTTGTGATTTTTTGGTCCCAAGAAGTACATTCATTTCCTCACCAACAAACGTATAGTTTTAAATATTCTTTATTTGAAGTATACAAATTTAAGGCATTTTGGTCAAACCATATATTTGGAGGAATTACCGCTTCATATGAGTGAGCACCCACGGACTTGTCATCTTGAACGTAATGCGCGCCAATTTCCCTGTTTTAAGCACTAAAAAACACATAAAACGCGTCATAGTTATAATTTTATATCCGGTGCATCCCATTTCCTGTCGTTTTGTTGTGATTTATGTGCAACGGCGTATCCTAATTATTGGGTAATTTCGTTAAATTTGTGATCTGTTAGTCAATGGGTATAAAAGTAAAGTTCCTTACATTGCAATCAGTGGCAATAAAGGTGTATAAATATTTTTGCATAGAAGCTAAGCGTGGAAAACTGTATCGAAGCATCTCAAAGCCAGAAAAGAGAACTATTCACGCATTGGGTATAAGCAAACGCTTTTTCAAACAAGTGCTTAAAGCTAACGGAGTGTCCAGTTCAATCAAGACTAGGACGCTAGGAAGAAAGAAAGTAGTAGATAGTTTTGACAAGGAAGTGATTAGAAGAGCAATTTGTAAAATGTTCGATTCCAAAGAAACTGTGACTTTAAGAAAACTGAAAATTCGACTGAGAGCAGAAAATGACATTGTTGTGTCGAAAACAACATTATGGAGAACTGTTAGAAGCATCGGTTTTACGTTTAGAAAGTACGATAGTGGTAGAAATGTCATCTGCGAGAAGCCGCACTTAGTTTCTATGAGGAGTAAATATTTACGTGAAGTACGGGAAATGCGTAACCAAGGTTATGATATTGTATTTCTAGATGAATCTTGGATAAATTCTCACCACACAAGTGCAAAGGAATGGCAGTTATCAGATGGAAGTATTAAAAGATGTGTACCCACTGGAAAAGGACAGCGTATTATAATGGCACATGCAGGCAGCCGAAAAGAAGGGTTGGTGAAAAATGCAGAACTTATATTCACCTCTAATTATACTGACAACAGGGACTATCACACCGAGATGAATGGCCATATATTTAGAGAGTGGATTGAAAATACTCTTCTTCCAATTCTAGACAGACCATCCTGTCTGGTAATGGACAACGCGTCGTACCACAACGCTGTGGCAGAAGAAGACAAAATTCCTACATCTACCAGTACAAAAGATGTTATAAAGGTTTGGCTAAGAAAGGAAGGAATTCCATTTAACGAGGGATTTTTGAAACCTGAATTACTGTCACTTGTTAAGAAATCGCAAAAGACCAAAGTATTCCAAATAGACAAAATCATTCAACAGCATGGTCATACGTGTTTGAGACTGCCCCCTTATCATCCACAATTAAACCCCATTGAACTCGTTTGGGCAAAAATTAAAGGGCAGGTGGCAGCTGAGAATACAAGTTTTAAACTATGCGATATAAAAGGACTGACATATGCTGCTCTATCACAGATTGACAAAGATTTTTGGTGCAAATGTGAAGATCATGTCTTAAAAGAAGAAAATGACTATTGGAAAAAAGATGGACTATCGTTCGTTCAGCCCAGATTAGTAATCAATATGTTAGACTCCTCTGATTCAGAATAAATGAAATAATAATGGACGTTTTTATATGTCCGCATGATCAATCTTTAGCTAAAGTTGATAACGTTTTGAAAATGTAAAGATTCTTGATATGTGTACTGCAGGCATGCAAAGAAACTAAATCACTTTCATATGTCTTGTTTACGTAAAATAATGAAAGTCACATGGAAAGACATAAAACGAACAATGTAGCTCTTTACAGTGAAGAGGATCCCGTGCTTACATCGGACTCTTTAGTCTCATGCGTACCCATAAACAATAACTTTGCTTGATATGTCATGCTCGTTATCGCTCGCAACGGATAATTAATTTTTTTAAATGTATTCTTTGTTGTATATTGTTTAAATAGTTTTCATTAATGGAACTGTTTATACGCTGATTTGTTTTAGACCGTCTGTAAAGGCTATAACATTGACATTCTCATAGTGTTTTAAAGAAAGTAAACAATAGAAAGTAAACAGTTGATAAACGCCTCCAACTTTCAAGTTGTGTAGAGACGCCTATGTCGAAAAGCTGATTTCCATTAATGTACGGTAAATTATTTTCTCCAGGAGCAAAAAGATCCGTAAATTCACTGAGATCAAAGGAAAGTGCTGCTTCATGATGAAGCATACTTCCTACATCATTAAATTTTGTGAAATCGGTGGGACCTTGGAAAAACAAGGCCAGATGCAAAAAATCATGTTTGTAAGTGCAGGGAAAGAGGAGATATTTCATGTTAATCGTGAACATTTAGATTTGAAACGACCAATAGAAGCTTATCTTATTTCGGCTGATCAGCTGCGGGTTCACTGTCTAACAACATTTCAGTGCAGCCACAAAAATATTCCTGAGGAAAGTGAAGGTTTATAGTTGTGTTGGTTATTAACATTAAATATAAAAAGATAATATGTAACATTGTTTAATAATATTTCACAATAATTTGTTGTGTAATATCTTAATTTGCATAAGAATATTAACTCTTTCCGCACGGAAGCTTTTTTTATCAATGTCAGAAACTAAAATTATTGAGATGTCAGAAACTAAATAATAAATATATATATGGAAGAGATGTCAGAAACTAAATAATAAATATATATATGGAAGAGATGTCAGAAACTAAATAATAAATATATATATGGAAGAGATGTCAGAAACTAAAATTATTCAAGGTTTTAAGAATCAGTCTGCATATTTATGTTTATCTAACACATACCATAATATATATGATGTTTTAGATAATTGAAGAAGGTTTACACCAATCCCAATATGATACAAGATATGTAAAAAGAACAGGGTATGAAGACGGTCCACACTAATCAAATTGAGAGTGACGCACTATGTGGCGAAACGTACAGAAAGAGTTAATTATTGTTCATACTTGATTTGCATAATAAAATTGATTTATTACAGTTTTTAGTAAGTTACATTTAAAACGTAACATGGAAATAATTTACGTGTGTGTGTGTGGGGTGGGGGGGGGGTTGGTAATATTTTGACTGTCAAGGGCCCTATCAGGGTTCAATCCGACACTGCCTGTATCAAATCCTGTTTGTGTTCATTCAATTTCATTTGATTTTAAGAAATAACATATTCTTCTTCTGATCCATACCACTAACCTTCAGCTGTATGGGACAGAACTCCTATTAAATTTAACAAAAAATTATAGTCAGCCTTTTCTATTTAAAAGTGAATTAATTCAACAGAGGGACGTTCCCACATTTCCAAGTATCAAATATCAACATGTGAAATGATTATCGTTGATAAATAACTGCAAATATCATTCGTTCACAAATTCTCGATCTGGATTTTTTAAGTGTTTGGCAAACAGAATAGGACGCAAAATGTGTTCGGACAAGCAGTATAGCCAATGATGTTACAATTTTAAATAAATTGCTTTTCGTTTGCCCAGAGAACTGATAACGTCCCTTATCTATCAACTCGATAATGCATGTGAACAGCACTTCAAAGAGTCTGATTAAAGGGTGATAAGAAGTATGTTTTAAAAAAAAAAAAACAGCTCAATTAGAATAGGCTTGGAAAACGATGAATATTTTGAATTGTCAATTCCAGTGGTTCTCAACCGGGATGGTCCACCCCCCCCCTCCCCCGGGCCACATGAAACAAATGACATAGCTTGAGAGCCACGGCCTGAGACTAGAGAACCATGCATAGGAATTGTCAGTTCTTTCACAACTGCTGTCTTTAATTTCTTGGCATCACCAAAATCTATCGCGTCCAACATAAGCCTTGATTTGTGAGTATATACACAAATTATAGAGTAATGTCTTTTGTAAATAGAAAATGTATTGATATCATTAAAGTATATAGATACTTATGTAAGTTTTCAAATGGCATAATGTTTCCTTGTCTTTTTTTGGGGAAGTTGTATTGCTACTTATTTATGAAAAAGTGATTTTTAAATTATTTTTTGCAGCTACAAATACATACACAATATGTCTCCATCTGTTTTGAAATTGTTTTCCCATTCTCACTACATAATTTACTGAGCACATCATATCACCTTCATGGTTACCTCGACAAATAAGAAATATCGACGATATTCAGTCGAGTATTTTGGCTATGGATTTATGCAAGACCACACAAAGTACATGTTTTTAAATCTGCAGTATGACACTTTCCAATGAAAATATGCGAGCAGACAGTCTTACGATGACAACAATCATTAAATGTTCGTTTAGAAGTCTACAAATATAAATGACAAGGGTTGAATTTATCGCTCCTCAGGTGAATCTATTGTTATTACAACAGTCATATTTTCAGCATTCATTTCTATGTAACTTTTTTATATAAAAAAAGTATATATGCTGACTATATATATATTTATATATATACGATCTATAAGAAAGGAAAGGGCGACCACGGAAAGAAAGACATTTGGAAAGAGGTTACTAGTTAGAAAAGGTTGAGGAGCACTGGTCTATTCTATTGCACACCGCTTTATTCAGCTTCGCTTAATTAGTAATGTGTTTCATGCATGAATGTTTCATATAGTCTGTTTGATGGGTGCTTGTTCTAGTAATGTGTTCCATGCGTGAATGTTTCATATAGTCTGTTTGATGGGTGCTTGTTCTAGTAATGTGTCCGTGTGTATTTCTGTGCGCATTTACAATTGTAATCGGAATCTTCGTCTCTTTCCTTTCGAATTAACCTTTCAGCTTCGAGGAAAGATATAATTTGAGAACTTTTGCTCCTCTTTTGGCCTCTATTACTGTTATGCTTCCTAGTATTTCTAATATTCTATCAATCCATCTTTTTCGTGGTCGACTTTTGAGTCTGGTGTTCTCGTAACGTTTATTGAAGGCTCATTGTGTTGTGTCTTGATCCTTCTGTCTGGTCACGTAACCAAATATTTTATCTGTTGTTTCTTTATATATTCTATGACGGTCGTTATTCCTAGCTTCTTCCTCAGTTCTTCATTTCTGATCTTGTGTCTCAGGTTCTTTCCTGTCATTAATCTAACATATTTCATCTCAGTAGAGGGTATTTTTCCTTATTTTTCTTGCATCTAGGGTCCAGTATTGGCAATGGTAGCACAATGTTGGAATAAAGATTGTGTTGTAGAGTGTCCGTTTTGCCTCTGTGAATTGTCGTTAGTCACTAGACTTTCTATATATTCAAATGTCTCTACTTGTTTTAGTTGTTTGCTGTCTATAGTTATGTTGATGTTCTGTTTCTCTTTTGTAACCGGATTAATTATTACACATTTATACCATTGTTTTTTTTCAGTACTTTCTTCTCCTAGTTGTATCATGTAGTATTTATGTTATCTTTGTAAATTGTTAAATGTATGTATAATCTATTAAAGTGGAGTTCAGTGGGTAATTACTGTTTTAATTTAAAATGCTTCATATTTCATAGTTCAGTGAAGTATTATTCAAGAAATGTGTTCAATAAACATTCCTCGTCACAAATTTTCGTTGTATACATATAGAGACTTAATTCAGGAAATGCATTAGAAAAGGTATAACCAATCTATCATGATTTAGTTCAAACTGAGTGACAACAGGAACACAACTACAGAGATGAACTACTCAAAGGTATAACCAATCTGTCATGATTTAGTTCAAACTGAGTGACAACAGGAACACAACTACAGAGAAGAACTACTCAAAGGTATAACCAATCTGTCATGATTTAGTTCAAATTGAGTGACAACAGGAACACAACTACAGAGATGAACTATTCAAAGAGGATACACACACAGGAGAGAATAATCGCCGTGGTTAAAGTTAGACTGTAAATATACAGAATACACATGAATTCAACCAAAGGAGATCCTGATGTATAATCATAAAGTGAAAAGGGAGAGGAAAGGCAGACAAAATACAATGTGGCAGCAACAACAACAAAACATCAGAGGCGAGGATGTACAGAGTGGACCAGACGTAGTTAATGGAAATGAGCAATTAGCTGCGAGGCTGCAGTAAAGCTGGCGAGCAGGGAACAAGGTGAACACAGTGTATTATATTAGCTTGACGTGAGTGAACGATACAAGATACGATGTTCGGCCTCACTTAAGCCTTTCTCAAAAACGAAAAAGCACAACGCATACACTTGAGATGTCTTCTTCTTCTACCTTGTTAGCTCCCTAAAGAACATAGGTCTTCAACAAACACTTTCCAAGTCGATCTGTTTTTTGCCATTCTTTTAAGATCATTCCATGTTTTCCCCATCATCTTATCTCTATCTATCTTCTCCAAGAATTTCTTGGTCTTCCTCTTTGTCTTTTCCCCTGGGGATTCCAAAAAAAGGCCTGTTATGTAATACTCTCAGTTAGCTTCGGCAGAGTGTGTCCTATCCAGCGCCATCGTCGTCACTGTATCTCTTTATCCACTGGTATTTGCCTGGTACATTTCCATAATCCTATGTTAGTGATTTTTGTCCTGCCATGTCCATCCTTTTATTACACTTGAGATTTACTCACATCTGACTACATCACAGAAAGTAACCAAAAATGGTGTGTGTGTGTGTGTATAAATATATATATGTGTGTGTGTGTGTGTGTGTGTGAGAGAGAGAGAGAGAGAGAGAGAGAGAGAGAGAGAGAGAGAGAGTAGCGTCTTGACAGACGGTTGGTAGTAAGCATTCATGATAAGTCAGTAGTTTGGTAAAGTATTAGTATCTTATGCTGCATTGTTCAACAGTTTCCCTTGTGGCTGGATCTCACAATATTGGATAGACCGATCCGTCTTCAGAACGAACAAGATGTATTGGTGGTGTCAGGCCTCGTCTCCTTTATCCTGCGCCTTTTGTCTTCTGAGATTGATATCAGCACTGCCTCGGAAGTTTCTGTGCCATTTTTTTTTTTTGTTCTCCATGAACAACGATGTGCAGCCAGATTTTCTCAGCTTCTGTCACTGATAGAGAATTCCCTCAAAGAAGCCCTGCAAACATCCTCATATGTATCAGCAGTGGTCTGCCCTTTGGTCTCTTTCCGTCTTAAAGTTCGCCATACAATATTTGTTTTGGAACACGATTATTTTCTATGCTTCTTACATGACCCAGCCACCTTAGTCTTCGACTCCTAAGTATTGCCATGATGGATGAGAGTTTGGCTCGTTGTAAGACATTAGAGTTGGCTATTTTCTCCTGCCTTTGATGTTCATTATCTTTCGAAGGCAACGCACATTGCAACTGTTTAACCTTTTCTTCTGCCTTGCATAGGTTGTCCAAGTTTCTGATCCGTATAGAAGTGTACTAAGCACACACAATGATCGTTGGATGGATGGATCGATTGATAGATGTATCGTGGATTGATGGATGGATAGATCGATGGATGGATGGATCGATCGATCGATTGATGGTTTGATGGATAGATGGATGGATAGTTCGATGGATGGATAGATGGGTCGATGGATCCATCGATAGAACTAAATAAGCTAAGATCTTCTTTAGTTAAACTCAAGTTAAACCATTTAGAAATGGACGCTTCTTGCGTCCAAGCCATGTAAACAATGTTGACTTTCCTTGTCTTCAACGGCTTATCTCATTCTGTTAGAGAATTTCACGCTATCTGTTACCACAGTGAGATGGCGGATTTTTTTGAAATGTAAACACGGGTTTGATAATAAATGTGTGTACACAGTTCGTTACCCATCGCTGTAGATCAAGTCTTTATTCCCTGGCTTCGTTAGCAACAATGGAAGCTAATGACCTTACTTGTGCAGCCGGTTGGTTTGGGACAAATTGTACGTTACAATGTCACTGCTATAATGGCTTAGTTTGTGACAAAACTACAGGGACATGCCCAAACAATGACAGTTGTCAGCACAAAATTTTCGCACCCCAGTGTCAGTACTTGGATTTTATTTGCAAATATGCCCAAAAATCTGAACCTACTTTCCTGTTTGATGGCAACGACACCTCATGTAATCCGGACACAGATTCTACATCAGTTGAGGCAACTCTCAATCAATCTTTGCCGTGCTCCTGGTTTAGGATTTATGCGAATGACTTAAATTATCCGGACAGTTTCACGGTAAGACTGAATGGTTCTGCCTCATGTAACAATGTATCAAGGTTTGTAGTTAGTCCGCACGAGATTGATGCCTTCTGCCCTAGGGCTGGTCTGATCAACAAGTTACGGATTGAAAGGGCGATAGTTGCAAATATCTGCTCCAACCACATTGGCGGGGGTCGGAAACTGGCTCTCAAACAGAACACAAACCAGACCGATTTAATGCACAAAACATGTGATGCTTGTTATACAGGAGACGGATTTGGACCAGAGGCCGCAATTAATAACAAAAAAAGACCAATCTCTATGACAATGACTGCACACACACACAATGGAGAAGTGGAACCAGTTCTGTTTACTGGTATCTGAACTTTGCAACGCCCAAGAAGATTCACATCATTCGAATCTATCATCGAGCTAGCACTATGATTCGGATAAAGAATGCCACTCTAAAGGCTTTCTCTGACAGTGGCGGAGTAGTGTTCCAGTATAATGATATATCCTACCCTAATTTATCTGTGAACACTATTGTAGTCAAAACACAAACGTCAATGGCACACATTAAGATTGAGTTCTCACCGACCATTTCGCAGGCCGACAGTGCACTGACGGTATGTGAGGTGCAAACATTTACAGACACCTATTGTCTGGACGAGCAGTCTTGTCGTTTTGTGCAGTGTGTAGTGGGTGTAGTAAAGGCTGCAATGTCATCATCGGTACTTGTCACGGCTACTGTTCACATGGGATCTATGGACACGACTGTTCCGGGTCTTGTCTCAGTGTCTGTCCTTTATTTGAGGAAAAATCTGGAAAATGCCTACATTGTAAACATCTTGGCTTTACCTGTAATGACACTTGTCCAGATGGTAATTTTGGGCTACAGTGCGAACAGATGTGTTCTGATGGCTGTGACATCATATGTACTCTCAAATGTCCGGACAACTGTTTCAACGACACCTGTCAACAGTCGATCGGGAATCTGTACATGCAAGAGAACGTTCTATGGGTCAGACTGCACTCTCAAAACTCCGGACAACTGTTTAACGAAACCTGTGATTCCCACGTTCAGAAGAGTCTGCCGACTACAACAAGCCCAAGCATATGGACACTTTAATGTGTTTCTGTGCTAGACATGGTTCATTTTTTGGTGTTTTTTCGTGAAGCCATGGCTCATATCTTGCTGTGTTTCTGTCATAGCCATGGCTCATATCTTAGCTTGTGTGTGCTGGCCATGGCTCATATCTTGGTGTGTGTCATGTTAGTCATATCTCATATCTCGGTGTGTCCGTGTTAATCATGTCTCATATCTTTATGTGTGTCTGTGTTTAGTCATATCTCATATCTTAGTGTGTACCAGTGTTAGTCATATGTCATATCTTTGTGTGTGCATGTCAGGGTTAGTGATGTCTCATATCTTTGTGTGCATGTTTATGTTAGTCATATCTCATATCTTTGTGTGTGCATGTTTGTGTTTGTCACATCTCATATCCTTGTGTATGCATGGCTATGTTAGTCCCATCTCATATCTTTGTGTGTGCATATCTATGTTAATCATATCTCTTATCTTTGTGTGCATGTCTATGTTAGGCATGTGTCATATCTTTGTGTGTGCATGTCAATGTCATTTATATCTCATATCTTTATGTGCATGTTTATGTTAGTCATGTGTCATATATCTTGATGTGTGTCAGTGTTAGTCATGTCTCGTATCGCTGTGTGCATGTCTGTATTAGTCACATCTCATATCTTTGTGTGTGCATGTCTGTGTTAGTCACATCTCACATCTTTGTGTGTGTATGTCTGTGTTAGTCACATCTCACATCTTTGTGTGTCCGTGTCTGTGTTAGTCACCTCTAGTGACTCGGGCAGATGGTGCTCGTAAACCTGGGAGGGCCTACCATCTAAGGGCAGAATCCCCCTACAGAAAAGATCATCTGCTGCCTTGCAGGAAGATTGGGGACAATCAAAGGCTAGGGAAAGCAAACCCGAATAAAATGCTGGCTGAAATCGGATGCACTGGGCCACTGGCGCAGAACACAGTGCAACGTATTAACGGGTGTTCAGTCAGAGTGGATCTGACAGACTCTAAATGTGATGTTCTGTCTGTGGGGGGCGATCAACACACTTAGCCTGACAGCTGACTTCATATGAGAGTCTGGAATCCTTACTCTGATTGAGTCCTGAACGCAGAGAGAGAGAGAGAGAGAGAGTTAAACTGCGTCCTGTTTAAGGCCGCTGAATCGATCAACAAGTTTTGTATCACCAATGTCAATTTGCTTCCTCTGTAGTTAGAACAAACATGAATCAAATCAAAAAACATAACGCTCTTAAGATATTTTATTGTCATCCTTTAAAATCCATTTCAGTTCTTCCTTTGATGAAACCCATTTCTGCAATGTTCAATGCAAGTAAAACTCAGTACTCTGCTCTTTGAGGTGTATACATCTTTATTCTAATTCGTTTGTTTTTTCTGTAATTCTAATGTTTCTATTACATTCATAGACACAAACTCTTTAATCTATTCTTCGGTGATGAAAAGACAGAATCAATTATTTCCATGACTTTTAAAACAGACATCGTTTTCCTTTTTAAGTTCAGATATCTTGACATGGAATACACATCAGAATAAAGAAACAAGTACAACTCTGCTAGATCATCTTCAAAGTAGTTTATATTGTTGTGGGAAAACTTGTTAGGATTTGGTTATTTGGTTATGGAAGGCCCCGGTATCACTGCAAACGAATTAAAATCCATAAATGCTCAACCGCCTGTGCCAACGTAATCATCCGAATATCTCATCTCCCAAACAAAGAAAGGTAACTGTAGTCCCCATCGTAACAGTCTCAGCACACGCCAAAAGATATTAGGCGAAACTTGTTAGGAGTTGCAAAAGAAGGTATGCTTTTAATGTTGTATATTATTTTGTTGAAGCTTTCCCAGAGCAGGGAAGAGTCAAACATTTAGTTTTAGTGCGACATACAAGTTCTTCATGTCTGATTTCTACAAAGTCACACATTTGTTTCACTTCTTCTGTTCTCATCGCATAAATATTGCAAATTTTAAAATGTTAAAATACTACTCTCAATGTTAAGTAAGACTCAGATAGTTGCACTATTTTAACAACAATTGTGGAGAATGTGAAGGGGACATCAACAAAGATAATTCGTTCATTTACTTCTTTCTTTACATTATATAAATATTACATTATAGACACAAAAAATCACTGGAGTTTGTAGAAATGTGGTTTTACATAATAATGCTGAAAATACCATAGACAGATAAGAAGAGTAATGAAAACGTTCAGAAAGAGTCCAAAGCCAAAAGAGAGCTAATTACCAATATTAGGGACGAACAATCATAATTTTTGGCCATGAAATGAGAAGAGAACAACTGAAATATATTGTAACTACTGGGCAAATTTAGGGACGAAGAGATAGAGGGAAGCAAAGAGAAATGATACCCGACAGTTTAAGAGAATTGCGTGGCAGTAGGTCAATAACAGAAATGATAAATAACTCTCGAGATAGAAAGTTGTGGAGAGACATGATTACCTACGTCACTAGGCATGGCACTTGATGATGATGATGATGATATATATATATATATATATATATATGTATGTATGTTCCCAGTATTTCTTGCGAAATTCACAATGGCATTGTCCCAAGAAAAAGCAATGTACTTTATGTTTTTTATAGTGCATGTGATATGTAATTTGATACTGTCTCGAGGTAAAGAAATTAAAAATGAGAAGCTGTTGTGAGGTTGTTGATAAGGTCGAAAAATAAAAAAGTAATAAAATGATATGATTACAACTTTACACATATAATTCTTTACCTAAAGCTGTAACCATACCATTTTGTTATTTTTTTCCTTCGCAACCTGATACAGTCTCAACAATTTCATTCGTGCATGTTTTTATTTCTAGTAACTTTATATGAATGCCTTCATTCTTATTGAAATTCTGCGCAACTGATGGGACTATTTTTATGATTTCATGCAGATATTAACAAGGAACCGTAAATATATTGATGGGCAATCAAAACATGTTTCCGGGTTGAAAAAGCACAACATTCTAGACCCGTGCCGTACTCTAGTGCATGATAAACCAATGTATTTATATCCGCTCATTTATCAGGCTGTGGAATCAACTGCATGAACATACACGGGTGTAGACCAGCGGTTCTCAAACTATTGTCGTCAGCCCCCAAGGTGTCCGAGGTGCCGTCACAGGGGTTCCGCGAAGGCTTTAAAAATAGCATGATATTTTGTAGTTCAATGGAAAGAGAGATAGAATGAATGATAGCACAAAAAATAATAAATAGTAAACGGAAGTACGGTTTTATCTTAAAAAAAAAAAATTCTAACTTGTCGCCTCCAAAATAACAGTCTCAGAACAAAGAAAGAAATGGCGGAGTGACATCAGAGACACTTTAAACTTGACAAATATCAAAGAAACAAAAAGACCGGCCATATCACACATTCTCAGGTGGCTTCAACATTAATTAGTACGTGAAAGGGGTAATCGCCAACCCAACCAAATGTGGTGGAACTAGTGAAGAAATAAATACATTAATAAAGGAGCTCGATAGGAAATAAATAAAATGTCTACTGTACTTGTGAGTGAGTAGACGTGAGTAATTGAAAGGATGGACGTGGCATTTCATGCAGCTGCGTATACAGCCACCGATATCAGTTTCAGTTTAATGGTAGAACTCGTATTAATAACAATTGTATGATCATTGTATTGTATCAACACATTTTAGCCCATCATCAAGATGTATCGTTGGCTGAACTTGAAGCATCAAAGGACTGTTGACATGAGATCAGTTTGTTCGAAGGACATTGTAGGCTCTCTTTCTTACCTTTAACAAGTGTCGCCATTGGAGTAACGATATTTATCGCTTGGCTTGTACAGGTCCAGAACACAGCTACCACAGTGTGTGTTGTGTCACGATGTATTGTGCAATGAGGCTATGAAATCATTTCATTTACGAACATAAAACATTAACAATATGCCACCAAAAAATACATTTTTTTTTTTAAGTTAGGAACGCGAGCTTCAGGAAAATAAGGAAATTGTAATAAAAAGGCTGCAACTGGCTGTAGAGGTTACAACGAGCCAAACTCTCATCCATCATGGCAATACTTAGGAGTCGGAGACTAAGGTGGCTGGGTCATGTAAGAAGCATAGAAAATAATCGTGTTCCAAAACAAATATTGTATGGCGGACTTTAAGACGGAAAGAGACCAAAGGGCAGACCACTGCTGATACATATGAGGATGTTTGCAGGGCTTCTTTGAGGGAATTCTCTATCAGTGACAGAAGCTGAGAAAATCTGGCTGCACATCGTTGTTCATGGAGAACAAAAACAAAAAATGCTGAGAGGGCTTTCTTTGAAATGTCTCACAAAAAAGCGGTGTGTAAAGCACAAGCGGTAAAACCGTACACAATAGCTGAAGAACCTATTATGCTGCTACAAAAATAATAGTTTCAGAACTGATTAACAGGGAAACTGCTAAGGACCTTTCCTTAATATCTTGATCAAACGATGCTGTGAAAAGAGGAATCGACAGTTTGTCTGCCAATCTGAAGGAACAATTACTAGAAAGAACTCGACTGTCCAATCTTTTTGCTCTGCAATTAGAAGAAGGCATAGACAAAACGATGCGACCTTGCTGTGTTACGTTAGGTATGAGCACGAGAGAATTGATTTTGAAGACAAACTGTTCATCTGCTTCTTGGTTCACGCTACAGCTGAGGGAACATTTAACAGCTTCAATAATTGAATAACATCGCACGACTTGGATTGGTTAAAACGTGTTGGACGTTTTAGTACAGACGGGGCACGAGGAATGTCCGGTAACGCTTACCTGACGTTTAACACCGATTAAGCAATTCATACCGTCAGTATCTTGGCATCGTTGTTGCATACACAAAGAAACTCTTGTTGATAAGAAGATGCCAACAGAATTGAAAGAGACTTTAAATGAATTCTACAAAAGTGTTAATTAAAAAAAAAAAAACGCACACACACAGAATTCAAGACTTGTTGGGCAACTCCGTCAAAATACAGGAAGTGATCACTTTCAACTTTTACTATTCAGCGAAGTCCGCTATTACGAGGTCAAGTTTTGTCACGTTTATGGGAATTGAGAGATGAAATCAGATTATTTCTCATGGAGAAGCAGTTTCAAATCACCAGCCATTTCACAGATTTTTCCTGGTGAACCAGATTAGCATATCAGATAGGATATTTTCACACATTTAAATTTGCAGAACTGAAATCTTCAAGAAGAAAGTGTTAGTTTCCCAACTTGATCGCGGCAAGGATAAACAAAAATGGGAATTATGGCATCATCGCCTATTGAACAGAAACTTGGAACAATGTCCAAATCTCCCCACATTTTCTTGAATCTGTCGACGAGCAGTTGTCTGTAGATGACACTCCATTTATTACAAAATATTTGGAAGATTGTTAGCACAGTTTCCGCGAATTTCCCTGTTTCAGACGCAAGGAATAACTGGATTAGAGATCCATTTTCAGTTAATGTGTATGAATTAAAAGGGCACATAGCAGAAGAGGCAGTTAAACTCCTAGAAATATCCACGGATGGTGCTCTGAGATTACAGTTCAAGGAACAATCGTTTCCAAGTTATTGGGCTCACACGCAGATTTTCCTGAATTATCGAAGAGAGCTATGAAAGTATTGATGCCTTTTGTGACAATATACCTGTGTGAGAAATTATTTTCTGCTCTCGTTTATCTTACAAATAAATATAGAGACCGTTTAGTAAATGTAGAGTCAGATCTCCGAATACAAGTTTCAGATATTAAGCCTAAAATAACAAGTCTTTCAGGTGAAATGCAGCAACATCCTATTCACTACTGTTGCGAGTATACAAATTGCTACCTTTTCCCACCAATCGTGTGATTATTCAGGCACACTTTTTCACTGAATATAATATTCATTTTTATTTAAAGTAGTGCAAATGTGTGTCATGTCGCTTCACACCCATAATTTTATGCTCATGTAATTTTTGTTGTTTCCAGAAATACTAAAACCGTAGTTCTCAGCGCGTAATTGCGCCCGCCGCGTGTTTTCTTGGTGCGTAAGAAGTTCCAGCCTCATTCAAGCGAGTGATGTCATTTTATTGTCCGACATTCAGTTGGACTGACTTCCGGAAGAGAAAAGAAAGGATGAAGAAAACGCTGACATTTTTCCTTCCTAAAGAACAGAAACGGTAACCGTCGACATCAAATGGTCAGAACGAAGCAGTACTAGTGATTGGAATTAGCCTTGATGTATAGTATCTTGAAAAGTTTGAGTAGATGTGAACTTGAATTGACATTAATCTTACTCCCAAACTTTGAAAATCTAGGAGAAAAGATGAAATGCCAAAAATCACATTAATTCAGTGCAGTGAATGCTTTCTTTGTTAATACTTATTTTGCTGTTTATCTTCAGAAAGTATGTAATTTTTTCTTAGTAAGATACAGTGCGTTATATTATTTTTTTTTTAATGGGCACATAATAACCGTGTGACGAGCAAAAAACTTGTGTTATAGAAATGAGTGGCCGTTTTTGACAAAACATTTGGATACTGTTCCTCGCGGTTCGTTGGAAAATGTCCAGTGCGCCCATAGTACGAAAAGGCTGAGAATCCCTGTACTAAGCAATTTATATTTTTACTCTTATTTTGTTTTGGTAAGAAATCATTCACATCAAAATGTATTAGGGGCGTGCAGTTTAAAGTAAAGAAGATCACATAACAATCATTCCTAGGAGAGTGAACAAAATGAAATGTTATATGTATTAATGTTTTTCAAATAAAATCACTGATGTACTTTTTGGTTTTAAATCTTAAGTTGAATCCTGTGGGTCCACAACTACAAAACGTGTTTAAAAGGGGTCTGCGGTAAATGAACATTTGAGAAGCGCAGGTGTAGACAAAAAAAAAGCATCAAAATGTGTCATTATTGCGCGAAACAAAATTGTATATCTATGTCAAACAGCATGACAAAAGCTGAACAAATCCTGATTTTATATAACTTGTGGCCGAACGACGGACAAATGGTTTAAAAAAACATAAGATAGCCTGCGAGATCTGCGAAAGTCTTGCACATATCATATACCTTACAGACCATACAACCAATGAGGAAATGCGTAACAAATTACAACGATCCACTGGACCAATTAAAAGCTTGATGTCAAAGGTGAACGAATAAAAATTAAAATGGTACGGACATGCTAAACGATCATGCAATGGGTAAAGGCATCAAGATGGATAGTAATGCGAAGCTGCTGTAAAGCTGATGATAATAATACATTTTTTTAAAAGGAAAAAGTGGTATGGTAAAAGCTTTACGAGGTGAGAAACAAAACAAAAGTAGAACGATGTTTCGGCTTTCGAAGATCATGCATGCCTTGCTGAGACCATTCTACAAGGTCAGAACCAGACAAAGGAAAAGGCAGGTAGAGGAAGAAGTGGACAACACATTAGGATGGAGAGGATTAACCTTGGTCATATATCAGCAGTCAGCTCTGGAAGGTGAAGGTTGTAGGCAGTTATAAAGTTATCAAGTGTGCTCCAATGACCACTAAGTTTTCGGAACTAATCATGACGTTCTAACATTACCTTTGGTTACCTTTCTTAATCCTTTCTTTTCACTTATTCTTTATTTCTTCTAAGTTGTACATTTCATTCAAACTTTAATAAATTGTCATTAAAATGTCTTTATATTTTTGAAAATCTCTTCCTTTTTGCTCGACTTTTTCTTCCTACCTTTATTTTTTTTATTATAGACTTTTTTTCCCAAACCCCATTTCCTTTTGCTTTCTATCTTAACCTCACTTTGTGTGTTCCTCTACATTATTTTTTTTTCAATCAGCTTCTTAAAGTTAAAAAAAAAAAACATGTATTATTTCTTGGTCTGAAAAGTCTTAAGTTTCCGTTAGATCTTAGTTCAAAGACGACATTTACGTGACACGTGACATTTTCTTAAAACTGATGAAAGCAACTGCTAACGGGAAGTTAGTCGATTGGTGGATGATTGGGAGTGTGGGTGATTGGGAGTATTGGTAACTGTGTAAGAGGTGGAGATAAGGTTGCATGACAAGGAGATTAAAAAGGGCGAGTAGATTTGTTGTAAAATGTAAATAACTTTCTTAAATTCTGCTTGGAAAATTAGCACTTTCAAAATGCTTGATCTGAGAATTCTCCTATTTTTTTAGATTTTAAACAACTAAAGGGTTTTAACGTTTTCAGCTGGAACAGAAAACCTACATTCTATCGTTCGTTTCCGGTTGGACTAAACAATCAATTTTCCTATTCAAAGATCAGTGTTTTTTTTTTGTTTTTTTTTAAGGAGGGAGAACAGATCATTCGTTCTAAGTGGAACTGAAGTTCATCTGTCATTGTCTAGCACCCGACCTCAACACATTATCACGTGACCCACTCAAAGAAAGTACTGTTGAACTATTATTCTTAACCTAAAGAAATGAAAATTATAACAACAAATCTGAAGGGAGCGTCCTTAGATCAGTAATATAATCAATAATACAATATCTCATCGCAGAAGTTTGGGCTTCTGAAGGAAATCGAAGAGAGGCAGACAAAGACAACCTGGTGAAAGACAGTGGAAATAAATGTGAATAATGTCAGGCTGACGTGGAGCACTCTGCGAAGAATGTCAACACATCACACAAAGTAGAAGAACTTTGTTGTCAAGAAGACACCTGACGGCCAGTCAACAATTTGTCTGTGTCTGACCTAGCAAACAAGTAGAATAAAAATCTCATCGGTCTAATTAACACCTTCTTTCGCAGCGTCCAAGTCTTGTGATCATGCGACCTTGACTCTTTGTCCTGTTTCTTGATAGAGTGATAAGCACAGCAAATTGACACAGATGAGCTGGTCGTATGGTCGGTTCTCCTGTATGCGTGTGTGCTGCCTGATTTTCCCCCCAAACCTGCCCCATGGATGGCTGAGATTTGACTTGAGTAGTTTTCCTTCTCGTAGGATGGATGCTGGCCAGGGCTGTAGGGCCAACCCTGTTCGTGGTTCCTGTCTGGGTGTTCTCCAACCTTTCCTTCTCGTAGGATGGATGCTGGCCAGGGCTGTAGGGCCAACCCTGTATGTGGTTCCTGTCTGGGTGTTCTCCCAACCTTTCCTACTCTATATAATAACTGCTAGGCAACAGTGGTTTGTTTTCCGGGATGTCTTTCCCCGTAGATAGAGCTTTGAATGCGACCCTCGCATGGCTTACCTCGTCGTTGGACCTATGGTGCGTTTTTTATTTGATGCAGCAGTTCCACCTGTTGCACCCACTCCGTCCTGGTAGGAACGGCCTTCTATCTAGTTCTTGATTCATGAGGTCAGATCTGCAGTCCCGTTTCCAGGATGAGAATCTGGCAGTTCTATCCAGGTCGTGACGGCATTAACATCTATTGTACATTATTTATGCATTTTATTTGCACGCGTACTCTTATTCTTGCTTCAAGTATCTGGACACAACATTCTCTGAAATAGTGAAATCGATAAAGAAATAAACATTCGTTGCTATATGGCTATATTGGGACAACTGGCTCATATATTTCAACATAGAACTAAATCTACACGAGTGTACATTCAATCCCACTCTTCAATATTCTGATAACAAATAACACGCAATACGTGTTCTTTTTATTCTGATAAAAAATTGTTAAAAAGGCCCCGTCACGTCAACTGACCTATAGGGAATATAGTGTTAGTGACCATAATTTCTACAGATCTTCAGCACATGATTTTTAGGGTAATGTGGTCGGTATTACGCCCGTACCGCCTTACTTTCCCATTTTAAAAATCCGGTACCTATTTAAGGCTGGGTGAACCCGGAAGCCGTCGGTTTTGATCGAACCCTACCTCTTGTCCTTTGTAGTCCAGTTCACTAACCACTGAGCTATCGGGGCTCCTCTCAATATTCTGATGGTGTATCTATATTCAGACTGCTTACGATGAATGATGATATCGTATGGCGAAGGACAGTTCAGATGTGTCCACTGTCGGTGCTATAATACGCCTTATGTCTTTTGACGTGTGCTGTGTTTGCTACAATGTGGACTGCAACTGCATTTCTTTGTTTGGATATTCGATGAGATGTTAATTCGGATGATTCCACTGGCACAGACGGTTGAGCAAATATGGATTTCCATTCTTTTGCAGTGATACCGGGGTCTTCGAATAACAATAACCATATTCAACCTCAGGTAGTGCAATCAGTGCTAAACATTTTCATTTAAGACTAAACAAAAAGAAAGAAGGCTTGTCACCACATAGATGAGATGTCTGAGAAGAAGGCTAGGAGAATCATAAGATTCAGAATCAGGAATGAAGCCATAAGTGAAAGAGTGGATAATGAACCAAACATAAGCTGCATACAGAAACGGCAATTAAAATGATTTCCCCATGTAGAAAGAACGCCATGCGATTCCTTACCAAACAAAGCTTATATTTTAAAAAATAGGTGGGAGAAGAGCAAGAGACAGGCCTATAGTAAGTTGTACGAAGAACACCAAAGAAACATTACACTAACATGACATTTTAATGGTTGAAGCTGTCACAATGCCGAGACAGAACTATGTATCTCTTTGGATACCCTAATGAGTACAAGAGGAAGCGAAGAAAAAGATGACTCTTATGTTCATCATCATCATCGAGTGCCGTCTCCGCAACGAATGTTGGCTACCATGGAGCGCCATTCTGCTCTGTCTCTTGCTTTGATGGTGCAGGTTGTCATAGGCTGATTTGTCCATCTTTTGATGTTACACGTCCATGTTAGCCTTGGTCTGCCTCTGCCTCTTTTACCTTGTATTTTCCCATCCAGGATTACTTTTAGTAGGCTGTTGTATCTTTTAACATGGCCCAAAAATCGCATTTGCTTTGTTTGAATTTTGCTTAGTAGTTCTCTTTTAATTTTTAAGTTTTAAAACTTCGTCGTTTGTTTTCTTTTCCTTCCATCCAATTCTACCTATTCTTCTATATATCCACATTTCAAAGGCTTCAATTTTCTGTTCTGTTTTCTTGTCCAATGTCCATGTTTCTGCACCATATAGGAATATTGAGAAGATGTAACATTTTGCTTTTAGTTTTAGCCCTGGTTTTATTTGTCTTGATGTTAGTATTATAACTCTCTTATGTGGGTTTTATTTGACTTGATGTTAGTATTATAACTCTCTTATGTGGGTTTTATTTGACTTGATGTTAGTATTATAACTCTCTTATGTGGGTTTTATTTGACTTGATGTTAGTGTTATAACTCTCTTATGTGGGTTTTATTTGACTTGATGTTAGTATTATAACTCTCTTATGTGGGTTTTATTTGACTTGATGTTAGTATTATAACTCTCTTATGTGGGTTCTATTAAAACGCCTTTCCTTAAAAACATGCGACAATGTTCGTAGTTTTCTAATCCTCATTTGTCTTCCAGCGTCGGGAGAGAGATCATTTCGCTTTCTCTCTTTGTTCGGTCTCTTCTGTTCTGTTGGGAAATGTTCTAGCTTTCCTAGTATTTCAATGATTGTATTTTTTTTTAAATTTAGAAGCTTCCCCTCGGTTTGTTGCTTTCCTACAATGAAAGACTACAACAGGCATGTCTGAGTTTTGTAAACAAAACAAGACTAAACAGAGAACCAACGTTTCGACTGAAAGGATAATCTCTGTTTTTGTCCCAGTTGAAGACCTTTCGGTCGAAACATTGGTTCTTGATTTAATCAGGTCTTGTTCACAAAACTTAAACAGCATAGTTCTTGTCTTTTATTATACCTCATTCAGCTTTACCGTGACCCAACGTTGTTTTCCATATGAATTTCTATTGTTGTTTTCATAGCCTCTGTTGACAACCTTCGCCTTTGTTGTTTCTGTCCTTGGACCAAACCATTTCACCTGTTGCCTTCATACATTCCAGTGATATCTAGCGTGCTGGATATGCATTTTCAACGTAAGATGTTTTGACGTTGGGGCCATACGTGTTCTTTTGAGCGCAGTTCTCCATACGGACTGCCAATGAGCATGGCAACAAACAGGGCCGGGTTTAAACTTGGTGAAACCCTAAATTAAACTTTGAGCGCCCCCCCCCCCCGCCCTATCTCTATCTCTCTCAACAAAAACACATTTTTAAACTGTTTTTGAGGCCCCTCGTAATATTTTGCCCTGAGCAATAACTTTTTTTTTTTTTTAAAGAGTTTGACTAAATCCGGCTCTATATATAAATAATGTCAGGTACACCTTATGTAGGTAGAGTTCGATCCCAATCGACGGCTTCCGGTTCACCCAACCTTAAATGGGTACCGCATTTTTTTCTGGGAAAGTAAAGCGGCACGGGTGTAATACCGACCACATTACCTCAAAAATCATGTGCCGAAGGTCTGTAAAATTTATAGTCACTAACACCATATTGCATATACGCCACTTGGCGACGGGGGTACTTACTTAAAACTTAACGTGAATGAGTTTGACGTTGTGCAACTTTCCCTCCCCGAAATACAGTTCGCGCGCAAATCTCGTTGCCACAGATTAGACTCCAAATTAATCCTCCTCTAATTGGTCAGTATTCGACGCATCCATGTCTTCTTTGTAGCAGATATTGCAGGGATCTAGTCTCATCAAATATATCCGAATAGATCTTTAGCCAAATGTAAATATAGCATAGTCCTCATCGATCGAGATAGACGAGACATGACCTTTGTGTGACTTTGAAATGCCGTCTTTTAATTTAAATTGTCTCCAGACAGAAAGTGACATGACACCATGTTTCAACAACCGGCAGACACATCCGACTTTCAAAAGGGAATTAAAATCCAGAGATTCTTTTACTGGATTAATCTCATTCATTGCAATAATGAAATTACATTTTCACATGAAAGACTGTGACAAAAATGTTTAAAGAATATGTTTAATGGACAGAAGATGAAGTGATAAATCTATGCAAAAAAGGTGTCAATGAAATTGTTTATCATCGACACAGTTCTTTGTTTCCAGATCAGAGTGCTAAAACAGGGGTAATGGGAGCTGCAATTATTGAAAACCCTGCAGTCTCTGTTCAATAAAATTGCGATACGTTTTGACACGAATCATGTTTCCCTCATTATTTACAGCTTTCCTGGAAGGAAACTTGTGAAATGAAAATATCCTTCACAAAAAAATACTTTTTTCATTGAGAATTTTTCCAATAACGACGTTATAAGAAAGAGGTCTAACTAGACTAGAGCCAGTTGTGTGGGAGAGAAATATTGATCAGCTCTGATCAACGGAATTCTCACGACAGCCGCAGTTCAACTCTGTGATAATTGTAACAGTGGATCGCGAACCACTTTGGCTCTTAGTTCAGTCAATAATCATGAGAACTGTTTGCTTCATTATTAATATTCAGAATATCCGCCACGCCTTACAATCATTCAATGTTTAGTGTTATATTTGTCCGTTATCTTCTACTTATTTATTGATTACTGTCAACACTTACGCCACACTGCCTTCCTTTCACAGAGAAAACTCCTGGTTTCCATTTTTAAAACATCGGTTAGACACAAAAACGTGTAGTTCGGAAAAAAGAACAAGCTATAGCTAAGAATTGAACCCCGATCATCTGGTCAGCAAACGAGTGAAGTAATTGTAGCTCCCTAGTGAATTTAAGCGGAAGTCATAAACTTGTTTGTTCATTTCTCGTAAAAACGATGATTACTGATCGATCTTTAGGATACACAAATGATGTTAGCCTTGAATGTGTCTGTTACAATAATTGTGTTATTATTGGGTTTATCCTTCCACACAATAAAACAACTACTATGGATTTAATGTAAAATTCTTATATAGATATAATTATTGAATTTAACTATTTTATTATTAATAATCTCACTTCTCTCTTTCTCTCTCTCTCTCTCTCTCTCTCTCTCTCTCTCTTCTCCCTTTTTTCTATTTGAAGATGAGTGCAGATAAAGAGCATCAATTACACCAAGAGCTCAGCTCAGGGACTGACTTTAAAAAAGGCAAATCATGGTTAGGCCAAGCAGATGTCATTAAACAGGTCTGTGGGCCTACCAATATCAACAGTAGCGAGGAGTGGATACCAGTGTCTACATCATTCAGAAGCACATTTTCGTGTATTCTCACTTGACAGGAAATGCAGGGAGCAGAGCAGTCGTGGTCGATGCGGAGATCAACGCCTTCATCTGGGACAACATCTACCAAGAGAGATCTCTATACAGACGGATCCGTAATACGACACCAAAAGAGCGCAGGGCATTTACAGCACGCAGGAAAGCCAAAGAGGACAATGGTGGAACGTTAAGACCAAGTGCAGCATGGTAATGGAGGTTATGGCAGCGACCAGGGCATTTATCTGATTGGTGTCACAAGACTACCCAAGCCTGAATACTAAGTGATTCGTTGAGCATATAAAATTTAGGTCGGCTCTGTACACAGGTAATGAGTGGTTGAGTCATTGCAGACGTCAACGATTCACAGTGACCTTCATCTGTGTCACTGCACAAGCGCAATTACAATCTATCGTGCAATTATTTGTGTCGTGAGACATAAGACAACATAGATGGCTATAATCAACTTGCTGTCTTCCGTCTTAATGTCTTTCTCTATGCGGTAGCTCGTCGCTAGATGACCATTAGCTTATGTTGTCTACTTATATTTCTGTCAATACTTGGCTCACTCAGCGTTCCTTCCAAAAATTGTTTTTCTTTGGCAAATCCTTATTTAGTGTACATATTTACATCATTTGGTGATAAATAATTTCTTGGTTTCAGAATGGACGTCACATTACTACTAATCTCCGTTATCTCGTCATCTAACGTGTTCGATCATGACGTTCAACAATTACTTTCAGATCTCCAAAAGGATTTAATTTCTCATGTGTTTTTAAAGCCCAGCTTTGGGTCTTGTGGCGAGATTTTTATGTGGGAAATGTCTTTTAATTGACTTTTGTTTTGTTTCGTGTTTGCATTCCTTGTGCTTGTTCAAAACTAATTATCATATTGAAATATTCATTTTCCATTGTGTTTTTATAATTCGTACATTATCAGATACTCGCATAAAGCTACTTACCTATAGTAGTTACATTGAACAACTCTAACGGGTATATTACTCAAGCGTATAATCTTACTTACCTATTGTAGGTACATTGATCAACTCTAACGGGTATATTACTCAAGCGTATAATCTTACTTACTTATTGTAGTTACATTGAACTGTCTAACGGGTATATTACTCAAGCGTATAATCTTACTTACCTATTGTAGGTACATTGATCAACTATAACGGGTGTATTACTCAAGCATATAATCTAATTACTTACCTGTTGTAGGTACATTGATCAACTATAACGGGTATGTTCCTCAAGCATATATTCTAATTAATTACCTATATCACCTGCAGCAGCTACATTATAGATTTCATTGCTCAGTTATAGGTGGTACAAATAAATACAATTCAAATATCGGAAGGAAATCGATGTATCGAGGTGGTTAGTACATATGTTTACATGTTAGATGGTCTGGTGTTCACTTAGTCTATATACTAGAGATTTTTTTTAGGAAGGCGGCCTGGTGTGATACTGACCACAACTCCAATTAAGATGTCGATGATCATTAAGAAACGTGTTCTTAAACTATTAAATTAGAATGTTTTCAAATGATGTTAAAAATATAAAGAAAAAGACGACAACGGTGAAGAAGAAATAATTGAATGGCTTGACTGCAACCAACTATATATGTGACCCGCGGGCAGAAAATCAAATTGAAAACCAACTAAGATGACGTTTTCAGCTTTGCCAGCAATGCTGGTTGTGGGTGGAGTGACGTCAGTCGTCTATATGGCACACAAAGCTGAAACGTCACGCTAGTTGGCGTGTTTTCCGATTTTATTTTCTGCCAGCGGGCCGACTATAATAGTTGGCTGTGGACATGGAATTGTCATTTCAGCATCCTTTTATTTATAAACATTTAATTGCGCTTAATTTTTTGTATTCAAGTAAATCAAAGAGCCACACCTGATAATTACACTTAATTGAACACCTAGAAAAGTGTTTATTGATCAAGTAAAATAAGAATACATAAGTCCCAAATATAAGTGGGAATCTCTCTATCTCTCTCTCTCTCTCTCTCTTTCTGCGATCAAGACTCAATCAGAGTAGGATTCCAGACTATATCATGAAGTCAGCTGTCTGTCTAAGCGAATCGATTGCCCCATATAGTTTTTTTTGTTTTTTTCCAGGGAGGTGGGCGTGGACCACATTGCTCTTCTCAGGTCCGTGTACGGTGGGCAATCCTGTACAACATGTTTTGTAGTCATATTGTCCAGTGTACAGTGGCATAGGCTGGTTGTACCTATTTTGAATTTGGTGAACATGTGATTTTTCATTCTATTGTGGCCAGTGCGTAGGCGAAGTATGATGACTTGATCTCTCCTTGATAGTTGGTGGTATCCGTCACTCTCGTTATGCTTTAGGTGTTCTCGTTTCCATTTTTCATGGAACTCGCCTTTAAGGATGGATTTGGCTTCATCATAACTGAGTGGATGGTTCTCTTGTGGTAATCTCCCTCCCTCTTTAGCTAATTTGTCTGCGCCTTCGTTCCCGTGTATATCACAGTATGATGGTATCCACTGAATGACTACTCTCTGGAAGTTATTGCATAGTTAGTCCAGAGTTCTTCACAAGCCATCTAGTTCATTGTTCTTGGGACTTTTTAGAGCTGATAGTACTGACAGTGCATCAGTCAAAATCACCAATGTATTGTGCAAGTTATTTTTGTGTTGAGTAGCCAGTGTTGCAGCATCTCTGATGGCCACAGTTTCTGCTTTAAAAAAAAAAAGTAAGTGTAAAGTACCCCGTCACGCCAAGTGGCGTATAGGGAATATGGTGTTAGTGACCATAAATTGTACAGACCTTCAGCACATGATTTTTGGGGTAATGTGGTCGGTATTACACCCGTGCTGCTTTACTTTCCCAGAAAAAAATCCGGTACTCATTAAAGGCTGAGTGAAACGGGCCGCCGTCGGTTGGGATCGAACCCTACCTCTTGTCCTTTGTAGTCCAGTTCACTAACCACTGAGCTATCGCGGCTCCCTTCTGCTGTAAAGTGGTTTGAGAATTTTCCAGTAGTTATTGACTTGGTGGTCTTGAACTGATTATTAAGAGTCAAGAACACACCTCCCCCTCCATTTCTGGTGGCATTTGTAGCAGAGCCATCTGTGTATATGTGGGACCATGAGTCCTGTGTGTAGGTATCGTGTATGTGTTTCTCTGCTTTGTGGTTTCTTTCTGTGTCTGATTGGGTGCCTTTTTTCATGATTCCTGTTATATTTTCCTTAAGTTCTGGTATTTTATGTTTTCCATGAAGAGACATATCAGATGGGCCCAAGGGTTTCGATATTGTTTGGGAAAGTACTGGGAAAGAACTGGTCTGACTCTTACTACGTATAGTCTTTTCAAAATATTGCTGACTACCCCCAGTCCGTTCCTGCCAATTTCTTTATAATATTTATTCGTTTTCTGACTTTTTTTCTTGCTCTGTCTATCTGATTTTTCCAAGTCATTCTGCGATTCATGGTGACGCCAAGATATGTTGGGTTTTGGTCAATAGGGAGTGTATGGTCTTTTATCTTCAAGTTTGCAGAGAGTGTGTTTCTTGATAGGCTGAAAATTGTATATGTAGTTTTTTTTCGTTGAATGGTAAGAACCAGGTGTTCGTCCATTTTTCAAGTTCACCTAAGGCATCTTGCATCTTGGGTCCAGCCACCGACATACTTTCCTTGCGAGCCGATAACGCCAGATCATCTGCGTATATTGCTGAGTGTATTCTGGGTGGAATGTCCATTACGATATCATTTATGAAAATTAAAAAGAGCGTTGGGGACAAGACTCCACCTTGTGAGACACCTTGTTCGATAGAGACCTTCTTACTTAGTTTACCTTGAACTTGTACTCTGGCCGTTCTATCCTGAAGGTATTGAGAGACCCAATTGAATAAACGACCCTGGATGCCAAGTCTAAAAAGCTTGTTCTTTAAGCCCCCTCGCCATACCCTATCAAAGGCCTTCTCCATGTCGATCCAAACTGCCAGTGTGTGTTTCTTTTCTTATAGAGCATCCTCTATTTCCTGTGCGATGTAGGTGACCAGGTCTTCAGTTGATCTGTGCTGACGGAAGCCACTTTGTTGTGGTACGATTTGTTGTTTTGTCTCCAGATGCCACATAAGTCTTCTGTTAACCAGCCTTTCCATGAGTTTACTCAGGCAGCTCAGTAGGCTAATTGTTCTATAGCTACTTGAGTCTAGTGGGTCTTTTCCACGCTTGAGGATGGCACCATAATAGCTTCTTTCCAGATTGCCGGCACGTGACCTCTCTTCCAGCTAGCATTTATTATCCTTAGTAGCTGGCTCTTGGCTTTCTGTCCCAGATTTAGGAGCATTTCGTTAGAGATTCCATCTTTACCAGGGGAACTTTTGAGCTTCAATCCTTTGAGGGCAACATCTAATTCAGTTGGGGTAAAGATGGTCGTCTGATGTTCTTCTGGTGCTAAAGGCATGTGTTTTACATCTTGGTTTTCCCATCTTGCAGCTTTCTGTTTGTCTATTGGAATGTTTATTCTGCTAATGTTTATGTACGTCTCTATCAGTAGATTTGCTGCCCTTTTGCGTGTGAGGATGTTCTGATTGTGTGCTAATGATATTGGAGGTCGGCAGTTAATTTCGTCGCTCAGAGCTTTCGCAAGTTTGCATAGTTTATGACCATTTTTGTCTAGATTAAGGCTCTCTGTTTTGTCTATCCAGCTCTGTCTTGCTGATACCATGACCTCACGTCTGTATTTGGCCGAGGCTGCTTTGTAGGCAATGTTGCTCTCTGTGATGTGTGATGTTTCAGCTAGTTCTCGGGCAGAGTCCAGTTTCTCTTCTAGTGTTTGTATTTCCTTGCTCCAGTATGGCTTGTAGTTTCTTCTTGCTCCTCTAGGAATGGATTCTTTAGCAGCTCTCAGAATTCCATTTGTTAACCGCTCTATCATATTAATGACCTCCTTTTTGTGAGTGTTGATAGGCGCAGTATATGCATCAGCTAGTCCAATCTATGTTCTCATTTATCAATCTGTTTTTTTCTCAAAAAGCACAGTTCATGGTTCACCCAGGTCTTGAAAACGGGTACCAGAATTTGGTTTTCCTTGGAAATATTGGAGCTAACTCAAATTACACTGACTACAGTACCGGTAAATAGCACTGGTGACTGAGGAAAAACGAACACTGTTATGGTAACACCAGTACTCTCAAACGTTGTGAGGTACCATTTTAAATAACAAATTCAAGTTGTAATAGATACTGATATTTTTTGTATGTGTTCTTTTTTATCTATTTAGTTTTAAGTTTACATTCCTCCACATTTTTTTTTTTAGTCTAGTCTTAAATCACGGGAGCATGGGTGGCCGAGTGGGGAGCATGGGTGGCCGAGTGGGGAGCATGGGTGGCCGAGTGGGGAGCATGGATGGCCGAGTGGGGAAAATGGGTGGCCGAGTGGGGTACATGGGTGGCCGAGTGGGGTACATGGGTGGCCGAGTGGGGTACATGGGTGGCCGAGTGGGGTACATGGGTGGCCGAGTGGGGTACATGGGTGGCCGAGTGGGGTACATGGGTGGCCGAGTGGGGTAAATGGGTGGCCGAGTGGGGTACATGGGTGGCCGAGTGGGGTGCATGGGTGACCGAGTGGGGTGCATGGGTGGCCGAGTGGGGAGCATGGGTGGCCGAGTAGTTAGTGTGCTCGCTTACTAATCAGAAGGGTCTGTGTTCAATTCCATCAAATGAATTTGTTTTCGATCCAACAAGTCTTCTGGGTTCACCCAGGCTCTAAAAGTGGGTACCAGAGATTTTTCTTGTGGCGGCCTGGCGTGATGCCGACTACCTCCCCACAAAATATGCCGTGGTCATAGAAAAATATGGTCACTAACACCATATTCTCCACACGCTTAGAAAGGCAGGAGTGGGAACTTTTACTTACTTAATTCATGGACAGGCAACTGAAATAGTACTATAAGGCAGTAGACTCGGAGTAGACAATCGGATTTTTTTTTCTGTGAGAGCACTTTTTCGTGCGCTTTCCCGTTCGACTTGTAACAGCTTTTTTAAATAGTCAAGTTACCTCGCAGGGATGATCAAATCGATGCTAGCCACCTTACACCGCTAAGAAAGATTGGATCTTAAAAGACCATATTTTAGTTGGTGTAATCATCTTATGGAAGGCTCTTATTTCTTTTGAAGCTGAACACATTTTTATATTACATTTATCACAAATAAAAATGACAAATATATCACAGTTTAAATTGAAAGTGGGAGTTGCGTGTGTGATTCAGAAGTATTTCTTCATTTTATTTATGGCTTTAATCGTAAACACCGAGATGGCCCTAAAATAAATTCCATTTCAGATTCGATGATGTACTGTGCCATTGGTCTTCTGTGCGGAAAAAAAAACTGTAAAGGGCACTTACGATTTCAGCCCCCACCCTCTCCCACCTTGTCAGTATTCAGTAATAAAACAATTTTATGTAGAAGAATTCTATTTGTATTATTTATGTAAAATTGTTATCGGAATTATCCTTTATTAGCTTTCTAATTTTATTATGAAAGATTATGGCTTGTCTAATATGATGTGATAAATAATTGTAATAAGTTCAGATATAATAATTAACATTTTTAAATATCTAACACATCAGTTACAATTTCTTTTGTTTCAATCTTTGATCATGGAGCCATAATGGTTTGGAGAGACCCATGGACCCACGATGGGTGGGTGTATACGAACCGTTGCATTGTGTAGTCAATAACAAAATCCTTTCATTGATTCAGTGTCAGTGACCTAAGTCTGCTCTACCCGGTGCATCTCTGTCTCCATATTTAAGACTCCAAACATTTCTTCCTCGATCTCTCCTACTGAGGATTTCATTATTATCATATATCATTAACGATTTCAGTAATACACTCACCGCAGTCCAGCTTCACCAAAGCGCCGATGATCATTTCATTTAGAGCAATACATTAGATACACTTTAAAGCAGTTATGCAAATTACAAGTTGAATATTTGATATTTAATAAACAAAGACAAAATCAGCTATTTGAGGAGTAAATACATGGAGTACTATAGTTGAAAGATGAACAAAGAAATGATTATTTTCTCTTTCTTTTCTTCATGGAATCAGTTTCACTGCAATCAGGGATTTCCCATATCCGCTCCACCGTCCGTCCCAGCACTTCTCGAAGTGTATGAAGACGGTTTGTTCCTGTAAGGTGTTGATTATGGACTTATCATCTGCTGTTCCCACTAAGCATTCCGGATCGACCAGATCCCTTTTCTACCTTTAGACGTCTCAGTCTCTCTATATATACATCATTGTCCCACCTTTAGACGTCTCAGTCTCTCAATATATACATCATTGTCCCACCTTTAGACGTCTCAGTCTCTCTATATATACATCATTGTCCCACCTTTAGACGTCTCAGTCTCTCAATATATACATCATTGTCCTATCAATCCACCCATCCCCCCCCCCTTTTTTTCTTCTAAGGAATAAAGACCAAACGTTGCGCCTTACTCTTTATCCAGATTAAGGCCACACTCTGTGCTAGAGCTATCAGTCAGTTTGTGGACTTTTTCGTTGCCGTGAACACCGGCGTGCCCTGGACAGTAAACCCAGGTTTAAGCGCTCACTTTAGAATAATCAATGATCTGCAATCACTCCTGCCGCAGACACTGTCGATCTTCTCTGTAGCCCACTTTGCAAATCAGTCACTAGGACTGCATGATCCAAGCTCGGTGTAACCAACCATGTTATTGTCGCCGTTGCTGCTTTTATCTCAGTTCTCATGCTGGACACTGTAAAGCTACAATTGCCAGATTCCCTAGCCACTTCTTTGCCATGTTAGTATGCCGCAAAACCCCAACATTTCGCTTACCGCGTGATTACCATGTAGATTATACAATCTTCTGGTGACGACATTTTTTCGATGGATTCCAGTAATACGACCTCAACAACCTATAGGCCAAATTGCGCCACTCCCTGACGAGCTGAATGATTACTTTAGTTAGCCACTTTTTCTCCGCTGTTACTTCTATCCAATCCTTGTCAGCCCTAATGTCATTCAAATCACATACTCTCCTTATGGACTCCTCCGCCTCGGCCATCCATTATTGTCCACGCCTGAGGTGCCCACGTTTGGTCGCACCCAATTTTGAATGCAAGGATAACTCCTGTTCTTTACTACGCTCAAATAACCCGGACCTGAGCAGATCCATGTTGCACTCTCTTGTTCGGTAAATCAAATAAATACCTCATTGAACGGGTATGTGTATCTCTGGCGCATCCGAGAACTGCTTGTAGGCCCTCTTTCGAAATTTGCTAAGTTGACGAGAGAGTGAGCATACCCAAATCATAATCCAGTAATGAGAGCATCACAGCCTGCATGAGAGAGTGAGCATACCCAAATCATAATCCAGTACTGAGAGCATCACAGCCTGCATGAGAGAGTGAGCATACCCAAATCATAATCCAGTACTGAGAGCATCACAGCCTGCATGAGAGAGTGAGCATACCCAAATCATAATCCAGTACTGAGAGCATCACAGCCTGCATGAGAGAGTGAGCATACCCAAATCATAATCCAGTACTGAGAGCATCATAGCCTGCATGAGAGAGTGAGCATACCCAAATCATAATCCAGTACTGAGAGCATCACAGCCTGCATGAGAGAGTGAGCATACATAAATCATAATCCAGTACTGAGAGCATCATAGCCTGCATGAGAGAGTGAGCATACCCAAATCATAATCCAGTAATGAGAGCATCACAGCCTGCATGAGAGAGTGAGCATACCCAAATCATAATCCAGTACTGAGAGCATCACAGCCTGCATGAGTGAGGATAATAACGATTTCAGCAGGTTCGCTCTGGCAATGATCTTGATCGCACTGACTCCTCTCTTAGCCTTTTAAATGGCATTGCTCATGTGTTGATTTAAGGAAAGGGACCTATCGAATGATATTCTCAAATACTCAATAATCGGACTCTTCACGATGGTTGTGCCATTGTAGCTTATGCCTGGGAGGGTGTCTTTAACTATTCTCTTGTTTAACGAATATCACATTACAGAAGCCTTGTTTTGGTTAATGATTGCTTTGCCATGATATCAAGCTATCCAGTATGTTCTCTCTTTGTCGTCCGCGATCTCTCTTTCATTTTATTTTGCCAGTTGTAACCAAGTATTCCAATTCCCTCATCCATTCCTCTTCTCACGATGTGCCCCACAAATGTTGATTGTTTCTTTCTGGTATTTTTAGTAGCTCCCTTTTAGTGTTGGCCTCTTTGAGAATTTTCTCATTGATCTTTTTAGCTGTCCAGGAAACTTTCAACATTCTTCTGAGAAATCCCATCTTTGTGGCCTCTAATCGTCTTTTCATTTGTTTGTCTACTGTCCATGATTCGCTTCCATAGGTCAGAATTGGTGCTATATAGCATCGATGAACTCTCTTTCTCACTTCTAATGACATATATTTGTTGCCTAAGATATTTTTCATTTTCTGAATTTCTATTTTGGCCTGAGCTATTCTGCTTTTTATTTCTTTATGACTCCATGGTCATAGTGTAAAAAAGGTTTCAGTGTCGTGGTGTAGAGTCATGAGTTTCTGAGCTGAGCAGAGGACAATATATATTGAAATCTATATAATCTTGGATCACTTCTTTAAGAGAGTGGGGAGGTGTGGCAGTCGAGATGTTATAACGAGAACATGTTATCTATATTAGTATTGTTAAATTTGTCAATTGTATTTGTGAATGTATAATACGTACATTCAGTTCATAGCGTATATGAAATGTCAGGCCCCTGCTATAAAGAGTATCAATGTTATCTTGCATGTCCTCTACAAGAGAGTTCCTGACAGCCCCTCCTAACGAAAATAATTCTGAACATAAGAAAGAACATTTAACTTTTAAATTCCATTTTCTGTCATTAAAAAAGTGATATTCTAGCACTAAAACTGCGAGATTCGGATAAGATCATGCAGTACTTTGGGAGTAAGATAATTCAGCACTACATCTGGAAGAGTCGGAGCAAAACGATAAAGTGCTGGGGTTTTTTATTCCTAAAGTGCCATAGTAATGATGATTGTGATACTTCTCAAGGCAAAACAGTAAAACAGGCTTTATTTATTGATTGCTGTTTCTTCCTCGTTTCTCGTTTCTTTAACGGAATTCTATACAGTCTAGAACAATTTTCGATGATAAGACCTATTTCATAGACACCAGCATTCCCCCACCCTTTTCATTCATTCATTCATTATACTCTCTGGCCGAAGACGGCGCATAGGGCGGAAGTCAAAGTTCTCTATGAATGACGATTTTCTGCTAATTCGTGTAGTTCTTCGTTGTTTCTTAGTCCCATGGTTGAGCCTGCTCTAGTAATTGTTTAGTGATTCCCTGGGTCTGTCTTGTTTTCTTTTACAATATAGCTTCCACGTGAATATCAGGTAGGTAAGTCTTTCCGATGTATTTCCAACAGGGAACAGGCAAATAATTGCAGTGTTGCGATAAAGCTGGTAGCAAGAAGCCAGTAGTGGGGTGTAACGTACTGTCCTGCAATGTATGGCGACAGCTTTACAAAAAAATGAACACAACAAAATGACGTTTCGGCCTACATTCGGCCTTCTTCAAAAGAAGAACACAAACAAACAATGAGATACAGATACAATTATAAAAACAATTTTTTTTTAAGTTTTTTTTTAAATTTACAATATTTCCAACACCTTTTGTCTTATGAGCTAAACACGTAATCGTGTTGTTGTGCGTCCTCATTACAATCGTGGACTAGACTTTCCGTTTCGATGTTGAACAAGCGATGTTTTAATTTGGCTGCTTTTTTAGACCGCCCATCAACAGTCAGTGGCAAAAGAGAAGATAAACAATGCCTCCTTCTTACCCCCACCTCCACTTTTACCATCGAAAAACGTGGTTTTATAATTTCTCATTTGCGTTTCCAATAAAACCTGCACCGCTTCGCTTCGTTCCCAGAAAGTAATAGTCAAGGATAAACGTAATATAAAAGAGCAGTAGAAGCAAGGCGTCGTGAAACGAGTTATTCACGTACTCGTCTACAGCTCGCCAGACTAACTAAACAGGGGATTTTACTCTTGGGTATTTTCAAACTAACATTTTGTGGGCGAGCATATATCATTAGGTTTCTTAGTTCTCTGAGCTCTTTTCATCTCACCGAAATGTTTAGACAGCGATCAACGTTTTCTTTTTCGAACCTCACGGAACATTACAAAAGTAATGAGAAAGTGACCATTCTCGCAAATTATAAAGTGCGCGCGTGTGTCCGTATGTATGTATTCTTTTTACTGGCAAAGATCTGTAACATAAAGCAGATATATGGGAAAATTTCGTGGTTATTTTATAACAGAGTTTCCTATCCTGAAATCTTTAAGTAAAATAATAACATTCCTGTCAAATTGAGCCTACTGTTGTTTATAGAGTGTCTCACTTAATGAACAGTTAAGAAGTTCTTTAGAAACAAAACAAAAATCAGGTTCTATAGAAAAATTTTGGGGAAATTGAGACCAATGAAAAGAGAATTGAAGTTGCCTTGAATCAGACCAATGCACTGAAGTTTCCTTGAATGAAACCAGTTAACTAATGAAGCATGCTGGTGGAAAATGGGGGTGGGTGGACTTATGCTGTGTCATAAAGAGAGAACAACTGAAATACATCGTAACAGTCGGCAATAATAAAGGAAAGCGAGACAGGGTACAACTGGAATACATTGTAACAGTCGGCAATAATAAAGGAAAGCGAGACAGGGTACAACTGGAATACATTGTAACAATCGGCAATAATAAAGGAAAGCGAGACAGGGTACAACTGGAATACATTGTAACAATCGGCAAGAAGAAAGGAAAGCGAGACAGGGTACAACTGGAATACATTGTAACAATCGGCAAGAAGAAAGGAAAGAGGTACAGAAAGACGACGACAGCAAATTTACAATATTTAACCGGTAGACATGGAAAAAGATTCAGAAAAGGGATAAAGAACACCGAGAACAGGAACACATATGATCGCTTCTGTCCGAGTGCACGGCACATAATGATAATGAAGAAAAAACCAACAGCTAAAATAACAAAATAAAATTTTATTGATTGAAATCAGGACTGTAATTGCGCAACCATGTAGCCAGATAAAACATTAAAATGTTGTCTTAAAAAAACTATAATGTATAGAACAAATCCGGCTTTCTATTATTTAAAATTATTGCAAAAAGTGAAAAGACAACTACAGGCAACAGAGACGGTATCTCTCAGAAGAATGTTGAGAATTCGCTGAGCGGCTAAAAGGACGAACAATAAAATTCTCAACGAGTCCAACACAAGAAAGGGAGCTCCTATAAACATTGGAAAGAAACAATCGACATTGTCGGGCACATCTTGAGAAAACGAAAGTTTGAATACTTTGTTACACCTGGCAACATCCAGGGAAAGAGATATCGTGGGCGACAAAGAGAGAAGATAACTACAAGTAGATACCTTAGTGTGACGGCAAGCTAAGCAGTGAACAACCGAATTGATATGATGCACTGTGGTGAAATGGAGCCGCGATAGCTCAGTGGTTAGTGAACTGGACTACAAAGGACAAGAGGTAGGGTTCGATCCCAACCGACGGCTTCCAGGTTCACCCAGCCTTTAATGTATACCAGATTTTTTTCCTGGGGAAGTAAAGCGGCACGGGCGTAATACCGACCACATTACCCCAAAAATCATGTGCCGAAGGTCTGTAAAATGTATGGTCACTAACACTATATTCCATATATGTCACTTGGCGTGAAGGGGGCTCTTTACTTTTTTTTTTACTGTGGGGAAAGAATTGTGGAAGGACATGATCGTCAACGCCAATCGATATGATACAAGATGATGAAAGCAACTTTGAAAGATATTTTTCTTAGCATAGATAGATCAAACAATCAGTCTGAACAAGAGTGCACGCATGACAAAAGTGTTTTACTAAAGTTAACTTGTATATTGCTAACAATGTTTCTTTTGGAATTGACACGAGAAAACTGTTTTCATAAAAACAACGTTACAATTTCATTATCGCTTCTGAGATTCGTTGGCTGTTTCAGAATAAATGCGAAATGCAGTCGCCACGAAGTGAACAGGTTAGGGTTGTTATTCCAACCTGTATCTATCTATCTATCTATCTATCTATCTATCTATCTATCTATCTATCTATCTATCTATCTATCTATCTATCTATCTATCTGTCTGTCTGTCTGTCTGTCTGTCTGTCTGTCTGTCTGTCTGTCTGTCTGTCTGTCTGTCTGTCTGTCTGTCTGTCTGTCTGTCTGTCTGTCTGTCTGTCTGTCTGTCTGTCCGTCGTCCGTCCGTCCGTCCGTCCGTCCGTCCGTCCGTCCGTCGTCCGTCCGTCCGTCCGTCCGTCCGTCCGTCCGTCCGTCCGTCCGTCCGTCCGTCCGTCCGTCCGTCCGTCCGTCCGTCCGTCTGTCTTCTGTCTGTCTGTCTGTCTGTCGTCCGTCCGTCCGTCCGTCCGTCCGTCCGTCCGTCCGTCCGTCCGTCCGTCCGTCCGTCCGTCTTCTGTCTGTCTTCTGTCTGTCTGTCTGTCTGTCTGTCCGTCCGTCCGTCCGTCCGTCCGTCCGTCCGTCCGTCCGTCCGTCCGTCCGTCTTCTGTCTGTCTGTCTCTCTGTCGGTCTGCCTGTCTGTCCTTCCGTCCGCTCGCCCATATATCTAGATGTCTATCCACCTGCATGTATATTTGCGTGGTCTAAGTGTATATATCTGTATATTTATGTACTATATCTCAGAGGTGGGGACATTTTATTTTCTGAGGGCTAGAATTGAACTCTATGAAGACGCGGAGGGTTAGATGCCATTATATAAATTTACCTAATTTGACATATCTCTCATGGAACTGTCCCGTTTGGTTGCTATTTCTTAGTGCTGCCGTTTGTTGCAAATACGTGTTTTTTTATGGTTTTCAGATCCTTCTCACCAACGTTTCATTGCTCCAACATATTAATTATTTCCAAATGCTTTACTTTGTCAAATGATTTTATGTTGCATATGAAGCACATGTATAGATCTTTCTTTACCTCTACATCTCTTTGTATCAATGTTCTCATGATGTATATTGCATTATTGGTGCCCCTTTCCTCTACAAATTCACATTGTTTCCTCACTTGTTATTTATATTGTTTTGTTCCTTACACGTCTCATAATGATTCTTAGTAATATTTTCGTAATATTGCTCCTAAGACTAATAGTGCGATGGTCTTCACAATCAGTGGCGCCTGACTTCATTGTGCTGGATACAAAGATAGATTTTAGTAGATCTACAGGTATGTGCCCAATATTATATATGTGATTGAATAGATTTGTTATGACTTGTCTTTTACCTCTTCGATTGTTTATTTATCGGAACCTGAAGCTTTGCCACTTTTCATGTACTAAATTGCCTTCTCCACTTCATCGACATCATTATGTGCTGTCTCCGCAATGACGGTTGGCTACCATGGAGCGCCATTCCGCTCTGTCTCTTGCTTTGATGGTGCAGGTTGTCACAGGCTGACTTGTTCATCTTGTGATGCAACTCGTCCATATAAGTCGTGGTCTGTCTTCCTCTTTTATCTTGTATTTTCCCTTCCAAGATTATTTTTAGTAGGCTGTTGTCTCTTCTTTTAACATGCCCCAAAAATCTCATTTGTCTGTGTTTGAATATTCTCCAGGAACAGTCTGCCAAAAGGTAATGGCACTCCACACAGCTATACATACTCTCAACACACACGAGGTCCAAAATTAAACAAAAATAGTCATTCTTTGTTATGCAAGATCTGTCATACATGCAATGTCAAAACTGAAATAGGACAGGCTCATTCAGGGAATAAATAATAACATAATTTCGCTGTCAGAAAAGACAGAACTAGTTATGCAATGGATATCAGCACGTTGCGTCATCCGTGGAAACGAGAAAGCAGATGAACTCGTAAAAGCAGGCGGGAGTCCTCAACAGGTGCAACCAGCTTCAAAGAAATGTAACAATTTATGAAACAAGCTTTGAAAACAGAATGAAATATAAAGAACATACGAGCCAGAGCATGATAACTTTAAACACAATCAGCAAACATGAGCAGGCCAATATGTTCAGTCTCCGAAAAGGTCATTGTGGCCTCAGAGCATACAACATAAGATAGGACTTGGTGGCCTTGTAATATGTAACTGTGGAATATCCAAACTACAGAGCATATCCCACAGGACTGCAGTACTCTCAACACCCTAAGAACACAGATATGACCCACAGCAGCAATCTTGCGTGACAAAGTATGTTTAACCGATGAATAAACAAAACGTCTTGTTCGTGATCCATGCTGCTAGTTATCTAAACCCATAGCAATAAATGATATCTGAAGAAGGGGAGGATATCAAGAGTAGCAGAAAGCAAAGACAAAATTATCGTGAGTCAAGGAGCAGAGCACCCAACCACAAGAACAGCCCGCAGAGAAAAGTGAACACAGCGATCAATGTATCGAGAGGAGAATACTCGAAAAATGAGTCCCCAGACACGGAAAGGAACCTCCCCCTTCCCCCCCCCCCCCCCCCGTCCCGCATCAAACAATAGAACAAAGACAGCACCAAAACAGAGTACAAAACTAAGGTCAAATCCAAGAAAAGAGAAAAAAAATCGACAGTACCAACAGACATTAGCAATGGAAGAGTCAGATTCAAATATAAAGATAGTTTCACTCCAAGAAGCAAAAGAACAAAACACGGCCAGTAGGGGGGGAGGGGGGGGCCTCGGTAGCCTAGTTGGGAAAATCAAACGAATGGACTACCGACCCGTGTTCGATTCCCGCTGGGAGCAGTGTGAATTGTACTCGTGGTTAAAAAAAAAATACCCCCACGGTCGACCCAGCCGTTGGCTACCAGAGGTACCATGGGTACCAGGATATTACCCTGGGAAGGTGAGGAATGTCGCGTCGCATCGTTAGTTTCGATGCTTGAACCGACACTATTAAGAAATCTCCGATCATTTCTGGATAGGCGGCCGAGGACATATGGGTGGAAACTCGCGTGCTAAGACGCCGGTTCAAGTCTCGTACTTTACCTTTACGGCCAGTAGTTCATCCGAAGAAGATGGACAATATAAAACATTTGGGGGTGGGGGTGGAATGAAGTGAACTTTTGTTAACATCTTTTTCACCGCATAAGGGCCTGTCAAAATAGATTGGCGGGCCGTAGGTTACCCACCTTTGTATATATATATATATATATATATATATATATATATATATATATATATATATATATATATATATATATATATATAGCAAGTGAAGGGCACAGAATCAAGGGGGAAAACAGAAAAGACATACATATATATATATATATATATATATATATATATATATATATATATGTAAATACTACCAGAATGAGATCAAAAGAAGATTGGCAATAGCAACACAAAAATTAAACGTCAGGAAGAACATGTGACACAATACCAGCAAGGCAGTAAGATTAAAGTTACTAAGGACATGTATCTTTCCGACAGCGCACACACACACACACACACGCACACAGATTTAGCGTGGTAAATTACTTCTATTAAAAGAGTGGTCTCCCCTGATTGACAACATACGATTGTGAATCATGGGCAATCTCACAAACGCAAGGAAGATAATCGATTCATTCTAAACAAAATGTTACAGAAAAATCCTTAGAATACCTTGAATAATGGATAACGAAAAAGAGCAATGAAGACAGATTAACAGAGATAAACATTAAAAATAACTGGCTTATAAACTCTATTCTACAGAGGAAATTAAAATTCAATGACCACGTAAAAATGACAGAGCGAGCTGGAAAGGACAATAGTGGGGGGTATGGTTATTAGTCGACTTATAAGGGGCAGACCAAGAAGAAGCTGGTTTCAAGACAACAAGGAGATCTTGACAATGACAGAAAAACTGGGAGATCTGGCTAGAGACAGACTTTTCAGACGAGCTGTAGTGAATGCAAACTCTACAAAGGATATAGGTCTGATAATTATGATATATATTTATGTATGTATGTATATAATATATATATATATATTAAAAGGAGCATCTGGGTCTACGCCCTATGGGCCGGCTGCGGGTCGAAAGGTCAAATTACATATTTATAAGTCCAGCGTGATGATTTATTTTTTTGTTGGAGTAACGTACCCTTGCACTTTATTCGGCCGTTCACTAATTTGTCATTGGAAGACCACTGTGTTAGGAATACCCTAAATCGAAAATATCGACTAGATATGAATATCAAAAAGACTAAAACTAAGATCATAAACAAGGAAAATTATCAAGACCTACAAATAAATATCGAAGTTGAAGGAATACATCTGGAGACAGTTCAGAGCTACAACTACCTGGGACACACTATAACCAGTTATGGAGAATATATAACTAAAATAAACAAAAGAATATGTATGACAAAAAGTAATTTTAATACCATAAAAAATATACTAACATCAAAACAAATAATACCCAGGCTAAAACTAAGAATAGCAAAATGTTACATCTTCTCAATATTCATCTATGGTGAAGAAACATAGACATTAGACAAGAAAACAGAACAGAGAATTAAAGCCTTTGTAATGTGGATATATAGAAAAATAGGTAGAATTGGATGGGAAAAAAAGTAAACAAACGAAGTTCTAGAACAACTAAAAATGACAAGAGAACTACTAAACACAATTATAAAAAGACAAATGAAATTTTTGGGGCATGTTAAAAGACACAACAGCCTAATAAAAGTAATCTTGGAAGGGAAAATACAAGGTAAAAGAGGTAGAGTCAGACCAATAATAACATGGACGAGTATCATCAAAAGATGGACAAGTCAACCTATGACCATCTGCACCATCAAAGCAAGAGGCAGAGAATGGAATGGCGTTCCTTGGTAGACAACCTTCTATGCGGAGACGGCACTCAATGATGATGATGATGATGAAACCTGCTTGAAAAAAATATTAAATGTGAAACTGCTACTAGAAGCAGTTGATAGATTCAAACACCTTGCTTTCAATCAGGGGAGATCACTCGTTTAGTAGAATTAATTTACAACGCTAAAAAAGTATTTTACTGTATGTGTGTGCGTATGTGTGTGTGCGTGTGCCTGTATGTGAGAGGGAGAAAAGTGGGATGTGAGAAAAAGAAAAGGAAAGGGTAGAGGAAAAAAACGAAAAATGAAGAAATGCCGCCTAGAGAAAAGGAGTGGTGAGGTGAGACGAGATATGGGATTAGCGATCAGAGGCGAGTAGAAAACGATGAGAGAGAAAATAAAGAAGAGGCTTCTACATAAGAGATAGCAAGAGGAAACAAATGGAGATGAGCATGGAGTAACGTGAGAAGGTGTTAGGGATTATTTAAGGAGATAAATAAAAAAAAAAGCGTAGAGGAGATATTAGGGAGAAGAAGAGATGAACGAGGACAAAAGAAGAACGGAGAGAGAAGAAAGGAGCAAGCTGAAAAGAGGATTCAACATATGGGGGGAAAGAATACGGAGAGGCTCTTTGAGTGGTACAATGATTTAATGAAAGATGTAATTAGGGAGAAGAGTGGCAATGAGAGAAAAGTAAAGAAGAGGAGATGGTATTTATGAGGAGCAAGAGGACAGAAGTTTCTATTCATCCCGTCTACCTCCCAAAATGTTCGTTCCTCCAGTGAATCAATTGTACCTCCCAAGATCAGAGGCGACTTGCCCAGACACGTCACTGCCAGGACGGCGTATCGATTGGTTCGTTTGGATCGGGCCTCCAGATTATTGCGTCTAGGGGGGAACAAGATACGACTGGGCGCTGATCACTTGCAGCGGGAAACGGGGCGGTCTCTGGATCTCGCCGGAATGAATGGAACTCGACAGTTAGCTCGTGCTTTATGTTCTGCCCTACAGCCCGAATATATATATATGGCGAAAAAAGTTCGGTCCATCGTTCTCACAACACTCTCTTGCTCTCTGTCTTTCATATTTTGTGTCCCTTTTCTGCTATGTTCCTTCTGTCATAAAAAAAAGCCCCAGTGTTATTTTAAATATTTTTTTAGGTCAGCTTCTTTTTTCTTATACCCTCTGGTTCCCATTTAAGGGTTTGTTTTGAGATTGTCTTGTTGTCTCTTCTCATCACATGGCCAACATATGTCTACCTTCATTGTCTAACTATTCATATATCTTTACATTCGTCCTTCTCCATCTACCCCTACGCTTGTGTTTATGTTTCATTCCTGTCTGGGGGATTGGTTGATCTCTAGGCAAGACGCCGGCCTCGAGACACAGATTTTGTGGGTTCAAATCCCGGCTGCACCGGTTGGGACTTTCATTTCTGATTTCTCTCTGCAGCGAACACCCCTGGTCGTCAATTACTCATTGACGGAAGGAATATGAGTGCCTCCGAAGACGAAGTTATCTGCCTGTGCGGTGAGGGACCCCTGTGCACACGGCTGCCAGGTAAAGACTGATTAACGCGCAAAATTCAGTTCTCTAGGGACTTCGTCAGAAGTAAAAGCTGGCGAACGACAAAATCTGCAGATATCGTTTCATATTAGTGTCATCGGTGTTTAATAACAGTTTGTTTGTTAATTAATGAAAACAATGATCATATTATAATAGCGTGTGAACGAAAAAAAAAAATTCTGTCTGTACGCAAGCAATTCGTCTGCTTACTTGGTTGGTCCATGAGTACAACTCAAACAACTTCCAGCGGGAATCGTACACGGGTTATCCGAACTTCGGTAGTCCAGTCGAGTGGTTTTCCCAACTAGGCTACCGAGATCTCCGCCTGCTCCTATTCGTTTCGTCCATTACCACGTAAAGCTGTCACCATACCACTTTTTTCTTCCTTTATTTTAGTATTGCCATTATTATCAGCTTTACAGCAGCTTCGCATCTCTACGTATCTTGATGCCTTTACCTCTATCGAGACACCCAGTTCGGAAACTGGGTTTCATTCACCATCGATATCTATCTCCTTGTACAGATTTAGACTGGTTAGTCCGTTACCAGTGGCACTGCAGGGACTTGGAGTTGGATCTTGATCAGCTGTAGCCGATGACCCTGACAACTCTCCTACCATACTGTTAGCTAACGTCTGAGCCCCACAGCAGTTACGAAGATTTATTGTTTAAAAAAAGGGCGAGATGGTTTTGTTTGTGAATTAACTCCCGGATTTTCATGTTAGTCAGGAGAGATGTTGCCAAGATTCAGGAGTGCTACTTGGAGATCGGGGGTAAGCTTGTGAACCAGTTCGTCGCTGCGGTTGTTGCTGGGGAGGTCATCTGAGCGCTCATCGCACATAAACCGACGACTAACACTATACTTTTGTATTTACAGCGGTTTCAAAATGAGTGACTGCGGTGTCAAAATAAAATTTCCAATTCCAGACTGCCAAATGGGAACCAAGACTGTATACTGAAAGTAGTTACATTTTCGTATGTGTCTTCACCGTTAAAGTGTCTTCCTTAAAGCGGGCGTGATATTGCTAGTTTACAGCAAGCAACTCTATCCAGTGTCCAGCGGTATCTGTGTCCAGCGGTATCTGTGTCCAGCGCTATATGTGTCCAGCGCTATCTGTGTCCAGCGCTATCTGTGTCCAGCGCTGTCTGTGTCCAGCGCTATCTGTGTCCAACGCTATATATGTCTAGCGCTATCTGTGTCCAGCGCTATCTGTGTCCAGCGCTATATATGTCCAGCGCTATCTGTGTCCAGCGGTCTGACACATCGTTCTTCTGCTTGATTAAATGTTAAAATGCCGAAACAAAATTTTCCAGTAGCGGTGGTCTTCTCTTTTCAAACTATTAACTGTCAACGGTTCGTAACGTGACTCACAGTCCACACGACGAGACATGTTTTATCTCTTCAACCGAGATTGTTAAACATCGAATCCCATACCCAGAGAACAAATGGGCATTTTTGGGGGGAGAAGGGTGGGGGGGGGGGGTAAAGACATGAAGAAACCAGAAATTCTATGACAAAAGTAGAAACCGTCACATGTGGAGGGATTCGAATCGAAAAACCTGGTCCAGAAACGTCTTACCTCTAGAACATTTAACCCAAATTCTGCATCTAAAATATTTACAAGTAATCATATATCTGGTTCATCAAGCAGGATCAGGATTGAGGCCGCGCTACAATGTTTACAACTGTAACGATTCGAGCATACATATTTTATAAGTTTCGAAAAGCTAGACTTGCCGCCTGTTTCACATTTTATACGATCGGATACGTTCTATAACGTTTCTATTTTGTAATTATTTTTAGTAAAAAAAGACATTGGGTGTGGGATACATCAATATCAGGTCGCATATCTTTTGCTGAGAAAGATTCACCTCACATCAGCCATTTTAAAAGAATCTCTGTCTCTAGGCAGAACTCTCACATTTTTTTTTGTCTCGTGAGGGTCTCTTTGATGTTTTGAAACCACCTTCTTTTTTTTCCGCCTACTCCTATCTCGTGCCTCCCATTGTTGTTGTTGTTTTTTTTCCAGCACGTTGTGTCTTTTCACGGGGCTACGACATTTTAATTTTCCTGCAAGATAAGATTACCAGACGTTCCCAGAGTGCAACGAGCTCCCGGAAAAAAAAAAAAAAAATTGTGTCAACGGATTGTCCCAGATTTTATGTGTTCACTGGTTGTATGGTTTTAATACAACAATAACACTATATGGCTATTAAACTAGACATAAAACAAAAAAATACCATTATCCATTTATAATTTCTTTTCGCTGTGCTCTAGGTCTACGCCAGCAGCAATTGTCCATTTCGGAAACAAGAGAGTTCTCCTTTCCGCAGTGCATTCGTAACTTCCTGGAAGTTTAAGCAGTTTGCGGAATATTATTTTTTTTATAATTTCAAAACGTCGAAGAAACGAAAGTGATCAGAAGGTAATCTCAATTTGAAGGCGTTTCATTTCCTCCGTCGAGGCGTCAATGAATCTGTTGCCTTTTGTTCTTTCTGTGAAACAGGATTTTGACGACAATCGGTGCTGTGTAAGCCATGATGGTCATGTACGACGGCAATCAATGCTGTGTAAGCCGTGAAGGTCATGTACGACGGCAATCAATGCTGTGTAAGCCGTGAAGGTCATGTACGACGGCAATCATTGCTGTGTAAGCCGTGAAGGTCATGAACGACGACAATCGGTGCTGTGTAAGACATAAAGGACATGAACGATGGTAATCAGTGCTATGTAAGACATGAAGGTCATGTACGACGGCAATAAGTGCTGTGTAAGACATGAAGGTCATGTACGACGGCAACCAGTGCTGTGTAAGACATGAAGACCATGTACAACGGCAATCCGTGCTATGTAAGACATGAAGGTCATGTACGACGGCAATCAGTGCTGTGTAAGACATGAAGGTCATGTACGACGACAGTTAGTGTTGTGTAAGACATGAAGGTCATGTACGATGACGGTCAGTGCTGTGTAAGACATGAAGGGCATGTACGATGACAGTGCTGTGTAAGACATGAAGATCATGTACGACGACAATCAGCGCTGTGTAAGACATGAAGGGCATGTACAACGGCAATCCGTGCTATGTAAGACATGAAGGTCATGTACGACGACAGTCAGTGCTGTGTAAGACATGAAGGTCATGTACGATGACAGTGCTGTGTAAGACATGAAGATCATGTACGACGACAATCAGCGCTGTGTAAGACATGGTTATGTACGACGGCAATCAGTGCTGTGCAAGACATGTTCATGTACGACGGCAATCAGTGCTGTGCAAGACATGGTCATGTACGACGACAATCAGCGCTGTGTAAGACATGGTTATGTACGACGGCAATCAGTGCTGTGCAAGACATGGTCATGTACGACGACAATCAGTGCTGTGTAAGACATGAAGATCATGTACGACGGCAATCCATGCTATGTAAGACATGAAGGACATGAACGATGGCAATCAGTGCTGTGTAAGACATGATGGTCATGTACGACGGCAATCAGTGTTGTGTAAGACATGAAGGACATGTACGATGGCAACCCGTGCTGTGTAAGACATGAATGTCATGTACGACAGCAATCAGTGTTGTGTAAGACATGAGGTCATGCACGACGGCAATCGGTGCTGTGTAAGACATAAAGGACATGAACGATGGCAATCAGTGCTATGTAAGACATGAAGGTCATGTACGACGGCAACCAGTGCTGTGTAAGACATGAAGATCATGTACGACGACAATCAGCGCTGTGTAAGACATGGTTATGTACGACGGCAATCAGTGCTGTGCAAGACATGTTCATGTACGACGACAATCAGCGCTGTGTAAGACATGGTTATGTATGACGGCAATCAGTGCTGTGCAAGACATGGTCATATACGACGACAATCAGCGCTGTGCAAGACATGGTCATGTACGACGACAATCAGTGCTGTGTAAGACATGATGGTCATGTACGACGGCAACCCGTGCTGTGTAAGACATGAAGGTCATGTACGACGGCAATCATTGCTGTGTAAGACATGAAGGTCATAACGACGACAATCAGTGCTATGTAAGACATGAAGATCATGTACGACGGCAATCAGTGCTGTAGAAGACATGAAGCTCATGTACGACGACAATCAGTGTTGTGTAAGACATGAATGTCATGTACGACAGCAATCAGTGTTGTGTAAGACATGAAGGTCATGCACGACGGCAATCCGCGCTCTGTAAGACATGAAGGTCAATTACGACGGCAATCAGTGTTGTGTAAGACATAAAGGTCTTGTACGACGGCAACCAGTGCTGTGTAAGACATGAAGGTCATGCACGACGACAATTAGTGCTATGTAAGACATGAAGGTCAATTACGACGGCAGTCAGTGTTGTGTAAGACATAAAGGTCTTGTACGACGGCAACCAGTGCTGTGTAAGACATGAAGGTCATGTACGACGGCAACAAGTGTTGTGTAAGATATCATGTATGACGGCAACAAGTGCTGTGTAAGACATCATGTACTACGGCTATCAGTGCTGTGTAAGACATGACGGACATCAGACAGCTTGATTCAGTCATTACAAGAGCTAGACAAGAATGTTTCCTGCTACTACTCATTTACCTCGTGGTCATGTTCTGGATCATGCCATCGGTTGTGACAGACAATGGGGATTGCACGGGTTATTACTGGACGTCATGAAGATACCGACTTTGCAGATGATGTTGGACTGCTTGCCCACTGCCGCCAAGACAAAGAAGAGAAAACGGGTTGTAGATCGGTTTGCTTACTCAGTAGGACTAAAAACAAGTGCACGGAAAATTAAGATTATTAGGATTAATGTCAAAAGTACAATGAAGGTTACATGCAGAGTTATGGGACTTGAAGAAGCGGATTATTTAAAATATTATGAAGCTATTTTTCAGTAAGTATCAACACTGAGAAAGGTATTTCTGCTAGAATAAGCATGTCAGCCCAGGCATTCAATAGACTTAGAAATATTTGACGTTCAACTGGTATCCATCTTAGCACCAAGTTTAGAATTTATATGTCAAATATGCGATCCATACTCATATATGCAGCTGAAGCGCGGAATATATTACATAAGATAGAAAGTCGACTTAGAGGATTCGAAGGTCGCTGTCTTAAGAAGATTTGAAACATCCATTGGGATCAACACATTACAAAGAAAGAAGTCACCAGAGGATTACACATTAACAACATCAATCAAGAAGGGGAAAGAAGACGTTAGAAATGCCTAGGCCATGCTCTACGAATGGAACAAACCAGACATCCACAATAGTATTTACTAATATGGACACCATCTGGCAAACGTAGAAGAGACAGACCATTGGGGACATGGTAAGTCCTGGCGAGAATTGTCCAAGCATGCTCCAGATCGGACTGGGTGGAGATCTCTTGTGAGTGTCACATGATGGGTGGAGATATCTTGCGAGTGCCCTATGATGGGTGGAGATCTCTTGTGAGTGCCCTATAATGGGTGGAGATCTCTTGTGAGTGTCCTATGCTCCGACTGGAATTCAGAAGATTAAGAAGAATAGTAAGTTTATATATTACGCATGTTAAATGATTTTAAATATCTGGGAACAATGTTAACCTCAGATGGTAGATGTACAATAGAGGTGAGATACAGAATAGCTCAGGCAAAAACAACTTTCCAAAATATGAGAAGGAAAGTGTGCAATCCATTTTTGACATTAAAAGCACGAAAAAGAGTTCCTAAATGTTATGTAGAGCCAGTCTTAGCATATGGATGTGAATTGTGGACAATAGAAGAACAGACGAAAAAATCACCGGAGGCTATAGGAATATGGTTTTACAGAAAAATATTGAGAATACTATGATACTATGGACAGCTAAGAAGAGGAATGAAAACGTTCTGAAAGGGGCAAATAGAGAGTTAATGTTAAATATTATGAAGAAACAATCATTATTTTTGGTCATGTTATGAGAAGGGAACAACTGGAATATATTTAACAACTGGGAAAATTGAGGGACGAAGAGACAGAGGAAAGCAAACAGAAAAGATATCAGGCAGATTAAGAGAATAGCTTGGTAGATTTCAACAACAGAAATGATAAATAACTGCTGAGATCGAAGTCGGGGAGGGACATTATCACTTACGCAAGCAGGCCCTGTACTTTATGATGATATACACATGTATTACTCATATGCAAACATACATTCATACACATAAACGCATATACATATATAATAAAAACTGTTATGATCAACAATTATTACTTAAGTAATTCTACGAGATTCATAAAACAGAAAACTGGGTTATGAAAGTGTAAATCAAATCAAGCATTACACTTAAGGGGTGAAAAAAATAGCCTCAAATCTGACGGCTGGTCACCACCACACATTTAATCACGATTGATTTCTTGGTCACGTGACTGAGATGGAAAGTGTGCAAAATGGCAGTATTGGGTTATTGCCAGACATAAATGGCTTTCTCTAGACCTTATGTTAATAATTTCAGAGTGCGTAAAGGTTTGCCCGTGTAATTGTTGTTCTCCCGTTTTGTTCAGTATGTTTTGTATCTAATCAATGGTTGCTATAAGTGGTCTTCAAATATGGAAGCATAAGTAAGTCAAGAGAAATATCACATCTGTTAAGAACGCACAACAAATACTTCAAGAACGTGTAGCAAATACTTCAAGAACGCGTAGCAAATACTCCAAGAACGTGTAGCAAATACTTCAAGAACGTGAAGCAAATACTCCAAGAACGTGAAGCAAATACTTCAAGAACGCGTAGCAAATACTTCAAGAACGTGAAGCAAATACTTCAAGAACGTGAAGCAAATACTTCAAGAACGTGAAGCAAATACTCCAAGAACGTGAAGCAAATACTTCAAGAACGTGAAGCAAATACTTCAAGAACGTGAAGCAAATACTTCAAGAACGTGTAGCAGATACTTCAAGAACGTGAAGCAAATACTTCAAGAACGTGAAGCAAATACTTCAAGAACGTGAAGCAAATACTTCAAGAACGTGTAGCAGATACTCCAAGAACGTGAAGCAAATACTTCAAGAACGCGTAGCAAATACTCCAAGAACGTGAAGCAAATACTCCAAGAACGTGAAGCAAATACTCCAAGAACGTGAAGCAAATACTCCAAGAACGCGTAGCAAATACTCCAAGAACGTGAAGCAAATACTTCAAGAACGCGTAGCAAATACTTCAAGAACGTGAAGCAAATACTTCAAGAACGCGTAGCAAATACTCCAAGAACGTGAAGCAAATACTTCAAGAACGCGTAGCAAATACTCCAAGAACGTGAAGCAAATACTCCAAGAACGCGTACCAAATACTCCAAGAACGTGAAGCAAATACTTCAAGAACGCGTAGCAAATACTCCAAGAACGTGAAGCAAATACTCCAAGAACGCGTACCAAATACTTCAAGAACGTGAAGCAAATACTCCAAGAACGCGTAGCAAATACTCCAAGAACGTGAAGCAAATACTCCAAGAACGCGTACCAAATACTCCAAGAACGTGAAGCAAATACTCCAAGAACGCGTACCAAATACTCCAAGAACGTGAAGCAAATACTCCAAGAACGCGTACCAAATACTCCAAGAACGTGAAGCAAATACTTCAAGAACGCGTACCAAATACTCCAAGAACGTGAAGCAAATACTTCAAGAACGCGTACCAAATACTCCAAGAACGCGTACCAAATACTCCAAGAACGTGAAGCAAATACTCCAAGAACGCGTACCAAATACTCCAAGAACGTGAAGCAAATACTTCAAGAACGCGTACCAAATACTCCAAGAACGTGAAGCAAATACTTCAAGAACGCGTAGCAAATACTGCAAGAACGTGTAGCAAATACTTCAAGAACGCGTAGCAAATACTCCAAGAACGTGTAGCAAATACTCCAAGAACGCGTAGCAAATACTTCAAGAACGTGTAGCAAATACTCCAAGAACGTGTAGCAAATACTCCAAGAACGTGTAGCAAATACTCCAAGAACGCGTAGCAAATACTTCAAGAACGCGTTGCAAATACTTCAAGAACGTGAAGCAGGTACTTCAAGAACGCGTAGCAAATACTCCAAGAACGTGAAGCAAATACTCCAAGAACGCGTACCAAATACTCCAAGAACGTGAAGCAAATACTCCAAGAACGCGTACCAAATACTTCAAGAACGTGAAGCAGGTACTTCAAGAACGCGTAGCAAATACTCCAAGAACGTGAAGCAAATACTCCAAGAACGCGTACCAAATACTCCAAGAACGTGAAGCAAATACTCCAAGAACGCGTAGCAAATACTCCAAGAACGTGAAGCAAATACTCCAAGAACGCGTACCAAATACTCCAAGAACGTGAAGCAAATACTCCAAGAACGCGTACCAAATACTCCAAGAACGTGAAGCAAATACTCCAAGAACGCGTACCAAATACTCCAAGAACGTGAAGCAAATACTTCAAGAACGCGTACCAAATACTCCAAGAACGTGAAGCAAATACTTCAAGAACGCGTACCAAATACTCCAAGAACGCGTACCAAATACTCCAAGAACGTGAAGCAAATACTCCAAGAACGCGTACCAAATACTCCAAGAACGTGAAGCAAATACTTCAAGAACGCGTACCAAATACTCCAAGAACGTGAAGCAAATACTTCAAGAACGCGTAGCAAATACTGCAAGAACGTGTAGCAAATACTTCAAGAACGCGTAGCAAATACTCCAAGAACGTGTAGCAAATACTCCAAGAACGCGTAGCAAATACTTCAAGAACGTGTAGCAAATACTCCAAGAACGTGTAGCAAATACTCCAAGAACGTGTAGCAAATACTCCAAGAACGCGTAGCAAATACTTCAAGAACGCGTTGCAAATACTTCAAGAACGTGAAGCAGGTACTTCAAGAACGCGTAGCAAATACTCCAAGAACGTGTAGCAGGTACTTCAAGAACGCGTAGCAAATACTTCAAGAACGCGTAGCAAATACTTCAAGAACGTGTAGCAAATACTTCAAGAACGTGCAGCAAATACTTCAAGAACGTGTAGCAAATACTTCAAGAACGTGTAGCAAATAGTTCAAGAACGCGTAGCAAATACTTCAAGAACACGTAGCAAATACTCCAAGAACGCGTAGCAAATACTCCAAGAACGCGTAGCAAATACTTCGAACAACTGGTTCATTACTATATTTTGGTCGTTCATTTATGTCAAATGAAAGTAAAGAAAATATAGTTAACAAAATGTGTATGTTTATAATCAGCAAAGTTAATATCAACTAACGTTTTCTTTCCTTCACAGTTCTTTGTTTCTTTCTCCACTCTTCAGTTCCCTGTGGAATATTGGTCTTCCACAAACACCTTAAGCTGTTATAATTTCTTCCCATTTTTTAAAGATCGTTCGTTGTCTTCCCCATCCTCTTCATCATCTCCAAGTATATTTTGGTCTTCCTATTTGTGTTCACCCTGGGGATTAAAAAAAAAAAAAAGGCTTGTCGTGCAATACTCACATTTGGCTTCCGCAGTGTGTGTCCTATCTAGCACCATCGTCTTCACTGCATCTCTTTGTCCACTGATATTTAACTTTTACTTTACCATAATTCTGCGTTAGTGACTTTGTCCTGCCACTTCCTTCCGTTTATTCTGCGCAAACACTAGTTAGTCTGTATATTCGTGACTGTCATTTTTTTTCTTATTCTCCATGTTTCATGGCAGAGTTTGGTGCCGCTTAATTATTGTTTCTTTTCATATTTATATTTCCTCAGCATTAAAACATTCATCAACACCAAATCTCCAAAGTTTTTGCAAAATGAGGGAACAAATTATTTTGCTCTCACGAATACTAGATATATTTAATACTCACATGTTTCAATGCCTATTAATAAGGTCAACACAAGTGGGTTGCAAATCATAAAATAAGTGGGGTGCATATCATATTATAAGTAGGTTGCAAATCATAACACAAGTTGGTTGCAAAATCACAACACAAGTTGGTTGCAGAATTATAAATCAAGTTGGTTGCAAAATCACAGCACAAGTTGGTTGCAAATCATAACACATATATGTTGGAAAACACAACACAAGAGTATGTCTAAAAAAAGTTGTTTATTTTTTATTTATTTTTTTTTGCGTTCGCCAGCTTTAACCTCTGACGAAGGCCCTAGAGACTAGGAACTGAATTTTGCGTGTTAATCAGTTTTTCCCTGGTAGCCGTGTGCACAGAGGTCCCTCGCCGCACAGGCAGATAACTCCACCTTCGAGGGGTACTCATATTTGTTTACGTCCACGAGTAACTGACGTTTCAAGCCGGGCCTTGCTGCAGTGACCAGGTGTGGTTGCCTCAGAAATAAATCATAAATAAAAATCCCAACTGGTGCAGCTGGGATTTGAACCCACAATCTCTGTCTCGAGGCCGGCGTGTTGCTCGAGACCAACCAGTCCCCCTTTTAATATTACAAGATTATCATTAGATTTCTGTTGAAAAGTAAAATGAAAAATGTGGGGGGGGGGGGCTTGAGACACACACACACACAGAGAGAGAGAGAGAGAGAGAGAGAGAGAGAGAGAGAGAGAGAGAGAGCTAAATTTGTTAACTTCCATACCATTTTTTAAATGTACATGTTTTGTAAAAATTGTATCAAATATCTCACAAAGGCCTTCGGCTCAGTAAACAGAGATGGGCTCTACAGGGTGTTAAAAGGGAAAGGCTGCCCTCCTAAATTATTTAGGCTGATCATGTCCTTCCATGAAGACATGAATGGTAAAATCTACTTTGATGGGAGTTCATCAGGGAATTTCAAAGTCAACAAAGGAGTGAAACAGGGATGTCTCCTCGCCCCCACCCTTTTTGTTATATTTTTTGCTGCCCTCCTAAATTACGCCTTCGAAAACAGATCAGGAGATATTTACATTCACACAAGATTAGATGGCTCACTGTTCAACTAAGAACAAAAACCAAAACAAATGTTGCCCTACTTAAAGAATGTTTATTTGCTGACGATGCTGCCCTAGTCGCTCATAATGAAGCCACCCTACAATCCCTGATCAACAACCTGGACAAAGGTTATGACCTTTTTTTCACTGTCAATGATAACCTCTATCAATTACTCTAAAAGAATGTCCACTAGAATCAGTACCGAAGTTTACATATCTTGGATCCACAATTACGCAAACCATATCTCTTGATGAAGAAATAAACAGTCGAATTGGTAAGGCAGCTACGACCTTCGGCAAACTCACTGAAAGGGCATGGAACAACGCGAAACTAACACTAAAGACTAAACTCTTAATATATCAAGCTTGTGTGCTTGGATCTGAAACCTGGACAACATACTCAAACCAGAAAAAAAGACTAAATGTCTTCCACATGCGATGTCTCCGCAAAATAATGCACATCAAATGGCAAGACAAAATAACCAATTTAACTGTCCTGCAACATGCTAAGACACCAACAATCATGTCGATGCTCAGATGTCGAAGACTAAGATTGCTGGGGCATGTCCAACGAATGGAAGAAATGCGCATTCCTAGGCAAGTACTATATGGTGGTCTAATACACGGAAAAAGACAAATCGGCAGACCTAAATTACGATATAGTAAAAGTAAAAAGTAAAGTACCCCGTCACGCCAAGTGGCGTATAGGGAATATGGTGTTAGTGACCATATATTTTACAGACCTTCGGCACATGATTTTTGGGGTAATGTGGTCGGTATTACGCCCGTGCCGCTTCACTTTCACTGAAAAAAATCAGGTACACATTAAAGGCTGGGTGAACCGGAAGTCGTCGGTTGGGATCGAATCCTACCTGTTGTCCTTTGTAGTCCAGTTCACTAACCACTGAGCTATCGCGGCTCAATTACGATATAGAGATATCTGTAAATCATCTCTGAAAGACTTCTCCATATGTGAAGATGACTGGGAGCATCTGGCAAGTAATCGCACATCAGGAGAACTTGTATAAGGAATGGTATAACATCATTTGAGCCTGTGCTAAGGCAAAACTTAGAAGAGAAAAGACTAATGAAAAAGGATGGAAAACCCTGTGGATAAGCGAGCCTGACTTGTTCATTATGTGACCGCGTGTTTTTGTCAAACATTGGTAGAATTAGCCACGAGAGAAGCTGTTCGACAAAAACAAAACCTCAAAAAATATACAATAGACTCCACTAGACCGTCTGACAAGACGAAAAGGGCCATATATATCAAATATATATTTTTTTATAAATTGAACCAATTTGTACACGAGAAATGGCTGCTTTTGCGACATTGTCCTATTTTCAGCATCTACCGGAAACTGCATTTAAAGAAGATCATCTGCCCCATAGGGTACAGGTTATGGTTATACCACCCTCACCTCTCAGATTATAAAGAAGAAATAAGCGAGTAATTGCAGTGCTACAATAAAGCTGGTGGGCAGTCAACGAGATTATACAGATCTTTTTATCCCCCACCTAAAATTAGACGTGACCCCCATGATTGGACAACCGAGAGTTCAAACCGTATTCTCTGACTTTAGCTATTTGTATGAGTTATCAAGGTAAAAATTCTTACTTGAACACTTCGCAACGACTGCACTTGTCGGTCGTTTTATTCTTTACATTTCATTAAAAAAAAATCCTCTCAGATAAAAGCTGTCAATATAGATTTTTGTACTGCTAAGACAAGTCGTGAGCCATTTATGAAAAGGGAACAGCTGGAATAAATTGTAACAACTGGAGAAAATTGAGAGACGAGGAGATAGAGGGAAGCAAAGAGAAAAGACACCAGACAGCTTAAGAGAATGGCTTTGCAGAAAGTCAACAACAGAAATGATAAATAACTGTCGAGATCGAAAGTTGTGGAGAGACATGACCACCTACGCCAGCAGACTTGATGATGAAGACAAGTCATAATTATGTTGAAATAAAATACAAATACACTAACTATTTTGGACTGATCACTTGGTATTGGTTATCGCTATTTTTGGTCGCACAGAGGGAAGCTGAATTAAAATCAATAGTTTTGATCAATTTTGTAAATATCATTAACTCAATATTGAGCATGTTTTGGTTGGTTGGTTGTGTTCGCCCGATGACTAAAGTATTCTAGAGTATCGTGGTAGACTAGAATATTCCTCTTTATCATCCGCCCTTACAAAGAAGTAGTGGACGTGTCTGCGTTGTGTTGTGGTTTGCAGTATAACTGTTATATTTGCGCCTTTCGAGTAAACACATCCGACCTCAGCACATTTTTGAGTACCGGGTTGTCTTCCCTCTTCAATCCCTGCATGTCTTGAAAGCTAACATTTAAAAGCTAAGGTAACGCTATAAATTCGGGGAAAAAAATATAAGAGCCAGCTGTCCTGAGTTAGTCGATGGCGCAATGTGCTCCATCAATCATGAGGCATCCCCTGCAACTCAATTTCTTTTTCGGATGTTTGGATTTTGAAAAGCATCAGAAGAAAAAACATCCTAAAAAACATCAGAAAGAAACAATTAACATTTTTCGGGCACATCATGAGAACAGGAAAGTTGGAATACTTGGTTACAACTGGCAAAATAAAGGGAAAGAGAGTTCGGGAAGACAAAGAGAGAAAATACTGGATAGCTTGGTGTCATGGCATGGAAAACAGTCAACAACAGAACTGATACGATGCACTGTAGATAGAAGATTGTGGAGGGACATGATCGCCTACGCCAACCGGCAGGGTACATGATGATGATAAGCTTTCATGAGCAGGTAATTGAACAAATTAGAGAGTTATGAATATCTGTGCTCATGTTTATGAACAATTCATCAGAGTCAATTGATCACAGAATATTCATAACAGGAAACATTCATCACAACATTTCATCGCAAGGAAAAAGAACACAATGAAATGTATGACAAGGAAAATTTATCCCAAGATCTATCCATCCAATGGCTGTGCAGGTTTGTTGCACGTATGGTTGCGCCCAAACGACTAAGCCAGATCAACGACCAGCGCTAAAAGTGGTATTAGATTGTTCAGTGTAGGTTCAACGTGGATGGATTTTTACTCGCAACAATGTCTTTAAGATATTTTCATGTTTTCTTGATTATTTTGTACTCTTAGTTGCAAACGGTTTTTTAAACGTGCGCAGAGTGCACACAGAACATACCGTTTCTTGTCACTATCTGAGAGGGCTAGACATCGAATCTCATTCCACTGAGACGAAGAGAGAGTAAAGCCACGAAGATGGACGTACAATTCGAACCAGGACCCTATTCCAGAGGCCGACGTCTTACCTCGAGGGAAAGAAAAAATAAACACGTCAATTTTGCAAGAACTTGCAGTTCCAGGTAATAGGGGACACTGTTCCAGGTAATAGGGGACACTGTTCCATGTAAAAGAGAGAGTGAGAGAGAGAGATAAAGACCTAAAAAAAGGTGGGAGTAAGATGTTACAGATGAACTGGAGCTGACTGCTGCAGCCGCGGTCATAACAAGCAGGACAGAGAAAACTTGTTTCTGTCATAGACACATGTTTCTGTCATGGACACATGTTTCTGTCATGGACACATGTTTCTGTCATGGACACATGTTTCTGTCATGTCCCAACTGGGATAAGATAGATGAAGATGATTATTTCTCTTTGAAAAAGTCAAGATTGTAAGATATTAATCATACATACGTAACACTGCACATGCATACATTCGTCACACTAAAAATGCATGCATGCATACATGTTTACATACATAAATACGACAGACACATAAACATATATCTAGATACATAACTACGACATATATATATATATATATATATATATATATATATATATATATATATACACATATATACACACACACACACACACGTGTTTGCTTCATATAAATTTGTTAAAACTGTTATATAAGTTGTATCTTTTATGAATACCGGTCCGGGGTATTTCTGGAAAGAGAGCGTGTACGCTACTGGCGTATCACTGAGCACAACACCCACAGACACGTTTCGATGATAGGAAAATGAATAACTGGTCCCCTCCACGTCTTGAAGTTGTTTGAGCAATATGATGATAGTGCCCAGCTATTTCAGTGACCACCTACACATTTGATGAGCGATGGTAAATATGGGTGCTAGCGCATAATCCCGTATGCCATGATATCGGTGATGTCTGTTAATGATCGTGGAATCCAAGCTCTAAAAATGGCAGACATTTTCAATAAAAATAAGATCGGCCTGACGTGGTACTGATCACATTACCCAGTAATTTGCTGGTTGGTCTTTGAAACATACACATATTACCGAAATATATATATATATATATATATATATATATATATATATATATATATATGCATGGGCGTAATACCGACCACATTACCCCAAAAATCATGTGCCGAAGGTCTGTAAAATTCATGGTCACTAACACCATATTCCCTATACACCGCCACTTGGCGTGACGGGGGTACTTTACTTTTACTTTCTAAATATATATATATATATATGTTGCGTGCGCGTGCATGTGAGCGTTTGTGCGTGTGTGTTGGTGTGGAGGTAGGAGTGTGTGTTTGGATGGGTAGGTAAGGTACACGACACACGAGGCAGACCAAGACTAAAGTGGACTGATACCAATAAAAGGTAGTCAAGTGAACCTATGACAACATGAGAAGAGAAAGTAAAATGGCGCTTCATGGCAGACAACCTTCGATGTGGAGACGGCACCTAATGAATGGATGTAAATATAGGCTGTAAACTATCCCATCATTATCATAAGGTTTGTAAAGAGTATAATGAATGCAGCCTTGTCAAGAAATGCTAGTCAAAAATAGAAGCTGGGAGCTGTAATCGTAGTATAGATGGGCTAGGGCGCGGGGTGAGCCGACAGGGAGAAAGATGAACGAGGTATTTAACATTGATTGAGGTTAGAATATTCTGGGTCTCAGGGATGTAGGCAGTAACGAATGTAAAATAAAAGGCTGTGTTTGTCGCATAGAGCTTGATTTGTGAGCACTGAAAGTGTAATGGTAGTAGACATAGTAACAGTAGTGGTGATCGTACGAGTTCATGAATAGTAAGCTAATCAATAACCTAAGATATGCTGATGATACCGTATTACTAGCAGAAAATCATAAAGGTCTACAATTACTTAATGAAATAAACTTGACGAGCAAAAAGTATAGATTAAATATGAATATCAAAAAGACTAAAACTATGATCATGGACAAAGAAAATTCTCAAACCCTAGAATCGGATCAAACTTGAAGGAATAGACCTGGGGACAATTCAGAGCTACAACTACCTTGGGCATAATATAAACAGTGATGGAAAATCTAAAACTGAAATACATAAAAGAATAGGAGTGGCGTAGTAGTATTTTATTATGATAGTTACAAGATTATCAGCAGTAATAGCAGTACTGTGTTAGTAGTTGAAGTATTTGTTTAATACCAGCCAGTAGTAGTAGCTGTTGCGGTGACAATTATAGGTAGCAGAAATAGTAACAACGATAGTAACAGTAGTAGTGGTGTAGCAGGAGAAGCGGTAGTAATAATATTAGATGTGGTAGCAGTTATGCTAGAAATAATAGCAGTACTAGCAACAGTAGTAGTGGCAGTCTAAGTAGCAGTAGCAATAGAAGTTGTAATAGTCATCATCATCATGTGCCATACCGGTAGACGTAGGTGATCATGTCCCTCCACAATCTTCTATCTACGGTGCATTGTATCAGTTCTGTTGTTGACTGTTTTCCATGCCAAGACACCAAGCTATCCAGTATTTTCTCTCTTTGTCGCCCGCGATCTCTCTTTCCTTTCATTTTACCAGTTGTAACCAAGTATTCCAACTTTCCTCTTCTCATGATGTGCCCGAAAAATGTTGAGTGCTTCTTTCTGATGTTTTTTAAGAGCTCCCTTTTTGTGTTGACCTCTTTGAGAACTTCCTCATTGATCTTTTTAGCTATCCATGGAACTTTCAACATTCTTCTGAGAAATCCCATCTCTGTGGCATCTAATCGTCTTTTCATTTGTTTGTCTACTGTTTATGATTCGCTTCCATAGCTCAGAATTGGTTCTATATAGCACCAATGAACTCTCTTTCTCATTTTTATTGACATAGATTTGTTGCATAAGATATTTTTCATTTTCTGAAATGCTATTTTGGCCTGAGCTATTCTGCTTTTTATTTCTGTGGTGCATCTCCCATCTGATGTTATTATTGTGCCCAACTATTTGAAACGTTGCACTTGTTTCAGATTTGTCTCATTTATTTGTATGCTGCATGATGGTGGTGATTGGTTCTTCGATATAACCATTACTTCTGTTTTCTTACTATTCAGACTGAGACCTTTCTTGTTGCTTTCTTTTACTATTATGTCTATCATTTCTTGTAGTTCATTCTCTGTCTCTGCTATTAAGACTGTGTCATCCGCATATCGCAAATTATTAATGTTGTGACCGTTGACTTCAATTCTTTTTTTGTCTACTACTGATCTCATAATATATATTCGCTGTAAAGTGAAAACAAATCCGGTGACAGAACACAGCCTTGTCTGACTACTTGCTTTATATATTGGAATTGTCCTGTTTGGTTATTAATTCGTATAGCTGCTGTTTGTTGCAAGTACATGTTTTTTATGACTCGCAGATCCTTGCCATCAATGTTTAATTTCTCCAGCATATTGATTATTTCCACATGCTTTACGTTGTCAAATGCTTTCGTGCAGTCTATAAAGCACATATATAGATCTTTCTTTACCTCTATAGATATTTGTATCAATGTTCTTAAGATGTATATTGCATTATTGGTGCCCTTTCCTTCCATAAATCCACATTGTTCCTCACTTATTTCTGGTTTTTTTTTGTTCCTTACACGTCTCATGATTATTCTTAGTAATATTTTATTCATATGGCTCATGAGACTAATAGTGCGATGGTCTTCACAATCAGTGGCTCCTGACTTCTTCGGTATGGCTACAAAGATAGATTTTAGTAGATCTTCGGGTATGTGTCCAGTGTTATATATGTCATTGAGTAATTTTGTTATGACTTGTGCTCCCAGCTCTCCTAATGTATTTATTTCTTCGATTGTTATATTGTCAGGACCTGGAGCTTTGCCTCTTTTCATGTGTTGAATTGCGTCCTCCACTTCACTCTGCATTATTGGTGGTCCTGTGTTTTCATTTGAATTGTTTCATTCTGGTCTTTCATCATCATAGAGTTGACTGATATATTCTGTCCATCTTTCCACTGTCTTGTCCTGTCCCATTATTATATTTCCTTCCTTTGATTTCACACATCCTGAAACTTTGACTTCTTTTCTTCCTGTTAATTCATTTAACTGATTGTGCATAAATTTTGAGCCTTTCTTTTGTTGTTTTTCCATTTCTTCACATTTCTGTTTTAACCATCCTTCCTTTGTTTCACTGCACTTGTTTTGGATCTCTTTGTGCAATATTTTGTATGTCCGTTTTTCTTTCTTATGTTTTCTTCTTTCGTCCATTAGTTGTAATATTTCTTCTGTAATCCATTTCTTTTTGTTGATTTTTTTAGTCACTGGTATTACTTCTTTTGACGTTTGTTGAATCGATTGTTTGAGCATATCCCACTGCTCCTGGATGTCCTGTATTTTCTCAATACCATTATATCTATTTTGTACTATCGTTCTGTACTTATCACTCATCTGTTTATCTACTCTTAGCATATCTAGTTCGAATTTTATATTTCTTGGTGATTTCTGTACCTTCTGCAGTTTTATTCTTATCTTTCCAACTACTGGTACATGGACACTATTGCAATCTGCTCCTGGCCTTGTTTTAACCGATGTTAGCCCATTCCTGAATCTTCTCTGTACCAGTATAAAATCAATTTGATTGTGTACTTTTTTGTCTGGGCTTTGCCATGTCCATAGTCGCCTAGGGTGTTGTTTGAACCAGGTGTTACCTATAATCATTTCATGTGTCTTTGCCAAATCTATCAGTCTATTCCCTCTGTCATTCGTCTCTCCAAGGCCATGCCCCCAGTCACATTTTGCACTTTAGCTGTTCCTACCTTTCCATTGAAATCCCCTGATATAATAGTTATTTCTTGGGATTTACGCTGTTCCATGTTCGCCTCTAGCTCCTCGTAAAAAGTGTCAATGTCTTCTTCTTCGCTATTACTTGTTGGTGCATAAACTTGAATTATGTTGATATCCATTGGTCTGCCTCTCAATTTTACTAGCAGAATTCTGTCTGATACTGGCCAAAATCCTTTCACTGTTTTGCTTCTTTCTGTATCTAACATTATGCCTACTCCTCTTTCGTGTGTGGTTCCCCCAGAGTAAATTACATTTCCACTGTCGCGTTGTAATAATCCTGCTCCTGTCCATCTCATTTCACATAGTCCCAAGATGTTCAATTTCATTCTCTTCATTTCTTGGCTGATGTTTTCTAGTTTTCCAACCTGGAATGCTGATCTAATGTTCCAAGTTACTATTGCTAGTGTCTCTTTATTTTTGATCGTGCATACAGTTGCTTGATGACGATCGGGTGTCACCTGTAGCACATGACGCTTCCTACCGGACGAGGTGGCTGTGAAGTCCCCATTAACGTCGTTACCTATAAATATAAGGTTGTGATTTGTCATGATAGGCCAGGCAATTTAAGAAGGTAGTTTGCCATTCCTTTCCTTCTTGGCAGTGACTGTACTAGTCGGAGATCGCAGCCATTGTCTCTATACTTGTGATCCTCTGCCTGCCATCGCGGTGTGGGGACCATAACTGGCACTACTTGTCGGCTGCTCCCACAACACCATCCACCACCTGCTCTAATGGCTTCACATAACCCTGATAAGGGGGCTAAACGGGAGCTCCACCTTGCCCAGGGGTGTCCCGAAGACTAGCGGAGGAAAGGAGACGTCTCACTCTTCTTTTGTAGGGTAGAACTCTACCCCGCTAACCACGTTGTAATAGCGGTAACAGTCATATCTGTAGGACTAAAAAGCCCATATTTTATAACCTCGGATGTTATGCTGCGACAACTACACATAGGCAATTGTTGATAGTAAACTCAAGAAAATTTAGGAAAAAACATGACGGTCAGACATTGCATTCCATATCTTCCTGACAAGACGTTAACGTTAGTCGACAGGTCATTCTCACTGCACATGGGACAAGTCCATAAGTGCTCTGATCTCTTCCGAAGAATATCGATTAACGTGTTGCGACTAACGACACCGTTGTTATGTTGGTTAATAAGTATTTTATGGATTCCTACGTAACTCTCTTGTCTGGCATCTCCCGCCTTGACGTGGTGGTTCCGAACTGTATCGACTTAACATAACCATGGGCTCACGAGTTGTAGTGATAGGGATCTGCTGCACGGGCGAGAACGGTCCTCCATATCAATGCATCAAAGTGGACACTCCAGGTATATATAAGTTCTAAATTATCCATGTCCAAAGAGGTTTGCTATTTAGTGTAAGACATTGGTCACGTCCCTGTTTTAGGCGAGCGTCTCAGCCTCGACAAAGGAGTTGATGCCTGATGTTGTTGCTTCTCGCTCCAGTGTTATTTTAGTGTTTCTCTAAGTCGGCCTCTTTTCTCTTTCTTTTACCCTCTTGTATATATGGTTATATATATATATATATATATATATATATATATATATATATAATATGGTTATATATGTGTATACATTTAAATACATGAGTACATATATACATATACATAAATATATGCACATACATACACGGCCACACACAAACATACACATATATATACATGTATATGTAAGTACACAAAACGTATAACGTTCAGATGCTTGCACACGCTACGTAATGTATGAATAACACAACACAGTCCCACTCAACACAATTGCCATACTTATTTCACGCATTCTCCAGGTCAGGCTTAGATAGTAATCACTCCCCTCTGTATCATTGACGTGAGATAACAAAGTATTCACTGAATCATTTCACTGACTAGATCTGCGTTGGCTTTGTACTATGGGATACACTTTATAATTGGGCAAATTAAATTAAATAAAGAATTGTGCAATGTTTTCTGAGGACGGACTGACACTGCTCTTGTTTCAATTTTCTTGTTATTTCAGTGATTCTCAACTTCTATTTGCTGAGTGCCCAGTTGTGAACGTTAATCTCACCTGTGGTCACATTCTCCTCAAAAGCAGAGTGAAACGAAAGTGTTGTTTTACTTAAATGCTTGGACTTTCACTGTTACCCACTTTAATAGATGAAAGTTAGAAAGCGAACCTGCATTATGCTCTGAAACGTTCACGGTACAATTAAATAGGTCTCGTGTATTCAATGCTTCTCTCGTTTTTTTTTTTTGTTTTTTCTTTTTGTTTTTTTTTTGGCGTAGTGCTGGTTCAGCGTGGTGGGGACGTGAGTTTTTAACGTCCATTTTCTTATTTGCCGGCTGCGTGTAATATTATCAAGTTAGCAATACCAAAGAGATTTAAATGAGCTGTTGTCATCATAGTAAAATTTGACAGAGTTCTACAAATATATAAATAGAAACCCAGCTGTGTAGAAAAATTAGTCATCGATGCGATGTTTTTTAGCTAATTGTAAATGGTGAAGCCTGAACATTCGACAGCCTCATCACAGGAGGAAGCGACACTCAAGCATTCTATTCATTGTTCTTCATTAAACAAAAAATGTTAAATGGGCAAAGATACGTTGTGTTATAGTTTACAACGAACTTTGATATCTGGACTTTTGGCCCAGAACATCCGAAATCAGTATGTTTTGAGGAACTGGGTTTCCTTCCCTCTCGATTTCCAACTCCTTGGCTCGACTTGCTAGCGTGTTACCACAAACACTACGGGTTGCTGGAGTTGAATCGTGATCATCTGTAGCTACTGGTCCTAGATCAAGAAGTCAGCTATAAGTCGTTGACTGCCTTCCACCCAGATGTTGATGAGCACTGTGGTCAAATAAATGGAATTCTGCGAACTTTTGGTAGTAAACTGATCTTGCGTTTCTGAACTGCTAATCTCCATTCATAACAACTCAGTAATAACACTAGTTTACACATTTTAAAAAGCTGTTCTCTTCAGAAGCTAGCTAGCTATTGTTTCTATGATATTAAAATGTTAGTGACGTATTAATATGAACACTTCTCTTTAATGCTGACGGGTGAACAATTAGTCTTTCTACTAAAGCCTTATTAAAATTACAGTTACACGCCCATTTCATTGATATTCTCTAAATATGAGGGAATAACGAAACAAACCAATATTGAAATTTGACATAAAATGTTTTTTAAATGGATATTTGTACATTTTTTAATCAAAATTCAGTTCCCGCTAGACCTTTCACTTGTTTTTTGCATTCAAGAAATGATCTCTTCTCACTGTCCAGCAATAATGGGCAAACATTGAAGGGCTCCAGCTGTCCTGATACCTTGTCTCCAAAGCAGCCATGGCTTGGTGAAATCTCTCCCGTGATCATCGTTCACGGCTCCACAATCTTTTGGGAAGAAATCAAGTCATAAGTGTAAGAAATTAATCTTCAGAGACATGTTGCAGCCAAGACTGCAACTCATCAGGGGGAGATTTTATACATTTTCCTTACAGTTATCTTCGTTGTTTCCAATAAGATTTTTTTCTACTGGCTGGAATGATACCCACGCAGCCTTTTCTTTGCCATGCAACCCGTGAAGGAACTCTTCGTCTGTATTAGGTTTACGAGATTTAGGGAGGACTAACAAATACTGCGCCCGTGCGTTGCCGGGGCCCGAAAGGGGAGTAAAGAATAGTGGCACTGTACCCTACCAGGCATGTTCGTAAGAGGCGAGAAAGGAGGGTTGGGTATGGGACTGGTTATCCCATACTGTACAAAAATAAGCCGAAAGAACTTCACAAACGTGGACAAGTCAAAGAAAAGAATAAAAGTAAATCCGCCATCCAGAAAAGACAATGATGAGGAAGACATGGAATGATCTTAAAAGAATGGCAAGACACAGAACGACTTGGAAAGTGTTTGTTGAAGAACTATGCTCCACAGGGAGCTGGATGGTAGAAGAACAAATACTCCCCTCTTTATTATGGCTTACCTGCCTTGGAAACTGTCTAATCATGAGATGAAAAGCCTCTTATGTTGTACAAATGGTCTTGAGAACGTTTTTCATGAGCCCCAACTTAATGTGCACGGGCGGCAACAAAATCTCACTGATGTCTACAAGTGCTGGATGCTCGACATTCTGAATGCAAAGATGCAATAACTGCCTGATTGGCCACTTTTTTATGCATTGCCATTTCTTGCACGACTATCCCACTCACATGGAAAACAATAGCACTGATTTATTCACCCTAAAGTGCAAACTAAAGAGCGACAACTTTAAAATCCCCGCCGACCGACCACTTTATAATCATCGTAGAGCGACCACTTTATAGTCACCGCATCGCGACCACTTTATAGTCACCGCAGAGCGACCACTTTATAGTCACCGCAGAGCGACCACTTTATAGTCACCGCAGAGCTACCACTTTATAATCATCGTAGAGCGACCACTTTATAGTCACCGTAGAGCGACCACTTTATAATCATCGTAGAGCGACCACTTTATAATCATCGTAGAGCGACCACTTTATAGTCACCGCAGAGCGACCACTTTATAGTCACCGCAGAGCGACCACTTTATAGTCACCGCAGAGCGACCACTTTATAGTCACCGCAGAGCGACCACTTTATAGTCACCGCAGAGCGACCACTTTATAGTCACCGCAGAGCGACCACTTTATAGTCACCGCAGAGCGACCACTTTATAGTCACCGCAGAGCTACCACTTTATAGTCACCGCAGAGCTACCACTTTATAGTCACCGCAGAGCTACCACTTTATAGTTACCGTAGAACGACCACTTTATAGCCACCGCAGATCGACCGACCACTGATGTAGATCTTATTTTAAACTCCCTAAAAGCTGTTCACTGTTTTCATTCATAAGTCACCATCATATAAACCGCATGACAAACTGGAATTGAAGGTAAAATATTACCTTTATGCAGGAAAATAGCGTTAATACTCGTTTTGATGGAATCTACGCCTACAATATTCTGATTTGTAACTCAATAGTAAAGAGAAAGTAAAGAGCCCCTGTCACGCCAAGTGGCGTATAGGGAATATAGTATTAGGGATTATACATTTTACAGACCTTCGGCACATGATTTTTGGGGTAATGTGGCCAGTATTACGCCCGTGCCGCTTCACTTTCCCAGAAAAAAACCGGCACCCATTTAAGGCTGGGTGAACTCGGAAGCCGTCGGTTGGGATCGAACTCTACATCTTGTCCTTTGTAGTCCAGTTCACTAACCACTGAGCTATCGCTATATCAACTCAATAGTGGGCTGCCATTAAACCAGACATTGTTGGGGTACGCAGATGGATCGCCCACTTTGGAAAAGAATCTAATAACATATTTTCTGACGGCCCAAAAGCGCATACATTTGTTCACCATTTGACTGGAGACTCCACTAAAAGCCCCACATTATTCTTGGCAAATTCAGATCTCTGACAAGATCATTCTGTTCACTATGAGGTTGATTTGTTAAGTGTGGTTTAGTGGATGTCAGAATATTGGTCATGTGAAGTTGAGTTGTTAAGTGTGATTTAGTGGAGGTCAGAATCTGGGTCATGTGAAGTTGAGTTGTTAAGTGTGATTTAGTGGAGATCAGAATCTGGGTCATGTGAAGTTGAGTTGTTAAGTGTGATTTAGTGGAGATCAGAATCTGGGTCATGTGAAGTTGATTGTTAAGTGTGATTTAGTGGAGGTCAGAATCTGGGTCATGTGAACTTGATTTGTTAAGTGTGGTTTAGTGGATGTCAGAGTCTGGGTCATGTGAAGTTGATTTGTTGTTAAGTGTGGTTTAGTGTATGTCAGAGTCTGGGTCATGTGAAGTTGATTTGTTAAGTGTGGTTTAGTGGATGTCAGAGTCTGGGTCATGTGAAGTTGATTTGTTAAGTGTGGTTTAGTGGATGTCAGCGTCTGGGTCATGTGAAGTTGATTTGTTAAGTGTGGTTTAGTGGAGGTCAGAGTCTGGATCTTGTTCTAATTGTGTTTAGTAGTTCTCTTTTCATTTTTAGTTGTTTTAAGACTTCATCGTTTGTTTTCTTTTCATTCCATCCAATTCTACCTATTCTTCTATATATCCACATTTCAAAGGCTGAAATTCACTGTTCTGTTTTCTTGTCTAATGTCCATGTTTCTGCACCATACAGGCATATTGAGAAGATATAACATGTTGCTATTCTTAGTTTTAGACTTGGTCTCCTCTTATGTAACCATAATTACAAACTGTAGATTTTTCTTAATAATTACAGTCATGTTTTATTTTTGTGTTACAAAAGTCAACTCACCACAAATATGACAGAAATTGTCAGAACAGTTCACAATTTGTCCTGGATATTTCTAAACACATTTAAAGCTGAAAGAAGAACGTAGTTACCACTAGACAGCATTTTTTAACGTGTGATGCAAACATAGGTGTGATGTCGACCTATTTCGAGATGTTACGTTTGTATTGGTCATTGACACAAAATATGCAGCATGCCACTAAAGTTGCATCAAACACATACATATCTGTAGACCTTAAGTACATAACCAAAGTGTATAGCTCGGAAACTAAAGCCAATCAAAATATAATCAAAGTGTATAGCTCGGAAACTAAAGCCAATCAAAATATAACCAAAGTGTATAGCTGGGAAACTAAAGCCAATCAAAATATAACCAAAGTGTATAGCTCGGAAACTAAAGCCAATCAAAATATAACCAAAGTGTATAGCTCGGAAACTAAAGCCAATCAGAATTGTTAAAGGTTGTTTTAGTTTGCTTCACCCAAAATTAGTTAAAATTAACTGTTATATCTGATGCATTTTAGGCATTGGTCAGTCTATGTCCACCCTCTAAGAACCACTGGTTCCTTCGATCGACATACATGTTATATACTTGCAGTGCAATCTATGGCCACTCTCTGAGAACCACTGGTTCCTTCGATCCACATACATGTTATATACTTGCAGTGTAATCTATGGCCACTCTCTGAGAACCACTGGTTCCTGCGATCGACATACATGTTATATACTTGCAGTGTAATCTATGGCCACTCTCTGAGAATCACTGGTTCCTTCGATTGACATACATGTTATAGACTTGCAGTGTAATCTATGGCCACCCTCTGAGAACCACTGGTTCCTTCGATCGACATACATGTTATAGACTTGCAGTGTAATCTATGGCCACCCTCTGAGAACCACTGGTTCCTTCGATCGACATACATGTTATATACTTGCAGTGTAATCCACACAAGAACATGATTTCAATCCCAGCTTTTGGCATTGAGTTAGTTCATCAGTGAACGAAATGTCGCATCTTCCTTAATTCCAGCTAAATCTGTGGCCTTCATTCTGTAGCCTTAGCTTGCTACTGACAATGGAACGCCAGTAAGTAGGTTGGCCATATATCTTGTTAAATATTAGGTTCCTGTCGTTAAATTTAAACAGATTCTGTAAAACACTGAATTTTATATGTTCGTTGATGTGTTGTCTTAGAATATATTATTTAGATTTTACAATGGACATGCTTTTTAAAAATTGGTTTAAGATACACGCTAAGAGATTATCAACATTGTTGAGAGATTAAAGATCGGCGACAAAGGACAAAACATATACTAAATTTAACTGATATGGAGGATTATGTAAGAGATTAACAATTAATTTTGGTCGTCATTTCAGCAAGTTATATGATTATTTTAGTCGAGGTATGTTCTGTCACTACTTTAAGTCTGTTTAATCTTAAGAATATTTATTTAATTTGTTCAGTCTATTTGGGGTTAGCGGGGTAGAGTTCTGCCCTACAAAAGGAGGAGTAAGACGTCTCCTTTCCTCCGCTGGTCTTCGGGACACCCTGGGCAAGGTGGAGCTCCCGTTTAATCCCCCTATCAGGGTTACGTGAAGCCATTGAAGCAGGTGGTGGATGATGATGATGTGGGAGCAGCCGACAAGTAGTGCCGGTTATGGTTCCCACTCCATGATGGCCGGCAGAGGACCTCATGTATAGGGACAATGGCTGCGATCTCCGACTATTACAGTCACTGCAAAGAAGTAATGGAATGGCAAACTACCTTTTTATATTGCCTAGTATAATTATGTCAAAACGCAACTTAATATCTACAGCAAACGATGTTAATGGGAACTCCGCAGCCACCTCGTCCGGTAGGGAGCGTCATGTGTTAAAAGTGACACCCGATCGTCATCAAGCTACTGTATTAAAAAAAAAGTATAGAGACCCGTCACGCATAATGACGTATAGGGAATATGGTGTTAGTGACCATAATTTTTACAGACGTTCGGCATATAATTTTTTTGGTAACTATTCAGCCCTGGTCGCTTTAATTTCCCAGAAAAAATCCGTAGAAGTCGAGGAAGCCTGCCAGAACAAAAGACAAGCGACCAATACATGGCAGAAATCCAGAAAGAATGGAAGAATAAAAACCTGAGCTGTTGAAGTGTCTGAAAGAAGAGGTCTACCAAAAATGATGCACCTTAAACTATGTGCTAAGCAGACAAAGGATGCCAAGTGGGATGATTTCTGCAAAAAAGTGTGCTCAGAAAAATCATTAGCCACATTCTGGCGCCTTCATCAGAGCATGAATGGCACAACACGACACAGAAACAATCCAGACTTCCAGAGCACAGGCCAGATATGGCACAAATCTGATGAGAGCAAAGAGAAAGCCCGCTACATTGAACAGACTGGCCTAAGAAATCACGTTGTAAAAATGAATATACGGGAATCACTCTTAGAATTATATGAGGACGTAGTGCTGGGAGAAGATCTCACAATTACAACCGATGCCATTCGCACAACACTTAAAAGGTCACACTCCTGGTGAAGATGGTGTTCGGTATGACGACATAGGCGATTTAGCTGACGATGACTTAAAAAAAACTGTCAATATAGTTTAATGCCAGGATTCAGAGTGGCCAAATTAAGGAGGAGTGGCTACACATCTACTTACTACCGTTACCGAAGCCAAACAAGGACCATACTCAGATCAGTGCCTATAAAATCATCATGATGCAGACCAAACAGGCCAGTTAAGAAAGAAAATGTTTGCCCATATACGCAACTGTCACCTTCAATAGATACGCGCATTCACACCCACACTCGGAGGCTACAGATATAACAAAGAGAAATAGATCAATGCGGTAGTCTTCGTCTATGATGTCTTCGAAGGCTTCCATAGACGAGAGGAGACATGTGCTGCTGCTATAGATCTGGGGGATGCATACAACAGAGTACCATTTTAATACCTAATGCACACGCTTCTCAAACTGGCGGTGAACCCCTTCCTCATTAGATGGATCGTCACAGCACTGTTTCAGAGGAAGGTGATGCTCAGATGTGAAAGTTGGTCTTCCGAGCCAACATCAATTTGTCCAGGGCTGCCACAAGGCTCAACACTGACACCAGTACTATATAACGTGTACACAATAACGATCACGGAACGACAGCTGGATGGGAGGGAAAGAACTATTACATTTGCTGATCACATTCTGGTATATCGACAGGGAAGAGACAGACGGCAAATTACCTCCACATGCGAAACAAAATCGATCGCAACTCTTCCTGGTGTGGAGTATCAGGTGCCTTGGTTAATCCTAATAAAGCATCAGTTTCATCTTCTTCTACCTTTTAGCTCCCAGTGGAGCATAGGTCTTCAACAAACACTTTCCAAGTCGTTCTGTTTTCTGCAATTCTTTTAAGATCATTCCATGTCTTCCCCATCATCTTAATCTCTGCTTCGATCTGTCTTCTCCAAGAATTCCTTGGTCTTCCTCTTTGTCTTTTCCCCTGGGGATTCCAAAAAAGGGCCTGTTGTGTAATACTTCTAGTTGGCTTCCGTAGTGTGTGTCCTATCCATCGCCATCGCCTTCGCTGTATCTCTTTATCCACTGGTATTTGACCGGTAAATTTCCATAATTCCACGTTAGTGATTTTGTCCTGCCATTTCCATCCTTTTATTCTGCGTAAGCATCCATTAATGAAAATCTGTACCTTCGTGATTGTCATTTTTGTTATTCTCCATGTTTCACAGCCATATAATAGGACCGACTTAACATTTGAGTTGAAAATTTTTATTTTTGTATTTAACCTTATTTCTTTGGATTTCCATATTTTTCCCAGTGCAATGAAAGCTCCTCTTGCTTTTGATATCCTTATTTTGGTATCCTTTTCTGTTCCTCCCTCTTTATCTATATTACTGTCCAGATATATGTAAGATTGGTCAGTTTCATGGTTCTCCCTTAACAATCATATCGTTAATACGACCACACCGGTGGTACGAATGGGATGAGGTGATCATGGACAAGTTGATGACATACCTCGGAGTTAAGTTTGATAGCAGCCTGTTTTTTTGAGACCACGTCGACTATGTGATAACAGAATGCCGCAAAGGATTAGCCGCCTTGAAGGTCATGGCAATTGCCAACATCGAGCAGAGGCTATCTACCCTTCTGTTCCAGGGACTAGTCCTCGTACCAATCGAGTACGCTCTGACAATTCTAACTGTCAGTACGACTCAAATTGATAGGCTGGATAAAATACAAAATGAAGCCATGCGCATTATCTTGGGATGTACGAGGGACACTACCTGTTTAGCAATGAGGTATCTTCTTGACTTTAAAACCATGGACGATCAGGATCAAGATGTGTATGGCACGGGCCTACCTGAAGATAAGTGCAGATAAAGAGCATCCATAGCACCACGAGCTCAACACAGGGAAGGGGGCCAGGCTAAAAAGAGGCAAATCATGGGTGGACCGAGCAGAAGTGGTCGTCAAAGAGGTCTGAGGGGTTACCAATATCAACGAAGGCGAGGAATGGATACCGGTGCCTACATCATTCAGGGGCACATTCTCGTGTATTGTCAGGCTCAACAGGAGTTGTAGGGAACAGAACTCAGTCGTAGTTAATGCGGAAGTCAACGATCTCATCTGTTATAGCGGATGAGAAAGATGCAGTCATGCATACAGACGGTTCCGTAATAAGACATCAAAGGAGTGCATCATCATCTAGAGCACGCTCGGCAGGCAGAATAGTCAAGGAAGACAGTGATGCATACATTAGGACCACAAGTATCATGACGATGGAGATGATGGCAGTGACCAAGGCACTCAAATGGTTAGAGTCACAAGACTACACCCACGCCTGCATACTAAGTGATTCGATGAGTATGATAAGAAAAGTGGAGGTGGGCTCTGTACGCAGGAAATTGGTCTCATTCATCATGAATTATTGCAGAAGTCAAAAGTGCACTGTGTCACTTTTGTCTCCGTCCTCCCGGACATGCGGGAATACGGGGAAATGAAAGAGCGGACATGTTGGCTAGCTGTGCTGTCGTTGAAGACGGGTAACCAATGGATCGGGTGGACATCATCAATGCCCTCTGAGACATGGGAAGGACACAGGACTTCGACAACCATGAGTCTAAATCACTCCTTTGGATGAAAGAGATGGGAGTTTAGAGAGTCACAACCTGACATGACAAACTTAGTGGGTGTATAAGAAGACTTATCAGCCAACACAGAACTGATGTTGTCAGTCGCTGGACACTGCGGGACTTGTTAAGGAGAGGATCTGAACGCCTATGGACATATTCGGAGTGCAATGAGGATGACCATCAAATACCTCAATATATTGTTCAGCAGATATTTCATCTATCCATGTTTCAGAACCATATAGTTGTGCTATTAACAAAAGTATAGAACCCCGTCATGCCAAGTGGCGTATAGGGTATATGGTGTTAGTGACCATAATTTTTATAGACCTTCGGCACATGATTTTTAGTGTAATGTGGTCGGTATTTACGACCGTGCTGCTTTACTTTCCCAGAAAAAAATCCGGTACCCATTTATGGCTGGATGAACCCGGAAACAGTTGATGAGGATCGAACCCGACCTCTTGTCCTCTGTATTCCAGCTGACTATCCCTGACCTATCAATTGTGCTATGGAAAAGTAGTTCTTACAAGCTCTTAAAGACCTAAGTTTTGTTCTTATATTAGTTCCTTGCCATGCAGTGTAAAGCAGTTTTAATACATATTTATAGCTCAGCTATATTCAACCTTCTTTTGATCTTCTTGATAGTCTTTCCATCGTTTGTTATGAATCAACCAAGATTTTCAAAACTACACTCTTTCTCACATATCTCCATTAAAATATATGTTTCAATCTTTACGTGTAATTTATGTTGCATTGAGACACATGTATTGTTTTTCATTATTAAACTGAACTGATTTGATCAATTTCTTAAATGATTTCAGTAAATTTATTTTAAAAAATCGGCATTTAAAAGTAGTTGTTTAGTTGCGAAATTATATTACTGCTTTGAAGTATTTCCTGAATATACTTCAAATTATGAACTAGCTAATGCCATCAAATTCAACTTTGATGTTCAAAATTATAACATACCATCGTGTGAATCAACTGAAAATAAAGATGTTGTAGAAGGCTGAGAACGTGAAAATAATGAAGACAATATAATATATCAACATATTATATGACACTCTTAGATATCAGAATTATTGGTCTGAAACTAATAGTTAGTAAATTGCACAATGTTATGCTCTGTTTGCAAATTAAACATATAGATTACAATTTATGGCTATTTATTCCACATAGTGCCACATAATTATGTGTTGTAGCGTCATTATTACAACAAAATAATTACCCAGTGTGTTGCGGTTTGTATAAATATACATAAGTTTCATGTTAAATTTTACTCTGCTATGTGGCACTCTCGTTGTGCCAATACTCGCATGCAAGTGTCCGAGGCGGATTTATCCCGAAGCCCGCGGCAGCTCTCGGTGCCAGCTCGTGCCAAGTCCGCTGTCTCAAGCGAGAAGGCCAGGCACTATACCAAATACATGGTAGAGATTTGACTCAGCTGTATCGATTCCATTGGCTATGGACCTGGAATAGGAATCAACGGTTAATACAGCACTTTGCCAATTGTGTGTTTGTGTGGTTGCGCGTTTTCAATGATTCCGAGCTTCAGTGCTTCGTGATAAAACTCTGCTTTTCTAACGGGCAATACTATTGGGATATTGTGAAGTAAACATTGCTTTATGCAGCGGGATTGAGTCTCTCCGCATGTTATTTTAATACATTACAGAGTGGCTGAGAAATGAGATTATGTGAACATTGTTATTCGGTCCTGCGTTTTGGATTTTTACATTAAATTATGTAAGGTCTGTGTTGTTATTTTTTTCCAGTGAATTTTATCAGTTGTTTTAAAAGGCCTTCATCCATTACATCGATTTGTTTTAGGAGCCGAATTTTTATGATTGACAGCCTCTTTCTTGATGTGATTCCAGGGACCATGTTTTCTAAATCGAATAAAGGTAAAAGGCTCCATGCAACAGTTCGGTATAGAACAACGTTATTTTTGTAAACATACGCATCACCTTGATGGATAATATTGGAAAACACATTACAGAGTTTTTTACCTTCTTATGCATTTTTACACAGTCTTAATAGCAGAGACAGAACGAACTACAAGAAATGATAGACATAATAGTAAAAGAAAGCAACAATAAAGGTCTCAGTCTGAATAGTAAGAAAACAGAAGTAATGATTATATCGAAGAAACAATCATCACCATCATGCAGCATAAAAATAAACGAGACAGATCTGAAACAAGTGCAACGTTTCAAATACTTGGGCACAATAATAACATCAGATGGGAGATGCACCACGGAAATAAAAAGCAGAATAGCTCAGGCCAAAATAGAATTTCAGAAAATGAGAAATATCGTATGCAACAAATCTATGTCAATAAAAATGAGAAAAAAGAGTTCATCGGTGCTACATAGAACCAATTCTGACTTATGGAAGCAAATCATGGACAGTAGACAAACAAATGAAAAGACGATTAGAGGCCACAGAGATGGGATTTCTCAGAAGAATGTTAAAAGTTCCCTGGACAGCTAAAAAGACTAGTGAGGAAGTTCTCAAAGAGGCCAACACAAAAAGGGAGCTCTTAAAAAACATCAGAAAGAAGCAATCAACATTTTTCGGGCACATCATGAGAAGAGGAAAGTTGGAATACTTGGTTACAACTGGCAAAATAAAAGGAAAGAGAGATCGCGGACGACAAAGAGAGAAAATACTGGATAGCTTGGTGTCATGGCATGGAAAACAGTCAACAACAGAACTGATACGATGCACTGTGGATAGAAGATTGTGGAGGGACATGATCGCCTACGCCAACCGGTATGGCACATGATGATGATTTATTTTTATTATGTATTTTTTTTAATGAAGTCTTCCTTTGTTTTATTGATTCTTCTACTGCAGTTTATGTTTGAGACTAACTGGACTGAGTTTAAATACAATCAGTAGTCAGATAATATTATCTCAGGGGAACATGCAAGGTACTGGCATGTGTAGATTTGAACGTTTTCTATGCCATTTACCATCACAACTTTTGCGATACAAAAACACGCTTCTATGATCAATCAATATCAGCCGTTTGTGAATTTCACTCATGTCTTTGGACAAGAAAACCGATACATCCCACACAAACGCTGGAACACACAACTCCTTCATTTCTTAGATTGCTTCTTAAATTCTAAACAAAATTTTTTCAAAACATCTGTTGCGTTGGAAATGTATATTTCGTGGTAGTAGGAGCATTAATTAGATTGGATAAATAAAAAGACCAGCTTCATTGGTCTGTTGTTAAAATAAGGGTGGTCAATGTAAGTGTTTTCCCTGGTTAGAGTTTTTCTTTCTGGTTATAATTGCTATAATCTAGTTAATGTACGTGTTTTACCTTTTAGTGGTGCAGTTTTCTCTGTGACCTTCAGGGAGAAGACAGAGAAGATGTTGCTGGATAGGAGAACATCAGATAGAACCAGACTGTCTGGGCTTGTTGCGTAGTGATGCAGTTGTTCTGGTATCTGTTCTTCAGTTCCCTCTGAATGACTGCCAGCACACCAATAGCAGTTGTGAATCTGTGTTTTGAGGCGGCGGAGAGGATCAACGCAATGAAATACACAGATGTATAGTTTGATTGGAGCTTTGCTTTCACCGATAACGTAGACAAAGTAATCAGAACCACAGGAAGGGCCTCGCTGCAGTCAGGGTTATCGGCAGATTGTGAGTGGCCTGACCTTGTTCTCTTATATTATGGACTGCTTTATTCTGTGATTAAGTATGCTCTAGCTATACTGGCTCTTAGCTAAACCAAAAAGATTGGAAAGGATACGCAACAGACCTATGCGTACTATTCTTGGATGCGCAAGTGACACACGCTGAACTTTGCGTTACCTCCTCGATTTCGCCGCCATAAAAAAAAAAACCGGTCAGAAATGTGCCGAGCAGGTGCCTATCTTCGAGTCGGTACTAACGCACAACAACCACCGCACAATGAGATCAGGGGTCAGAGCGGTAGCAGGCAAAAGAGAGAAATTTTGGATTGGTCAAATCCATGATGTTGTGTAAAAGTTTTTTTTTCATTTGAGGACATGTGACAACATACCGATGTATTTCTTTCCCAGTGAACATCAAGCTTGACAGATAATGCTGGAACAAAAACAAATAAATTCTGAGGGTGAAGCTGCCATATAAACAGAAGGGTCTGTTCTTCTAGAGAGCTCATAGACCTACATTTGATGATGGAGGTTGTGGGAGTAACTAGTTCATGGATCTACATTTGATGATGGAGGTTGTGGGAGTAACTAGTTCATGGATCAACGTTTGATGATGGAGGTTGTGGGAGTAACTAGTTCATGGATCTACATTTCATGATGGAGGTTGTGGGAGTAACTAGTTCATGGACCAACATTTGATGATGGAGGTTGTGGGAGTAACTAGTTCATGGATCTACATTTGATGATGGAGGTTGTGGGAGTAACTAGTTCATGGATCTACATTTCCTGATGGAGGTTGTAGGAGTAACTAGTTCATGGACCAACGTTTGATGATGGAGGTTGTGGGAGTAACTAGTTCATGGATCTACATTTGATGATGGAGGTTGTGGGAGTAACTAGTTCATGGATCAACGTTTGATGATGGAGGTTGTGGGAGTAACTAGTTCATGGATTTACATTTCATGATGGAGGTTGTGGGAGTAACTAGTTCATGGATCTACATTTCATGATGGAGGTTGTGGGAGTAACTAGTTCATGGACCAACGTTTGATGATGGAGGTTGTGGGAGTAACTAGTTCATGGATTTACGTTTCATGATGGAGGTTGTGGGAGTAACTAGTTCATGGACCAACGTTTGATGATGGAGGTTGTGGGAGTAACTAGTTCATGGATTTACATTTCATGATGGAGGTTGTGGGAGTAACTAGTTCATGGACCAACGTTTGAAGATGGAGATTGTGACAGTAGCTAGTTCATGGATCTACATTTGATGATGGAGATTGTGGCAGCAGTTAGTTCATGGACCTACGTTTGATGATGGAGGTTGTGGCAGCAGTTAGTTCATGGACCTACATTTGATGATGGAGGTTGTGGCAGCAGTTAGTTCATGGACCTACATTTTATGATGGAAGTTGTGGCAGTAGTTAGTTCATGGACCTACATTTGATGATGGAAGTTGTGGCAGCAGTTAGTTCATGGACCTACATTTGACGATGGAAGTTGTGGCAGCAGTTAGTTCATGGACCTACATTTGATGATAGAAGTTGTGGCAGTAACTAGTTCATGGACCTACATTTGATACTGGAGGTTGTGGCAGTAACTAGTTCACGGATCTACATTTCATGATGGAGGTTGTGGCAGTAAATAGTTCATGGACCTACATTTGACGATGGAGGTTGTGACAGTAACTAGTTCATGGATCTACGTTTGATGATGGAGGTTGTGACAGTAACTAGTTCATGGACCTACATTTGACGATGGATGTTGTGACAGTAACTAGTTCATGGATCTACGTTTGATGATGGATGTTGTGACAGTAACTAGTTCATGGACCTACATTTGGCGATGGAGGTTGTGACAGTAACTAGTTCATGGACCTACATTTGATGATGGATGTTGTGACAGAAACTAGTTCATGGATCTACGTTTGATGATAGAAGTTGTGACAGTAACTAGTTCATGGACCTACATTTGACGATGGAGGTTGTGACAGTAACTAGTTCATGGACCTACGTTTGATGATGGATGTTGTGACAGAAACTAGTTCATGGATCTACATTTGATGATGGAGGTTGTGGGAGTAACTAGTTCATGGACCAACATTTGATGATGGAGGTTGTGGGAGTAACTAGTTCATGGACCAACGTTTGATGATGGAGGTTGTGGGAGTAACTAGTTCATGGACCAACATTTGATGATGGAGGTTGTGGGAGTAACTAGTTCATGGACCAACATTTCATGATGGAGGTTGTGGGAGTAACTAGTTCATGGACCAACATTTGATGATGGAGGTTGTGGGAGTAACTAGTTCATGGACCAACATTTGATGATGGAGGTTGTGGGAGTAACTAGTTCATGGACCAACATTTGATGATGGAGATTGTGACAGTAGCTAAGTTCATGGATCTACATTTGATGATGGAGGTTGTGGCAGCAGTTAGTTCATGGACCTACATTTGATGATGGAAGTTGTCGCAGTAACTAGTTCATGGACCTACATTTGATACTGGAGGTTGTAGCAGCAGTTAGTTCATGGACCTACGTTTGATGATGGAGGTTGTGGCAGCAGTTAGTTCATGGACCTACATTTGATGATGAAAGTTGTGGCAGTAACTAGTTCATGGACCTACATTTGATACTGGAGTTTGTGGCAGTAACTAGTTCATGGACCTACATTTGATACTGGAGGTTGTGGCAGTAACTAGTTCATGGACCTACATTTGATACTGGAGGTTGTGGCAATAACTAGTTCATGGACCAATGTTTGATGATAGAGTAATTTTGACAGTAACTAGTTCATGGACCTACATTTGATGATGGAGGTTGTGGTAGATCTAGTTCATTGACCATCTTTTGATGATGGAGATTGTGGCAATAACTAATTCATGGACCAACGTTTGATGATGGAGGTTGTGGTAGATCTAGTTCATTGACCATCTTTTGATGATGGAGATTGTGGCAATAACTAATTCATGGACCAACGTTTGATGATGGGGGTTGTGGTAGATCTAGTTCATTAACCATCTTTTGATGATGGAGATTGTGGCAATAACTAATTCATGGACCAACGTTTGATGATGGAGGTTGTGGTAGATCTAGTTCATTGACCATCTTTTGATGATGGAGATTGTGGCAATAACTAGTTCATGGACCAACGTTTGATGATGGAGGTTGTGGCAGTAAATAGTTCATGGACCTACATTTGACGATGGAGGTTGTGACAGTAACTAGTTCATGGACCTACATTTGATGATGGAGGTTGTGACAGTAACTAGTTCATGGACCTACATTTGACGATGGAGGTTGTGACAGTAACTAGTTCTTGGACCTACATTTGACGATGAAGGTTGTGACAGTAACTAGTTCATGGACCTACATTTGATGATGGATGTTGTGACAGAAACTAGTTCATGGACCTACATTTGATGATAGATGTTGTGACAGAAACTAGTTCATGGACCTACATTTGACGATGGAGGTTGTGACAGTAACTAGTTCATGGACCTACATTTGATGATGGAGGTTGTGACAGTAACTAGTTCATGGACCTACATTTGACAATGGAGGTTGTGACAGTAACTAGTTCATGGACCTACATTTGATGATGAAGGTTGTGACAGTAACTAGTTCATGGACCTACATTTGACGATGGAGGTTGTGACAGTAACTAGTTCATGGACCTATATTTGTTGATGGATGTTGTGACAGTAACTATTTCATGCACCTACATTTGATGATGGAGGTTGTGACAGTAACTAGTGCATGGACCTACATTTGACGATGGAGGTTGTGACAGTAACTAGTTCATGGACCTACGTTTGATGATGGATGTTGTGACAGAAACTAGTTCATGGATCTACATTTGATGATGGAGGTTGTGGGAGTAACTAGTTCATGGACCAACATTTGATGATGGAGGTTGTGGGAGTAACTAGTTCATGGACCAACGTTTGATGATGGAGGTTGTGGGAGTAACTAGTTCATGGACCAACATTTGATGATGGAGGTTGTGGGAGTAACTAGTTCATGGACCAACATTTCATGATGGAGGTTGTGGGAGTAACTAGTTCATGGACCAACATTTGATGATGGAGGTTGTGGGAGTAACTAGTTCATGGATCTACATTTGATGATGGAGGTTGTGGGAGTAACTAGTTCATGGACCAACATTTGATGATGGAGGTTGTGGGAGTAACTAGTTCATGGACCAACATTTGATGATGGAGATTGTGACAGTAGCTAAGTTCGTGGATCTACATTTGATGATGGAGGTTGTAGCAGTAAATAGCTCATGGACCTACATTTGATGATGGAAGTTGTCGCAGTAACTAGTTCATGGACCTACATTTGATACTGGAGGTTGTAGCAGCAGTTAGTTCATGGACCTACGTTTGATGATGGAGGTTGTGGCAGTAACTAGTTCATGGACCTACATTTGATACTGGAGGTTGTGGCAATAACTAGTTCATGGACCAGTGTTTGATGATAGAAATTTTGACAGTAACTAGTTCATGGACCTACATTTGATGATGGAGGTTGTGGTAGATCTAGTTCATTGACCATCTTTTGATGATGGAGATTGTGGCAATAACTAATTCATGGACCAACGTTTGATGATGGAGGTTGTGGTAGATCTAGTTCATTGACCATCTTTTGATGATGGAGATTGTGGCAATAACTAATTCATGGACCAACGTTTGATGATGGGGGTTGTGGTAGATCTAGTTCATTAACCATCTTTTGATGATGGAGATTGTGGCAATAACTAATTCATGGACCAACGTTTGATGATGGAGGTTGTGGTAGATCTAGTTCATTGACCATCTTTTGATGATGGCGATTGTGTCAATAACTAGTTCATGGACCAACGTTTGATGATGGAGGTTGTGGCAGTAAATAGTTCATGGACCTACATTTGACGATGGAGGTTGTGACAGTAACTAGTTCATGGACCTACATTTGATGATGGAGGTTGTGACAGTAACTAGTTCATGGACCTACATTTGACGATGGAGGTTGTGACAGTAACTAGTTCATGGACCTACATTTGACGATGGAGGTTGTGACAGTAACTAGTTCATGGACCTACATTTGATGATGGATGTTGTGACAGAAACTAGTTCATGGACCTACATTTGATGATAGATGTTGTGACAGAAACTAGTTCATGGACCTACATTTGACGATGGAGGTTGTGACAGTAACTAGTTCATGGACCTACATTTGATGATGGAGGTTGTGACAGTAACTAGTTCATGGACCTACATTTGACGATGGAGGTTGTGACAGTAACTAGTTCATGGACCTACATTTGATGATGGAGGTTGTGACAGTAACTAGTTCATGGACCTACATTTGACGATGGAGGTTGTGACAGTAACTAGTTCATGGACCTATATTTGTTGATGGATGTTGTGACAGTAACTATTTCATGCACCTACATTTGATGATGGAGGTTGTGACAGTAACTAGTGCATGGACCTACATTTGACGATGGAGGTTGTGACAGTAACTAGTTCATGGACCTACGTTTGATGATGGATGTTGTGACAGTAACTAGCTCATGGATCTACGTTTGATGATGGAGGTTGTGACAGTAACTAGTTCATGGACCTACATTTTACGATGAAAGTTGTGACAGTAACTAGCTCATGGATCTACGTTTGATGATGGAGGTTGTGACAGTAACTAGTTCATGGACCTACATTTGACGATGGAGTGTGTGACAGTAACTAGCTCATAGATCTACGTTTGATGATGGACGTTGTGACAGTAATTAGTTCATAGACCTACGTTTGACGATGGAGATTGTAGCAGTAAATAGCTCATGGACCAACGTTTGATGATGGAGATTGTGACAGTAACTAAGGCAATGCAATAGTTTCCTTTACCCACGTTTGCTTTATCAGTGTCTCAATAAATATGTTCAGGAAGAACTAAATGGTACTGGCTTCAAGGCAGCCGTTGAAGTCTCTGAAAAAGACAATACTGGTTAAAATCTCCTTCCTTCTTGTGCTAGGACCTTCAAGTGTAAGAGATTGAACGTTCGAACAAGCTTTTAGAAAATGCTTTTATGGAAGGTGTACGAGGAATGAATCGGGCTGACATTCAAAATAACATCAATGAGGCAGGTTAAGTAAGTTATTCAGGTATTGAATTTGAATATTAAATCTTTAATAGACTGCGAAAATATCACCTCTCAGACAAGAGTGTTGTGCAGAAAAACTAAATAAAACTGCTTTATCAGCACAAATCTGGGCCTGACAGTCTCAGTGCGTTGAGTGGTATAATGAGATTCACGAATTCATGGAGTTCTCCGATGTGTATTGGGGTTGATCAGTTGACTAACTACTAGTTTTCTATGTTGATAAATGTGTATTCTGTTGTCAGGATGGTCTTTCTCTGTTGATTGTGGTGATATATGTGGTTGACAGTTTATTGACTGTGGTTAAGAAAGGTGTTTGGCCTGGTTAACAAAGGTGTTTAACCTGGTTAACAAAAGTGTTTTGCGTGGTTAACAAAGGTGCTTTGCTTGGTTAACAAAGGTATTTTATCTGGTTAACAAAGTTGTTTGGCCTGGTTAACGAGAGCATTGACCCTGGTTAAGGAAGATCGTTCTTGCCTAACAAGGATGTAGGAAACTCTGTACAAAGTTCCTCTCAACATATGTTAATTGGTCATCAAAGTGAACACCGTCGAGCACATTTCTTTCGGTCTTTTCTTGGCAACCTAAGGGAGCCAGACCTGCCTGGGACATGAATACCAGGCGTCGGTCTCTTGCTGCGTTTGAACCTGGCAGCCGTTGGCCTAATGTTCAGCATATACTAGATGAGACTCTTGACCTACATCAAACATCTGATCAAACCTATTGTCCGTAACCAGTCAACAAATGCATGTCACTACTCTAAGCAATCATTTAATCACTGGTAGGTACCAGAGACCATTAAATGATGTCTCATTTCTTGCTTCGCCAGTCCTAGATGACTTGTCACTTCTTCATTTCGCTCTTAATTATTCTGTTTCGACCGTAAGTTCATCCACAATTTGTCGAACATTAATCGCCTTACCAGGGAGTAACTGAACATGCTGAGAGGCGTAGGCAGCTGGTATCGTTTGTTTCTGTCTGGACACCACAGGCTTCCACAAAATGTCGACGTCCTGCAAACACTGGAAGTGTGTACCCAGGGATGTCCGATGTTTTGTAACTTTTGTAATTTTATTTGACGGTACTTCAGTCACTATGTCTTGTGTGATAATAGATTTTGCTTTTGTGTTGAACACCTCAGGTTTCGTGCTCTCGACCGAGCATCCCATTATCCTGGGATTATTGGTGTGTCTCAAACTTTCTACAGCCAGCACAAGTCTTTGTATTTGGCTACATTAAACACATGTCATTGTAATTGGCTACATTAAACACATGTCATTCATCTAACCTGGATTCGAATGACACTCTGAGATCTATTAAGATGAGGTCTGAGGTGGGTAACAAATGGTTTTTACAGTTCAATGTTTCGATCTTAGATCTCTAAATACACTCTGGGTACTTTTCCCTCGCCTGTGAGGTCGACAACCACCTCCCAGTCGTTCGCTGTGCCGAGGATTGTCGTTCTAATTTTGTTAAGGGAGTGTGTCCTGGCTGCTCTCATGAAATAGGCGTTGGTTGTGGGTGTTCGATCTTCACTATTGGCCTCTTGTATACTAACGGTAACCAGTTCATCCAGCTCTCTGTTGTCTCGCCACGAGCATCGTCCTTGTCCTAGTAATGTCTTGTATACTAACGGTAACCAGTTCATCCAGCTCTCTGTTGTCTCGCCACGAGCATCGTCCTTGTCCTAGTAATGTCTTGTATACTAACGGTAACCAGTTCATCCAACGCTCTGTTGTCTCGCCACGAGCATCTTCCTTGTCCTAGTAATGTCTTGTATACTAACGGTAACCAGTTCATCCAGCTCTCTGTTGTCTCGCCACGAGCATCGTCATTGTCCTAGTAATGTCTTGTATACTAACGGTAACCAGTTCATCCAGCTCTCTGTTGTCTCGCCACGAACATCGTCCTTGTCCTAGTAATGTCTTGTATACTAACGGTAACTAGTTCATCCAGCTCTCTGTTGTCTCGCCACGAACATCGTCCTTGTCCTAGTAATGTCTTGTATACTAACGGTAACCAGTTCATCCAACGCTCAGTTGTCTCGCCACGAGCATCGTCCTTGTCCTAGTAATGTCTTGTATACTAACGGTAGCCAGTTCATCCAGCTCTCTGTTGTCTCGCCACGAGCATCGTCCTTGTCCTAGTAATGTCTTGCATGAGTAGAGAACACACTCCATCATCTGTCTTCAATGGTAGAAAAGCCATCTGTCTCCTCCCATTTCACAATGTTGCAGACTGACAGTAGAAGGTCGTATATCGACCCTACTGTGTAACTTAGCCGCAGGGGCCATATATTATACAATGTTCTCTGTAAGATCTCATCCCATGTTATCTATTGATACTACCTCTATTGGGTTGCTTTTTGAACTGTCTAATAAGATAATTATCTCTGTTTAACAATAGCAATATGTTTTTTTTTTTTAATAAGAGTTTATCTGGGGGATATGGTTTTATATTTGTGTCATCGGAGTTTAACAGCAGTTCCCTCGTTAATTGATAAAAACAATGATAATATTATAATATCTCTCAGTTTTTGTTGAATATATAAATATCATAATTTGTTAATACAGAAGCCATCATAGTTTTATAAATGTTCATTCTTTAGTTCATAAAGGAATAATTTTTATTTAATAAAAGCTTCCCTCGTTGTTTAAAGTTGTCCTCATAGTTTAGTATAAATTTATCTCATAAGTTTTCCTCGTGATTTCGTAAATATGCTGTAATTTCTCAATGCATTACGAATGTTTATAAAGTACTTGTACCTGCATCATTTATTATGGAAGCTCAGCCCACACTAACAATGTTCAAAATTGATGACGACGATTCCACTGGTTAACATAGATAGAGCTTTCGAAACTTCAGAAATTAGTAATGACTTTCTTACCTGGCCGTGTGGGGATTTGTGAAGAACTTTGGGTTATGACAATGAAAGAGCGGATGCGCTGGCCTTAATTTAGATTTTTAAGGACTAAAACGTGGACGTTATATGTATGCTGAATATATTGGCTGTATATCTGTTGGTAGTACTAAATGCATTTGATGAATCTATCGCTCTCTGGGTGTGGAATTTTAAAATTAAGCGTAAATAAAAACAAGAATGTTTGGAATTATGAGGTTTATGTACTCCAAGTGTGCCAGGAGAATCGTGTGTATTCATATTTTTCAGTGTCTGCTAGGGGTTAACTCTACGCTTATTTCTACGCCGGAGTCTAATGGTTGATGAATCTCCATAATGTATTAGTCCGTTCTTGGTGTTTAATGACTGCGTCTTAATAATATGAGGAATGCGTGTTTATTGTTAAAAGAGTATGTCATCATTTTAAAAATATGTCCTCGATAATCTTCAATGCTTAATAGTGTAGGTTTCCTTTATTTTATTTGTATAATTATTTAATTAGTATATCCTTTTTGGCATATTGAGGGTAGTGTTATTATTCAAGGAATAATACTCTTTGTGCTTGTGTGTGTTCTCATTGTTTAACAAATATAATCTGTGAGATTATTCATAATATTCTCAGCGATTAACTGCTACTTTTTCATTACTTGAGAGCACAACACATGCACATAGCTTCTGGGTTCACCCAACCTCTAACACTAAGTACCAGAATGTTTTCTGGGAAGTAAAGGCGACCTGGCATGAAATCAGCAGATCACCCAAATATGTGTCATGATCATGGAAAAATATGGTCAGCACATTCCCCATACGCCTAGCAAGGCATAGGGGAAACTTTTATTTTTCTTTTACTTACAATGCATATAATGTGCTTTCTCATGTGTTTATTGATACTATTATGTGTGTTTTCTCAGTGATTAGTGAACGGTTTATCATTTCTTTATGTATATGTATTCAGTATTCGAACGGATTGCAATGGAACGTTTTACATTTGTTGTATATGGACATTCCCATTCGGTTAATCAACATGATATCATTGAATAATACAATTGTAGTTCTTGGATTAATGAAAGTTTAGATGTTATATATGCAATGATGTTTCTCTTAGCTTTCAAGTGTTATCAAAATCACCATATCCTTAACATCCAAATCACCAAAATCACCGTCCTTAAATTGTCATCCTAGTTACCATATCATTGTTTATGGTGCTGTCGTTGGATTATTAAATTGTCATCCTAGTTACCATATCATTGTGTATGGTGCTGTCGTTGGATTATTAAATTGTCATCCTAGTTACCATATCATTGTGTATGGTGCTGTCGTTGGATTATTAAATTGTCATCCTAGTTACCATATCATTGTGTATGGTGCTGTCGTTGGATTATTAAATTGTCATCCTAGTTACCATATCATTGTGTATGGTGCTGTCGTTGGATTATTGATCTTGTTATCCTTGAACTATTAAAGTTCAAAAGGACGAGGTGTCATGGCTGGCTGCGTGTAGTTTTTTTTTTTTTTTTCTGGCTTGGCTATTCGTGTTTAATGATTTGCGTGACACTCTGGTTGAGAAATAATGCTATTCGCCATTGTAGTTATGTTTACCTCTGACGAGCAGATGGTCGGTGAGCTTTATTGATGTTTCAGTGGAATATTATTTATTCTTGCGTCGATGTGTTTAACCTATCATCGATATGCCAACGTCTGTTCGCGGTTCGACAGGCAAATATCCATTTCGACAACAATTGCGCCTACTGGGAATGTGCATCCCGGATTTACAAAGTTTGTGACCTCAGATTGGATGGAAGAATCAGAATTGATCAACGGCTCAGAAAGAGAAAACAGCAGAGTGTGTGGTACTCAAGACGCATATTCAGAGCACGAAAGAGGAATATGGCTGACCACCATGAAGGAGATTGGAGCATCATCACGTACTGTTCCAACGAAAGCCATGGAGAGAAATCCTAACTGATGTCAGAAGAAAGATCTACGAATATGTCCATGGAATGTTAGGACTCTTTATCAAAGAAGGAAATTAAAAATCAAAATAAATAACACCAGGGCTAAAACTAAGAATAGACAAATGTATCTTCTCAACATTCCTGTATGGTGCAGAAATATGGACATTAGACAAGAAAACAGAACAGAAAATTGAAGCCTTTGAAATGTAGATTTATAGAAGAATACGAAGAATTGAATGGAAAGAAAAGAAAACAAATGACGAAGTCTTGAAACAACAACAAATAAAAGAACTACTAAAAACAATTAAAACAGGACAGATTAGATTTGTGAAGTATGTTAAAAGACACAGCAGCCTACTAAAAGTAATCTTGGAAGGAAGAATACAAGGTAAAAGAGACAGAGGACTAAGAGTAACAGGGACGAGTAACATCACAAGATGGACAAGTCAGTATATAACAACCTGCACTATAAAGCAAGAAATAGAGGAATGTCGCTCCATGGTAGCCAACCTTCGATGCGGAGACGACACTTAATAAATGAAAATTAAAAACAAGTCCCATGAATTACTCAGCGTGTTGTATTTTTATCGACTGCGTCGCCGTTAAACTATGAGCTACTTGTCATTGATTTATTCCAAGCATTGTTCATAAACTATGGGGCATGTCATTTAAACACAAACGTACTCCTATCCTAACTCTACTCTACGTTTCTTGAATAATTAGACATGTTATTGAAATGGTTATGGTTATGCAAGGCCCCGGTATCACTGCAAACTAATTAAAATCCATAATTGCTCAACTGCCCGTGTCAGTGGAATCATCCGAATTTCTATTTCATCTCCCAAACAAAGAAAGGTAGCTGTATTCTCCATCATAGCAGTCTCAGCACACGTCTAAAGACATAAGGCGAAACCGCACAGAAAGTGAACACAGCCATCTGTTCTCCGTCATACGATATCTTCATTCATCGTAAACAATCGGAATATCGAAACATGGTCAAAACAGATGAAACACACAGCTCACAGTGTGCACAGAGCACTTAACTCAGTAGCTCCTTGGATTAGTTATTGAAATATTTAACTTTACGTCTTCTTTTGTTAATATATATATATTCTTTACTTATTCCGAGTTTTGTTAATTTATTGTATTTTATTATTCGGCATTTATCTATGTGATACCTGATGTTCTTGATTTTACTCAACTTGTTCTGTAAATATTGAGTTTGTTGATCTTGACTTGTCCAAATGTTTTCAGTAATTGTCACTGAGTAATAAAGTATATAGTTATTCAATTATTCGGCTTGTTGCCATTGAATTATTAAATATGATGCAAATGAATCATTTATAGTGTTCTTGTATGAACATGCCCTTTTGATTATTCACTGTGTTTTTTTTTAATTAACCCGCTAATTATCATTGGACAATGGAAGGTGTTAACAAAATGTTCACGGCTGACTAATTCTGCACGATATCATTATTTCATTAACTCGTTCACCTTCATCATCATCTTCATCATCACCTTCATCATCATATAGCTGCATATTCCTGTAAAACTGGACTTCCATTACAGCTCCACTGGTTTCTTCCTGTTCTGCGCGAGATGTCCAGCATCTGTAGCAATCAGCTCCAGTTTATCTGTGATATCTTTCACTCACCTTCTTCTATGCCTTCCACTCTCTCTCTCTCTCTCTCTCTCTCTCTCTCTCTGTGTTGTTTACTATGCCCTCCATAATTGTCCTCTTTAAGAACATCTCCTCCTAAACCAACGACAGGTGGTTTCGATTGAGTATGCATTGGGTCACACAGAGATTGAAAGACTTGAACGATGAAACCATTCGCATCATACTCGGATGCTCGAAAGCCACATCTTGTAGGGCGATGCGATATCTCCTTGATTTCCTCACTATCGCAGGCAGTATGTTTTAAGATAAAACACTTTCCTTTTGCGATCATAAACATATTAGTTTTTATATTTCTTTTTTTCCTGCTATAAAATTGTTTGTTTTTGTTACATTGAGATACGAATGCTGTTTTAACTATTACATTGAACTGATGTCATCAATTTCTTAACAGAGAGGCGTATGAATGTGATGTATCATCAGTTTCTTGTAATGCCTACGTCCAGTCCTATGAGTGTAACCTGTTACTTTTAAATTATCCTATCATTTCTATTTTCTACTTCTCCGTACTAGCCTGATGTATCGAATTTGCTCAAAGCTGATTGTTGGTATTTGTAAAGTATGTATATCACTAGATGAAATGGAAACTCCGTACAGCTATAATTATTTATTCACAAAATCGGATGCTATATGCATATGTTTTTGGATAGTCAAAAACATATGAACAGATTTATGATGCAAAAAAAAAAAGTAAAGTACCCCCGTCACGCCAAGTGGCGTATAAGGAAATATGGTGTTCGTGACCCTATATTTTACAGACCTTCAGCACATGATTTTTGGGGTAATGTGGTCGGTATTACGCCCGTGCTGCATTACTTTCACAGAAAAAAACCCGGTACCCATTTAAGGCTGGGTGAACCAGGAGGCCGTCGATTGGGATCGAACCCTACCCCATGTCCTTTGTAGTCCAGTTCACTAACCACTGAGCTATCGCGGCTACCATAGATTTATGATGTGTTCTCTGCATATTTTTTTTTCAGTAATGCTTCTCATACTGAACATATGGTATTTAATTCACTATCATTGTTTAATAAATGTGCTCTCGAAAATAACTGAATCTATTTGCTGGTAATGTGCATTACAATAGCTACCACCATGGACTGTTTCTTCAAGTGCATCAGTTTTCTTATCCACCGTCATCATCATCGTCATCCATTATATGTTACTGTCTTTGAAATTGTCGTTCACCTTTTTTTTCCTTAATAAGCACATAATGATAATAAAAGTAAATAAAGCTAATAATAATGATACACATGATCACAGCACGCCGATTAGGTCACAACTTATGTACATTCACTTGTTCACATATAACCAAAGGTATGATTTTTGGAAGTGTCCAAAGTCCAAGTGTCCGGTGTTCGGGGTATGGTACACTCATTTCAATACCGCATGTTCGTTTATACGTTGTTTCCTGTGTATTTTGAGTGGTATTTTGTCAATCTTTAATTATAGAGAAAGGTTATGCAGAATTTTGTTGACATTAGCTTGTTAACAAAATGCATGTTCGTATAATGCTGACCAAACTAACAAATAATTCGAGAATAAAAACATTAATGAGTAGCAGGCTGATATTATTATATGCAACATCTCAAATGTCAGGGTTTATTGTACCGTACATATTTCAATCTTTCTTAGATTGTGTAATATAATCTCTACTTTCAGTGATAGGGGAGTCGCGATAGCTCAGTGGTTAGTGAACTGGACTACAAAGGACAAGAGGTAGGGTTCGATGTCAACAGACGGCTTCTGGTTCACCCAGCCTTTAATGGGTACCGGATTTTTTTTTTTTTTTTTTTTTGGGGGGGGCGGGGGGGAAGTAAAGCGGCACGGGCGTAATACCGACCACATTACCCCAAAAATCATATGTGCCGAAGGTCTGTACAATTTATAGTCAATAACACCATATTCCCTATACGCCACATGGCGTGACGGTGGTACTTTACTTTTTTACTTTTCAGTGATAGAGCCAGTAATTTAAACCGTGTGTTGTTCATAATGTGAACTTTAACCAATTCGTTCAGTGTGTAGCAGTGATTACAGTTTCACAGGTAGGAGCTGCTGTCAAGATAGCATTAGGAAGATTAACATGGTGGAAAACAGAAAAGTTTAGTTACAGCTTCTCCATGCGTGTGGGATAACATAAGACAAGTGTTCATCACTGCAACCCACTTCTGCCTAGAAGTTGTATTTTAGCCAAAGCTTTAGGATGTACTCATCATAATCATCATTGAGTGCCGTCTCGAAGGCTGGCTACCATGGAGTGCCATTCTGCTCTGTATCTTGCTTTTATGGTGCAGGTTGTCATAGGCTGACTTGCACATCTCTTGATGTTACTCGTCCATGTTAGTCTTGGTTTGCCTCTGCCTCTTTTACCTTGTATTTTCTTTTCCAAGATTACTTTTAGTAGGCTGTTGTCTTTTAACATGCCTAAAAAAATATGATTTGTCATTGTTTTAATTGTGTTTAGTAGTGTTATAAGACTTCATCATTTGTTTTCTTTTCTTTCCATCCAATTCTTCATATTCTTCTATAAATCCACATTTCAAAGACTTCAATTCTCGGTTCTGTTTTCATGCTTAATGTCCCTGTTTCTGCATCATTCAGGAATGTTGAGAAGATATAACATTTTGCTATTCTTAGTTTTAGCCCTGGTGTTATTTATCTTGATGTTAGTATATTTGTCATGGCATTAAAATTGATTTCTTGCCATTCTTATTCTTTTGTTTATATTTTTTTTTTACATTTTCCATCACTGGTTATAGTATTTCATTCTCTTCATTTCTTGGCTGATGTTTTCTAGATTTCCAACCTGGAATGCTGATCTAATGTTCCAAGTTCCTATTGCTAGTGTCTCTTTATTTTTGATCTTGCATACAGTTGCTTGATGACGATCGGTGTCACCTGTAGCACATGACGCTCCCTACCGGACGAGGTGGCTGTGAAGTCCCCATTAACGTCGTTAGCTGTAAATATAAGGTTGTGATTTGTCATGATTATTCCAGGCAATTTAAGAAGGTAGTTTGCCATTCCTTTCACCCTTGGCAGTGACTGACTCTCCGACGGAGATCGCAGCCATTGTCTCTACAGAAATAAAAAGCAGAATAGCTCAGGCCAAAATAGCATTTCAGAAAATGAAAAAATGAACAAAAAATGAAAATATCTTAAACAATAATCTATGCCAATAAAAATGAGAAAGAGAGTTCATCGGTGCTATATAGAACCAATTCTGACCTATGGAAGCGAATCATGGACAGTAGACAAACAAATGAAAAGACCATTAGAGGCCACAGAGATGGGATTTCTCAGAAGAATGTTGAAAATTCCCTGGACAGCTAAAACGACCAATGAGGAAGTTCTTAAAGAGGTCAACACAAAAAGGGAGCTCTTAAAAAACATCAGAAAGAAGCAATCAACATTTTTCGGGCACATCATGAGAAGAGGAAAGTTGGAATACTTGGTTACAACTGGAAAAATAAAAGGAAAGAGAGATCGCGGACGACAAAGAGAGAAAATACTGGACAGCTTGGTGTCATGACATGGAAAACAGTCAACAACAGAACGGATACGATGCACTGCAGATAGAAGATTGTGGAGGGACATGATCACCTACGCCAACCGGTATGGCACATGATGGTGATGATGATGATGATGGTTATAGTATGTCTGATGATGATTATAGTATGTCCAAGGTAGTTGTAGCTCTGCACTGTCTCCGGGTCTTTTCCTTCAATTTTGATGTTCACTTAAGGTTTAGAATACTATCCTTGTTTATGATCATAGTTTTAGTCTTTTTGATATTCATATGTAATTCATAATTTTTTTCTTTTCATGTCTATTTCATTATGTAATTGTTGTAGATCTTTAGGTTTTTCTGCTAGTAATACAGTATCATAATATATAATAATGTAATAGTGTATCGTGAGACCCTTGGGCAAGGTGAAGCTCCCGTTTAGCCTCCCTATCTGGGTTACGTGAAGCCATTGGAGCAGGTGGTAGATGGTGTTGTGGGAGCAGCCGACAAGTAGTGCCGGTTATGGTCCCTAGTCCATGGTGACAGGCAGAGAATCTCATGTATAAAGACAATGGCTGCGATCTCCGACTAGTACAGGCACTGCCAAGAAGGAAAGGAATGGCAAACAACCTTCTTATATTGCCTAGAATAATGATGTTAAAACACTATGAAAGCAAATCATGGACAGTAGACAAATAAATGAAAAGACGATTAGAGGCCACAGAAATGGAATTTCTCTGAAGAATGTTGAAAATGCCCTGGACAGCTAAAAAGACCAATGAGGAAATTTTCAACGAGGCCAACACAAAAAGGCAGCTCTTAAAAAACATCAGAAAGAAACAATCAGCATCTTTTGGGCACATCATGAGAGCAGGAAAGCTGGAATACTTGGTTACAACTGGCAAAATAAAAGGAAAGAGACATCGCGGACCACAAAGAGAAAATACTGGATAGCGTGGTGTCATGGCATGGAAAACAGTCAACAACAGAACTGATACGATGCACTGTAGATAGAAGATTGTGGAAGGACATGATCGCCTACGCCAACCGGTATGGCACATTGTGATGATGAATACAGTATCATCAGCATATCTTAGGTTATTGATTATCTTTCCATTAATATTTAGGCCTGCATCTCTGTGGTGTTTTTAAAGATTTTCTTAGTGTACAGATTGTACAAGCTTGGTGATCGTGTCTTACTCCTCTTTTTATATCAATGGGTGTAGAGTTCTCTTTGTTATATTTTATTATTTCTTTTTGCTCCCATCATAAATTTATATTACTCAAATGTCTATGTCATCTAGATGTATTTCTTTTAGACAGTGTATAAGCTGTTTATTTTGTACTATATCAAAAGCTTTGATGTAGTCTATGAAACAGGTAATATATTGGTTTGTTTACTTCTGTGTACTTTTCGATTAATGTCCTCATGCAGAAGATGGCTTTTTTTGTTCCACTGTTTTATCCTAAATCTAAATTGCTGGATCAAATTCAAACCAAATTCATCTAATTCAATATTGATGTTATTCTGAATCCTTTCTTGTATAACTTTTATCAATAATTTTGTCACATAGATTATCAGGCTTATTGTTTTAAAATCGCTGCTTTCAACTGCACTATTCTTTTTTTTATTTCCTTTGTTCGCCAACTTTTACCTCTGACGAAGTCCCTAGAAACTAGGAACTGAATTTTGCGTGTTAATCCGTTTTTCCCGGCAGCCGTTTGGACACGGGCCCCTCGCCACGCAGGTAGATAACTCCGTCTACGGAGGTACTCGTATTTTTTCCGTCCATAAGTAATTGACGTTTCAAGCAGGGCCCCGCTGCTGAGACCAGGGTGGTTATCGCAGAGAGAAATCAAAAATTAAAATCCCAACTGGTGCAGTCGAGATTTAAAACCACAATCTCTCTGTCTTGAGGCCGCCGTCTTGCCTCGAGACCAACCAGTCCCCCAACATTCTTTTTAGGCAATGTAATGAACGTTTATGTTTTTAGTTCATTTGGTATGTATCCTTTATGGTATATGTCGTTGCATATGAATGTGAGCTCCTCAATGCCAAAATCTTCTAATGCCTGTATCATATCTATCTGTATGTTGTCAGATCTTGCTGTTTATCCCGACTGTTTTTTTTCCATTTTTCATTATTTTTATAGCTTTTTCCACTTCGGATTTTAAGATTGTATAGTCTGATGTACATTTTATAGTTAGTTTCTTGTCCCTTTCATCATAAATAATTATGTTATATACTTCGACCATCTATTAATTATATCTTTGTTGTCTGTTAGAATTTTTCCTTTTTTCATTTGCAATACATTCTCTTTCTGTGCTTTCTTATTGTTACTAGTCATTCCCTTTATTTCTGTGTGCATCCCCTGTTAAAACTTGTTTGCTTTCCATAGTTTCGATTACTAGACATCTTTATCTGTACTATCATGATTTAGTGATGTTAATCACTACACTTATTTAATAGTAGTACATAAAAGAGGGATGTGTCCTCGCCCCCACCCTTTTGGTATATTTTTTGCTGCCCTCCTAAATTACGCCTTCGAAAACAGCTCAGGAGATATTTACATTCGCACTAGACCAGATGGCTCACTGTTCAACCTAGCACGACTAAGAGCAAAAACCAAAACAAATGTTGCCCTACTTAAAGAATTTTTATTTGCTGACGATGCAGCCCTAGTCGCTCATAGTGAGGCCACCCTACAGTCGCTGATCAACAACCTGGATACCTTTTCTCACTGTCAATTAATGTTCAGAAGACAGTAATACTAAATCAAGGTGACTTCAAACCTCTATCTATTACTCTAAAAGACTTCCCACTAGAATCAGTACATAAATTTACATATCTTGGATCCACAGTTACGCAAACCATCTCTCTTGATGAAGAAATAAACTGTCGAATTGGTAAGGCAGCTACGACCTTCGGCAAACTCACAAAAAGGGCATGGAACAACACGAAACTAACTCGAAAGACTAAACTCCTAATATATCAAACATGTGTGCTTAGCACACTACTATATGGATCCGAAACCTGGACAACATACTCAAACCAGGAAAAAAGACTAAATGTCTTCCACATGCGATGTCTCCGCAAAATAATGCACATCAAATGGCAAGACAAATAACCAACTTAACTGTCCTGCAACGTGCTAAGACCCTAACAATCATGTCGATGCTCAGAAGTCGAAGGCTAAGATGGCTGGGGCATGTCCAACGGATGGAAGAAAAACGCATTCCTAGGCAAATACTATATGGTGAACTAAAACACGGAAAAAGACAAATCGGCAGACCTAAACTACGATATAGAGATATCTGCAAATCATCTCTGAAAGACTTCTCCATCTGTGAAAACGACTGGCAACATCTGGCAAGTGATCGCACATCATGGAGAGCATGTATAAGGAACGGTATAACAACATTTGAGACTGTGCTAAGACAGGACTTAGAAGAGAAGAGACTCATGAAAAAGGATGGTAAACCCTGTGGATCAGCGAGCCTGACCTGTTCATTATGTGACCGCGTGTGTTTGTCAAACATTGGTAGAATTAGCCACGAGAGAAGCTGTTCGGCAAAAACAATACCTAAAAAAATACGCAATAGCCTCCACTAGACCGTCTGACAAGACGAAAAGGGCCATATATACATAAAAGAGAAATCCTGATTTTTAGTCATTTTTTTCCCAAATGTATAGAACATAAGTTTAGTAGTAGTCCTTGTTTTAATTTGACTATTTGTGGTTAGTGATTTTTTACCAGCTCATGAAAGACATATGAGAATAGTGCCTAGTATTTTTATGACGAATGAGGGCCAAGACTTTTCATCCATAGATTCCTAAAACGTGTAAACGTCACCTTTCTCTACGTCATATGATGTTTTGTATATTACTGTTTTAATAAGTCAAATCGTGTTTAGTTTGATATGTTTTACTTTTCCATGTATTGATTTGCCTTTTTATCTCCACTATTTCTCTTTATATATTGTTGCATTTGTTGCTTTTAATGTAAATTTACATTTAAATAAAAGCAATATATTATAAACATAGTGCGTCTTGAAGAAACGTTATCATATATATATATATATATATATATATATATATATATATATATATATGCATGTATGCCATTGATGTGGACCTATCTTTGAAAATGGGGCTGCTGCGAGTAAATTGCATTCAAGACAGTTATAGCTGCCACACAGCATGAGGTTGAAGTGGAATGGTTATACAATATTGCATGGCTATAACAAGCTGGCGATAAGGAAATCATATAATAATAAACTGGAAAAGAAATGTTGTATTTCGAAATATAGCTAAATGCACGTTCCTGTTTAATACGTTTTATTTGTTTGGTGTGTTCTTTGCCTCATATGTTTTAATTTAGGCCATTTCTCTTACCTACAAGAGAGTGAAATCAAATCTATGTGAACAGAAGTGAGAAAGAGCGTTCATCTGTACTATATAGAACCAATTCTGACATATGGAAGCGAATCATGGACAGTAGATAAACAAATGAAAAGGCGATTAGAGGCCACAGAGATGAGATTTCTCATAATGTTGAAGATTCCCTGGACATCTAAAAAAACCAATGAGGAAATTCTCAAAGAGGCCAACAGAAAAAGGGAACTCCTAAAAAACATCAGAAAGAAACAATCAAAATTTTTTGGGCACATCATGAGAAAAGAAAGTTGTAATACTTGGTTACAACTGGTATTATTCTCATAATAATGTTGAAGATTCCCTGGTCACCTAAAAAGACCAAAGAGGAAATTCTCAAAGAGGCCAACAGAAAATGGGAACTCTTAAAAAACATCAGAAAGAAACAATTAAAATTTTGTGGGCACATCATGAGAAGAGGAAAGTTGGAATACTTGGTTACAACTGGCAAAATAAAAGGAAAGAGAGATCGCGGGCGACAAAGAGAGAAAATACTGGACAGCTTGGTGTCATGGCATGGAAAACAGTCAACAACAGAACTGATACGATGCACTGTAGATAGAAGATTGTGGAAGTACATGGTCGCCTACGCCAACCGGAATGACACAGGATGATGGTGACAAGAGAGTGGGTGGTACAGTAAATAAAGACGGACAATCACCAATCAGGTAATTGTTTGATTATAAGTGAGTCACGGATTCACTTTATCGTGAATCAAAAACAGTAAATTATGCACACAAACGACCAATACATAGGACACGAGGTCGCTATTCTACACTTCAGTAAAGGTTGGTGGGTTATTAATGTGGAATAACGACTGCGTGTTACTAGTGTAGTACATCGTTGACGGTTTTGTTCCATGACAATATGAACCACAAATATATAGGAAGCTCTTTCAATAGAGCAAGAGCAAGCAACGTTGGGTATGTGCTTTTTTATTCTGTAGTTTCTGGAACATCTAGGGAGAGGGGGAGATATGGACTCAATTAAATATATCAATGTAACATTTGTGGCAAATAAAAGTTTTACATTCGATTTACTTTACGAACACATACTTACGTATATACACACACACACATGTAAGCACACACACACATGTAAGCACACACACATGTACACACACACGCACACAGCAAAGAACAAATATAACGCTGTTCTTTATTCTTCAAAAACTATATATATATATATATATATATATATATATATATATATATATATATATATATATACATATTTAGTGTATATGAATATCTATATTATTTATATATATATATATATATATATATATACATATATATATATATATATATATAGAGAGAGAGAGAGAGAGAGAGAGAGAGAGAGATTGCTACTCTTGATATTGAAATGGAGACCGTAGTGTTATGGTTGGCGTGCTAGATTGGATGTTAGTTATAGCGCTTTCACTTTCTTATCTGTAGAAGACAACATCCCGCCATGAATAGAGCGGGGCCCTATCTCGTCCTGACCACTCTGCAGTCGAATCAGTTGGGGGAAATAAAAATTCTTGACTTTAAAATTCAGGAATGTATTAACATAGAAGAAAACGACGCTCACCACGAAACAATGTTGTTGGAACGGACAGTGAAGTTTAATTCATCAGTCCCCAATTACACAACCATGATACATGGAACAATGTATTAGATTATCGGAGGAGCCAATGGTGGGGTGTGCTAAACACTCCAAGGTATGGTGACAGCTTTACAAATAAAGAACACAACACAATACTGACGTTTCGGCCTGTGGCCTTCTTCAGAATACAGGGTCAACGACAACAAGCGGTGAAGCACAATTACTACATGTTAGATGATCAAGTGGAGGGCGAGGAAAGTAGGATGCAGAAATAAGAAAAGAGAGAAATGAATTTTACATGATGAGAGGTATGATGGGCGTCAAAATATATAAAAAATAGAAAAAGAGAGAGAAAAATGTATAATAAATTGTACTTAGCTGAGCTCAGAGCAGGAAAACTGTAATCCGTGCTAGAACAAGTCGGAATGACTAAAAGCGCAGAGAACGTGTATAGAAAGCAACACGTGACAAAGACAGGTCAGTAAAGAGGGCAAAAGTATCTAATATCGGGAAAACCAAAAAGGAGGGGGGGGAAAGGGGGGATAGACGAGGACACTCCTGGGACACAACAAGCAATACATATAAATCACTCAACAATGGAAGTGAGAGATCACGCGAGAGGTTAAGAGAAAGAAATTGAATGACACGACAAAGTAGTAAACTAGGCAGTGGGTGAGAGAGATGGACTCTACAGAATGGATGGCCTCGAACTGAAAGAGTTGAGAGGTAGGTCAACGAAAGGAAGGATTGGATACTGGAGGAAGAGATAAGGAGAGGAAGAATAATAAAGCCGGTATAATGAGAAGGGCGATAGAGGGGTGGTCCGGAGGAAGTTAGTCCATCGGGAGGTAGGGAAGTATTAGAGGAGGAGGTATGGAGAGGAGGGATAAGAAGCAGGTATGTGAAAACTGGATAGGGGGAGAGGCGGTAGGTCAGAAGTGAATGGAAAAAGAGAAAGTCTGGAAGAAGTGGAGCAATAGGGGAATGGTGTGCAAGAGGTATGAACCATAGGAGGTAAAGAAGTAGGGAAATGATAGAACAAAGGGGGAATGAAAGTGGGCATTAGGATAAGGGGGATACTGGAATAGTAGGTATAGATGAGTAGTGACTACAAGTGAATAGAGAGGAGAGGGGTGAGCTAGGAGTAGATCAGCAGAGGGGTGGTAGGAAGGACGAGGGACAATAGAGGTGGGCAGAGAGATCGTACGTACAGTCCAGGTGGAGAGGTGATATAGTGATAAAGAGGTAAAGGACATGAAGGTAGTCAGAAGAGAAAAAGGTGTAGGGAGAGGGGGGGGGTTAGGAGGAAGAAGGCAAGATGGGGTTACTCAAAGAGGATATGAAAAGCAGGGATGGACGAGGAGTAGAGGACCCAAGAAGAGAAATAGGAAGAGAGGTCCATAGGTGGGAGGGTGGAGTCGGAGGCCGGAGGGTCCTCAGAGGGACAGGGATACATTGATGCCACGAGGGGTGAGGCAGCCCCAACGAGCGATCAGACGGTGCTCAAGAGTGAGCCGACTGTGGTGATCAGAGGAGCATGATACTAGGCCAGTAACCAAGACATCAGTCTTACCTCGATGGCCCCTCGAGTTAAAGTGGGCTGCTACAGGAGTGTCCGCTTCTTGGGTGATGTCATTCAAGTGTTCACGGCACCTATCGCCGATTCTGCGACCAGACTGACCGATGTAGGTCAACTTGCATCGCTTACAGATGATGGCATAAATGATGTTCCGCGATGTGCAAGTGAATCCCTCTCTGATCTCGAAAGGACCATTAGGGAAGAGGACAGTGTCGGTCTGGAGAACGTGGTCACAAGTTTTACATACTCTCCGGTTGCAGCGGATAGTGCCTCGATGGCTGAAGTGGTCAGCAGGAAGACGGCCCCTGACAAGAAAGTCTCGGAGGTTCCGGTCACGTCTAAAGGCCACTAGTGGCGGGTCAGGGAAGAGCAGACGAGTAGTAGGGTCAGATCGAAGAATAGGGAGGTAGCGGTGGATGGTTCTAATAGCGGCGTAGTGGTGAGGGTGATGGGTGAGAGCGAGCACTACTCTATCAGAGGGGGGATGAGTAGAGGGGGTAAGAGCAGACTGACGTGAAGTGTGGAGAACTCGACGCAGGGCAGGGAGGAGAGCTGAGTCTGGATAAAGGCGTCGGCGGAAGAAATCAAGCACGAGGTGGGCACTGTGAAGGAAATCTTCGTCGTCTTGGCAAAGGCGACGAAGTCTGAGAAGCTGAGAATAGGGAAGAGAGCTCTCGCAGGATGTAGGATGAGAGGAGTCGTAGCGGAGGAAACCATGGGAGTCCGTGGCCCTGTAGAAGACCGAGGTGAGAAGATGAGAGGCGCCCAAGGAGACTAGGATGTCCAGGAAAGACACGGAGGAGGTGGAGATGTGGAAGGCGACGTGGATAGAGGGGTGGAAATGTCCGACATAATCGATGAAACGGGAGATCTCATCAGTAGTGATGGTGGCTGTGAACTCAACAGAAAAGTGGAATAACATGCACCGAAATACAATAGATTTGGCACCGACTTTGCACCGACTTTGCACCAAAACGGTGCCAAAAAAAAAAAATTATTTTTTCGAATTCGCGATTTTTTCGAACTTCATAATTTTTTTGGGGGGAAAAATTTTGGGAAAAATTTTTTGGTGTTCGTCAGTTTGTCGAATCACTGAGAGCTTAACTCAGGTAAATTCAAAGATCGTGTGCTAATCCGGTGATCGTCGCTCCGGTGATCGCCTCTCGCTGTGTGTTATTTGTGAAAGAGTATATTTGTGTCGCCTCGCTCGTGTTAGATGAAAATGAAAGAGTATTTTAAAAGAGTATGTGAAAGTAAACAGAATTATTTAAAAAATATGTATTTGTGAAAGTAAACTCAGAATTATTAAAAATAAAAAAATAAAAAAAAAACAGTCTCCCTTCAGGATTCGAACACGGGTCTACTACGTGACAGGGCAGGGGGCGGGTACTTGAGGAATGCTATTGTTAGAATCGCTTACAAGGAATCGTGGTCATTGTTAGGAAAATATGCTGACGGTCATTGTTAGGCTCCGTGTTTAGAGTTAGGTAGAGGCATGTAACTAGGGGTGGTATTGTTGTTATTTAAAATACTGGTAATTGGGACTGCGTGACAGGAGGCGACAAGCAATGACGTTGAAAGGTTAGCCGCAGGTAAATTCAATAGAGACTCTAATCCGTGTCCGGTGATCGCCTCGCTGTGTGTTATTTGTGAAAGAGTATTTTAAAAGAGTATGTGATAAATAAAAATTCAGAATTATTTAAAAAAATATGTATTTGTGAAAGTAAACTCAGAATTATTAAAAATAAAAAAAAAAATAAAAAAAAAAAAAAAAACAGTCTCCCTTCAGGATTCGAACACGGGTCTACTACGTGACAGGCCAGGCAACATGTAAAAAAAAAATGCTGACAAGCAATAACATTGAAAGGTTAGTTTTGTCGAACGGTCTCCTGTGTTTCTGAGAGCTTAACCGCAGGTAAATTCAATAGAGACTCAGTGCTAATCCGTGTCCGGTGATCGTCGCTCGCTGTGTGTTAGAAATTTGTGAAAGAGTATTTTAAATTCCGTTAGCCAACTCAGGTAGAACCCCGATTGAAAAGAAAACGGACTTATGTTAAAATAGTAAAATATAAGTGGTCGTGTGTGTTATCGCTACCAACATCATCATGTGTCGTGTAGTAAGGTGTGCTAATATTAAATAGTGACGCTCGCTCTTTCTCATTCAATGTAAAGCAAAACAAAATTCTATATTTCACAATTTTATTAATACATCATATATATATATATATATATATATATTACTGTCCGGATGCTGATAATTTTAACCGTCTGGGTTTCCTACACAACCGCCCTCCATTTTGACAAAACCTTGATCAAAGCTGGAATAGGTAATCGGTGACTTTGCTGAAACATCCTGGGCAGCCACACTGGCTGCCGGAGCTGTCGTCTGATTAACAAGAGTGAGGTCCCCTTGGTTAACAAAAAAGGGCGTGTAGTTGATGTTAGCATAAGCGTTTTCGAGACTGCCTTAACGCCATCTATAGACAATGGAACTACCCCCTCTGCCTTCATGTCCTATCATCATCATGTGCCACCCTCAACACCATCACCCCTTCATGTCCTATCATCATCAAGCCACACAAAGTATCAACCCCTTCATGGCCTATCATCATCATGTGCCACCCTCAACACTATCATCATCATGTGCCACCCTCAACACTATCATCAAACCTTCATATCCCATCATCATCTTGTGCCCTACCATTAAATAGTGACTCTCTCTCTTTCTCTATTGCATATCCAAGCTAACTCAAGTAAAATAAAAATCATCACCAAGCCACACAAATTGACACATCATCATCATAGGCCACCCTCAACACTATCATCATCATGTGCCACCCTCACTCTCTCTCTCTCTCTCTCTCTCTCTCTCTCTCTCTCTCTATCGCATATCCAAGCTAACTCAAGTCAAATAAAAATCATCACCAAGCCACACAAATTGACACATCATCATCATGTGCCACCCTCAACACTATCATCATCATGCGCCACCCCCAACACCAGCCCTTCATGTCCTATCATCATGTGCCACCCTCAACACCATCATCAAACCTTCATGTCCTATCATCATCATGTGCCACCCTCAACATCAAACCTTCCGGCTTGGACGGAGGAACTGTTTTCCATCAGTCGAGTAAATGAAACAAACCCCGTTACATATGTGTTGAAAGACGATAAGGGCGATGAGATAGAGGGGTCATTCTACACACCGAAAATTCAAAAAGTTGGAGACAAACTCATCATCCCTGCATGTCCTATCATCAACCCACACAAAGTATCAACAAGCGAAATTCTCTCTCTCTCTCTCTCTCACTCTCTCTCTCTCTCTCTCTCTCGCTCTGTCTCTCTCACATTCATGATAAACCAAAACAAAATAGGCTCATATTAAAAAGTCGACCTAAAACCGTAAAATATTCCACTACAACACAGACCGCTAGACTGAACAGTACTATGAAAATAAACGTCCGTGAATCAAGCGCGCTTATAACACGAAGTCTCACATCCGACTAGTTTAAATATAATCCGGTAAATCAAAGTTAGGAGGCAAGGGCAGAAACTTAGGAGGTAAGGGCAGAAACCAAAGAGGCAAGGTCAGAAAACAAGGAGGGAAGGTCAGAAATCTAAGAGGCAAGGGCAGAAACCTAGGAGACAAGGGCAGAAACCTAGGAGAAAAGGGCAGAAACCTAGGAGACAAGGGCAGAAACCTAGGAGGCGAGGGCAGAAACCAAAGAGGCAAGGGCAGAAACCTAGGAGACAAGGTCAGAAATCTAGGAAGCTGTGTTAGAAAACAAGGAGGGGAGGTCAGAAATCTAGGAAGCTGTGTTAGAAAACAAGGAGGGAAGGTCAGAAACCTAGGAGGCATGGTCAGAAATCTAGGAAGCTGTGTTAGAAAACAAGGAGGCGAGGGCAGAAACCTAGGAGACAAGGGCAGAAACTTAGGAGGTAAGGGCAGAAACCAAAGAGACAAGGTTAGAAAACAAGGAGGGAGGGTCAGAAATCTAAGAGGCAAGGGCAGAAACCTAGGAGGCGAGGTCAGAAACCTAGGAGGCGAGGTCAGAAAACAAGGAGGGAAGGTCAGAAACCTAGGAGACATGGACAGAAAACTAGGAAGCAAAGGCTGAAAACCAAAGAGGCAAGGTCAGAAATCTAGGAAGCTGCATTAGAAAACAAGGAGGGAAGGTAAGAAACCTATCTACTTCCATACTGATACTAGTTAGACACATCGATCAGATAGTTACATCCAAATCGCAAACATTTTACCCCAGAACACAAAAATTTAGGGTCATACTCAAAAAGTCGACCTAAAAATCCCAAAAGCTACTCACATAGTCATACTAGTTAGACACAACGAGCAGGAAGGCTCCAATGTCACGTTGACATCAAATCTAGCGTCGCAAATATCGTCGTTATCGAGAGATTCGTAGCGAATCCAGACATCACCCTCTATTACATTGAAATAATTTAGCGGAAATTGTATCTCCACCAGTGCGATCTCATACTGCGTCGAAAATTGCCTCCAGCGTTCTCTAACATTGCCTCGATCGTTCTTTAACATTACCTCCAGCGTTCTCTAACATTGCTTCGATCGTTCGTTAACATTGCCTCCAGCGTTCTCTAACATTGCCTCCAGCGTTCTCTAACATTGCCTCCAGCGTTCTCTAACATTGCCTCCAGCGTTCTCTAACATTGCCTCCAGCGTTCTCTAACATTGCCTCCAGCGTTCTATAACATTGCCTCCAGCGTTCTCTAACATTGCCTCGATCGTTCGTTAACATTGCCTCCAGCGTTCTCTAACATTGCCTCCAGCGTTCTCTAACATTGCCTCCAGCGTTCTCTAACATTGCCTCCAGCGTTCTCTAACATTGCCTCCAGCGTTCTATAACATTGCCTCCAGCGTTCTCTAACATTACCTCGAGCGTTCTCTAACATTGCCTCGATCGTTCTTTAACATTGCCTCGATCGTTCTTTAACATTGCCTCCAGTGTTCTCTTCACAAGTTTCGTAAGGGAAACATTTGTCGTACTGGGAGAAAAACTCGTTTACCCTATCCATTTTAACGACCCCTTCTAATGATGACTCGCTGAGTGCCAAGTACAGACTATCTGTATCCATTTCACAGAGTCGAAAGTCGGACCTCTCTACGAATCTATCCAGGAAGTCATAGTAAAATTCCAACATTCCCAATTTGGTGTACTGGTAGACGAAAAAACCAAGCTGTGAAGGAAGATCCCACAGGATACTTCGATTTCCAAGCGACACCTCATACAGGTCTTCACCAATAGGCGTCATGGTTTTAAACAGGGGGGTTAATTACCAACTTTGTTGTATTGGCCCCCTCTTTAACATAGGTCACGTTCACATGTTTCCCCAAATTCGTCAAGGTCTTCCCATAGGCCGAGAAAAATATTACCACCAGATCACAAAAATGTAGGCAGAAACCTAGGAGGCAAGGTCAGAAACCTAGGAGACAAGGTCAGAAACATAGGAGGCAAGGGCAGAAACCTAAGAGGCAAGGGCAGAAACCTAAGAGGCAATGATGGGGGCTATTCCTAACTTTCTTCTCAGTTCTTCATTTCTGAGCTTATCTCTCAGACTGTTTCCTGTCATTCGTCTAACACATTTCATCTCTGAGATCACAAAAATTTAGGCACATACTCAAAAAGTCGACCTCAAAACCATAAAAAGCTACTCCCACATTCATCTAAAAGTTACACCAAAACCGCACCAGATTTGCACCGTGCAAAAACATGCACAAGTTTGACACGCGCACCAGTTTGGCACAATGCACCTTCGTAAGGGGCGTAACAATCAGCCTTCGTAAGGGGCGTAACAATCAGCCTTCGTAAGGGGCGTATCAATCATAAAAGTGATTATCAAAGTAAATTTTTGGTATGGGGATGTCTATTGGTGCATTGTGCCAAACTGGTGCGCGTGTCAAACTTGTGCATGTTTTTGCACGGTGCAAATCTGGTGCGGTTTTGGTGTAACTTTTAGATGAATGTGGGAGTAGCTTTTTATGGTTTTGAGGTCGACTTTTTGAGTATGTGCCTAAATTTTTGTGATCTCAGAGATGAAATGTGTTAGACGAATGACAGGAAACAGTCTGAGAGATAACCTCAGAAATGAAGAACTGAGAAGAAAGTTAGGAATAGCCCCCATCATTGCCTCTTAGGTTTCTGCCCTTGCCTCTTAGGTTTCTGCCCTTGCCTCCTATGTTTCTGACCTTGTCTCCTAGGTTTCTGACCTTGCCTCCTAGGTTTCTGCCTACATTTTTGTGATCTGGTGGTAATATTTTTCTCGGCCTATGGGAAGACCTTGACGAATTTGGGGAAACATGTGAACGTGACCTATGTTAAAGAGGGGGCCAATACAACAAAGTTGGTAATTAACCCCCCTGTTTAAAACCATGACGCCTATTGGTGAAGACCTGTATGAGGTGTCGCTTGGAAATCGAAGTATCCTGTGGGATCTTCCTTCACAGCTTGGTTTTTTCGTCTACCAGTACACCAAATTGGGAATGTTGGAATTTTACTATGACTTCCTGGATAGATTCGTAGAGAGGTCCGACTTTCGACTCTGTGAAATGGATACAGATAGTCTGTACTTGGCACTCAGCGAGTCATCATTAGAAGGGGTCGTTAAAATGGATAGGGTAAACGAGTTTTTCTCCCAGTACGACAAATGTTTCCCTTACGAAACTTGTGAAGAGAACACTGGAGGCAATGTTAAAGAACGATCGAGGCAATGTTAGAGAACGCTCGAGGTAATGTTAGAGAACGCTGGAGGCAATGTTATAGAACGCTGGAGGCAATGTTAGAGAACGCTGGAGGCAATGTTAGAGAACGCTGGAGGCAATGTTAGAGAACGCTGGAGGCAATGTTAGAGAACGCTGGAGGCAATGTTAACGAACGATCGAGGCAATGTTAGAGAACGCTGGAGGCAATGTTATAGAACGCTGGAGGCAATGTTAGAGAACGCTGGAGGCAATGTTAGAGAACGCTGGAGGCAATGTTAGAGAACGCTGGAGGCAATGTTAGAGAACGCTGGAGGCAATGTTAGAGAACGCTGGAGGCAATGTTAACGAACGATCGAAGCAATGTTAGAGAACGCTGGAGGTAATGTTAAAGAACGATCGAGGCAATGTTAGAGAACGCTGGAGGCAATTTTCGACGCAGTATGAGATCGCACTGGTGGAGATACAATTTCCGCTAAATTATTTCAATGTAATAGAGGGTGATGTCTGGATTCGCTACGAATCTCTCGATAACGACGATATTTGCGACGCTAGATTTGATGTCAACGTGACATTGGAGCCTTCCTGCTCGTTGTGTCTAACTAGTATGACTATGTGAGTAGCTTTTGGGATTTTTAGGTCGACTTTTTGAGTATGACCCTAAATTTTTGTGTTCTGGGGTAAAATGTTTGCGATTTGGATGTAACTATCTGATCGATGTGTCTAACTAGTATCAGTATGGAAGTAGATAGGTTTCTTACCTTCCCTCCTTGTTTTCTAATGCAGCTTCCTAGATTTCTGACCTTGCCTCTTTGGTTTTCAGCCTTTGCTTCCTAGTTTTCTGTCCATGTCTCCTAGGTTTCTGACCTTCCCTCCTTGTTTTCTGACCTCGCCTCCTAGGTTTCTGACCTCGCCTCCTAGGTTTCTGCCCTTGCCTCTTAGATTTCTGACCCTCCCTCCTTGTTTTCTAACCTTGTCTCTTTGGTTTCTGCCCTTACCTCCTAAGTTTCTGCCCTTGTCTCCTAGGTTTCTGCCCTCGCCTCCTTGTTTTCTAACACAGCTTCCTAGATTTCTGACCATGCCTCCTAGGTTTCTGACCTTCCCTCCTTGTTTTCTAACACAGCTTCCTAGATTTCTGACCTCCCCTCCTTGTTTTCTAACACAGCTTCCTAGATTTCTGACCTTGTCTCCTAGGTTTCTGCCCTTGCCTCTTTGGTTTCTGCCCTCGCCTCCTAGGTTTCTGCCCTTGTCTCCTAGGTTTCTGCCCTTTTCTCCTAGGTTTCTGCCCTTGTCTCCTAGGTTTCTGCCCTTGCCTCTTAGATTTCTGACCTTCCCTCCTTGTTTTCTGACCTTGCCTCTTTGGTTTCTGCCCTTACCTCCTAAGTTTCTGCCCTTGCCTCCTAACTTTGATTTACCGGATTATATTTAAACTAGTCGGATGTGAGACTTCGTGTTATAAGCGCGCTTGATTCACGGACGTTTATTTTCATAGTACTGTTCAGTCTAGCGGTCTGTGTTGTAGTGGAATATTTTACGGTTTTAGGTCGACTTTTTTAATATGAGCCTATTTTGTTTTGGTTTATCATGAATGTGAGAGAGACAGAGCGAGAGAGAGAGAGAGAGAGAGAGAGAGAGTGAGAGAGAGAGAGAGAGAGAATTTCGCTTGTTGATACTTTGTGTGGGTTGATGATAGGACATGCAGGGATGATGAGTTTGTCTCCAACTTTTTGAATTTTCGGTGTGTAGAATGACCCCTCTATCTCATCGCCCTTATCGTCTTTCAACACATATGTAACGGGGTTTGTTTCATTTACTCGACTGATGGAAAACAGTTCCTCCGTCCAAGCCGGAAGGTTTGATGTTGAGGGTGGCACATGATGATGATAGGACATGAAGGTTTGATGATGGTGTTGAGGGTGGCACATGATGATAGGACATGAAGGGCTGGTGTTGGGGGTGGCGCATGATGATGATAGTGTTGAGGGTGGCACATGATGATGATGTGTCAATTTGTGTGGCTTGGTGATGATTTTTATTTGACTTGAGTTAGCTTGGATATGCGATAGAGAGAGAGAGAGAGAGAGAGAGAGAGAGAGAGAGAGTGAGGGTGGCACATGATGATGATAGTGTTGAGGGTGGCCTATGATGATGATGTGTCAATTTGTGTGGCTTGGTGATGATTTTTATTTTACTTGAGTTAGCTTGGATATGCGACAGAGAAAGAGAGAGAGAGAGAGTCACTATTTAATGGTAGGGCACAAGATGATGATGGGATATGAAGGTTTGATGATAGTGTTGAGGGTGGCACATGATGATGATAGTGTTGAGGGTGGCACATGATGATGATAGGCCATGAAGGGGTTGATACTTTGTGTGGCTTGATGATGATAGGACATGAAGGGGTGATGGTGTTGAGGGTGGCACATGATGATGATAGGACATGAAGGCAGAGGGGGTAGTTCCATTGTCTATAGATGGCGTTAAGGCAGTCTCGAAAACGCTTATGCTAACATCAACTACACGCCCTTTTTTGTTAACCAAGGGGACCTCACTCTTGTTAATCAGACGACAGCTCCGGCAGCCAGTGTGGCTGCCCAGGATGTTTCAGCAAAGTCACCGATTACCTATTCCAGCTTTGATCAAGGTTTTGTCAAAATGGAGGGCGGTTGTGTAGGAAACCCAGACGGTTAAAATTATCAGCATCCGGACAGTAATATATATATATATATATATATATATATATATATATATATATATGATGTATTAATAAAATTGTGAAATATAGAATTTTGTTTTGCTTTACATTGAATGAGAAAGAGCGAGCGTCACTATTTAATATTAGCACACCTTACTACACGACACATGATGATGTTGGTAGCGATAACACACACGACCACTTATATTTTACTATTTTTAACATAAGTCCGTTTTCTTTTCAATCGGGGTTCTACCTGAGTTGGCTAACGGAATTTAAAATACTCTTTCACAAATTTCTAACACACAGCGAGCGACGATCACCGGACACGGATTAGCACCGAGTCTCTATTGAATTTACCTGCGGTTAAGCTCTCAGAAACACAGGAGACCGTTCGACAAAACTAACCTTTCAATGTTATTGCTTGTCAGCATTTTTTTTTTACATGTTGCCTGGCCTGTCACGTAGTAGACCCGTGTTCGAATCCTGAAGGGAGACTGTTTTTTTTTATTTTTTTATTTTTTTTTTTTTATTTTTAATAATTCTGAGTTTACTTTCACAAATACATATTTTTTTAAATAATTCTGAATTTTTATTTATCACATACTCTTTTAAAATACTCTTTCACAAATAACACACAGCGAGGCGATCACCGGACACGGATTAGAGTCTCTATTGAATTTACCTGCGGCTAACCTTTCAACGTCATTGCTTGTCGCCTCCTGTCACGCAGTCCCAATTACCAGTATTTTAAATAACAACAATACCACCCCTAGTTACATGCCTCTACCTAACTCTAAACACGGAGCCTAACAATGACCGTCAGCATATTTTCCTAACAATGACCACGATTCCTTGTAAGCGATTCTAACAATAGCATTCCTCAAGTACCCGCCCCCTGCCCTGTCACGTAGTAGACCCGTGTTCGAATCCTGAAGGGAGACTGTTTTTTTTTTTATTTTTTTATTTTTAATAATTCTGAGTTTACTTTCACAAATACATATTTTTTAAATAATTCTGTTTACTTTCACATACTCTTTTAAAATACTCTTTCATTTTCATCTAACACGAGCGAGGCGACACAAATATACTCTTTCACAAATAACACACAGCGAGAGGCGATCACCGGAGCGACGATCACCGGATTAGCACACGATCTTTTGAATTTACCTGAGTTAAGCTCTCAGTGATTCGACAAACTGACGAACACCAAAAAATTTTTCCCAAAATTTTTCCCCCCAAAAAAATTATGAAGTTCGAAAAAATCGCGAATTCGAAAAATAATTTTTTTTTTTGGCACCGTTTTGGTGCAAAGTCGGTGCAAAGTCGGTGCCAAATCTATTGTATTTCGGTGCATGTTATTCCACTTTTCTGTTGAGTTCACAGCCACCATCACTACTCTCATCTTCTGAAAGGTCAGACAGACCAATGCAGTCATCAATGCACCTACGATACATAAGGGGAAGAGGGCCCTGGTAGGCATGGATGATTTGGTGCTCAAGGTAACCCATGAAGAGACAAGCATAGCTAGGGCCCACTTTAGTGCCCATCGCCACACCGCTGATCTGGGTGAAGAAATTGCCATTGAACTCGAAAGAGTTGAGGTTCAAGACTAATTCTGCTAGACGGAGGAGGACGCCAGTGGCGATGGAGGGTTGGATCCTACGGTCCAGGAAAAACTGAAGAGCTTGAAGGCCGTCGGAGTGGGGAATAGAAGTATACAGGGAGCAGACATCCATAATGAAGAGGCGGTAGTGACGATCAGGAAGGAGGGTGATAGAGGAAAAGATGTTAAGGGCGTCGTTAGTGTCTTTGACATAGGAAGGGAGGCCCATAACTATGGGTTGAAAGACACTGTCGAGGAAGTCAGAAATGAGAACCGTAGGACATGAGATGGAAGAGACAATCGGACGTCCAGGAGAGTCAGGTTTATGTATTTTAGGCAGCATATAAAAGGAGGGTCTGCCCAAGCAGTGGTCAGGAAGGATCATGCTGGAGGAGCTAGAGGGAAGTAATCCATCCTGAATGAAACGGAGGATCGTACGACGCACCACGGCGTTATTAGAGACAGTAGTGTCGTCGGGGGTGGGGAGGTAGAAAGTCGAGTCGGATAATTGTTTATCCCCTTCCCGGATATAAAGGTCTTTCCTCCATACCACCACAGAGCCGCCCTTGTCGGCCGGCTTGATGACAATATCATCACGTCGGCGAAGATCCTGGAGGGCTTGGTACTCTTCACTACTAAGATTAGAGCGTCGAAGTCTATGGGGACAAAGTGCCTTAATATCCCGGTAGGTACTGTTAATGAACTGGTCCAAAGCCTGTGATTCGCCCGAGCGGGGAGTCCAGTCAGATTTACGGGGGGAAAAGCGGGCAAATTCGTCTGTAGGAGGAGGTTGAGAGGAAGAGTTCGGATGATTAAAGTAATAGAGTTTGAGTCGTAGTCGTCTGTGATACTCCTGAATGTCCCGTAAGAGAGAGAATGAGTCACTCAAAGGGCGAAGGGGGACAAACTTAAGACCCTTGCTGAGAAGAGAGCGCTCATGGTCGGAAAGGGACAAATCAGGGGGAATACAAGTGACAAGGGAGCTAGAGTCAGAGGCATTGGGGGAGGAGGAGGAGGAGGACGGAGGTTCAAGAGTTTACGTTTGTGCTGAGAGGATAAAAAGTCATACACAGATCGGTTGTGGTGGTGGATGGTATGGCGGATGAAGCGAAGAGTCCCAGGAAAGTTAGAGGTGAGTAGATGGAGTTGGGATAGGAGGTGTTGTTGGCGGGTGTTGAGGTGGGATATAAGACGAGAGTGGCTAGAAGCGATAAGACGAACACGTTTCAGGCCATGCTGGAGTTCAAGGTTCTGCAGTTGGCGGCGAAGATAGTTAGAGAGGTGGGGTTGACCGACTTGAGGTGAGAAGTGAGATCGGAACCCACACGGGAGAAATTTACGATGGAGGCAGTTGTTCAAGAAATTAAGATGACAGGTAAATCTAGTTTTCTTGAAAGTAGTGAAGGCAAAGTCCTTAGAGATGTTAGAGAGTTCGGGGGGGTAGAGTGGAGAAAGAGGCGATGATGGAGTGACGGATAGAATGAGATAGATGTTTGAGGGAGGGCATAGTGAGGAGATGAGAGAAGATCGAGAAGAGAAATGAGAGATAAACCAACTAGATGAAGATAGGTAGGATACGTGAAGGTATAGAGAAGCCAATAATAGAAAGAGGGAAGGTAGTGAATAGAAAGTATGAGGAGCAAAGTGCAAGAGGGGAGGGTAAGGAAGCACCCAGAAGTGAAGGCGAGGAGAGACTGACGAGAGATAGAATAGGTAGGTGAAAGAACGGAGTGGAAATGGTTCTAACTAAAGTACACAGAGATGAATGACGTTAAACAAACATAAAGTAGCAGCGATATCAATTGAGTAGGGAACAGGCAAGTAATTGCAATGCTGCGGTAAAGCTGGTAGCAAGGAGCCAATGGTGGGGTGTGCTAAACACTCCAAGGTATGGTGACAGCTTTACAAATAAAGAACACAACACAATACTGACGTTTCGGCCTGTGGCCTTCTTCAGAATACAGGGACAACGACAACAAGCGGTGAAGCACAATTACTACATGTTAGATGATCAAGTGGAGGGCGAGGAAAGTAGGATGCAGAAATAAGAAAAGAGCGAAATGAATTTTACATGATGAGAGGTATGATGGGCGTCAAAATATATAAAAAATAGAAAAAGAGAGAGAAAAATGTATAATAAATTGTACTTAGCTGAGCTCAGAGCAGGAAAACTGTAATCCGTGCTAGAACAAGTCGGAATGACTAAAAGCGCAGAGAACGTGTATAGAAAGCAACACGTGACAAAGACAGGTCAGTAAAGAGGGCAAAAGTATCTAATATCGGGAGAAAAAAAAAGGGGGGGGGAGGGGGGATAGACGAGGACACTCCTGGGACACAACAAGCAATACATATAAATCACTCAACAATGGAAGTGAGAGATCACGCGAGAGGTTAAGAGAAAGAAATTGAATGACACGACAAAGTAGTGAACTAGGCAAACCGTGAGAGAGATGGACTCTACAGAATGGATGGCCTCGAACTGAAAGAGTTGAGAGGTAGGTCAACGAAAGGAAGGATTGGACACTGGAGGAAGAGATAAGGAGAGGAAGAATAATAAAGCCGGTATAATGAGAAGGGCGATAGAGGGGTGGTCCGGAGGAAGTTAGTCTATCGGGAGGTAGGGAAGTATTAGAGGAGGAGGTATGGAGAGGAGGGATAAGAAGCAGGTATGTGAAAACTGGATAGGGGGAGAGGCGGTAGGTCAGAAGTGAATGGAAAAAGAGAAAGTCTGGAAGAAGTGGAGCAATAGGGGAATGGTGTGCAAGAGGTATGAACCATAGGAGGTAAAGAAGTAGGGAAATGATAGAACAAAGGGGGAATGAAAGTGGGCATTAGGATAAGGGGGATACTGGAATAGTAGGTATAGATGAGTAGTGACTACAATAATAATAATAATATTAGATTATCGCACAACAGTAATGGAGCGAAGTTAGCGTGAGGCCAACAATGAATGTTTCTTAGGAAAGTGGTCGACTAGGAGCGTTAACGAATGGACAATGTCAACGTCATTTTAATAATTGGAGCCTTGTGTAAAAGCCAGAGCAGTGATGGGAACCGTAGCTCACAATTCGGCTGAGATAATATGATTCTGGTACAAACATAATTCGATTAAGCGGCATCTACGTCATCGATTGTGGAACCCAATTTCGTTCTGTTGCATGCTGGTTTGTTTTAGTTCTATTTTTATTCCAACAAAAAGACGTAGAATTCTGCCGCTTCTGTGTTTGCGTCGTCTGCACCATTTTTTTTTTTTTTTACACACATCACATTTTTGTATCCCGGCGCCTTATAGGGCACTAAGTGAATTTGCCTGTAACGCTGGGCGATGTTCATGGGGCTAGCAACACCATTAAGTTGAACATATTACAACAAAACCGCCCACTGAAAGAGCCATCCTTATAATATTGTTATTGTGGACAAATTGTGCTGTAACCAGCTCGTCGCGTCTCAAAGCTCCATTTCTCCTTCATCTTCCTTTCAGCTCCCTGTGGAGCTTAAGTTTTTTTTAAATAAAAAAAACAATTTTCAAGCCGTTCTGTTTCTTGTCATTCTTTTAAGATCATTCCATGTCTTCCCCATCATCTTCATCTCTGCTTGCACCTGTCTTCTCCGAGAATATTTTGATCTTCCTCTTTGTTTCTTCCCCTGGGAATTCCAAAAAAAGCCTGTCGTGTAATACTCTCAGTTGGCTTCTGCAGTGTGTGTCTTATCCAGGACCATCATCTTCGTTGTATCTCTTTGTCCACTGGCATTTGACTGGTAATCTTCAATAATTTTACTTTAGTTATTTTTTCCGCTCATTTACATACTTTTATTCTGGGCAAGCATCCATTAATGAAAAAGAGGTGGAATAATAAAGAATAAAATGCTCATTTTGCAGTGGCTTATTTGAGCAAAGATGATGCCGCACTTTCTTATGTCTTTATTGGCATTGTTTTCACGCTCATGTAAAGTGATACATAAAATAGTTCTGCTTTTATACAAACTAATGTGGGCCTGTTAATTAAGTGTATCTAGTGCGAGAGAGAAGCAGTTGTGGCCGAATAATTCAAGCCACACATTCTCAAAATATGAACAGTGGCTTGATTCACAGCGGCTTGATTCACAGCGGCTTGTTTCACAGCGGCTTGTTTCACAGTGGCTTGTTTCACAGTGGTTTGTTTCACAGTGGTTTGTTTCACAGTGGTTTGATTCACAGTGGCTTGTTTCACAGTGGCTTGTTTCACAGTGGCTTGTTTCACAGTGGCTTGTTTCACAGTGGTTTGATTCACAGTGGTTTGACTCACAGTTACTTGATTCACAGTGGCTTGTTTCACAGTGGCTTGATTCACAGTGGCTTGATTCACAGTTGCTTGATTCACAGTGGCTTGATTCACAGTGGCTTGATTCACAGTGGCTTGATTCACAGTGGCTTGTTTCACAGTGGTTTGTTTCACAGTGGCTTGTTTCACAGTTGCTTGATTCACAGTGGCATGATTCACAGCGGCTTGCATTCACAGCGGCTTGCATTCATAGTGGCTTGATTCACAGCGCCTTGATTAACAAGCGGCATGATTCACAGTGGCATGATTCACAGCGGCTTGATTCACAGTGACTTGATTCACAGTGGGTTCATTTAATGTGTATTATCGGACGTGGGTTGGGGTAGAGAAAAGGGAGAAGAATTCCGTTACGCCAAGGTGCTTATGTTGAATATGGTCAGCACACAGTCAACTATAGATTTACTAAGGCCCTTAGACAGAAAATAAAACCGGAAAATCCACCAACTGGCGTGACGTATTCACAATAGGAGATATAGACGGCTAACTTCGCCTTACCCACAACTACCCCTCTCGCAATGCTGAAAACGTCACGCTAGTTAGTTGTTTTCAGGAAATTCCCTCTCAACCCGCATGCCTAAGTAAACCTACAGTTGACAGTAACTCAATGATGGTATCAGAATTACTCCACTGCCTTTTGTCATAGTCAGAAAACTCCTGTTCGCATTTAAGGCTGTGCCTTGTCGATCAGACTCACGATCACATTGGGGTCACCTCGTAACGGTTGTACTAGCACCTCATAACGGTTGTACTATCAACTCTTAACGGTTGTACTAGCACCTCGTAACGGTTGTACTAGCACCTCATAACGGTTGTACTAGCACCTCGTAACGGTTGTACTAGCACCTCATAACGGTTGTACTAGCACCTCATAACGGTTGTACTAGCACTTCGTAACGGTTGTACTAGCACCTCGTAACGGTTGTACTAGCACTTCGTAACGGTTGTACTAGCACTTCGTAACGGTTGTACTAGCACTTCGTAACGGTTGTACTAGCACTTCGTAACGGTTGTACTAGCACTTCGAAACGGTTGTACTAGCACCTCGTAACGGTTGTACTAGCACTTCGAAACGGTTGTGCTAGCACTTCGAAACGGTTGTGCTAGCACCTCGTAACGGTTGTACTAGCACTTCGAAACGCTTGTGCTAACACCTCGTAACGGTTGTACTAGCACTTCGTAACGGTTGTACTAGCACCTCGTAACGGTTGTACTAGCACCTCGTAACGCTTGTGCTAACACCTTGTAACGGTTGTACTAGCACTTCGTTATGGTTGTACTAGCACCTTGTAACGGTTGTACTAGCACTTCGTTATGGTTGTACTAGCACCTTGTAACGGTTGTACTAGCACTTCGTTATGGTTGTACTAGCACCTTGTAACAGTTATACTATCACTTCGTAACGGTTGTACTTGCACCTCGTAACGGTTGTACTATAGATCGTTTCAAATCACGTGCCCAACTTCAAAACGCTATTGCTCAGTAACCGTTTGTTAAAAACTGTTGAAATTTTCCAAATGTTATTAGAATGCAAAATACCCTTTAAATGTATATTTAACAAATATCTTGCAGCTGCAGTTTTCATAAAGCGGCGAATTTCTTTGATATTTATCAAAATTGTAAATTGTGAATAATAGAAATTACCGTAGTTGCTGGTCTATGATTAATTTTCACTAGGTAAAGGCGTGGCCGTAATGGGGAAATAACCTAATAAGACAAAACACCAGGAGAATTATTGTCTTCTCAGTTCGAGGACGGACGATAATATCAAGGTATACCTGTATGTCCAATTTTCATAGTTGTGTGGTCCTGATAAGGACCGTTTGTTGAATTAATTTAAGGTAATATAGGGGCCAACATTGTGGGGGCTATATACTTTCATTCTGAATCAGACGAGTCTAAAAGATTAATAACTGTTTGGGGTTGAACATTCCACAAACCATCATTTTTCCAATATTCCTCTTCCTGTTTTAAGACGTGGTCTTCACATTTAGCCCAATAATCTTTGTCTATGTTTAATAAAGCGAGATTAGCAAGAGTCTTTACATCGCATATTTTGAATGTTGTATTTTCATCTGCCACTTGTCCTTTTAATTTTGCCCAGATTAGTTCTATTGGATTTAAATGAGCATGGTAAGGTGGCAGCCTCAAACTTATATGACCGTGCTCTTGGATAAAATTGACTATTTGAAAAATCCTTGTCCTTTGTTTTTGCTTTACTAGAGATAGTAATTCAGGTTTTAAGTACATGTTATTAAATTGTATGTGCTCCATTGTGAGCCATATCTTAATAGCATCTTTTGTACTGGATGACGTCGGGACTTTATCTTCAAGTGCAACAATGTTGTGGTACGCTGCATTGTCCATTATTACGCAAGATGGTCGATCTAGTGATGGGAGAAGAGAATTTTCAATCCAATGTCTAAATATGTAACAATTCATCTCAGAGTGATAATCCCGATTGTCTATGGATTTTGAAAGAAAAATGAGCTCTGCATTCTGTATTAGTCCATGTTGTCGACTATCTGCATGAGCAATTATCAAGCGCTGTCCTTTGCTGCTAGGTATTAATCTCTTAATCTTTCCATCTGATGACTGCCATTCCCTTTGGTTAGTGTGGTGAGCATTGATCCATGTTTCATCCAAGTACACAATATCATAACCATCCTTGCGCACCTCTTTTACTTCACGTAAGTACTTGCTTCTCATGATTACTATATGTGGCTTCTCACAGATGATGTTTCGTCCATTGGAATACTTTCTGAATGAGCCTGCAGCTCTCACATTCCTCCATAATGTAGACTTTGATATTTCAATACTGTTGTTCTTTTTCAGCGATACTTTTAATTTTCTTAACGTAACAGTTTCATTCATACCCAACATTTTGCGAATTTCACTTCTAATAAGTTCACTGTCGAAATTATCCAACATTTTTGCTCTTCCTTGTGATTTTGTATATTTTGAACATTGACGGTCACGTGCTTGAATTCAGCGATTAAATTACCGTTTAGATAAATCCAAAATGTGTCTTGTCCTATTCTCAGGGTTTTCTAAAGAATGAAATAATCTTCCTCGTTTAGCCTCTTTGCAGAAATAGTCATACATTTTTATTGCGATGTTTTGTAAACTGCAGAATTTCATTTTAAGACTCATGATAAATGTTATCGTTCCACGTCTGCACCTATGAATGAACGGAAATGGAACACACAATTTCTCTTGTTTTTTACAAATGTCTAATTGTGTCAAAAAACCACGGTAAAAGCGTGCAAACATGTCAATTTTACCGTGTATGGATTTTTACTCGCTATTTTTAACTTAAAATACTGTAAACATTAAGTTTTGTCTACATCAATGGGTCGTTATAAATTTGTATAAATCACATAAGCAACAATAATAACCAAATGTATTTTTTTAATGAAATTAATTCCCTGTTGTGTTCTAATCATTATAACTTTACATGCAAATTTTGAACAACTTATAACAAGCGGTTAAAAAGCTATCGATGTTAAAAGTTGGGCGCGAGTTATGAAACAAGCTATAGCACCTCGTAGCTATTGTACTGGCACCACGTAACCGTTGTATTAGCACCACGTAACGGTTGTACTACCACCTAGTAGCCCTTGTACTAGCACCTCACAGCGCTTGTACTAGCACCTCACAGCGCTTGTACTAGCACCTCACAGCGCTTGTACTAGCACCTCACAGCGCTTATACTAGCACCTCACAGCGCTTGTACTAGCACCTAGTAGCGCTTATACTAGCACCTCGAAGTGCTTGTACTACCACCTCGTAGCTATTGTACTAGCACCTCACAGCGCTTATACTAGCACCTCACAGCGCTTGTACTAGCACCTCACAGCGCTTGTACTACCACCTAGTAGCGATTGTACTAGCACCTAGTAGCGATTGTACTAGCACCTAGGAGTGATTGTACTAGCACCTCGAAGCGCTTGTACTACCACCTAGTAGCGATTGTACTAGCACCTCGAAGCGCTTGTACTAGCACCTAGTAGCTATTGTACTAACAATACAATAGCGCTTGTACTACCACATAGTAGCTATTGTACTAACACCTCGAAGCGCTTGTACTACCATATAGTAGCTATTGTACTAGCACCTCGAAGTGCTTGTACTACCACATAGTAGCTATTGTACTAGCACCTCACAGCGCTTGTACTACCACCTAGTAGCTATTGTACTAGCACCTCGAAGCGCTTGTACTACCACCTAGTAGCTATTGTACTAGCACCTCACAGCGCTTATACTAGCACCTCGCAGCGCTTGTACTAGCACCTAGAAGCGCTTGTACTAGCACCTCGCAGCGCTTGTACTAGGACCTAGTAGCTATTGTACTAGCACCTCGCAGCGCTTGTACTAGCACCTAGTAGCTATTGTACTAGCACCTCACAGCGCTTATACTAGCACCTCGCAGCGCTTGTACTAGCACCTCACAGCGCTTGTACTAGCACCTAGTAGCTATTGTACTAGCACCTCGCAGCGCTTGTACTAGCACCTAGCAGCTATTGTACTAGCACCTCGCAGCGCTTATACTAGCACCTAGTAGCTATTGTACTAGCACCTCACAGCGCTTATACTAGCACCTCGCAGCGCTTGTACTAGCACCTCGCAGCTATTGTACTAGCACCTCACAGCGCTTATACTAGCACCTCGCAGCGCTTATACTAGCACCTCGCAGCGCTTGTACTAGCATTTCACAGCGCTTGTACTAGCACCTAGTAGCTATTGTACTAGCACCTCGCAGCGCTTGTACTAGCACCTAGAAGCGCTTGTACTAGCACCTCGCAGCGCTTATACTAGCACCTCGCAGCGCTTGTACTAGCACCTAGTAGCTATTGTACTAGCACCTCACAGCGCTTATACTAGCACCTCGCAGCGCTTGTACTAGCACCTAGTAGCTATTGTACTACCACCTCGTAGCTATTGTACTAGCACCTCGCTGCGCTTATACAAGCACCTCACAGCGCTTGTGCTAGCACCTCACAGCGCTTGTACTAGCACCTCACAGCGCTTGTACTACCACCTCACAGCGCTTGTACTACCACCTCGTAGCTATTGTACTAGCACCTCGTAGCTATTGTACTACCACCTCGTAGCTATTGTACTACCACCTCGTAGCTATTGTACTAGCACCTAGTAGCTATTGTACCACCACCTCGTAGCTATTATACTAGCACCTAGTAGCTATTGTACTACCACCTCGTAGCTATTATACTAGCACCTAGTAGCTATTGTACTAGCACCTCGTAGCTATTATACTAGCACCTAGTAGCTATTATACTAGCACCTAGTAGCTATTATACTAGCACCTAGTAGCTATTGTACTAGCACCTCGTAGCTATTATACCACCACCTCGTAGCTATTATACTAGCACCTAGTAGCTATTGTACTACCACCTCGTAGCTATTGTACTACCACCTCGTAGCTATTGTACTAGCACCTAGTATCGCTTGTACTAGCACCTAGTATCGCTTGTACTAGCACCTAGTATCGCTTGTACTGGCACCTAGTATCGCTTGTACTAGCACCTAGTATTGCTTGTACTAGCACACCTCATTTCCCGATCCCGTAGAATTCCACTTACCCCACCCTTCGCAATTGTTTCAAATGTGAAAATAAAACCATAGATGCAACACTCGAAAGAAAATGATAATCTGTGACAATGAGATGTTGTAGGAGGATCTCTGTAGTACCTCCTATTGGGATAAAATTACATGGGAGAAAGATCAACAAATCATCACCAACAACCGGCATATATTAAGAGCTTCTAACCACAGAAAGAAAAAGACGTTATGCTGGTATGGTACGTCACTCCTTCGGATGAAAGAGATGGGAGTTAAGATGGGCACAGGCAGAAACGAGAAACTTAGTGGGCGTATAAAAAGACTTATCAACCAACACAGAACTGGAGTCGTCTGTCGCTGGACACTGCGGGACTTCCCGAGGAGGGAATCTGAGCACCTATAGATATGTTCGGAGTGCAATGATGATGACCCGCAAATAACTCAATGCTGATATGAGCAATCAACTGAATATCACAGATTGGCCAGGACAAGGTTACAGGAGCAAGTACAAAAGAAGAAGATGAAAATAAGAGGTTGGTTGATAACACACAGTGAAGGGAGGGAAATTCAAATTGTCAGAAACTGGTAAACAACAGATGAGAATGAAAGAAAAGAAATATGGTAGAAAGGCTTCTTCTTAGGGGATGAGTCGACCAGGAAGGCAGCTCTGAGACAATTACACTATATTCTTATAATGAAAATCCCACAAAACACAACCTTATTTAGTTAATTAACACACAATAATGTACATATCTGTGTCAAATTTAGTCAGCAGCTGTCTTTTGTTGAAGCTATTTTAAGTGGAAACGTTAGTTGTTTATTTTTTCTTATCTTACTTACCAGTAAAGCTGTAACATCCAATTTATATTTGTGTTTCTCATTCCATCCTAGCCTTTACAGTAGCTCTGCATGATTATATATTTGTATGTATACAATGACTATTCATACTTTAGCTGCTTTATATTCTAGTGTTTGATTCATTGCTATAGTCTACTTAAAACGTTATCAAATGACAAAAATACCACATGTTTTTATAATCAAACATAAAGCAATCATACAGTAATCATATAGCAATCACCCGTGATCATCCTAAGACAATATTCTTTCACGCTTTCACTTCAATTCTTGTACATTGAAACATAACCCACTTGAATCTGGCCAAGGTATAATACTCTTTTTGTCTTTTTTAATGTGTCTTTTATTTATTGATCAAGCCAATCGTCAACTTCAATGCACCGCTGGTGGCTCTTAAATTAAACCGGTAAAATACGTGCCTGATTTGTTTTCTGAAAATTTTGGGACGGAAAATTTAGTTCCAATTTTTTCCCCTGCTTCAGCGAGATTGCATGACACTTCCATAGAGTATTGGAAAACGAGGCCTCATTGGTCAGCCCGCAAATGTAATCAAATCTCTCCCTCGAGACTTTTCTTAACTTCATTGTGATTATGTGTACTGAGTCACCGAAGAGAAGATAAAAATTGTGTAGGAGATGTGTCAACATTACCTCCTTTCAGCAACATTAACAACACGTTTGTGTTATCTCTTATTAGAAGCTTCTGGGAATTTAAACTTTAAATCATCCTTAACTGATTACGTTTATCGATCATTCTACATTTAGCCCCCACCTCCACAGTCAATGAAATTATATTTCTTTTCATAGAAAACAAAAAAAAAATATCAGCTACTGGAACAAGAAATTATGTGTTCAACACAGCTGTTTGTTAATATTTTAGTTGCATTGGTAAATTTTCTCAGTTCAGAAACATGACTTGAGTATGATTCTGCTATCATCATCATCATTATCATCATCATCAAGTACCGTGCCTGCTGGCGTAGGTGATCATGTCTCTCCACAACTTTCGATCTCGACAGTAGTTTATCATTTCTGTTGTTGACCTTCTGCCAAGCCATTCTCTTCTCTTAAACTGTCTGGTATCTTTTCTCTTTGCCTCCCTCTATCTCTTTGCCCCTCAATTTTCCCGTTGTTACAATATATTCCAGCTGTTCCCTTCTCATTGCATGGCCAAAAAATTATTATTGTTTCGTCTTAATTTTGGAAATTAGCTCTCTTTTGCTTTGGCTTCTTTTGTAGCATGTGCATATATGCGGGGGATCGTTGTCGTTGTTATAGAGGTTTATCCTCGCTGTGCATAAGACGCTTCACCGCTGTTTGGCGGCGTAAAGATGCAATACCGGCCCGATACGGTTAACCTCGACACAATTTAAAGAGTCTTGTATCGTCTGGGTAACAGCGCTTGTTTACTCGACTCTTGCTTGATGTTTCTGGTGTGGGTCCTCGTTGAAACTCTGGCTGTCCCCCGCCCACAACCTCAGCTTCGTCTAACGCCACAGCATATATATCCTCAGTCGTTAGTGAAAACTATTACAACTTCAGTACTTCGCGTTTCAGTTTTTACTTCTGTCATGTTTGGATACAACACACACACATTTCATGGTACACATAAGTCTCTTTGAATAAAACATCTTAAAACTTTAATTAATAGAGTCCACTGCAATAAACAATAAAGAACCCAGCAGTTTAACATTCCCGCTCGGGTCTCCAAGTAAAACTAAGTACACATGGTTCCGGATCTCACTATACACTGCACTCTCCTCACGCACATCGTTGCCTCTCCTCTTGAGAATGTTGGCTGGTTATAATGCGCTCAACCTATTCTTGAATAGTAATTCTACAGCAGCCTCAATGCTGCTCTCCTCGTGAGAGTTCTCTTCTAGGGTATCTGCCTTCTAGAGCCCTCTGAGTCTTCCTGATAACCAGGTTAAATTTACTGTTACTATCGAGCCATTGACATGTTTCCAATTATGCTATCTATCTCGTTTTTTTTTTCAATATGAGCTCCTCTGCCTCTTGAACTTTCTACAGGCCCTTAAATCTCTCGCCCCTCAGCCAATCAACAACCACTTCATTAATATTCTATCCAGTGGATTCTCTTAACGTCATCCTGTCTTTTTCACATTCACCTTTCCCCCTACCTACTCATTTCTTTGTGTTTGTCACCTGTCTCTACAATCATGAGACTGTCCTCTCTACTCACCCAACAACAGTTCACTCAAACTTCTCAGGAATGTCACTTTCCCACACATACGGTGTTTCTCAACTCTCTCAACACCGCCCCTACTCCTCTTATTTCCTTATATTCTTACAATCTCGTTTACACTTTCAGAACGTTTTCATCACTCTTCTTAGCCGTCCATGGTATTCTCGCATTATTCTCTAAATCTACATTTCTACAGCTCTCCAGAGATTTTTTAGTCTGTTATCTCATTGTCCATGATTCACATCCATTTGTTATAAGGCTGGCTCTACATAACACTTAAGAACTCTTTTTCTTGTTTCTATTATCAAAAATGTATTTTACAGTATCTGCTTCTTTCATCATCATTATTGAGTGCCGTCTCCGCAACGAAGGTTGGCTACCATGAAGCGCCATTTTGCTCTATCTCTTGCTTTGATGGTGCAGGTTGTCATCGGTTGATTTGTCCATCTTTTGATGTTACTCGTCCATGTTAATCTTGGTCTGCCTCTGCCTCTTTTACCTTGTATTTTCCCCTCCAGGATCACTTTCAGTAGGCTGTTGTGTCTTTTAACATGGCCTAAGAATCGCATTTGTCTTGTTCTAATTGTGTTCAGAAGTTCTCTTTTCATTTTTAGTTGTTTTAAGACTTTGTCATTTGTTTTCTTTTCCTTCCATCCAATTCTACCTATTCTTCTATATATCCACATTTCAAAGGCTTCAATTCTCTGTTCTGTTTTCTTGTCTAATGTCCATGTTTCAGCACCATATAGGAATATTGAGAAGATGTAACATTTTGCTATTCTTAGTTTTAGCTCTGGTGTTATTTGTTTTGATGTTAGTATGTCCTTCATGACATTAAAATTACTTTTTGCCATTCCTATTCTTTTGTTTATTTCAGTTGTACATTTTCCATCATTGGTTATAGTATGTCCAAGGTAGTTATAGTTCTGAACTGTCTCAAGGTCTATTCCTTCAATTTTGATATCCACTTGTGGTTTTGAGTATTTTCTTTGTTTATGATCATAGTTTTAGTCTTTTTGATATTCATATCTAGTCCATATTTTTTGCTTGTCGTGTTTATTTCATTAAGTAATTGTTGTAGGTCTTTAGGATTTTCTGCTAGTAGTACAGTATCGTCAGCATATCTTAGGTTATTGATTATCTTTCCATTAATTTGTAGGCCTGGCATCTCTATGATGTTTTTAAAGATTTGCTCAGTGTATAGATTGAACAAGCTTGGTGATAGGATGCATCCTTGTCTTACTCCTCTTTTTATATCAATGGGTGTAGATAACTCTTTGTTATATTTTATTATTGCTGTTTGCTCCCAGTATAGATTGCATATTAGTCGTATATCCATGTCATCTAGATGTATCTCTTTTAGGCATTCTATAAGTTGTTTGTGGTGTACTCTATCAAAAGCTTTGGTGTAGTCTATGAAGCAGGCATATATTGGTTTGTTTACTTCTGTGTATTTTTCGATTAATGTTCTCATGCAGAATATGGCTTCTTTTGTCCCGCTATTTTTCCTAAATCCAAATTGCTGCTCATCTTATTCAGTATTGATTTTATTCTGAATCCTTCCTTGTATAACTTTTAGCAAGATTTTTGTAACATGGCTCATTAGGCTTATTGTTCTAAAGTCAATGCATTCAACTGCACCATTCTTTTTAGGCAATGCAATGAAAGTTGATGTTTTTAGTTCACTTGGTATGTATCCTGTGTGGTATATATCGTTGCATATGTCTGTAATCATTTCAATGCCAAAATCTTCAAGTGCCTGTATCATCTCTATCTGTATGCTTTCAGGTCCTGCTGCTTTTCCCCTTTATCTGCTTCTTTAGGGCATTAAAATTGATCATAAGAGAAGTTATAACATAACCACAGTTTAACACAAATAGTAAAATTTTGAAGATGGCATGAGGAAATCACGTTCAACTCGTTCTTGAGGTTGATATTTTATTGGAGTGGTTCAAAATTGTGACACTGAACAAAAATGTGAATATTCTAGAATAGTTACTTTTTATGATATTGATATTTTAATCCAAAAACAGATATTAGAATAATAATCTCTATATTTTACATCAGAAAAGATCAAATTTGTCAAATATTGAGATTATTATTCTGATATCTGTTTTTGGATTAAAATATCAATATCATAAAAAGTAACTATTCTAGAATATTCACATTTTTGTTTAGTGTCACAATTTTGAACCACTCCAATAAAATATCAACCTCAAGAACGAGTTGAACGTGATTTCCTCATGCCATCTTCATTCTTGCATGGAGAAACATTTTTATAACTAGAACTAAAATATCACTTTCAGATTAAAACAAACAGCCGTGACTAGTAAATAAAGAATAAAATATATTTCGTTAGAAACACAATGTAAACATAAGTTTGGACTTGGTAATCTTAGATACTGCATAATCATTGCATGCAAACTAACAACACATTCCTGCGCTAGAAAAAATAAGTACTTTTATAGTTGCGAATGTGCAGAGTTGCTGATCTTTGATATCTGCTTACTCAACAGAACGGCGCATCCGAACTGCAAATTTACCATTTGTCATTGAACTTGATACTGCTTTTCAGTTTCGCTTCTGTATCGTCATCAATCACAGTGTGGCTTTCCAATAATCGACCACAACAAAGACAGTACGACATATCCATAGATAACAACAATCACAGTTTTCGCTCCATTAAGAGAGAGAAAGAGAGAGTGACTGGTTGCCGAGCGGCAGATAGACCAATAAAAGGCATAGCACCATTAGTTTAACGTGCTTTTATCATAAGCTCCTCTATTTGTCATCTATTCGTCTTTCTATCTTGGCATTGATTCACACAATTTATAACTCATTGAAACATACTTTGAAGACAAATGTACTTTTTACAAAATGCGTGTAGTAAAAGCTCGACAAATAGGGTGGATGAATATTTAGAAACAAGTGAGATATAAACTATCATCAACACGACCAGTAAGCAATGAACGATCGCTTATCTTTCACGTAATTTCAGGTACTAATGTGTTCACGCAAAGCTGCTTGTCTCAGTGAGGACAAACTATAGACGTGATTATTCTGTACGTGTGATTATTCTGTAGACGTGAGTATTCTGTAGAAGTGATTATTCTGTTGGCGGGATTATTTCTAGGCTGTGTTTCATTTGGATGATGAATCGACTAGCGGTAACCCTGTCAAAAGCTGTCGATTGTCCGTTGTAAAAGTACTTGCATAATCAGAAATGCGATTTTTGAAGTGCAAGAAAATGTTTGTCCGTTTTTGATCATCAGAGCATTTGTGGAACTTTTGAGAAAAAAATGTAAGGAATGTAGAAATAGTGTAATAGTTGATCTGAGAGGGAGAGTGAGAGAGAGATAGATAGAGAGAGAGAGAGAGAGAGAGAGAGAGAGAGAGAAGGTAGGGGGCGGGTGAAGAGGGAATTATTATTATATTCAGTGTCAAGACGACCGTGTGTGCTTAGTCAAACAAGATTTTCCGAACACAGCGACACCACCTGCCCTGAAGTATGAGGCGGTGGCGACACACAATCGACGTGGTCTGCCAGGACCGTTAGGAGGAGGTCAAGGCTAGTGGTTTTGCTGGCATGTCGTAAGGAGAGATAAGCATGGAGGTGGTTGTTGTCCCATAATGCAAATAATAAGTTGCAAAAACTTTACAACCATGAACAGGTCAAATTGAGGGGGAAAAAGTAATTCCGTCATCCATGATAATGATAAGGGATTTCTGTTAAGGAGATTATGGATATCATGCATAGATCTTAAGAGAATGGTACCAAACAGGATAGCTTTGAAAGTGTTTGTTGAAATTAATCCGCAGGGAGTTAATAGGTAGGAATAAAAACGTAATACCATCTAAATGTGCGTATGGTAGTCACACATTTGTGTCTTTCAATTTACTCCAGTTTTACTGCAGATTTTTTTCAGTGACAACTTCTTCTTTCCTTTCTCACGTGCCTTTCAGCGACAATGGAAGATATATTTGAAGGTATTTTACTCTTCTGTTACTCGCTGCTGCTGCTGCTGTGCTGCTATATTTTCTAGCGTTTCTAATATTCCACCAATCCATATTTTTTTCGTGGTCCGCCCTTGGGTCTGGTATTCTCGCAACGTTTATTGAAGACTCGTGTTGTGTTTTGATCTTTTTCTGCCTTATTACGTAGCTAAACCAGTCTATCTGTTGTTTCGTTATGTACACTATAGCAGGAACTATACTTAGCTGATCTTATCTCCCGGGCTATTTCCTGTCATTCGTCTAACACATTTCATCTCGGTAGTGGTTATTTTTCTGATTGTTCGTGCAGCTAGGGTTCAGGTTTGGCATTGTTAGCACAACGTTGACATTGACAACAATTGTATTAAAGCGCGTACCCAAAAATGTTCAGGAACAATCACAAACAAGACAACCTATAGGAGAAGTGTTGATTGTTTTCACAGAGTACAGACAGCTGTACTTGCCGGTGCTATGGAGTTCGTATTCTGTGAAAAGATGTTTCTGTGTAATCAGCCAGGGTCAGCGAATTTATAATTGATCCTGTCAAAAGACGTTTATTAATGTTCAATCCTGAACATCACTGTAGTAGCGACCACCTATTAAAATGATGATAGAAAACTCACACAACGTAGCTAAATACATGAAGATAGTTGGACATTGTTTTGATTGCTACATTAGAGTGTGTTTAATCGCAAGGAAAATTGTTTTTATGACTACATTAGGATGTCCTCAGTTACAAGAACAAAATATTCTGATAAATAAATTAAGATGTAAAAGTCAGAGTAAAGTACAAGACTTGAATCGGCGTCTTAGCGAGCGAGTTTTCACCCATATGTGCTCGGCCGCATATCCAGAAGTGTTCTGAAACTTCTGGATAGTGTCGCTTCAAGCATCGAAACTCACGATGCAAGGCGGCATAACGACCTTTCCAGAGTATTACCCTGGTACCTATTTCTGCCAGCGGCTAGGTCGACCGCTGGGGTATATTTTTATCCAACCGCGAGTACAACTCACACTGCTCCCAGCGGGAATCGAACATTTTTCGAAATTTAGGATGTGTTCATTAATAAGAAAAAAATGTTCTATTAACTAAATTAGGATGTGTTCATTTACAAGAACAAATTATTCTGATAACTAAATTAGGATGTGTTCGTTTACAGGAAAAAATTATTCTGATAACTAAATTAGGATGTGTTCGTTTACAAGAAAAAATTATTCTGATAACTAAATTAGGATGTGTTCGTTTACAAGAAAAAATTGTTCTGATAACTAAATTAGGATGTGTTCGTTTACAAGAAAAAATTATTCTGATAACTAAATTAGGATGTGTTCGTTTACAAGAAAAAATTGTTCTGATAACTAAATTAGGATGTGTTCGTTTACAAGAAAAAATTGTTCTGATAACTAAATAAGGATGTGTTCGTTTACAAGAAAAAATTGTTCTGATAACTAAATAAGGATGTGTTCGTTTACAAGAAAAAAATATTCTGATAACTAAATTAGGATGTGTTCGTTTACAAGAAAAATTGTTCTGATAACTAAATTAGGATGTGTTCGTTTACAAGAAAAAATTGTTCTGATAACTAAATTAGGATGTGTTCGTTTACAAGAAAAAATTGTTCTGATAACTAAATTAGGATGTGTTCGTTTACAAGAAAAATTGTTCTGATAACTAAATTAGGATGATTTTAATTACAAGAAAAATCGTTTTAACTTTAAGGCGCTCTTTTTATTTCTTCTAGCAAAGCAATTTGCTAAAAGTGCCATAATTAACCTACATGTTATTCATCCAGAAATGATAGATATAATAATAGAAGAAAGCATCAAGAAAGGTCGCAGTCTGATTAGTAAGATAACAGAAATAATTGTCATATCAAAGAAACAATCGTCACCATCATGCAGCATAACAATAAACGTGACAAATCTGAAACAAGTACAACGCGTCAAGTACTTGGGCACAATAATAACATCAGATGGAAGATGCACCACAAAAATAAAAAGCAAAATAGCTCAGGCCAAAATAGAATTTCAGAAAAAGAAAAATATCTTATGCAACAAATCACTGTCAACAGAAGTGAGAAAGAGAGTTCATCGGTGCTATATAGAACCAATTCAGACCTATGGAAGCGAATCATGGACAGTAGACAAACAAATGAAAAGACGATTAGAGGCCACATAGATGGGATTTCTCAGAATAATGTCGAAAGTAACTGGACAGCTAAAAGACCAATGAGGAAATTCTCAAAGAGGCCAACACAAAAAGGGAATACCTAAAAAAAACATTAGAAATAAACAATCACCATTTTTCGGGCACATCATGAGAAGAGGAAAGTTGGAATACTTGGTTACAACTAACAAAATAAAAGGAAAGAGAGATCGTGGACGACAAAGAGAGAAAATACTATATAGTTTGGTGTCATGGCATGGAAAACAGTCAACAACATAATGTTTTAATAACAAAATGTACACACAAACGACAGGTAAATAACAAGAATATTGTACTCGAAATGTACACACAAATAGAAGGGAAGCAACAAGAACAATGTACTTGAAATGTACACACAAACAGCAGGGAAGCAACAAGAGCAATATACTCGATGTGTACACACAAACAGCAGGGAAGCAACAAGAGCAGTATACTCGAAATGTACACACAAACAGCAGGGAAGCAACAAGAGCAATATACTCAAAATGTACACACAAACAGCAGGGACAAAAGAAGAACAATAGAAAGAACAGCGTGATTGCAAAATACAAGTTTAAAATGTTGCTTATTGCAATACAACAGTTCTGTTCTTCGTTTCCTTTCTCATTTTTTTTCTATTGAATATGTCAGACAACAAGGCAGATTTCATTGATTTCCATGCCAGTTATTGCCAGCATCTCCAGAGAGCCGAAGATCGAATCCAAAAATAGCCACCTGCTGAATGTACACCATTACGTTCATGTTCTCTTTCGTTGTGGAAAGCAAGAGAGATATGGGATGTTAAGGCCTATGCAAGTACATCGAAGCGGTGATATTTTAATAAACTGTAGAAAGAACTTGTTTCTCAGTTTAGTCTCCTTTATCTATGAGAAATGCGGGTTATAATTTTTTTTTTCAATAATGACTCAAAAGGTGGATCTTCTATATAATGAGTGTCTGTAAAATGGGATCAAGAACAAAAACTTCGAGGTACAATATTAACTAAAAAATTCCGTAAATGTAAAAGTAAATTTAATCCGTGTATGACCGTGTGTGCAACAGATACTTATTTTTTAATACTGGGTTTTACGTATTTGTTTTATTACATTTTTACTCGACTGAAATATGTTTCATTCTTCTGGCAACACTTATTCGCAACATAGAACACACCGAATAGAATAATATGTTGCCATACAATTTCTTAATTCCTGTTGCCAGTCTGTTATATGCGTGTACCAAGAGCTTTGTAAATCTACTTGTATCCTGCATCATTTTGTGTTACAAAATGTCGATTTGATTCACGAGTGTTTCGCAATTTTCTGCTGTTTCGTATATTTACGCACTCACTGCGAGATGATTTCCCTTGAGATTCAAAGTTATTTTACATTTTCTGGGACTTTATTTTCAAATCTTATTAATGGACAAATGGATGTCGCCGCTGGTAATTTATACAGCCGTTGTAAAGATTATGTTATTATTTGAGGTAGTTATAATCTTGTTTGAGAAGTCATTTGTGTTGCTCCTCTCTCCGTGAATTATCAGCTTTATCTGTGATAGTAACAATGAATTTCTTAATGTTTTACTGTATTATATCGGTTTTTTAATAAATTTGTTGTGTGTTTATATACTAGTAGTCATTTATACTTCTGTTATATAATTTGTGTTTGTTTACTCGTTTCCTTTTGTGCCCCTGTACTCGTCGGTAAAGTTTCCAGTAGTAAGGAAGGGTGTTTTGAGCAAGGATTTTAACATTTCGTGCAGGTATCGTGCAGCATTGGCATGTATCGTGCAATCTCAGGTGACCTCGTTTATCGCGGGTGGTCGGCGCGGGTGGTCGGTCTTATCTCAAGTGGTCAAGTGGTCGGCCTCGTCTTATCTCAAGTGTGTGGAGACCAGTGGTTCTAAAACTTGTAGATGTGTTTGGAGACCTCTAAAACTTGTATGTCAGTCTAAAACTTGCGGGGGGTCGTGTTATCATCAATGTGTGATGGCAACAGGAGGCAAATATGGAGACCAGTGGTTCTAAAACTTGTATGTCAGTCTAAAACTTGCGGGTGGTCGTGTTATCATGTGATGGCAACAGGAGGCAAAAAAAGGCAAAGGGGTGTTAGTGCCACGTCGATCATCATCGGGCCACCTCGGTCATCATCATCGGCGCTGGTCGGCGGTCGCTGGTCGTCGCTGGTCGTCGTCGTCGCTGGTCGGCTCGGGCAACATCATCATGTGTAGTGATTAATGGTCGTCGCTGGTCGTCGTCGCTGGTCGGCTCGGGCAACATCATCATGTGTAGTGATTAAATAGTGACACTCTCTCTCTCTTATCCTCATCATCATCAAGCCACACCCTCAACAACACCATCATCATCACCAAGCTACACAAATTGACACATCATCATCATCATCTTCATCATCATCAAGCCACACCCTCAACAACACCATCATCATCACCAAGCTACACAAATTGACACATCATCATCATGTGCCACCATCATCATCAAGCCACACCCTCAACAACACCATCATCATCATCACCAAGCCACACAAATTGACACATCATCATCATGTGCCACCCTCAACAGCATCATCATGTGCCACCCTCAACAACATCATCATCATGTGCCACCCTCAACAACATCATCATCAAGCCACACCCTCAACTCTCTCTCTCTCTCTCTCTCTCTCTCTCTCTCTCTCTTTCACGCTAAAGCAAAACAAAAAAGTCGCTCTATATTTCACATATATTTATTAATACAACAAATACACGACACATATGAGAAAATATATATTACTGTCCGATTGGTGATAATTTTAAGCGTCTGGGTTTCCTCCCTCCTGTTTTGGCTGTACTGTCTGTTTGTGTTAAATGTCTATCAAACACAGGGGCGTAGGAAGTTTCATTAGCCTTCACAACACAACCGCCCTCCATTTTGACAAAACCTTGATCAAAGCTGGAATAGGTAATTGGTGACTCAGCTGAAACACCCGGGACATCGATAGTGGCCGCCGGATCTGTCGTCTGATTAACAAGAGCGAGGTTCCCTTGGTTAACAAAAGGAGGGGTCGTGTAGTTGATGAGATTCGGGTTAACAAGAGATGGTGTGTAGTTCTGGTGGTTAACAACAGGTGGCGTGTAGTTGAGCTGGTTAAGGAGAGGTGGCGTGTAGCTGATCTGGTGGTTAACAACAGGTGGCGTGTAGTTGAGGTTAGCATAAGCGGTTAAAATGTCTTCTCGCATATCAACTAAAGCGATAAATTCCTCTCTCGATAGTGTTATCCCAGTCCGGGTAGGAAACTTAAAAAAACTCTCACCGCTATATGTCCTTATATTTATCAACGGTCTGTTACGAAAAACACAAACCGAGACTGCCTTAACGCCATCTTTAGACAACGGAACTACAGTCTCATTTCCGCGTGACATAAATATGCGCTGATCACTGGCATCAAACGAAATTGGCGTATTCAAGCTACACGACTCCATAGTCAAAGCAAAAACAAACACAAGCCACCTGGCAACAGACGCTGGTTATCTATGTGTGTACACTGCTCGGCTGGGGGTTTTTATACCTGCTACGTTTATCGTATCGAGGACCGTCTATTTATAGTAGCTAACGCAATATGTTATCAGGCGAGGTAATATGTTATCAGACGAGGTAATATGTTATCAGACGAGGTAATACGTTATCAGTCGTGTTGTGACATGTTCCGTGACTTCGGGAAGGGTCCAAACAGGGTGATATGTGCGAAATATGAGGTGTGTGTAAAATAATTTTATATAGGATGTGGTTTTTTTAAAATAAGTGTTAATTGAAGAAGTGAAACCTGGCGGGCTGACCTAAAATCACTCCTTGTTATTTTTGTGGGTGGTATAATCACTAAAGTTGGTAGCACTTGTGAGGATGGATCCCCGATGGAATCATCCTTTCACAGCTCTGATAGCCGGTCCTACCGGGTGTGGGAAAACGGTATTTGTACAAAAGTTTATACAGAACCTTCACGAGTTAGCTGTCCCCGTACCGGAGGAAGTTATATGGTGTTATGCGGAATGGCAACCGGTATACGAGACTATGAGGTCAGTGAGATTTATCGAGGGTCTACCAGACGTCGATAAATTGGAAGGTGGTAAGAAGAGAAGACTGATCGTCATCGATGACTTGATGTCTGAGACGGACGAGCGGGTAACAAAATTATTCACCAAAGGTAGTCATCACAGAGATATTAGTGTGATGTACATTGTTCAAAACCTATTTGGAAAAAATAAAGAACATCGAACCATAAGTCTCAATACGCACTATTTAGTCCTTTTCAAGAACCCGAGAGATGGGAGTCAAATTATAAATCTGGCCAAACAAATGTACCCAGGACAGGCGGGGTACCTCCAAGATAGTTTTAAGGACGCGACTGCGTCTCCTCACGGTTATTTGCTGATCGATCTTCGTCAGGACACACCCGATAATCTTAGGGTGAGAACAAAAATATTCCCAGGGGAGAGACAAATCGTCTACGTACCAAAGTAGAGAATCATGTGTGATGAATCACTTAGACGGTACGGTGAAATATTGAAATGTATGCGCGCCGCCTCGCCGAGCGGTTTAAGAACCATATTAAAAACAACCTCTCCCAAACTCATTAACTTTTTGTGCGAGTGTTGTCATAACATATTAAAAGGTAATGTTAGACTCACGCAGCGACAGAAGTGCGAGCTACGTCGACACAAGCACAAGTTGAGACTTCTGACTAAAAAGAAACCGAATCTTAAGCGGCGGAAAGAGATTCTACAAACCGGTGGGTTCATAGGGGCTTTGCTCCGTCCTATATTAAGTATTCTCGGGGGCGTACTAGGTGCATAACAATGGCCAAAAAAATGATATTGATGGATCCTCGATTCCTCGAGGGTCTTACACAGACTACTAACCCGTCGTATAGCCCTCCCGAGGCAATCGGTGACAACTTGAGAGATTTAGATGATGAAATGCAACGTATCCTATTCCGAGATGATTTAGCACCCGCCGATAAGGCCAGAGTGTACCAACGTGCCCTGCATCAATATTTAACTAGATTGGAGCAGTATAAACGTCGCTCATTGGGTTCGGTCGATCTCATTCAACACAACACGACAACAGAAAAAACACATTCCCCACCACCACCACCAATCGAAGTATCACCAGCGCAGACCAAGACACCACCAACACCACCAGCAGCCGAAACCCCAAATCTAGGTAATGAAACCACTCCACCCGTAACCACGTATAAACTGAGACCTAAAAAAAGAAAGAGCGGAATCCCAACACCAAAATGGGAACGGTGGAGAAAATATTGAGACGTCATTACTTTGACCCTAGTCGACCAGGGGCTTATAGTGGTGCAACGGCCCTGCAACGTAACACCAAACTGGGACTCGCAAAGATCAAACAATGGTTGAGTCATCAGGATACCTATACCCTTCATAAACCAATTCGTCGCAGATTTGAAAGGCGTCCCATTATAACGAGTGGCCCCCAACAGCAATATCAGGCAGACCTAATTGATTTGAGACATTTGAAAAACCACAACGACGGCTATTCCTATTTGGTTTCGTGCGTGGACGTTTTCAGTAAATTCGCGTGGTCTGTACCGATACGAACCAAAACGGGGAAATCCTTAGTGGAAGCCGTCGGAAAGATATTTCGCGATGGGAAACCCGCGAGTTTTCAAACGTATAAGGGGTCAGAGTTTCTGAACAGAACATTTCAGAAATTCCTCGCTGACAACAACGTTCACTTTTTCACTACGCAGAACGAAGATATTAAGGCCGCCGTGGTAGAACGCTTTAATAGGACTCTAAAACAACGGATGTGGCGATATTTCACGAAATCCAATAAGCTGTCTTATGTCCGAGTCCTACCCCCCTACTTCGAAGTTATAACCATTCGTATCACAGAAGTATAAAAATGGCACCGGTCGACGTCAACGCAGACAATCACGAACAGATATGGAACACGTTGTATAATAACAAACGCAACTTAAAATTTCAAAGACCCCCGTATAAGCCCGGTGATCGAGTTAGACTGGTCCTGGGTAGAGCCAATTTTAAAAAGGGTTATGCCCCGGCTTGGACGGAGGAACTGTTTTCCATCAGTCGAGTAAATGAAACAAACCCCGTTACATATGTGTTGAAAGACGATAAGGGTGATGAGATAGAGGGTCATTCTACACACCGGAAATTCAAAAAGTTGGAGACAAGCACGAGTACAGAATCGAGAGTATCATAACCGAGCGACGCACATCATTCGGGCGAAGAGAGAGTTTAGTCAAATGGTTCGGGTACGATTCCTCATTTAACACTTGGATACCGTCCAAGGACATTGTCAGGTACAAAAACTAGAGATGAGAGCAGAAGAAGACGAAGAAGTGGAAACTTTTGGCGGAGAGCCCGATTTGCGAGCCGTAAACTCGGGAGTGAGGATAGAGAGCGAACCACGCAGGGGATCGGTGTTTGGGAAACTATCCCCCTATTTAGAACTTGTCTTTATTTGTCAAGTGGTAGTTATATATACCGTTGTCGCGGTTTCGCTGTTCAATCTGACCACCGAAAAGTCAGATGCCAAGGAGGGAAAACTAGCCCTACTGACCAGCTGTTTGGGTTACATGCTACCGAATCCAAACTTGGAGAGGCGACGGTGAAACGAGCAAAAAAAAATGAGTTTTTATGTCACCCTACCCAGCAATGCATCTATGGACCTTTTTAAGGATAATAACCCCGGCCACTTTTTCGTTAAACTCCCTCAGACCATTGACATTTCGGCGCAGTATGAGATCGCACTGGTGGAGATACAGTTTCCGCTAAATTATTTCAATGTAATAGAGGGTGATGTCTGGATTCGGTACGAATCTCTCGCTAACGACGATATTTGCGACGCTAGATTTTATTTCAACGTGACATTGGAGCCTGGGTTATACACGAAACCCGATGCGTTCATCGGCGCGTTGAATGCCTCGATCATAAAAGCGGAGGATGAGTCGAACGGGGATGCGAAAGGGAAGAAAATGAGATTCATTTACGCAAAAGAGGTGAATAAAGCCATCTTGAAACTTTACGAAAAAGGAGTCAGTGTTACCATAAGCGACACTTTGAAAACATGTTAGCCTTCCCCACGACCTCTATATCAGACACGGCTCCCGATATCTTCAGCGTGGGGGTAATGGACTTGGAAAGCGTTGCGAAGAATGTCTACGTCTACTGCGATCTCGTTTCCCCCAGACCGGTCGGGGATGTGATGGTACCTCTCCTAAGGAGCGTGCCTGTTCTCAATAGAAATCACACCTCGGTGTTTCAGATCTACGATAAGCCTCACTACCTACCCCTGAGTAGATTTTCCTTCGATACCGTCGAGATCCTTTTAGCCAACGAACACGGAAAAACCATTCCATTCACCAACGGAACGTCGGTGCTAACGGTACACTTTCTAGTGAAGAAACATCTCGAGCTGGTATAATGGTGAGACACACCCCCCTTCATCGCGATGTTGAGTTATACGAAGACTTTTACTGTTGTCAGGCGGGTGATGGGATGCCCGTGTTTATAGGAGGTCGAAGTCAGAGCGGTCGGGGAATCGGTAGTTTCTTCGGTGGAATCGGGAGGGCTATTTTACCCTGGTTAAAAACCGGCGGTAAGGCCTTGCTCAGAGAAGGATTGGGGACCGGTCTGCACGTCGCACAGGACGCATTAGCCGGGAAAAATGTCGGTGAAGCTTTCAAAGACCGAGCTAAGGAGGCCGGTCAGCGGTTGCTACACGGGGCCGTAGACCACCTGCGTGATAACAACCAATCAGGAAGTGGTTTACGACAAATCAGAAAGCGAGTTATGAAGTTACCCCCGCCGGGAGAACCGGTTACGAAGATGATAAAATCGACAGCTAGACAGGTCCCCCTTCATTCAGTGTACAACCAGAAGAAGAAGAAGAAGACGAGGGTGGCAAAGGATATTTTCGACTAATAATGTCCCTCGTTCATCCCAAATCGTGCGAATGTCTTCACTCTGGTTTGGATTTATTTAGCGTTCCACCCACACAGACATCTCTAGACTCTGGACAGTTTATTGAAATTCGTCCGATCGCAGCCTTGTCGCATAGCGCACCGATAGAGTTTTTCATTTCTGGAAACAGCGAGGAGTATCTAGATCTTTTCAACACGTTTTTGCAGCTGCGGGTCAAGATCACCCTCCCGAATGGTGATAGTGTACCACCCGATGCTGAGGTAGGACCGGTCAACAATTACCTTCACAGTCTATTTTCACAAGTCGACGTATCGTTAAACGACACGTTGGTTACACCGTCGGAGAATACCTATCCTTTTAGAGCGGTGTTTGAGGCTACGCTAAACTACGGGGAGGATGCGAAAACGGGATACTTGGCGGCCGCTCTGTTCTACAAAGACACAGCTGGCTACCATGACGATTTGAAAGAAAATGAGGGTTTTAAAACACGGCGCGATTTGACTTCGGGTAGTAAAGAGGTTGAAATGATGGGTCGTTTGCACTCTGCTGTCTTTGTGCAGGATCGTTACATGTTAAACAGAGTCGATGTGAAGATAAAACTCACGCCCTCGAAGGATGTGTTCAGCCTCATGACTCACGATAGGTCTGCGGGTTACAAGAGTGTTATCACCTACGCCGCGCTCGTGGTCAGGAAAGCTAAGCTAAACCCCGCGATTTCTCTGGCTCACGAAAAGGCTCTCTTGAGCGGGAATGCTCGGTACCCGATCAAGAGGGTTACCATCAAGACATTTTCCATCGCTAGCGGGATGTTCTCCCACAGTCAAGACAATTTATTTTTGTCTCAAACACCGACCCGTGTAGTGATAGGTCTGATTACGGCCAGTGCGTTTAATGGTGTTTATTCAGCTAACCCGTTCAATTTTCAGCACTTTGGTCTGATTTATATGAACCTGACGGTCGACGGGAATGCATCTCGGGAAAGCCTCTAACTATGGACTTTGAACGAAATCAATACGCGAGAGCTTTTTTCGGCACAAATCTGGCCATGGGTCTGATTGGTAAAGACGCCGGGAATAACGTTGCTTATAGAGAGTTCAAGGACGGATATTGTCTATTTGGTTTTGACCTCTCGTCTAGTCTACTGGACGGCTCCCATTTTGAGCTAGCCACAAGCGGACCCTTGTCGATAGAACTCAAGTTTGCCGCTCCCACAACTACTCCCCTCCAAGTCATCGTCTACGCCGAGTTGGACTCAGTGCTCGAGGTGTCGAAGACAAGGCAGATTCTAACAGACTTCACCGTTTAAGTGAGAGAGAAGATGAACACGATGGAGATTTACAACCTTTTGATGTCGGATATTTTCGTTCGGCGTTGTTCCCTTGTTAGTGTCATTCCACGAAACCACTTACCTCCCAGCATCGACCCAACGGCGACCGCAGCCTTTGTCATAAACACCGACCCGGCACACGAACCCGGTGAGCATTGGGTGGCCCTCTTTTACAACGGGCTCGGTGAATGTGAGTATTTCGATTCCTACGGTTTGCCTCCCAGACATGTGGATATTTTAAACTTTATAGAGCAAAACTCACACGCTCCATTCGTCTACAACCCGCGGGTGTTGCAAGATTTGTTTACCAACACGTGCGGTCTATATTGTGCTTATTATATACTTCTTAAGTGTCGAGGCGCGAAACTTAACAGAATTCTCATGCCTTTTTCAGCGAGACAGGACATAAACGATCGTATTATTTATCGTTTGCTCGCCCCGTGGATAATTCGGCTTCGAGGGGCCCACGGACGCTTAAATATTACGAGATAGACGCTTATATATTTTCTCATATGTGTCGTGTATTTGTTGTATTAATAAATATATGTGAAATATAGAGCGACTTTTTGTTTTGCTTTAGCGTGAAAGAGAGAGAAATAGAGAGAGAGAGAGAGAGAGAGAGTTGAGAGTGTGGCTTGATGATGATGTTGTTGAGGGTGGCACATGATGATGATGTTGTTGAGGGTGGTACATGATGATGCTGTTGAGGGTGGCACATGCTGATGATGTGTCAATTTGTGTGGCTTGGTGATGATGATGATGGTGTTGTTGAGGGTGTGGCTTGATGATGATGGTGGCACATGATGATGATGTGTCAATTTGTGTAGCTTGGTGATGATGATGGTGTTGTTGAGGGTGTGGCTTGATGATGATGATGATAAGAGAGAGAGAGCGTCACTGATTTAATCACTACACATGATGATGTTGCCCGAGCCGACCAGCGACGACGACCAGCGACGACCATTAATCACTACACATGATGATGTTGCCCGAGCCGACCAGCGACGACGACGACCAGCGACGACCAGCGACCGCCGACCAGCGCCGATGATGATGACCGAGGTGGCCCGATGATGATCGACGTGGCACTAACACCCCTTTGCCTTTTTTTGCCTCCTGTTGCCATCACATGATAACACGACCCCCCGCAAGTTTTAGACTGACATACAAGTTTTAGAACCACTGGTCTCCATATTTGCCTCCTGTTGCCATCACACATTGATGATAACACGACCCCCCGCAAGTTTTAGACTGACATACAAGTTTTAGAGGTCTCCAAACACACCTACAAGTTTTAGAACCACTGGTCTCCACACACTTGAGATAAGACGAGGCCGACCACTTGACCACTTGAGATAAGACCGACCACCCGCGCCGACCACCCGCGATAAACGAGGTCACCTGAGATTGCACGATACATGCCAAAATGTGCTGCACGACGAGATTGTGATGCACGATACATGCCAATGCTGCACGATACCTGTACGAAATGTTCAAATCCTTGCTCCAAACACCCTTCCTTACTACTGTTTCCTCACTGTTGTTTGTGCTCCTCTACTCGTCGGTAAAGTTTCCTTACTGTTGTGTGTGCTCCTCCACTCGTCGGTAAAGTTTCCTTACAGTTGTTTGTGCTCCTCTACTCGTCGGTAAAGTTTCCTTATTGTTGTTTGTGCTCCTCCACTCGTCGGTAAAGTTTCCTTATTGTTGTTTGTGCTCCTCCACTCGTCGGTAAAGTTTCCTTATTGTTGTTTGTGCTCCTCTACTCGTCGGTAAAATTTCCTTACTGTTGTTTGTGCTCCTCTACTCGTCGATAAAGTTTCCTTATTGTTGTTTGTGCTCCTCTACTCGTCGGTAAAGTTTCCTTATTGTTGTTTGTGCTCCTCCACTCGTCGGTAAAGTTTCCTTATTGTTGTTTGTGCTCCTCCACTCGTCGGTAAAGTTTCCTTACTGTTGTTTGTGCTCCTCTACTCGTCGGTAAAGTTTCCTTATTGTTGTTTGTGCTCCTCCACTCGTCGGTAAAGTTTCCTTACTGTTGTTTGTGCTCCTCCACTCGTCGGTAAAGTTTCCTTACTGTTGTTTTTGCTCCTCCACTCGTCGGTAAAGTTTCCTTACTGTTGTTTTTGCTCCTCTACTCGTCGGTAAAGTTTCCTTACTGTTTGTTTGTGCTCCTCTACTCGTCGGTAAAGTTTCCTTACTGTTGTTTTGTGCTCCTCCACTCGTCGGTAAAGTTTCCTTATTGTTGTTTGTGCTCCTCTACTCGTCGGTAAAGTTTCCCTTATTGTTGTTTGTGCTCCTCTACTCGTCGGTAAAGTTTCCTTACTGTTGTTTGTGCTCCTCTACTCGTCGGTAAAGTTTCCTTACTGTTGTTTGTGCTCCTCTTCTCGTCGGTAAAGTTTCCTTACTGTTGTTTGTGCCCCTGTACTCATTTCCATAAGTGTTTCTGTGCTCGTCGCCATCATATACTTCTACACTATTACGTTTATTTGTGTTCTCGTTTCCATTTGTTTTGCCCGCTCGTCATCGTTTGTGTAGTCCCGCTTTTGCAGTTTCACGTGAGTTTGCCTGCTCCTTTCCGTTGATATTTGTGTATTCGTTTTCATTAGCATAGATACGATCTGAAGTGTTGCACAGATACATATTGCTGTCGTATACTGTGTGGGCCTTCATTTCAATGCAGCTGGAGGTCGGTACCTGAAAGTCATGATCCAAACGGGCCAATCCTCACTCCCTAAAGTATCAAGAAGCTAAAGGGCCGAAACACTTGCTCGACGGGTAATTTTTCTTATTCTCTTTTCTCTTTTCACTGATACATAAAAGGTGTCGTGGTTTATATCATTTGTCGTTCTTGAGCTGCTCGAACTGTCTGAATTAGTGATTTTCCTTTGTTGTTACATGTCTCTTTCACTGCATCTATCCATCTTCTTCTGGGTCTTCCTCTTGGTCTTTTCCATGCATTCTCGAGAAGAACGCCCTTGATGGTGATTTTTAATTGATTATATTGCCTCCTGTTGCGAAACTCTGTTTAAAGATTTTCCTATAATTGCTACTCGTTAAAATTTTTATTTGTGTTCTCTCATTATGTATTTAATCTACTTGTCATAAGTTATTTGTGTGTACACATTTGTATGGCTGTGTATTATCATTTCCATTTGCGTACTTGTATGTGTTACTACATTTATACTCAACCCTAATTTCTTCTAAACGAACGCTATGTTCTTTTTAACAATGTTTTCTCATCTATATGATTTCACCTTGTAATGTCTGATTTGTTCTAGTTATGTATTTTTACCATCGTTTTTGTTTCGCCTCAAACGCGTTATTTTTTGCGCAACGATGTATCCACACTGTTCTTATCTCATTTTATCTCCGGTAAAATAGTTCTGTCTATTTACCACCACAGCTGTTCGCATGATCAAATGTACTTAGATAGCTGTCCTGTTACACATTTATCCATACTCCAAAGTCACGTATTTTGTTTGTCCTTCACTCCCAGACACGAACAGAAATTCCCAATCGTGTTATATATCGTGGTGAGTTGAGATTGTTTGATTACCCGAATCCAATTTCTTGGTCATGTGTAGGAAATCAATGCTACAACACGAGAGTCTACGGCAATGAAAGTCCGACTGTTTATCTGATGTTGTTTTGTCATGTCTTAAAGTGATGTGCTAAGTCTTGAAGTGTTGTATCAAGTCTTGACTTGTTACTTCAAGTCTTGACTTGTTACTTCAAGTCTTGACTTGTTACTTCAAGTCTCAATTTGGCGCCTTCAACTTTCAGGTGGTATGAATATTTAAAAAAATTGTTTTGATGCCAGTAAAAGAAAACTGTGTATGCTCAGCTTAATGTAAGTGATTACCTTGAAAATCATGTGCCGAAGGTCTGTAAAATTTATGGTCACTAACACCATATTCCCTATACGCCACTTGGCCTGACGGGGGCAGAAAAAGAAGCTAATGTAAGTGACATACATCTTTGTCTTGACATTTAAAACTTAGCCTGGAGATGGAAGTATCAAAGTATTGATTTGATATTTAAATGTCAACAAATTTGTTGTGATATGTAAGTGTCAAAAGATTAACTTGATATAGAAGTGTCAACAAATTTGTTGTGATACATGTTGTCAAAATATTGACTTTTTGTAAAAGTATCAACAAATTTGTTATGATATAAAAGTGTCAAAATATTGACTTGATGTAAAAGTATCAACAAATTTGTTGTGATATATAAGTGTCACAAGAATAATTTCATATGAACGCCAGAACATTGATGTGATGTGGAAATGCGAAACAAAATGAACAATTATTGGGAGACGAAGCTCATTGATTTGTTTAAAATAATTAATATGGCGGTAGCAAATATTGATTTTCTTGGGAAATTGTACACATTGATCTGACCTCGAAGTGTCAAACCTTGATCTCATGTGATTTGACTGCTTGAGCAAGAAAACAATGACTATTATTACACAATTTATTACAAAGTAAATCCGTTGTTCTTCTTTGCCAACTTTTAAGACATTTTAAATGCATTTTTATGATCGTATGTGTGATAGTTTAGGGAGCCGCGATAGCTCAGTGGTTAGTGAACTGGACTACAAAGGACAAGGGGTAGGAATCGATACCAACCGACGGCTTCCGAGTTCACCCAGCCTTTAATGGGTACCGGATTTTTTTTATGGGAAAGTGAAGCGGCACGGGCGTAGTACCGACCACATTACCCCAAAAATCATGTGCTGAAGGTCTGTAAAAGTTATGGTCACTAACACCATATTCCCTATACGCCACTTGGCTTGACAGGGGTACTTTACATTTTTTATTTGTGATAGTTTGGAGCTGTTGTATCGCGATCAAAAACTAAGTACGAATTGTTGGAGGGTCAGAATTCGAGGGTGAAACAACTATAACAACGGTACACTATGTGGTGACTACCCTAGAGCGCACTTGGTCAACTGTGAATCAATTCAGAGGAAGAGGTATGTTTTACAGCTCTCGGAAAAAAAATGACACATAATACCCAACGTAGCGATCATCGTCATTTGGAGATAACAAGCATGTCTGTTTAAATGCTGGCGTCACGCCACTCGTCTTCCATTTTTTTTTTTTATGTGTGCCCGCATGGTTTAAATTGAGTATTGAAGGTCTTTTGATTTTAATTATTCAGTTTCTATGTAAAAATATATTAAATGTTGTAGTAGTAAACTAATGGTAGGATGTTTCAATTTCTTATGTCAAACATCTGGACAAAATTTACGTACTTAACTTTATTGTTTTGTTTATTTTTTCCTCTGAAAATGCCACCTTCAGGTTGCGTTCATGGCTACAAATATAATTACGCCATACTCGAGTACTGGTGGTCATTATGTTAGTTTGTAATTTTTTTTTTAATTCTGAACTGAAAAACAAATGGATAAAATGTGTACCACGTAATGACTGCTCTCCAACAGCGATAAGTGTACCATGTAGAAATAATTTTCAAGCGTGTGATATAATTGTAATACTTTCATCCCATTACATTCACTTAAGCCATGATGGTTCTAGTCAAGTTTACTAGTATAGATGTGACATATATACTTTTGGGAAAACCTCAGACTGATAATCTGAAGAGCAGATTCAGTGATTCCTCTTCTTCTTTCCTTCCTCATTTGCTTTTCAGCGTCGAGGGGAGATATAATTTGCAGTCTTTTGCTCTTCTGTTCGCCTCTGCTACTGTTATGTTTCCTAGTGCTTCTAATATTCCATCGACCCATCTTTTTTCGTGGTCGACCCTTGGGTCTGGTGTTCTCACAACGTTTGTTGAAGGCTCGTTGTGTTGTGTTTTGTTCTTTCTGCCTTGTCACGTGGCCAACCATTGTATCTGTTGTTTCCTTACATAGTCTATGGCGTGGGCTATTCCTAGCTTTTTTCTCAGTTCTTCATTTCTTATCTTATCTCTCAGACTGTTTCCTGTCATTCGTCTAACATATTTCATCTCTGTAGAGGTTATTTTTCTTATTGTTCTTGCATCTAGGTCCAGGTCTGGTATTTCAGTGATTACCACCAGTTATCAGGATCTAACTCGCTTGTATCCGTTTTGTAAGTATGTGAATCAAGACAAAAATGCTGAAAATATTGTTGCGGCTCACATCAACTGCCCATGTGGATATTTCAGCGAGTGTTCTGTCTGACATATTTAATGGATGCAGTGATTGAAATGCTGTCCTGATTTGATCAAATATGATTTAAGAAAACAATTAATTTGTAAATGGACCTTGCTGATTGCATTCTACTAGCTTTTGTAGCGACAGAAGAAAGCATTGTTTTAAATTGGTGGATATATTTCTCATGAAGACAGCCAAAAAGTAGTGTACATACAGCCTGTAAGGCATTTTTGCAAACTGAAAAGTCTTTGGCAGTTACTATTGGCCCGGATGTAACTGAGCACATTCAACTTCTTCACAAAGATAGTTTTCAAATTTCCTTCAAAACTGGTATTATCATTTGCTGATATTTATAGCGTCTGCATAAGAGATGCGTCAGTCTTGTGTGCATCATAAATCTGCTAAAGCATATTGCCATATGCAGCAGCCAACACTGCTATGCTTGTGAAGTGTCTGATCCCTGTGACATTGGTGGTCCAAAAATTAAAGTTGCTTCCAGGATCATTGACATTTTGTGCAATATATTTTTAACCACTATAGAAAAATGAAAGGCATTGATGAAATCGATAGGCTAATAAAAGAAAACACTACTGTTGCCCAACATAGAGTCAACCATGCCTGACTGTTAAGTGTTCTATTCACCTTACATTTGGTTTTCTTTATTTTACACCTTTGTCGATAAACATTTGACAAAACTCATATCGCGCGCACTACAACCTCAAATAGGCGGTTGATAATAGGACCATCGGAATGACGTCACCCGTCAAGGTGCCACTGAGGAGGCAGGTTACTATTTCACGGGGCGATGATGTCAACTACATTACTGTCCAATATGTACGCTACGTGACGACTGCCTTAAGCGTACTCTGTCCAACATGTACGCTACGTGACGACTATCTTACAGCGTACTGTCCAGTCTGTACACTACGTGACGACTATCTCACAGCGTACTGTCCAGTCTGTACACTACGTGACGACTATCTTACAGCGTACTATCCGATCTGTACATTACGTGACGAGTATCTTGCAGCGTACTGTCCAGTCTGTACACTACGTGACGACTATCTTAGAGCGTACTATCCGATATGTACATTACGTGACGACCATCTTAGAGCGTACTATCCGATCTGTACATTACGTGACGACTATCTTAGAGCGTACTATCCGATCTGTACATTACGTGAGACTATCTTAGAGTGTACTATCCGATCTGTACACTACGTGTCGACTATCTTAGAGCGTACTATCCGATCTGTACATTACGTGACGACTATCTTACAGCGTACTGTCCAGTCTGTACACTACGTGACGACTATCTTAGAGCGTACTATCCGATCTGTACACTACGTGACGACTATCTTGCAGCGTACTGTCCGATCTGTGCAATACGTGACGACTATCTTGCAGCGTACTGTCCGATCTGTGCAATACGTGACGACTATCTTACAGCGTACTGTCCGATCTGTACACTACGTGACGACTACCTTAAAGCGTACTGTCGCGATCTGTACACTACATGACGACTATCTTAAAGCGTACTGTCCTATCTGTACACTACATGACAACTACCTTAAAGCTTACTGTCCGATCTGTACACTACGTGACGACTATCTTACAGCGTACAGTCCGATCTGTACACTACGTGACGACTACCTTAGAGCGTACTGTCCGATCTGTACACTACGTGACGACTACCTTAAAGCGTACTGTCCGATCTGTACACTACGTGACGACTATCTTAAACCTTACTGACCAATCAGTACACTACGTGACGACTATCTTACAGCGCTCTGTCCGATCTGTACACTACGTGACGACTATCTTACAGCGTACTGTCCGATCTGTACATTACGTGACGACTATCTTAGAGCGTACTGTCCGATCTGTACACTACGTGACGACTATCTTAAACCTTACTGACCAATCAAGTACACTACGTGACGACTATCTTACAGCGCTCTGTCCGATCTGTACACTACGTGACGACTATCTTACAGCGCACTGTCCGATCTGTACACTACGTGACGACTATCTTAGAGCGTACCGTCCGATCTGTGCACTACGTGACAACTATCTTACAGCGTACTGTCTGATCTGTACACTACGTGACGACTATCTTACAGCGTACTGTCCGATCTGTACACTACGTGACGACTACCTTAAGCGTACTATCCGATCTGTACACTACGTGACGACTATCTGGAACCTTACTGTCCGATTTGTACACTACGTGACGACTATCTTACAGCGCACTGTCCGATCTGTACACTACGTGACGACTATCTTTAAGCGTACTGTCAGATCTGTACACTACGTGACGACTATCATAGAGCGTACTGTCCGATCTGTACACTACGTGACGACTACCTTAAAGCGTACTATCCGATCTGTACACTACGTGACGACTATCTTAAACTTTACTGTCCGATCTGTACACTACGTGAAGATTACCTTAAAGCGTACTGTTCGATCTGTACACTACGTCACGACTATATTACAGCGCACTGTCAGATCTGTACATTACGTTGACGACTATCGTAAAGCATACTGTCCGGTCTGTACACTACGTGACGACTATCTTAAAGCGTACTGTCCGATCTTTGCACTACGTGACGACTATCTTAAAGCGTACTGTCCGATCTGTACACTACGTGACGACTACCTTACAGCGTACTGTCCGATCTGTACACTACGTGACGACTACCTTACAGCGTACTGTCCGATCTGTACACTATGTGACGACTATCTTAGAGCGCGTGGCCGTTACTTTCCACACTACACAGACACTCACACTATCCTAAAGAATGAGATAAGCGCTGAACAAATGTTTGAATATGGTATTTAACTTGCGTAAAAATACTTTCTGCCCATTCTATTCTAAATTTAATACTTTTGTAAGTAGTTTTGGTTGGGGGGGGGGGGGGGGTTGTTTGTATTTTGCTTGAAGCAACGTATTGTCGCATCCGGAGAGTATTAACTTTATCGTGTGAGAGGACAAAACGGATTGTTAGGAGAAGATGATTTGAGTGAGTTTGGTGGATGATACTGGGTTGAAAGTGATATGTGTTTGGTGAGAGGGACGAAAAGGAGGTTATGTGTGGGTTATTTTTTTTTCTGTTTTTAAAGACTGAACAATGAGTTGTACGGTAATATAGGTCCTACTGTGGAACTTCTCAAACAAACAATTTAATGAGAATGAAAGCTGGGGACGCGTTTTTTTTTTATTATTTAAATTAATGTTACACATATTATCCTATTAACCTATCCGTGTCATGGCGGCTTCGTGTAGTCGATTTTTATAATTCGGCTCTTGCTGATATATTTAAATGATTTACGCGACAGTCTAGTTGTGAAATTATGTGTTGCTATTCTCCGTTTGGTGTATGTTTTACTTCTAACGTAGGGATGGACTGTGATTGCCGATATTTAAGTGGAATATGATTTATTCTTCTTTGTGTCGGTGTTTCGCGGTTCGATAGGCAAGCACATGGTTTGACAAAAATGTCAACGGAAAAACGGGTATGTTCAACCCTTATGTGAAAAGTCGTGACGGTGGATGGAGGCGGAGGAATCAAGAATGATCCGGCCCAGAAAGCGAAAACAGCAAAGTGTGTGGTACACAGGAGGCATGTTCAGAACACGAAAGACGAACATGGCTGACCACCGTGAAAGAGATTGGAGCCTCATCACGTACCAGTCCAGAGGAAGCCATGGAGAGTCGGAGAAATTCGAACTTATGTCGGAGGAAAGATCTTAAAATAAGTACTTGGAATGTTAGGACTCTATATCAACAAGGAAATTGGAAATCTAATTCAAGAAGCAGAACGAATAAATATAGATATTTTAGGCATATCAGAGACTAGATGGAAGGAATGTGGGTACATTGAAGACGAAAAATATACATTTATATACTCAGAAACACAACAGAACATCAAAGGGGGGTAGGAATACTGATAAAAAGAGAGCTACCAAAATATATAAGTACCCACTGGACATACAGTGATAGGATTATACTACTCAAGTTGAAAGCAAAACCATTCGACATAGCAATAATACAGACATATGCACCTACTCAAGACTACACAGATGAACAAATAGAGGCATACTATGAAGACCTAAATAAAGTTATGAAGCAAGTGAAATCTTCAGACATCTTGATTGTAATGGGTGACATGAACGCTAAAGTAGGAAAGGTAGATATAAGACAATTATAGGAAATCATGGTTTAGGAAAAAAAAAATGACAGAGGAGAAAGATTAATACAATTCTGTGAAGAAAACAGGCTGATAATATGTAACACCTACTTTGAGCAAGAGAAAAGGAAACTATACACATGGAAAAGCCCTGGAGATAGGAAGAGTAATCAAATAGATTACATAATATAAAAGAAAGGTTCCGTAACAGCGTAAAAGAAAGCCAAAACCTACCCAGGAGCAGATATTAATTCTGATCACAATCCTGTAATGATTAAAATGAAAATCAAACTAAAGAGAAACAAGCAAAAATCTGATTCATCAACAAACCACACTCGACATAACAGCTTTAAATCAAAATGATTTAAGATACCTATACAATACAAGTAAAGAACACATACCAGAAGCTGCTAGAGGAAGGAATTGAACAATACAGAAGAGAAAATCCTGATGAAAAAGTAACACCAAATGGCAATGCATAAGAAAAGCATACAAAAAGCCTGCGACACCTTACCCAAAAGAGAAAAGAACAAAAAACAAAAATGGATAACTAACACCATCTTAGAAAAAATGGAAGAAAGGAGACAAGCGAAGAACACTGCCCAATACAATAAAATAGATAATGAGATACGCAAAATGTGCAAAAAGGCAAAAGAAGACTGGCTCAGCCAAAAATGTAGAGAAATAGAAACTATGGAAAGCAAACAAGACCTAAGAGGAATGCACACAGAAATAAAGAGAATGACTAATAAAATAAAAAAGCCACAGAAGGTGGATACATTGCAGACAAAAAAGGAAAAATGCTAACAGACAATAAGGATATCATAGATAGATGGCAGGAATATATAACAGAACTATTTCATGATCAAAGGGACAAGAAACCAGTTATAAAATGTACATCAGGCTATAAAATCTTAAATCTGAGGTGGAAAAAGCTATAAAAACAATGAAAGGGGAAAAGCAGCAGGACCTGAAAGCATACAGATAGAGATGATACAGGCACTTGAAGATTTTGCATTGAAGTGATTACGACATATGCAACGACATATACCACACAGGATACATACCAAATGAACTAAAACATCACTTTCATTGCATTGCCTAAAAAGAATGGTGCAGTTGAATGCAGTGACTTTAGAACAATAAGCCTAATGAGCCATGTTACAAAAATCTCGCTAAAAGTTATACAAGGAAGGATTCAGAATAAAATCAATACTGAATTAGATGAGCAGCAATTTAGGATTTGGAAAAATAGCGGGACAAAAGAAGCCATATTCTGCATGAGAACATTAATCGAAAAATACACAGAAGTAAACAAACCAATATATGCCTGCTTCATAGACTACACCAAAGCTTTTGATAGAGTACACCACAAACAACTTATAGAATGCCTAAAAGAGATACATCTAGATGACATGGATATACGACTAATATCAATCTATACTGGGAGCAAACAGCAATAATAAATATAACAAAGAGTTCTCTACACCCATTGATATAAAAAGAGGAGTAAGACAAGGATGCATCCTATCACCAAGCTTGTTCAATCTATACACTGAGCAAATCTTTAAAAACATCATAGAGATGCCATGCCTACAAATTAATGGAAAGATAATCAATAACCTAAGATATGCTGACGATACTGTACTACTAGCAAAAATCCTAAAGACCTACAACAATTACTTAATGAAATAAACACGACAAGCAAAAAATATGGACTAGATATGAATATCAAAAAGACTAAAACTATGATCATAACTACAAAGAAAATACTCAAAACCCACAAGTGGATATCAAAATTGAAGGAATAGACCTTGAGACAGTTCAGAACTATAACTAACTTGGACATACTATAACCAGTGATGGAAAATGTACAACTGAAATAAACAAAAGATAGGAATGGCAAAAAGTAATTTTAATGTCATGAAGGACATACTAACATCAAAACAAATAACACCAGAGCTAAAACTAAGAATAGCAAAATGTTACATCTTCTCAATATTCCTATATGGTGCTGAAACATGGACATTAGACAAGAAAACAGAACAGAGAATTGAAGCCTTTGAAATGTGGATATATAGAAGAATAGGTAGAATTGGATGGAAGGAAAAGAAAACAAATGACAAGTCTTAAAAAACTAAAAATGAAAAGAGAACTTCTGACACAATTAGAACAAGACAAATGCGATTCTTAGGCCATGTTAAAAGACACAACAGCCTACTGAAAGTGATCCTGGAGGGGAAATATACAAGGTAAAATAGGCAGAGGCAGACCAAGATTAACATGGACGAGTAACATCAAAAGATGGACAAATCAAACCGATGACAACCTGCACCATCAAAGCAAGAGATAGAGCAAATGGCGCTCCCTGGTAGCCAACCTTCGTTGCGGAGACGGCACTCAATGATGATGATGAATGTTACACAAATATTTTGTTCATTATTTCTCCTTGTTCCTTAAACGACATAAAATTAAGAAAGAGTCCACATACAACAGGCAACACGTTGAAATGGACCACGGTGGAACAGCGTTTTGTCACTAAATACTCAGTGCTTAAAAACAAAACCAAACAACACAAACGTACAATCATTGACTTATTAGCCAGTGATACTGGCATCTCCTCTCAGCCTAGTATTTTTAATATTATTTTGGAGGAGAAAAACAAACTTGGAGAAGATAGATAAAAACGGAGATAAAGACCTGGGTTTTGGGGGAATTATTTATGCAGTAGGGAGCCGCGATAGCTCGTGGTTAGTGAACTGGACTACACATAACAAAAGGAAGGGTTCGATCCAACCGATGGCTTCCAGGTTCACCCAGCCTTAAATGGGTACCGGATATTTTTCTGGGAAAAGTAAAGCGGCACGGGCGTAATACCGACACATTACCCCAAAAATCATGTGCTGAAGGTCTGTAACATTTATGGTCACTAACACCATATTTTTCCCTATACGCCACATGGCGTGACGGGGGCACTACTAACATTTAAGGCATTATTTATGGAAACGTGGAGATTTTTGCCACTTTTTTTCCCCTAAGATTACCTCGAAATGTTTGAGACTACTGCTATCGACGTTGGTTTGTTTTCTCTATGGTTCTCATATATTCTTTATATTCTCATCTATTATTTATATTTCCATCTATTCTTTATATTCTCAACTATTACCCAGGTCCCCATATATAATATATAATATATATATATATATATATATATATATATATATATATATATCTATATTCTCGTCTATTATCCAGTTCCTCACATATTCTCTGCATTTGCATATATTCTCCAGGTTCTCATCTATTCTTTAACTATTTTTCTTCATGCACTTTTACCTCTTCTTCCCCCCCCCCCCCCCCTCCCAATTTTTGGTTAATGTAAAGGCCATAAGACAAGACCGATCAGTGCAGAGCAAAATAAAAATGACAGTACAATTTATTCACAAATGTAGTTTAATTCATTCATCTGTATTCTGTTTCCCCCAAAGAGTGACAACTCGATGTTATTTTTTCATTTAAATTTGTTGTATTCTTATATATTACGTACTTTTTTTTGAGAAAAAATTTCAGCTCATTTTAGTTTATGACTTTGATTTCATGTTCTGCCTTTGCAGCTAACATTAAAGCAGGGGGATATTATTGGATCAAAGCAGATGCTGCCACAGTTGATTGTTTTACTATTAAAGAGGCAGTTTAGCTTTGTTTTATATCTATTTTAGTATTAATTTTCATATTTTATCTATTTTTTATCTTCCGACATGTAGAACATATCTTTTTCGTTCTAATTTCATTTCTTATCCTTCTGTTTATTTCTCCTTCATTTACTTGTCCCTCTCATCCTAGATGTAGCAGAGTTTACTTAAGTTCGTTGTTCATTTATGTTGTTCTCGTTTTCTGACGAATCCCCGCATGTAGACCAAAACGTCAGTATTTTGTTGTGTCCATATTTTTGTAAAGCTGTCACCACACCTTGTAGGTGTGTAAGTCACACCTCACTACTTGTTCCTGCTACCAGCTTTACCGCAGCACAGCAATTATTTTTCTTGTTCCCCCACTTTAGTTTAACCCTAGAAACTTTGCAGCGGTTACAGGTGAAGTGAAGATGCTTCTACTCTACTACGGTTCTCTTATTCTTAAAACTTGTATTTTGTCGAGCGGTTCCAGTGAGTGACACAATATAGCACGCAAATTTCACGTTTTATTTAGCTTAATAAATATTCGTGTTAGTTATATTCCAATAGATTAATGTGAGAGACAGTTTCAAATGTCAATATTTGTGTCACTTTCTAGTGACATATTTGATATTTGGCCACAAATATTAACAAGAACTTAAAAACTTCTTCTAATCACTTTGCACGTATCATAGAAGAATCATGTTGGTTGCTTCTGATATCACTTCTTATTCTTAATTTTTACTTTTATTTTATCCTTTTTGGCGCCCAGCAAGGGTAAGAAGGTTACCTTCATGAAGTTAGCCATTAGTAGTAGGTCACCAGATGTATCCCCCTCAGTTGTTTTACTTGAGGCCCATATTTCAGCTATGTATGTAGTTCGCATATTTACAGGGTATATGTTTAGTTAGTTTGACCTTTATGAACTGTTCCAAAGATTTATCGTCATGTTTGCTGTCTGCAGAAGTGTGCTTTTTGTCTGTACTGTCTCGTTCTAATTGGATACGTTGTATACTGTTTGGGTTGGTCTTTCTTGAAGTATAGGTCAGGGTATTCCAGAGTTGTGTCCCTTGTTCTTGTTATCAATGTTCTTTAAATTTTAAAGATGTTTTTAGTTTTCCTAAATTTCTCAGCGTTTCTATACAACAAAAGACTCTCACTACCCAGAGAGGGTTAGACATCGGATCTCACTACCCAGAGAAAGTTATTAGACATCGGATCTCACTACCCAGAGAGGGTTAGACATCGGATCTCACTACCCAGTGAGGGTTAGACATCGATCTCACTACACAGAGAGGTTTGGACATCGGATCTCACTACTCAAATAGGTTTGGACATCGGATCTCACTACCCAGAAGTGCTGGACATAGGATCTCACTACCCAGAGAGAGCTACTAGACATCGATCTCACTACCCAGAGAGAGCTAGACATCGGATCTCACTACCCAGAGAGCTAGACATCGGATCTCACTACCCAGAGAGAGTTAGACATCGTATCTCTCTACACAGAAAGAGCTAGACATCGGATATCACTACCCGAGAGAGCTAGACATTGGATCTCACTACCCAAGAGAGCTAGACATCGGATCTCACTACCCAGAGAGAGCTAGACATCGGATCTCACTACCCAGAGAGAGTTTTAGACATCGGATCTCACTACCCAGAGAGAGTTAGACATCGGATCTCACTACCCAGAGAGGTCTAGACATCGGATCTCACTACCCAGAGAGAGCTAGACATCGATCTCACTACCCAGAGAGAGTTAGACATCGGATCTCACTACCCAGAGAGAGTTAAACAATCGGATCTCTCTACCCAGAGAGAGTTAGACATCGG